>OY751112.1:10298400-10961879 GCA_963564075.1 Eupithecia subfuscata | reverse complement strand
GCTATCCCATTACCCATCAGTATCAAAGACAGTAGCGTACAGTCGTATTCTCAAATTGCGTTGGTACAGTCGCAGATAATATAGTAAAGATTTGCTCACGTACGCGTCCTACGTTTTGTCATTAATGTACAATGCGTACACAAGTGGCGTGTTTGGACGACTGGCGACGTGCGGTACCCGATGATTGGTGCACGTACGGTGGTCATTATTGGACATCGTGATCGGCGGGTACAGGAGGGGCTAAAAGTGTCTTCTTACTAGTTTAGGAATACCAATATGGGGTACAATTTAAACTTTCGTCTTGGACAAAACAGAAACAGATAGATAGGTATAGCTTGAATGCCCATCAAAATAACGAAAAAAAAATTGAGAGAGAACATAAAAGACAAAATCTAGGTAGGTAAAACAATAGGCGGCTTTATGACTACATGCGATCTCCGTTAGACATCCTTTGAGGCTAAAAAGACAACTAGGAATTGTTGATGAGAGTGTGTCGATTATCATTTTCAGTAAATTTGTGTCAATTAAAAAAAAATCGATAAAAACTTTTGCAATAAAATTGTTACAACATTTGTAACAAATGTGACAAAGCGTTGGAGTGTGTTCAACAACGAATCACACGCAAAACTTTTTCCACGAGTGTACTCACGTTTTTCATTGACTATACAGTCCATGTGTTTTATTCTTATGATGAGACAATGGCCACTGATATGGAACTGAAATTATATTTTCTATCAAACCCTTGTAAATTCAATGTCTCAAAGTTATAAATTATTAACCAAATTTAAGTCTAAACAAGACATGCATCAAAGCTAATTTTACAGTAACGTATAGGTACAATATTTGAAACAAATGGTATTTACAACATCTTATTTTTAATAACCTTTTAAATAAGTACCCACTCATCTATTTATAATTAATTTATAAGCCTGTTATACGAATATAAAGGTAAATTTAGAAGTAGGTAAACGATGAAATTCATGATATCGTAGATTTTTTATATCCGTCATCTGCCATCCTCCGTCGGATAAAATTCTAAACATAGTTATTATCTACACGGTAATCTAATATCATCTATGTAGGAGGCATACTCATAGACCATCTGTAATAAGATTATTTTCCCATAATCAGCGAAAACAAAAGACACGGCCAGATGATTACATACGCAATCAGCTCTGGAATGTGCCACAAAGGATGGGCTAGCGCATCCCACAGATTTTTCCACAATACTGCCTCCTGACGGGCTAAAATTGAAAATTGACACTTAGATAGCTCACGATCTAGCAAAATTGACAACATAATTCTAATTTTTACATTATCTTTTCTCTTTCTAAGGTCTTATGGTAGAGAGAGAGGTGTTGGGCTCAATTCAATTTCGAAATCACGATACAATCGGGTACTTACCCGCTACCAATATGAGAAGCGAAAATTGGTTGTAGCACTTGTAGCTATGATAGTGTGAACGGTCTATACTTAATCCATGATACAGTGATTCATAAGAAAGGCAACAGGGAGACTGTTGCAGAATCAATTAAGAATATACATTTATATAGTTTCGTGACGGGGTCCTAGAGAACTTAAGTTAAAATTAAGCTGAACATTCCATTTCCTTTGATTATTTCCATATCTTTCTTGAAATGATTAAGAAAGATATGGAAAAAATAAAAGGAAATGGATTTTAAAACCATGAATACTTATAGTTTTTCGTTAGCACGTACAACTTTTAGAAACATGTAAAATAAATGCCTGAAATAGACAATAGTTCTGGCGGATTGTTAATGAACATAATTTTGGAGCATGATGAACCAACAAAGATCAGCCAACCCAACAAAGCTCCCTAAACTTTCGAGCCGTAACTCACAACCACCTTCATCGCCATATCATCAGCACCCAGTTATTTGCTCTCGAATCGTGTGAGAAAAACACCACAGGTTAGTTCAAAGCCATCGAACCAGCAATTTCAACGCGAGCCGGAATGTCAAATGTTGTGAAACAAACCATACTTACAAAGTTAATTTTGCCGCCGACAGCGTCACTAGCGTTGCTCACATTCCGTGGGTATTAGAGAGAAGGTTTGATAGTCAGGTACTCAGATAGGTAGCCATTTTATTAGTAAATTGACAATTTGAGATTGGTTTGAATTAACAAATTAAATAAAAAATAACACACTAAAATAATAATTAATTGTCAGTGTCAAACCTAATATAAAAAAATCATTACAGAGTAAAATAATAATAAATACAATATACAATTAACTAATTACGAATAGTTTATATAAAAATTTAATGTCACATCACAATTTTTTGTCAAGAAAATTCTCGACGAAAGACGAAAGACTTGAAGTGACGACATTAGGTTTGTTGTTGTCCAACCGTACGATATAAGTTGGTATTGTACGTGTGGACCCTACGTGAGTATCGTTTGTTTGATTACAGTGGAATCGATAATTTTATCGTGGTAGGATCGATTGGTGTTTGGAACTGATTTTACATTCTATCGATTTTGAATGAAAACAGAATCAAGAGATCTAAAAGGTTGAAACTTTATATTTTAAATCATTTCAGCATAGGGTAATGTGTTACCACTTTCTGTGTTTTACTGACACTTTAATTAGCTATAACTACAATCCCATAGATTTTTACCAAACATTCAAGATTTTTGATTCTCTTCATTGTTCTAAGCTGAATTCAATACAGAGGGGACTGAAAAATAAAGACACTGCAAATGCGTCGCCCGTGTAGCCAAGCTTGGTTGCCACGTTGCCACATGTCAACATATAAATACTTAATGCTGGACAATCCTCACAGCATCATTATAGTCCCAAGCTAAGCAGAGCTTGTGTTAGGGGTAGGGTACCTACTAGATAACTGATATACTTAATTGAATACATTACATACATTACATACATATATTGCTTATCTTAAAACTAAGTCTCTCATCTACATCAAACCAAACTAAGTAAGCTATTGGACGAATTTTTTTAATAGAACATTGATGAATTTCTGAATGACAAATTTTAATATCCCTTAACATCGAATAAGTACCTATTTAATTCTGTTTTTAAGTTTAATTTTTATATTTATTTTGACATACATCTATTGTAATTTTATTTTGAACTGTAGTAGTAGTATGATAAAAACATTATATTAACTATTTTCTCCACAACAATGTTGTAAACCTTACCATAGCAGACTAGAGATACAAAGCAATTTATACATATAGAAGCCAAATTTTAAGACATTTTGCATGCCAATGTGTTTTGGTGAAGTAGGTATGTGACACTATTATAATATTTAAGACCTCGTATTATGACCATATTTTGTGCAATAAATGAAATAAAATGAAATATAATTCGATATAAGACCAATGTAATGTTACCACCTAGTTGTACAACAATAAATTCATTTATCATTTACATAAATATGTATACCTAATGTGCCTAAGCCTATGCGAAGTTTATAATACCCACGTCAGTCACTTATATCATAATTCAAAGAGACGTTCCAGTCGGCGTATGAACTACCAGAGGCTTTACCCAAACCACAGATATTATAATACTATACTTAAACTAAAGCTCCATACAACATCATGTCACTAAACACACACGCTAACAAGAAGTCCTCTCACTTCGCTGCTTGAAACATTTTGACGCCGTCATTTTGACAGCTCTTTTGGACCACCGACTTTACTAAACGTTTCAATTTTAGCTTCTATCACGAAGGAATAGAGTCTTATCGGTGTTTTATATGCGGTGTTAGATAAACACTTTACGAATTCCTTTATGTTATTATATCTTAAAGTTTCAAATGGAGATAGTGAACCGTTTAAGCTGAAGATAGGAGTGATTTTTGACTGGAATATTTTGTATGTGTTAAGATGTTTATGCCTAGAGCCAGAGTCATGAAGATGTCAGACAGTGTATCGAATGACACATAGCTAGAATTTGAATATATCTTGCTGAGAAGAAATTTCACTATTTTTGACGGGTTTGACAGGAGGCACGTAGGTCTCTGGCAAACGTCACACGCGACAGACAGACAGACAATGACACGTTTTTTGTTGGTATACAACTTGAATGTTATTTATGTGTGATGGATTGTTGGAACTTACAGTCAGATTAAATTGAGATTATCTCAGAGATAGTAATTTGTTTCTATTTATGATTGTAATTTTATTTGTTAATAATATGTAAATTTATATATAGATGAATATAAAATTTTATTCATAAAATTTTATATAAAATCCTCTGTTTTATTTCATTTACTCTTGGACACGTCAAAAAATTATGATGTAGTCTACTCAACACATTCTTATCTTGGTATTTTCAAATACAAATAACAACTTTTTCAAGGTACTATTAGCTATCCAAAGGCAACGTTTATCGCATACTTGACCTCTAACCAATAATTTTGCCTTGTCCAATAAAAAACAGTTTTGATACGTGATCCTAGCAAAGCATCAAGACATGTCATTACACTAATAGTTAGTTTGAACAAGAAGATTGCTGTGAAATTGTCATGACCAAGATCACTTGAGATTTATGTTACAAACATGTCCGCCACCATGTCGTTCAGATGAACAAAATTGGAAAGAAGGTACTTTAAAATTGTTTTTGGATTCTAATATACAACTTATTGAACGCGCCGCTATTGACAGAAAATATAAGTTAGTTTTATTGAAAACTCAGCAGAGCAATAGATTTTGATAAATGATTTTTTTTTAGCATGGCAGGAGCCTTTATTCACAATGAAAATTACACTAGTATTTACAATTGAAACAACTGAGCTAACTGCAGACTGTTGCAAACTATGGTGAGTATCTGGCACAGCGCATTAGCATTGCCATACAGCGTGGCAATGCAGCCAGCGTCTTGGGGACGCTTTCGACTGGTATTGATATAAATGAATTAATTACTGAGTAATAATGTACATTGGTTATATGGCGATGGTGGTGTAGGTAGTAATGTGAACATCAGTTTTATGTCATATAGCATTTCTAGTTTACGATGGTCTGGTCAGGCTAATAGCATTAACGTGCAAAATCGGAAACTATCAGGTACTTAAATAAAAATTAGCTAAAGTTATTGTTAAGTTTTTGTTTACTTATAGTTTATAAATCCAAATAAATTTAAATTTTCAATGTAGGTAGAGTCAATCGATGGCCGATAATTTATGAATTAGATGTGGATAATGTATTGTAGTGAATTTCAAAGATTGTTTGCAGCAGTCTGCAGTTAACTCAATTGTTTCAATTGTAAATACTAGTTAAAATTTATTTCTAAGAATTTATTTCAATGATAAAATATATAAGTTGATGCCAAAAGTAAGTAAAAATTTTCTTAAAGTTATCATTCAGAAATTCATCAATCGTATAATATACTATTTCCAATAATCTGTTTTATTTATTTTTAAATGCTATCATATTACCCTCGGAGCGTATTGACAAAAGGATTTTGTTGGAGATACTAGGTGCCATCTCAAACACACGCTTCCTAAACAAGGCGGTTTTATAATGTTAAACCGCCTTACATGAGTGGTGAACTGGTGACGTAAAGAACCCCGACGTCGAGTGCCAAGCCAACCCGGGTGGAATCGATCTTGGTAACTCCCATTAGTTCCATAGTCTAGATTAGTTCGAACAAAGTTTCCAACTTTGTATAATGTAAGTGGTCAGAAATGGTAACCTAGATTATAAAGACACTCTCTTGCAACCATTCGTGGTGCTTACGACCTTGTTAAAACTTACTATTATTTGTCTTAGGTTCAAATCCACAAAGTTATTTACGCTTATTAACTAGTAATTAATCTAGTTTTAAGGCTTAATATTTTATCTATTTTATGAGGAAATTTACCAACAAAAATAAATAAGATAATTTATTTTAAAACCATTATAAATTATCACAATTTGTCGTAATAATATTAACTATATAATATTTCCGTTATGCACACCGTGTAGCATACAGTAATAATGTTGGGCTGAAATTTGGAATGAGATGAAATTTACAATTTTAAATCGTAGTAACCTTCGTATGATCTTTAAGGTATGTCTCCAATTATGACCGCAACTGTACATACGTACAAGGAAGCAACACTGAGGATTTTATCATCATTTTCTCCAAGTGTTTGGAGTTATTATCAAATTCTTCTTTTTGTGGAAATGGTATTCCATTGCGCCCATCTAAATTAATAGAAACCTAATGGTATTCCTTTATGTTTGTATTCATTTTGATGGGCGCCTCTATATGCCCTAGGTTCTTCTCATCATCAGAACAGATACATGCTGAGCCTGTCTCTCCTCTACGTGACTCTACTGACTTCCACGGGCTGAGTTAGAAGAGGGGTCAATTCTTACGCTGCGAGTGTCTAAGTTCTAGAGACTCTACTTAATGTTCGAGAGCCGATGTTGATATAATACTTAAATGTTTTGGTTATTATATTATATTACTAAACTTGATTGTTTTTAAACTTAGTTGTATTATATCTAAAAACAAAGAAAAACACATTCAAATTATAGAAAAAACACTCTATTTTAAAAGCTTTTATTTAGCTTGCAATGTATGTACCTAACTATGTTTGTACGGGTGAAATCTTGCAATTCAACTTTGAAGCAGATATCTTCAACCGATTGAGCTGAAATTTTGTATACACGTTTAATTTGGATGACAATGCATTAAAAGCTTGTTTAACAAAAGGTTTTTAAAATATTAAAACATATTGTTTCTGTTTTCTTTTTAACTTCGTACTTCATGATTATCTTAGGTTCTAATCTTTTAATTCTTTGTAAATTAAAAACAAAATTGTTGGTACAGAGGTCATAAGTGAAATTTCACATCATGTCACCCCAATCAACAAACCAGTTCTTGTTTAGAAGATGCAGTACCAATTACCGGCACGAAAATAAGTACAGACAGCTCCATCGATAGGTAACGCCCCCCTGTTGTGTTTGAAGACCATATTTTACAACGAGAATATTTCCGTAAAATTAAGACCGCAAAATATTCCATGTAACAACCAGTCAATTCAGATGTCACGAGAACTAAATGACCTTAACTTATTTGACAGCATCTTTTAGTAATAGCCATACTAACATTTAGGAATTAGGTTTTTACTTTTGTCAAACCTGACTGATGAATAAAATAGGATATGTTTATTTGCTTTTCAAAATAACAACATAGTTGAAGTGGACTCTATAATAACACTATGTGTCTTACTATTGTTATTATTATATTATGTTTTGACGTGACAACGTCTTATAAATTGGTTTCCCGTTTGACACTTCAAGAAACTGCGTTACGCTCCACACTTCAAGAAACTGCGTTACGCTCCGCTCACGTTATGCGCTCACAATTCAATTAATTACCACTCAAAGTCGTTGTCACGTAAAACTTTCGCCCGTATACCGACTTTACAGGCAACCAATTTTTTATCTATATATATAGATATATTATTTAAAGTTGGTGAATATCTGGCGCAGCGCATCAGCATTGCCATACAGCGGGGCAATGCAGCCAGCGTCTTGGGGACGCTTCCGACTGGTATTGATATGGATCACTTGAGCTACCTACCTGTAGATTATTTGCAGCAGTCTGGAGTGAGCTCAATTTTTTCAATTGTCAATAGTAGTTCTAATATAATTCTATTATTTGATTGTAATTTTCATTGTGAATAAAGAATTTTTTTCTCTAAAGTTGGTAAATAAATAAAAAAGAGCTGTTCTTTTCATTTTCGATCGAAATATTTAAATAGGAGCATAATTTTGGGTACATACATTACATAGCCAAAGTCAAATAAATTTAGTTTTTGTTGCACGTTAATTGACTTATTTAACTTTAATAAACCAAAACTAAATTTAATTATGAGGCAACAAACTAGGCCTAGATCTTAGTATAGTATAAATAATAAATAAATAAATAATAATTTGACAATGCCCTTAAACAGCAGTATCTTCGGTTCCATAATTGGAAAACATGATTTCGAAAAAAATCGCAATAAAAAAATCATGAAAGTGTTTGTTGTCGCTGTTTTGCACCTAATTTGGTCGAGATCTCAGGAACCTTGCGGTGTAGAGATAATATTTTTGTTATGATAAAATCTTCTAATCTAATTTTATCTAATTTTTCGGTACCTTAATACAGTTTCTTCATAGGTTGTGTAGTTTTCTAATAAATATGTAAGCATAAACATAATTTTCGCGCTTACACCGCCGCCGATCCGAAAACGTGTCCCGTCCCGCTCCTATGAACATGAAATCCTATACCTATCCTTTTCACAAAATGGCGAGCGATGCGCCCTCTTAAGTAGGAACGATGACACTTAATGTAATTCAGCGGGAACTTAGATCCTGACAAGGGACTGGGAAAATTACGCGCCACCCATCGATGGAGCTGTCTGTACCCACCAACTTGTAAATTAGAAATCTTAGTTACAGTTCCACCTGTGTAACCTCCGAGGACCTGTTCTGATGATGAATGGCGTCCGTCTCATTAGCCTGGTACGTTCGTGACATCAATTTGCACGCCACGATGCGCCTGCGTCGGTACAGTCACGAGCTGGATCCGTAAACAAAAATTGAAGGTTCTGATTCGTTTTCGTGCAAACGATATCTTATACAAGTGACATAAGAGTAAATAAAATAAATAAATAAATGATACTTATCTGTTTTCAGAGTACGCCCCCTGATTCTATTTAGTTTGCAAAGGATTCTTCGTATTTGAAGCAATCCTAATTAATACGAACCTGGTTTGTTTGTTACCGTTTCATACACTATTAAATGGCTATATATAATTGCGATTAATTTACTAGCGCAATTATGTATAAGATCTACTGAACGCTCTTTCTGTTAACTATTCACCAATTATCGGCTGAACAGATTCCAGTTAAATTTGGCAAAGAGTTAAATAAAATAAATAAATAAATAATGCTGGACAATTCACACAGCATTATCTAGCCCCAAGCTAAGCAGAGTTTGTGATGGGTACTAGATAGATTAAAGCTGTGAGTGTGTGTGTCAAAGCCCATTTATTTGAACGCACTTTTTTAATTTTTAAGACGTATCTTATAAATCTTATAATAGAAGAATGTATCTGTAATAGACTCAGCCCTTGTAACTTGGGAAGGACATACCTAGCAACTTTGAATCCAAGTAGGTAGATACACTACTTAAAATATTTTAAATTAAATGAGGTAACACATAAACGGTGGCTTTCTCACATAATTTAAGAGTTTATTAAATGATTTTATTTATCTCACGGCTAATTGTATTGTGGATATGGATAATTTATTAGTGTCTGTCGCGATTTGCGGATTATGAGTGTTATTTACATGACCATTAGAGTTTATGATTTATTGTTGGATTTATTGTTGTTACTAAAACTGTTTTCGATAGCTGCTTTTTCGTTGATTCATTTCAACCCGATTTTAATTCCGGACAACAAGGTAGAGTTCTAGGAAGGACTTATTGGCTTGATAAATCTATACTTAATTGGAAATTGTATGTTGTACGATCTGCAATTATTTGGTCCGGGTGTTCTGGGTATTTTTTAAATTTAACTTACTTCTGCCCGCGGCTTCGCACGCGTATTATCGGTCTAATAAGTAGCCTATTGCCTAAGTTAGGCTTCGTTCTAAGTGTATGCCAAATTTCATCTTGATCTGTTCAGTAGGTTTGGAGATCTTTAGGTAACAAAAAATTCACATTCGCACGCGTATTTTCGGTATAATGAGTAGCTTATTATCTAAGTTAGGCTTTGCTCTAAACGTACGCTAAATTTCATCTTGGTCCGTTCAGTAGTTTTCGAGATCCTAGATAACAAAAATTCAAATTTCACAAACTTTCGGCTTTATAATACACTCGAGAGCAATGAATCCGGGTCACTCAAAGAATCCAAAAAATCTCGGAAAGTAAGAATGCTAGGTTAATGCAATAAATTGTATTTAATAGACAATTTAATACTCCTTAAATGAAAGTTAAAAAAGTATGAGTCACCATACATTTTATTTACACAAAATTACATAAAGAAAAAAAACTGCTGATCTCTCCTTAAAACAAAAATAGGAAACATGAAATTTTTGAACTTTATGACGATTTTCTTGAATTTCAATACTTCGTATTACCTCCTCGTGCTTCCATTACTGCGTTTACGCGGTTTGGCATGCTGTACACCAAGTTCCTTATACGATTTTGGGCAATTTTTTGATATATCTTTACAATAACTAAGAAGTTTTAATACTTTAATTTAAGGAGTATTAAATTGTCTATTAAATACAATTTATTGCATTAACCTAGCATTCTTACTTTCCGAGATTTTTTGGATTCTTTGAGTGACCCGGATTCATTGCTCTCGAGTGTATTAGTAGGATATAGTAGGAAGTACTATATAAAATATATATCTACGTATGTTATGTTATGTATATCAGTTATTTAGTACCCACCCATAACACAAAGTCTGCTTAGCTTAGGGGCTAAAGGAATGATGTTCTGTGGATTGTCCAGTATTATTTAATAATAATAATAATAATAATAAATCATTTATTGCCTATAAATTACTTATCCTAAACTAGAATGATACACAAAAATTAAATAACTAATCATAGGCAAAGGGAGTAGATTCAGCTGTGCTGCATGTTTCTTACATTCAGTAAGAAACATGCAGCGCTGATTTTAAATCTACTCCCCTCGGGTAGGTGGTCACCGAGGGGTTAAGGGATAGCGGGCTTAACGTAGGCGGGTTCACACTTTAACATAGGTACTAATTATATAAATATTTGGGTTTATTAGTGTGTAGTATGAATGTGTCTGTGTGCTAGTTCTCCTGAGGCACCAGTCTCATGAGAGTCTGGGCAACCGGAGACCTTATGAGCGTGTGTGTGTGTGTGTTTGCGCATGTGTGTGTGTGTGAGGGAGATTTATTTAGCAGCGGTGTGGTGCCGGTTTAGAATTTGCACCACCCCAACTCCTCCCGCGGGTGTCGTAAAAGGCGACTAAGGGATATCCACCAGGAGCAGGCAGCAGCGCGCCGCCAGAACAATTCTACCACCGAACTGCGATCCCCAGCCCGCATGTCTCGCGTGGGGATTATGGGCATTACCCCCATGAGATAAAAGTCAAAAAGGCGCTTATCAGGGGAAGGCCTGCGTCCAGCAGTGGACCAATATAGGCTGTTGAGGTGAGGCGAGGAGGTGAGGATTTATTTATTTATTAAGTACTAGTTTATGCCCGCGGCTTCGCACGCATTTTTTCTATGGAAACGATTTCTATCCCACGAGAACTGATTTATGGGATAAAAAGTCTATGTTTGATTGCAGAATTAGAATTATCTGTATGCAAAATTTCAGCCCGATCAGTTTAGTAGTTTTTACGTGAAAGAGTAACAAACATCCATCCATCCATCCATCCATACTTACAATCTTTCGCGTTTATAATATTATTAGTTGGATCTACGTAGGTTATAACTACCGTTTAAAATAAGGTCTACCTACTTTTTAAATCCATTACCAACCAAAATATCAGATGGACATAAAAATTACTTCTGTAACCTGTCACTTATTCGCCGAAACACTGATGCTGATGACATTTTGATGGAACTTTGCATTTGCTTTACATTTATTATTTCTCAGCGGGAATTAAAATCTTGTTATTTATGTACACTGATGTAAAGAATCACTGGATGCGATTTAGTGTTAAGGTAAACAAATAGTGACCACTTTCATTTTTAGTTTCACTTATTTAGGTATGGATAGGTATGGAATTTGAAATATCCGACCTCTCCAAAAGTCCAGTATTCAACTTTTTTGAAAAGAAAAATCAGATATCTACTGGTTTCTTAAAACCATTTCAATAGGTACCTAGGTTACAGAACAGAATAGTTATTTATTTTTGTTTATTTTTTTATTCCTCCTTAAATACCAGCCGCGCCCCGTGGCTTCGCTCGCGTGGAAATCGAACAAATTTCTAAAAAATATATTGCTCAACTCCTAGGGGTAGTTTTATAAAAATAAAAAATTCATAATTTTTTTCTTTACTTCATAGTGTATTTATACCAACTTTTGATCGAATTGAACCATGGAATAATAAGTTTGGAACCATTTTTAACCCCTCAATGGTTAATATTTGAAGTAAGACTATGTATTATTCTAGAACCTAAACTCTCTACATACTAAATTTGATCTAAATCGGTTAAGTAGTTACAGAGAAACGTGGTAACAACCATTCCCACAAACCTTCGCATTTATAATATTAGTAGAATAGGATAGGATACCTAGGATAGGATTATTATCATAGATTAAAATATAATCGAGGTAAGAGAACTAAGTGAAAAAAAATTGGCAGCAAACTACAAAATACATCAAGCAATAAATTTTTCATCTTTTTTTGGTCGTAATTATTAATCCGCTCTTTAAGCTTATAAGACACCTTTTCCATTAATTCTAACTCCTTTCAAACTCAATAAAAAAACAAAAAAGTCCCGCATCCATTGCGCCTCCGATCCACCGATAATTTTTCAACACACCATCTAAGTACCTATTGCGATCATAGGTAGAAAATTAGCTAACGCATAGTACAAACCCCAGTCACTGAAAAAACAACCTAACTGCACAACTACTAAAACCTAAAATCTACTGGTCATTCCATCCGGATAAATTGTACACTGCCACGACGAATTCAACTGTATCTTAGAAACTTTAAAGTAGATTTTAGTTTAGTGTTTGAAATGAAATGACGGGAGTTCTTCAAAGAATCGTGACCAGGCCATCCAGAACACCTGACGTTGTAGTTAATGTAACTACGGAACGTAAGATCTTAAATACCAGTGTTGGTTTAACTGAAGCTTAGAAAGTCTGAAAGATAAACGGCGATTAGAGAATTGTCATTTTGTGACAGAAGTTTTACGGCTGGAGTTGATCTTACAAAACATGACCGAAATAATATAAAACCTTTTCCCCCATGTTAAATTTTATACTGTGTAAATTTGTAAAAATGAATAATATTAAGTTATAAAAAAATAAGTATTAATGTGTGTGTTCGTGTTGGGTTGTCCATTGCTTATGTTGTCCGTTTGTTTTAGCAAAATCATTTTGATGCAAAATTATAAGATCAAGGGTCGTAAAACCGATCATATTCTGTTTTTAAAGTTTATGATACACAGCCACTGGCAGCGTCGGCGTTGTCGTAGCGAAAAGCAAGCGACGCCATTAAGAAAGAAGTTGAGGTTGAAATAATATAAAATTTGATTATTTTGAAAAAACTAAAAACCAACTTTGAATCCCTTAGTTTTAAACAGTTTTTTTTTTTAGTTTTGTGCGATAAGTACTAGTATTTCGTTAATCAAATTTTTGTGGGATTACCTCGGAATCTTCTTATAGACAACTGCAAAAGAATCAACCAAATCGGTTCATACCTAAAGGGCGGAGAAATCGACGAAAATACATAACAAAAAACAGACACGATTTAAAAATTTGAAAGTAGTTAGGTAAAGGTACTCTTCAAATAAACACCACCCTACACTCACAAAAAACATCGTAAAATATTACATTGTTATTCTGACGTTCTCACAATGTTGTCTCAGTTTTTTTACTAGATGTCGCTAGTAAAATTGGACCAGCCCTAGATCGCGCTAACGAGAATGCACGGCTTTTTAGTTACTCAAGGCAATACATTTCACTTGGAGTCGAAACAAATCAAAAATTTACATACATTTTTATATTTGCAGTAAAGTAAATCCTCATCGAGGATCCGTAACATTATAGCAATTTCAATAGAACTAGTATCCACGTTATTCTTTATGACATAAGAATGATATATCTTTTTAAATTATCCAAATCGGACCATTACGTACGAAGTTATGACTAAATTACTAGCGAAGTTCACTGAGTGACCGCCGCGGGTGCGTGTGACGTCACTTGCTCGGTCGCCGCCCTTTAACCGTGGGCAGATATCAGTTTTTAGTGATTTACTCCGAAACTATAAGTTTAAGAAAAAAATTACAGAACCAAATAGACTCAGTTTTGAAAGACCCATCAAATAATATAAAAATATAAAATAATTAAAAAATTCCATGTTCGTTGATTACTCCGTAAATGACTGTGGTCCGATTTGGAAGATTATAAGGCTATTATAGATAAAGAATGATCTCGAGATGATCTCATATTTTTTAATTCTCAGGAGTACATATTTGTCCCGTTGAACTTAAAAAACTAGGTAAGTATGTAAATATTAAGGAATTTGAACTCGTTTCTTCAAACAGTCAAATGATGTTCAGTTCTTTGGCAACTTTTATATAACTTGCCTTGTTAGTATGTGTGGGACAACTTTTGCAACTGAATTTAAGACCTATCCTCAACCAATTGAGCTGAAATTTGGCATTCTTATTTAATTTTGGTGACAGTCCTATGTTATGGTACCAGCGAGCTTCTATGATGATGGAGACAGAAGGTCAGGTACTTCAAAACAAAACGACGTAAACCCGTCGTGCTTGCGTTCGTTGGATTGTCTTCCCAAACACTTTGGTTGATCCTAGACAATATAAAAGCTTGTTTTAAAAATAAGTTTATTTCAGTTTTTTTTTGACGTGACAACGTCTTATAATTCGATAGAGCCGGCTGCACGCACGAAAAAACATGACGTCATGCGGCGTTACCTCGCTATGACGTCATGCGGCGTTACCTCGCTCTGAGGCGTTCCATGTAAGGCTTGAAGTGCAAGCGAGAGCGCTCGACATCCGTCTCTCTCCTACTTGAGTGAGCGATGCGTCTGCGTGGACAGCTGCTATACTATAGTATATTTACATGTTTTGATCGAGTATCAAATGCTACCATTCCATCAGTATTTTCTTAAGACGTTGTCACGTTCAACTATCGTCAGTAAACCGACTTTACAGACAACTAATTTTTTTAAGTATTTTGATATATTAAAAATTTATTTCTCATTAATATTATGTAACCTAAACTTTGCTAAGCCAACACTACACACAATAACATTTTCTATAGGTATGTAACTTTTTATCGATCTTGCAACAGTAGCAATTGCAACACCATGAAACTTGAATGGCTCCAATAAATAAGGTGTGAAAAACACCAAGTTGTATGGGAATCTGGCTGAGACCACGACGGTCGCATGTCATCTTCAACCATAAAGATTATGATTCAAAACTTAACAGAATGTCATAATTTTTGGGGTACTGTGTATTGGCCAAGAGGAATTTATATTTCTACTTAAACTATTACCCACTGTTGCGTGATGGCGCATACGCAGTATACAAATAAATGAGCTAAATAAATATAATTCGGACATTAAAAAAAAATTCTTTCTTTTAAACGTAAGTTAAGAATTTTGTTCGTCGTTTTGGAATGTTATTGACTGGTGATAAATTGATTCGAAATTTGTTTTATAGCCAATAGTTAACAACAGGGTGTGTATAGAAAAATGTACCTATTCTATTTAGTCCGTGAGTTAGATTATCAGAAGATATTGGACACATATTTTTTCCAAGCAGAGCTTGTGTAGGTACTAGTTATCTGATATACTTAATACAACATACCATTCGATGAGAAACCTTTAGTTTATTATTAGTTAGTTAGTACATAAAGTTAGCTTTCCCCAAAATTTCAAACTCTCGCATCATCGACGTTGTTGCGTCGGTAAATGCTAGTGAATATTTGTCAAGTACTTATCCACTTAAATTGCACTTACTTACTTTGTGGCTAGATGATGTTCTGTGGATTGTCCAGCATTTTTCTGTGACAGAACTCTTTGTTAACACATTGTACTCTCGCTTAGCCGATTTATTTATATAATTTCGTGACGTGATCGTACCTCGAGTAAGAGGATTAATTTACATAAATAAAATAAAGAATACTGTAGATACCTATTAAATTTTAACCGTATAAACCTGAGTGTTGATTTTAGGAACTAATAAAATAGCTAAGTATAGAGATACTTACTAAATAAAATATTTATAACAATTTCTTTTACCACAGAGTAGGGAGACTGTAAAGATATTTGTAAAACTACTTTAAAAGTAACCCATCGATGTGAGTAAAATTCAGAAGATTGAGCAAGAGCTCCTCAAAAGTGGAACGCTCAAATTAGGTCCAATTAGGTCTACCAGCCTCAGTCACAGTATGACCGGCGCTGCCGGCGTACGTGTTTCGCGTGTATTGTTGTCTCGATCGCATTTCGGTCACAGATTAGATAACGCTTCGGTCTAGATACGTCTTTCCATCATTGTTGTTCATTAGGTAGGTATATTGCAAAAGATTGGAAATAGCGTGTCTTTGCGTTTAGTTGTCACACAACACAGGCCATTTGTTGAGATAGAAGAACGTACCATATCTACAGAATTTTACTTATATTAATGGCTATACCTAAGTTTGTTATAGTACGAAGTTTCTTCATAAAAATTAGTTTTATTATTGATAGGTAGGTACTTGTGCGGGTGGGTACTGACCGGCGGCGTTACGGGAAGCAATGTAAGGTGTTACGTTACAAACCGAGCGTTCGTGCAGTCAATACGTCAACGCCGCCGTGAATGAATCCCTAAAAATGATCTAAACTTATAGAGCAGCAGTAGGTGACAGATAGGTATGTGATGATGATGATGAATCTACACTTAGATACTCTCTCTGAAAGCAAAACAAACTGCACCTAGGCACGTAATAACGACGGCATTTTTTCATAATGCACGTACGAGAGGGCACGGTCGTGACCGGCTCTTGACAGCTACTTTGTAGCCTCATGCTTATTTTGCGCTGCGTATAAGCAGCAGTGGGTGACATATAAGTTAGTGATGATGATGATGAATCTACACTTAGGTACTCTCTCCGAAAGCAAAACAAACTGCACCTAGGCACGTAATAACGACGGAATTTTTTCATAATGCACGTACGCGAGGGCACGGTCGTGACCGGCTCTTGACAGCTACTTTTTAGCCTCATGCTTATTTTGCGCTGTGTATAAGCAGCAGTGCGTGACATATAAGTTAGTGCTGATGATGATGACTCTACACTTAGGAACTCTCTCCGAAACAAAACAAACTGCACCTAGGCACGTAATAACGACGGCATTTTTTCATAATGCACGTACGAGAGGGCACGGTCGTGACCAGCTCTTGACAGCTACTTTTTAGCCTCATGCTTATTTTGCGCTGCGTATAAGCAGCAGTGGGTGACATATAGGTTTGTGATGATGATGATGAATCTACACTTAGATACTCTCTCTCTGAAAGCAAAACAAACTGCACTTAGGCACGTAATAACGACGGCATTTTTCATAATGCACGTACGAGAGGGCACGGTCGTGACCAGCTCTTGACAGCTTATTGTGTAGGCTCTTGCTTATTTTGAGCTGCGTATAAGCAGCAGTGGGTGACATATAAGTTAGTGATGATGATGATGTCTCTACACTTAGGTACTCTCTCTGAAAGCGAAACAAACTGCACCTAGGCACGTAATAACGACGGCATTTTTTCATATTGCACGTACGAGAGGGCACGGTCGTGACCGGCTCTTGACAGCTACTTTGTAGCCTCATGCTTATTTTGCGCTGCGTATAAGCAGCAGTGGGTGACATATAAGTTAGTGATGATGATGATGAATCTACACTTAGGTACTCTCTCTGAAAGCAAAACAAACTGCACCTAGGCACGTAATAACGACGGCATTTTTTCATAATGCACGTACGAGAGGGCACGGTCGTGACCGGCTCTTGACAGCTACTTTTTAGCCTCATGCTCGTTTTGCGCTGCGTAGATTGCTCTCTTTGTCTACTCGTATTTACGTGCTCGCCGCGCCTTCGTATTCGCGAGGACGTCAATGGAAGAATACTGGACAGATGGGTCAGCTCGAAAAAGAGGCGACAGGCGACAGTTTTCGACTCACGTAAGTAAGCTGAGATTCGAGAACCGAATGGAAGAGTAGACGAATTATTTTGAGTAGGTATATATGTAATTTCATTTAAGCTGACTGCTTCTTTTCGATGGAAATAAAGATATTTTGACTTTGACCAGCTTTGACAGAAGTTTTTAAAAGCAACTTTTGTACAACTTGTGATTTGAATAAAATGGAATGAGCGAATAAAATGGTGCGCTAATCAGGTAGACATTATTTTGGTTTACTTGTTTTTCAATATTGTTGAAGTGAAAACTTCTTTAGCGGCGCTGAGCACTTTTTTTGTATGGGTAAAAACTTTCAAACGCGCGTCAGGGTCACGTGATGCTGATCGAAAAAGCGTAAGATCGTAAGATGTAAGTTTTCACTTCTGCCGGCACTCCCGGAGTGCTACCTTTTTTTTATTTAATTTCGTTTACACTATCAGTAAACTTTAATCACTTCACTTCAATAAAACCTTATAGCCTTACCAAAACCACCTTGAAAATTTTAACTCACACCTTCTTTATGAATCTAAAAAAAGTTTATTATTATATTTTCAATTAACGGTCAACTAGACTGAAAAGCTGGCGCTTTTAGTTTGGGCTTGTCAAATTAAAATGATGAGATAGACCCTGCAAAGTTTGACATGACATCCCAATGACCACCTCTATCTTCCGCAAAAGATATCTGCCACCTATTGAGTTCTAATCTAAATAGGGGTATTTTCTTATTTGGAGTAAGGCTTACTAAAAAATTTAGGTCGATTTTCGAGAAGCCCCTTCTGACAACTTAATCTCTGCCAATAATCACGTGTCGTCCCGACTTGTCCTGTCTCCGAAGAATGCTATGGGAACGGGTAGCGCTCCCATAGCCGGGTTACAGCTTACATGACACGAAATTATTGAGATACAACTCCCTATTACCCCATTACACACGGACTATGTTTAAGATACAAACTCGTACGCTTTTTGCGATAAAACCTCTTTTTTGCGAGCTTGATTTACGTTTTTTGATTGTCGACTCGACCTATGAGAATGCCGCCGCCGTGCGCTATCAAAGCCTACCCATACAGTAGTACAATACAATTCTGTGATCCAGATTCTGAAAGCTGTGTTTTTTATAAAAATAATGGTAGTTAAAGTAATGGTTTTCAGAACGTGCAACGCAAAAAAAACAACTTTTATGCAGAATTTGTTTTCCATTACAATGGTAGGTGAGTATGGTTTTTCTCTTGCAACTTCATTCTATTTTATGTACAAAATTGTATAGTATTTATATTCAATAGTAAAAAGTATTTTATAAATATTGGATACCTAGTATTACTATACCTACATAAAACCGTGTAGCGTAGCCCATAATGGAGGAAATAGCATCGTTGCACTGACAAAACCTAGGCTCTTTAATTATAATAATAAGCCCTCAACAATTAACCATAGGTGGGTACCCATCCTACCCTATACGTATATGACCTAGGTATCTCTTTTCTGTTCACAATAAAGATTTTTCCGAGTAAACAATTTGTTGTTCCGGTAATAGGTAATACGAATTTTATTTTGTAGTAGTACATATCTACTCCAATAAATGCAATGTTCTTCTTCATCTTCAATATAGGTTACAAGACTTACAAGTAGGTACGTATTAATTATTATATATTTTGAACACAAAAAACTAAAACCATGAGTCATTTCACGGTGCAACAGAAGTGAGGAAGTGCAGTACAGTCAGCGAC
Organism: Eupithecia subfuscata; assembly: GCA_963564075.1. Taxonomy (NCBI): domain Eukaryota; kingdom Metazoa; phylum Arthropoda; class Insecta; order Lepidoptera; family Geometridae; genus Eupithecia; species Eupithecia subfuscata. The sequence continues at coordinate 10,942,286 of OY751112.1, read as the reverse complement.
AGCGGCATGTGAAAGTGATTAGCACTGCACAGAGCCGCTTTGTCACGGACAATGCTGCGTTATGCTGGAGGATCGGGGAGAGTGGGGTAAGACTGTGTTTCAGAAAACAAAGGCAGTGTGGGGGACTTGTTTTCTTCATGCGTACCTAATAGGTATTTTTTCGGTAGAGAGTTTATGGAGATCCGGAAATAAGAGAAGTGAAAAACTGCTGTGGTAGATTAAGATGGAATCAAAATATGTAGATACTCTGTCTAGATATTGGATTTACTTGTACCTTTTGTTCATTGCAATGTAATGACAGCGTCTTGGGGACACTTCCGACTGGTATTGATATGGATCAGTTAATCTAGCTGTAGATTGTTTGCAACAGCCTGCAGTTAGCTCAATTGTTTCAATGTAAAATACTAGTTCTAATTTTTTTCTGTTATTTGATTTTAGCTGTTCTTTGTTAATAAAGGATTTATTAATTTAATTGGATCAAACAATTAATTTGTTGAGTCTAATCATTAATTGTGTTTAGTTACTAGACAAAAAGAGATTAATTGTACAAATTTGGCTATAGGATAGTTTTATAAATCAGTGGCTAAGTTTATACGTTCGTGAAATTTATCAAGAGAAAACTAGCGTGACCTCAAACGCATTTACTTTTTATAATTTATTTATTTCCACTGTCGCTTTTCAAGCAAAGCCCGTTCTCCTCAGACAGCGGCGATGTCGCGTGCGATCGAATTTCCAGCACAACGGCTCTTTGTCCTTCGAGCCAAGAACAAAAACACCGTGTTAGCGGCACTTCGCGCTGCAATTCCACGACCCTTCTGCTAATTACCCCCTTTTAACCACCAGCCAACCAGAACCCAACCACCGACACCCAAAACCAAAACGAGAGACCAACATAAAATGGCTATAACACTTATCCACCAATTTATCAGAAACCGTGATCACCACTCTTGCGTGGGGTATCAAAGGTCTGGTTGAAATAGTCGGTGTTCAGTGCCAAATTTACTGAAACCACTGGTAATTGCAAGACAATGCGATACGAGTCATAAACGTTTGACGGGGCTATGCGAAGGTGTCGACAGTGAGTCAGTTTGTTTGACGCTCTGTGGCGCCGTTGTTCTAATAGGACTCCAATTTTAGGTCATTCGTTTGTTAATAGTCAAGGCAAATGCGAAGAGAGAAAGAAAGAAAGCAGTACACAATCCATTAAATCCGTGTGCTCGTAGGTGTTTTTGAGAATTAGGTATCTTAGAAGGAAAGGATTGTATTTAATTAGTAGGTAAGTAATAGCTAGGTAGTCCGACAGCAAAATATCCTTCAATTTGGATCGACATGAACGCACTTATCAATATTCCATTTTGTTAATGTTCAATAAGTTGTACAACCGCTACTCAAACTGACCATAGAAATAACCAAACTACACAATTAATAGCAAAATGAACAAAATGCTCCAATTATATTCCCAAATCCCCAGAAACATTTTCAAAGTAATACAAGCAGGAAATCAAAGCCAATATTTGTACAACCACTCGTAACAAGTACCTAAAGTACCTTTTCACAAGAGAATAATCACTAACAGCGAACTCAGGCCCTCAAAAAAGGTCGACAAAAACTCCAAACTCAAACGGTGCATGAAATATAGAAAAAAATTACGCAAGTGAACAACCGTCCTATTGAATGCATCATAAAAATATGATTGACATGTTTCTTAATATGACATCTTTTCCGCCCGGTGATATTTTTTTGTCGCCCGTTTTGCCCCAGTTTCCTTTACTTCTAAAGCGTGATAAAAACCTACAAATCTAACACAAACTTTAAGCTTTTAACAGATGAGATAGAGTCGATTTTGGAATGGATTTTGAGTAAACGAATGACAAAACAGTTCTCCAGATTCCATTAGAAAGGAGATATTAAGTCCTCAGTAATTCAATTACCTCTTTGTCATATTTAGGATGTGGATTATGTTTCTATTGAGCCGCCATGTTTTAGCCCGAATTGTGATTATGTACAAAGGGCATATCTCTTTTGTTCTTTTGTTCGTTTATGTAGTTGTGAAGACACCGCTTGGTTGGGTTTCCTATTTTGTTTGTGTTACGCAACTATTATAATTTACTAACTAAATTTTCAGCAAAATGATGCTATAGATTATAGATAGTCCATTTTAAGTAGGAACCGTTTCGGAAAAGTATGCATTTGCTTAATTTTACGTAATATAATCTTTTATAGAAATCATTACTTAAATCGAGTAAATGTTTATTGTTCCAAAATAGTTTTAGTTCTAAGTCAATTAATTACGCATGAAACAAAAAAAACCTGTTAGGGAAAATCTACTTTAAGCCTACCGGACCAACTGCAAAACCTACTGCTTATAAAGAGTTTAAAACGGTTTGTTCTCTGACACAAAATTTCTCCTAACAACAAAATAAAATTATAAGTACTAAATTAAGTTACATGATTATATATAAATCCGTCAAACCCAATCTAAGTCACATGCTAATAATTCACCAACATTGACTCAAACTAATTAATATTTCTGAGAAACTGCCCATCTATAACATTCACTGATATGTCCGTGTTTGAGATGACAAGTCGGTTTGTCTGTGGGTCAGGTGGTCACTGGTGACTTCATAAGATTGACAGAACAGGGTTATCGGTATCACAGTGAAATGTTATGATAAGTCTAGAAATTGTCGAGTGATACTTGCCGACAACACGAAACGTTAGTATCGGCAAATATTCACAATGAATAATAATAATAATGCTGGACAATTCACACAGCGTTATCTAGCCCCAAGCTAAGCAGAGCTTGTGTTATGGGTTCTAGATAACTGATATACTTACATAATACATTATACATAATACATAGATAGATATTTTTAGTATACATAGAAAAACACCCAGGGGACCCATCCAGGCAGGAATCGAACCCACAACCTCCTGCGTCGAAGGCGGACCTTCGCCCGCTGCGCCACACAGGTTGACCAAGCACATTAGGTGGTTATGATCACCTACAAATCTACCCATAAGGGTGTTTTTCCACCAGCTTGTCAATCCAAACGTACCTATTTGTAAGTGTTACAGTGCTTATAGTATTTTCACTATTTTGGTTGAATTTGGTAAGTATCCAAAAAAACAAATGAAAATGAACCAATTAGCAGCTAAAATGTTGTTTCTGCTATACACTCATACATTTGAGGTCACAATAATCATCATCGACCTAACTCTTCCCGCGGATGTCGTAAGAGACGACTCAGTATATCCACCGGGCGGCTGCAGCGCCCCCCGCGGAACAAATCTACCACCAAACTGCGATTCCCAACACGCATTCTCAGCGTGGGGATTATGGGCATTACCCCTCATGAGATAACAGCCCAAGGCGCGTATGGGGAGGCCTGAATCCAGCAGTGGAGAAATACTAGCTGTTGAGGTGGAGGTGAGGTTGAAAAATACTGAATTGACCAGCGTGGTGCGTAGTCAAGACCAATTTTGGAGCTTAAAAAACCCGTTTTTGGCACATATTAATTTTGGTATATATATATTCATGCGTTAATTACCTAACTAGCCATCCTTCACAGCACATTTGTACGGCAAAGCAGCTTCAACTTAAATCTGACTAAAATCAGAATTGCTTGCTATTTTTCTAACTCCTTCTGGGAAAGCGTGCTCCAACTTAGGCTACATTTTCACTTACTTAAGTGAGTTGGTGGCCAAACGATTGACCATGACCAATAAATAAATAAATAGGTTTCGATGTAAGTTGATCATAATATGACTTCTGTGGTGCAGCAGGCGAAGGTATGCTTGCAAGTCCACCTGAGTTCCGGGTTTGATTTCCGTCTCGGGACGTACATTTGTACAATCTGCAGATATTTGTCCCTAACACAAACTCTGCTTACATGTAATTTGGGATTGCTACATACGATGCTGTGTGGATTGTCCTGTCCAGCATTATTTATCTATAATAATTATACCACGCAATTAAAGTCCAATAATATGTAATTCTAGGAACATGACTCAGACTACTGTATTGAAGTGCCACGACAGACAGCTGATTAAAATGACAGGACCAGACAAAAGGACCAGAACTTCAGTTCAAAGAGGATACTTACACATTTTTGTTTTTTTTGTTTTTGTCTCGTCGAGGAAATTCGTTCACGAATGAACTGGTCTGGGGGTGACCAGAATTATGTGGGACTCGACGCCCTGAAAAGGACGTAATACCCACTAAAACCTCTCCGGTGTCCCTCTCTCGCCATTTTCGCCAAACCACGGGATCATTTAAACATCCGCGGCCCCCATTTTCGCCGAACCACGGGAACATTTAAATATCAAAGAGGATACACCCTACCCAACAACTAATTCAGAAGAGTTTATAGGTGAAATAGAAACTGACAAGGAGTAGAAAAGAAAAGGGTTTCTTTGGCTAGGAAATTCTTAAATTGGAAATTTACGAATAAACTGCTCTGGGAGGACCAGAATTATGTGGGACTCGACGCCCTGAGAAGGACCCAATAAAACCTCTCCTGTGTCCTCTCTCGCCATTTTCGCCGAACCACGGGAACACTTAATAAAACCTACCGCGTCGACAAGGAGTACCAAATGTACCTACTTTATCTAAAGAATAAAATATAACGACATTTATTTATAACAAAATAATATATTCATCAGAATAACAATCAGAATAATCAATTTTTTGGTAAAATGCTGTATAAAAATGAATTTTTATAACTAGGGATAATAATACAATCAAAAGTATTATAATATAAAATAAATTAATAGCACTTAAGAAATAATTAAAATTTTATACCTTTTTTCGTACATATTCGTCAACACTGTAGAATGCCAATTTTTTTATAAGTATTTAGCGAACAAACCCTTTGTAAATAAATGATTATAAAAAAGCACGTGCGTGAGTCTTTCAGACTTGCCAGTCTTGTGTTAACAATAATATATAAACAGCTAACAACAAAACACTCATAATAATATACAATGTGTCCGGTCACATGTCCCGTCACCGGTCCGTCGATAAAATTTACCGTATTTCACCCCCCCAAAGTCTCCGACACCGGTGACCGGACACATTGTATAATATTTATACGAATACATTCATTAAGTTGTTACAAAAAGGCCATCAGCATAATGCTGGCTAAGCTCCCGTAAGCGACCTAGCCAGCGCTGGTCTTCCGTTAGCCCCGTAGATGACGTTACGTCACATTGACTGCCTCGTTGATCTAGAGGTCAGTTTGTTCAACCGTTGATTATGAAGTCCTGGGTTCGAATCCCTCAACCTCAACCTCAACAGCCTGTGTTGGTCCACTGCTGGACACAGGCCTCCCCCTGATAAACGCCTTATTGGCTTTTATCTCATGGGGGGTAATGCCCATAATCCCCACGCTGGGGATCGCAGTTCGGTGGTAGAATGTTCTGCAGGGGGCGCTGCTGCCCGCCCCCGGTGGATATCCCTTAGTCGCCTCTCTAGACACCCGTGGGAAGAGTTGGGATGGTGCAAATTCTAAGCCGGCACCACACAGGTTCGCATCCCGGGTCGGGCCAATAGTTGTTATTGGGGTTTTTCTAGCAAGGAAAATTCACATTAGCAGCCCGGAGTCAGGAAGTTAGCAGTGTTACACCCCCGTGCCTCGGAAAGCACTTTAATACCCACCGTTAACCGTTGGTCTTGTGCCTGACCTCTCCCCGGTCTTGTGAATCTGGCGTTCCATCGGATTATGGGAGCGAGGGAATAGAGGGTGCACCTGTGTTTGCGCACACACTTGTGCACTATAATATGTCCTGCGCATCTTGCTAATCTCTTGCGAGAATGGCCGCCGTGGTCGCAATTCGGCTAGGAGGAAATTATTAGTACCCATAACACAAGCACTGCTTAGCTTGGTGTTCCTTTATCTTTTCAGTATTCTGACTGATATACTTAATACAAGCAACGCGTGACCCGAGAGCTGGTGAGTATCTGGCGCAGCGCATCAGCATAGCCATACAGCGGGGCAATGCAGCTAGCGTCTTGGGGACGCTTCCGACTGGTATTGATATGGATCAGTTGAGATACCTGTAGATACTTTATAACAGTCTGCAGTTCGCTCAATTGTTTCAATTGTAAATACTAGTTCTAATTTGTTTTTATTATTTGATATTAATTTTCTTTGTGAATAAAGATTAATAAGACTTAATAAAGTAATATTATACATAGATGTTTTCTATGTATAATAACAAAATGTCTATCTCTGTAGTGTATTAGTATAATTATCTATGTATAAAAAAAAATATCTATCTATGTAGTGTATTGTATTAAGTATAATATCAGTTATCTAGTACCTACCAATAACACAAGCTCTGCTTAGCTTGGGGCTAGATAATGCTGTGTGAATTGTCCAGCATTATTTAAATATTTATTTAAATTTAAATTAGTGTATTAGTATTTGTATATCAGTTATCTAGTACCCATAACACAAGCTCTGCTTAGCTTAGGGTTGGATATTGCTGTGTGAATTGTCCAGCATTATTTATTCATTTATTTATATATTTGAATGCCGCGTTAAAAAGGAGGATAGGATAAGTAAGACCCAGCAGTGAGTTCTCACGAGCTTAGTTGATAGATAGAAACCTCACTCATAAATAAACCGATAAAAACCGGTGTAAATAAACTTCTTGTTTATTCCCGCCTCCAATAATTAGTAGATTGGTCACACTTGCAGGACTTACGACTGTGAATCGAAACAAAATTATAATTACTCGTAAATCGAATCGAGGAGATCGATTCTCGATTATGAGTATCGGAATATCGATTATCGTTTGTGTGTGAGTGGTCACGATGGGTGCGATATGGTAAGTGTGTGTGGGTGAGGGTAGCCATGCAGTGAACTCATAGGTTAAAGAGAGTTCTATATTTTGGCCTCTCTCTCTCTTTCATTAACGCATTCACTGCCCACCCTCGGCGGTGCGAGCCGTCTCGTCGCGTCGGTCGCCACGCGCGGGTTCAGACCGAAATCTGCGTTTTGGGCGATGAAAGTGTTAAAGTTGTTTTTGCTCGCGCTTTTAAAGTTTTTTTTCGATGATAAAATGTCAATGAAGTATTATAGTCACATTGTAAATAGTAGACTTCATGTCTTTTTCAAGTCCAGAGCTACAACTTTGCAAAGTTTCAGCCCTACTTGTTCAGGGGTTACGGCGCGTGCAAACATTCATCCAAGCTTTCACTTTTTTAATTGCTTTTTAACCCCCGTCGCAAAATGAGAGGGGTATAATAGGTTTTAAGTGTCTGTCTGTGTATCTGTGTATCTGTCTCGTATCTGTGTATCTGTCGGTATCGTAGCTCCCAAACGGATGAACCGATTTTCGTTTAGTTTTTTTTTGTGTCATAGATAATTTTATCTTGCGTGTGTCTGTTGGGGGGTTTTAAATTATTTATTTATTTCTTGTTACTTGCTACGGCTAATAAAATTAAAACTCAAAATTTTAGCCAAAGAGTCCTAAAGCCCGAACAGTGCACTCTCATAAGCACTGAAGCACTTTACACATGGGATTATGTGTGTGAGTTTCAATGTGTGAGTGTATAGGAACAACAGATTTATTGTTAATGGTGTCCCGAACGTAATTAAAATGGTTGATGTTTCGCCCGGTCCGCGCCGGCCTTCGTCAGGGGATGTAGAGTAGCTTCGATACAGAGACTGAACTGCCGGGCATCGGGCGTGGGGCAGCGCGTGGGCTGCAAGAGTGCAGCGCTTGAGTAATTCTATTATGAGGAAGAGTTAAAAAAAAAGTTACAAGTAATTATTCTGTGTCACAAAATTACAAGAAGCGTAGTCATTACCATGTCGCTTTATTAAAAAAGAAAATAACAGTAGAAGAATTGAAACATATTAGAAATAGTATTTGCAGTTGAAATAATTGATCTAACTGCAGACTGTTGTAAACAATTTACAGGTATTTTACTATTAAAAATTTCGTAGTTTGACGAATTCACTAGAAATGTGAGCGTCTTAAAATTTACGAACCTTGTTGGTGTTCTTCCAACACAAGGTTCGTAGTTAACCCGCTTACATTTATAATAAATTTACAGGTAGATCAACTGATCCATTTCAATCAAAATAAAAAATAAACAAAGTATGGCTATGCTGATGCATATTTGGATCCTCGGTCTTATTTCACATTCACCTATGTCAATCTTTTTAACCCCCAGTGATACGGCAATAACATCATTCAGATTATTCGTTTTAGGTTTAATTTAAATAAATTAAAACATTATACAGACATAGCCAAACCAACGATTCAAAGTCCTTAAAATAATAATGAATTATTAAACCCGGGAGCATATAACAAAGGACCCAAAAGTCTCGGTTCTAAACGTTTGTACTCAGATCAAGTTTTTTTTGTTGAAAAGTAACTACAGCGAGAGTCTTGAGCGACTGAAATTTGTGCAATTAGAGTCGTAAGCGTCTCGTCCGGCTCTTTTGTTCGGTAGGAAACCCGGTTTGGTCTTAATTTCATTTATTAGTACAGTCTCAGCTCATTGAGACTCTACAAAAATATATTTCCTACTAGTTTGTGCCCGCGGCTTCACACGCGTTGTTTTTATAGAAACGTTTAAAGGTGATTTCTATCCCATGGGAACTGATTTATGGGATAAAAAGTAAAAACCTATGTTTGATTCCAGGATTAGAATTACCTGTATGCAAATTTTCAGCCCGATTCGTTCAGTAGTTTTGGCGTGAAGAGGTCACAAACATCCATCCATCCATCTATCCATCCATCCAAACTTTAGCATTTATAATATTAGTGTGATATGACAGCAAATGTTATGTATAGTGTATAATCTAACATCGCGCTTTAGATACTGTTGCCTCGTATTTCGTACGCGATCATCTTTTACAGCTCGATATGATGATGTTGACTAAATCGTCATCGTCATTTCAGCCTGTTGTCCCTACACCACACTACTCTACGCTCTGTACTCTGTAGTGGTGTTATAAATGATGTACGATAAGCTGGACTGTGGGATCTCACCTTGTGCCATATGAAGGGACTGTGGCGCCATCTGCCCACACTTTTATTTGTAGAGATATCACCTGGCTTTTAATCTATGTATCGGAAATGGGAAATGTGATTTGTAAAATATTGAAAGGTTTGGTGGAAGAAATTAATACTATGAAGCTGAAGTGTTTTTATACTTTTTCAACCTTTGTTACTATTTTATTATATCAACCTTTGCTTTGCTAAGTAATAAGTTTGCAATTCGTCTGCTGAGTATTTGAAATTTTTGAAGTGACAACGTCTTATAATTCGATAGAGCCGGCTGCACGAACGAAAAAACATGACGTCATGCGGCGTTACCTCGCATGCGGCGTTACCTCGCATGCGGCGTTACCTCGGTCTGCGTTGTCACGTTCAACTATCGTCAGTAAACCGACTTTACAGACAACCAATTTTTTATGATAATTTCGCCATGATTGACAAATTGGCAAATTTAGAATTAGTTTAATTTAATAATCTATCTTTACATGGTTTAGTTACTGCCGTGAATCAGTTTTTACTAGTTCGTAGGGCTGTCACCTTACTAAGGTTCTAGTACTGATGACATACCTACATACCTAAATAAAAATACTTAGTCGTAGATATACAGAATAGGTAATTCGTGTTTTTTTTGCTATTATTCTTATTATTTGAGTCTTATACAAAACCTACTTTACTTATACTTACCTTAATATTTTATTGTACACTAAGTACATATGTAAAGGGATAAATAAATGTTTATTTTTATATTGAAACTCAAAATCACGCAGTCGATTTTCCAAGAAAAGGTTTGTTTTCTTTAATAGTTTTACAACTAAAATGATAGGTCGGGTATTACTCATGGAATAAACTACGTAGGTACAGCTTCTTAAGAACTAAGTACATAGTTACTTATTTCAAAATAGCTAGGCATACATTTCTGATGAAATTTAAGTACTAACGAAACATAAATCTTAATGATCTGACTGATTGATTGATACCAACAAACGAGATTTTCAACGACAAAACCGCAAACCAAAATAAACTGTCATACTCACCACTGAATCATTTTTAACTGACGATTAATCAAAATTCCACCGGTCGACCTTAATTATTAGACATGGGTTTATTTAATTTATTTTAGTGTCCAATACAGTATGGGTCGTCCCGAATATCGGCTGGACCCGCCCTGCTATTACGGGCCATCGGATGATTTATCATTATCATGAGTTTGCAGGGGCTTTACACTGACGTATTGAAACATCGGTACGGACTTTTATCATTATTGTGAACCTTGGAAATTGCCCTGAAATAAAAATATGAAGGTGTGTGAATGAAACCTCACCTCAACAGCCTTTATTGGTCCACTGCTGAACGCGGGCCTCCCCCTGATAAGCGCCTTATTAGCTGTTATCTCTTGGGGGGTAATGCTCGCTATCCACCCGCTGGGCATGCGGGTTGAGGATCGCAGTTCGGTGGTAGAGTTCTTCTGGGAATCAAACCTATGAAGTTGTTATTAATAAAGCTGAGCTGATCTTTGGAAACAAATCCAAAAAAGTTATTTATATTTTATATTTAGGTATTTAAGGGAAAACCAGAGGCTTAAAATTAACAGAATTACAAATTGATAAATACCAGAAAGCTTATTGCAGGTTTTCACGGATAGTGGTGGAATAGTACAATGTAAAAGACTATGAACATGATGTGGCTAGTCTACATGCATCATCTTAAAACTCAATTAGTTAAGGATATCTACGTTACAAAATTTTTAAACTTTACATTTATCATCAATATTATCATCATTGGCACTAAAAACCTCTCCGCTGAGCCGCCGCGCCACCTGACCGAGCTGAATCTAATACAAGACGTCAAGTTTTTATTGAAATCGACTGGGGTAAAACCTCAATGCTAAGTCTCTTTAGAGACGTAGGTAAATTAGATTTACCTATTTGAAAAAAAAAACGATTGCTCATTTTCGTTGTCAGGAATGAAAACGTAGGTCATAATTGGGTCTATGTCAATGTCAAAGTCTTCATGGATGTTTTGAATATGTCAGTTTACTACAGTGCCATTTGTTTGTACTTGTACCCTCAGCCCAATGTAAAATCACCTTTATCGAGCTTATTACGCGTTTAAACAAAAACAAAGGTGAATCTCGTTCATCCGAGATATACAAGCACCATACAGTTTAAAGCTGCTATACGTTTGTTACATGTATATAGCTACAAACGTAAGGAATAAGTTCGTGAGATCGTAATATTGATAGCAAGATTGGGCGATTGTACTGGAAGACATTACAGGGAAGTCCTATACAAGCGATGATTTATTAGCTGGGGCGGTGTGAAATAAAAGGCTTGGATGTTACACCATTGCTCTACTTGTTACAAAAGAACCTAAATGAGTATGGCCTCGGAGAATAAATATCTGTCCTATTATGTGGAGCCGTTATGGCCTTGTGGGGGAATCTCGACTTTCAATTCGAGAGGTGGGTTTAAAAGGTTCCTATCAAAACAGTTATGTGTGGTTATCAAACACAACACATGTCTGAAAGGCGATGGAACATTTGTTACTTTTACTAAACAAAATAAAAGGAAGAAAATTGATTTGATTGAAAACAGTCCCCAAAAAACTAAAAAGAGTCGATTCATCAGCGGCAATCACAAAACACATGGCGTTACCACCCCAAATCCGAAACAATATCTCATAATCGCATACAAATCGTATAACGATCGACATTTTTCAATCGCTTTTTACCAGCCCACAATTAATAACCCGTAAAAATCATTAACAAGAGAGACAAGAGAACAAAAGTCGCCGTCCTTTGAGGCATGTCGATGAAAAAATAAAGGAATGGTTATGGAGTAGCCCCGCGGCGCACGCGCATCGAACGCTGTTCCGCTAAACCAACACGGGATGTGTCGACGCAAGACCGCGTGATGTCGGAGCGAAACGACCAACCGACCGACACTGCTGGAAATTTAATTACGATTGCATAAATACTCAGCCGAATGCAAAATATTTTTTAATTTTGATCTTGATGTCGGGATATCATTACAGTTACACAGATTATCTTTATTCCGCAAAAGAAAACAGTTATACCTACTAACTATGAATTAGTTCAGCAATGAATCGCTAGATTATGATTATACTAATACTGAAAAAAATAACTTTATTCACAAAGAAAATTATACTAGTATTTACAATTGGAACAATTGAGCTAACTGCTGACTGTTGCAAACAGTCTACAGATAGCTCAACTGATCCATATCAACACCAGTCGGACCACTAATACTTGTTCAGAGTTTAGATTTGATTGGATACGTACTGTCCTACCCAGAGATCTTTCGGAGTTTCAAAACTTACCCAAGCCCAAGTCTAATATAAATCTACAAAAGGCACTTGTAATTCTGGTCATAACCCAGGCACAGAGGCTTATGATTCCGTACAATAAAACAAAACTAAACTAAAACGGAATCGCTACAATGATCGAGTACCACATCAAACAAAATAAAGCATCGGCAACTAATAGAATAGCAGTCGGGCGCCGGATCAGAGACTTCGACACCGCCTGATGGCTGCCCCCTGCAGAGAGAATACCTGGTGACAGCCTCACAGCCTCCTATGTCGTATCATGTCTCACGCACATCTCCAAACATTGGAGTAAGTGCAATTTTATGGAGATCATTGGGTAAGTTTATTGCTTCATTATTTTTGTCAATGTTTTTCTCAATGACATTGTTCGTCTTCTTTGTATGTGCTCAGAATGTAATGGTTTATTATGTTATTAAATTGATGATATCTATTAACTATTGTTTCATTCGTTAGATACACGATAGATTGATTACGAAACCTAACGTTTATCTTGTTATTATAATGTTATACGTTTCGAATGCGTTAAATACTATTTCACCCATATAAATTATTCAAAAAAATAAACAATATTCAATTACTACAAAGCAACAACATACATTATATACCTACAAAGATATACAAACAGTCATTACCCAAAATCAATTACCAAAACAAACTATAATATTCGCAATCCATAAGTAAAGATCCACGGCGTCTCGCAAGGTACGCATCTTGGACTTGCGTGTCGCCTCGGCCGTGCCCATAACGACTTCCCTGTATTTATGCGCTTTTGTCACGACACCGGCCAATTGGATGTCCTGATAATTTACAGTAACGTGACGACATTAATATAGGGCTGAGTGTGCGGTCACACAGCTGATAAAGATGCGGCTAGGAATAGTGTGGCTGTGAACGGACATACCACAAAATGAAAAAGATTTTACCTTCTGAAACCTTATTCTTTTTGTGGTATGTCCGTTCACAGCCCTTGTAAAGAATGATAAGCAGTTTAAATCATTTTCACCTGGCGCAGCCCATCAGCTTTGCCATACAACGGGACAGTGCAGCCAGCAGCGTTTTGGGGACGATACCGATTGGTATTGAAATGGATCAGTTGACCTAGGCACCTCAAGATTATTTGTAACAGTCTGCAGAGCAAGCGCGATACTTTCGTGATAACTTCATAGCTGTTTACAAAAATCTAGATCTACTTTTACGCATCGGAAGTTGAATTTTGTTTATTCTTGTATGGCATTATTTTAATTCTGGTGTCGACTACTAAACTATGGGTTAATTAGATAGTTGAGAATGCCCTAAAGTGAGTAGGAAATGTTTACTTGTGATAAAATATCTGGGAAAATACTGCTCTAAAGAACATAATATTTTTTGTAACTTTTTTTTTTCGTATTCAAAATGCACCGAGTGGGCGGCGAAAAGACTAGCAGGACGATATGGAATAGAAACGTAGGTTCAAGTTAAACTGTCAAAATTTATTTTTCATCCAATACACAGTTAAAGTCAAAGAAACATAATTTAATTCAGATTTCGTATGGACGAGAAAGTAGAGATTCTCAATACAACTCCGGTGTGACCGAAGCCTGGCGCATTGATGTAGTACCTTTTAATAATCCATACCGTCCCTTGCTGCGACAATATTTCCTGTCAACATTTTATTGCCTATTTATTTATGTTGAATCTTTAATTGAAAGTATTTTTTCTTTATTTTTAGCATATTGATGCAGTATTTCCTTGATTTGTGTGATTGTTTCGTGTTTAAGTCTTGTGAATTGAGTGTGTAATATTCATGTAACGTGATAATGTATTTAGTGGAGTTATAAAAAAATATACTTCATATTATCTTCCATGGGAGCATACCCAGGACATTTAAACGGTTTAAATTAAAAGACTTTTAAGACTCTAGACAAGGTTTGTCTTGGGAGGAATAGCGAAACATCCATTTTGTACAATTTTTGACGTAATTTCTATCAACTATCGTTTCCAACATATTTTAATATTTTAGAAACCACGAATACGCGAGAAAATGTTCAGTAATATTCGTTTATTAATTTTCCACGAAATGTTTGGTTTGGGTACTCTACCAATATTACACAAAATATAAAAATGCGAAAGTTTGGATGGATGGATGTATAGATGGATGTTTGTTACCTCTTCACGCCAAAACTACTGAACGGATTGGGCTGAAATTGCTTAAGTCTAACCCTGGAATCAAACATAGGCTACTTTTTATCCCATAAATCAGTTCCCATGGAATACAAATAACCTCGAAACGTTTCCATAGAAACAACGCGTGCGAAGCCGCGGGCAGAAGCTAGTACGAATATACATTCAAAATAATCCAAATTTTTACTATTACGCAAAAATTTAGATAATTTTGCTTTACCACTAAAAAGTACTGCTTTTCATTGATCCGACATTGAGAATCAAGCTCTATGATTGAAAAGGTCCTAGACAAGTGAGATGGCGGTCTTATAGCTCTTGTATAGCTCTTATAGCGGCCCTAACAAAGATCATTGCGCAATTACAGTGGCTAAATAAAGGCCGGGATTGCTTCAATAGCAGATAACACTTTCCTGATTCGAACTCAATTATTTGTGATTGCGAGCCTTATTGTGGCAATTGCAGGGATAGCACAATCTAGTGGTTTACTGAAATTGTACAGAGCTAATGTAGTTTTGTAACGGTTTTCGTTTGTGATCTGGATAAGTCTTGCATTGTTATTTGTAATACATCCTTGGACTGGGATAGGACACATTTTTGTACAACAAGTTAGTCATCAACTTCAGTCATCAACTTTTTGGTGACTAAGAGCATCAACTTTACATCCAATTAAATTCTTCTGTGTGTTTTGTTTGCATAATAAAATTATATAACTATGTAATGTGAATTGTATATCTAGTTTATGCCCGCGGCTTCGCACGCGTTGTTTCTATAAACGTTTAAAGATGATTTCTATCCCATGGGAACTGATTTATGGGATAAAAAGAAGCCTATGTTTGATTCCAGGATTAGAATTGCCTGTATGCAAAATTTCAGCCCGATCCGTTTAGTAGTTTTGGCGTGAAGAGGTAAGGAACATCCATCCATCTATACATCCATCCAAACTTTCGCATTTATAATACCTATTAGTGTGATGTGATGTAATTTATTGAACTAAGTACATCAGTCATCTAGTACTCATAACACAAGCTCTGCTTAGCTTGGGGCTAGATGATGCTGTGCGGATTGTCCAGTATTATTATTTTATCAGGTCATCAGAATACGGAATTTTTTCTGAATTTTTGAAGCCATGGCAGTTAAACTATAGTCAAAAACCTACCTACATTGGTTCAGTCTTTCTGGGATCTTCTATCTATTATAAATACTATATTTATATTATATACTTTATTTATATTAATTATACTTTTACCGAATTCTCGTTAGACATCGTCTTATTGGAAAGGATTAAGATGGGAAGGAAGTCAAGATTTTTCGAAAGAGCTGAGAATGAACATAAGTAAATTACTTACCGATGGATACCATATTAGAGCTGCTTTATAAAGCTTGCTTCATGATCAATGTTTAAGTATATATGGTACCAGTGGTGCTAAAATAAATGATGATTATTATTTTTATTTTATTTATTACTAGCGACCCGCCCCGGCTTCGCACGGGTGCTATGCTTCTCTCCTATATTATGCATATATTGCATATAAACCTTCCTCTTGAATCACTCTATCTATTAAAGAAAACCGCATCAAAATCCGTTGCGTAGTTTTGAAGATTTAAGCATACATAGGGACAGAGAAAGCGACTTTGTTTTATACTATGTAGTGATTATAAAGAAATAAAGCCTTTATTCACATAGAAAATTAGACTAGTATTAACAATCGAAACAATTGAGCTAACTAAAAGAGAAATAAAGTAGATAAACTACTTCAAGAAAACACAGCTCGACTTCTATAAATAAAAAAATAATGCTGTACTACAATCCATGAATAGTCTAAATTATACAGAGGAAGCAGTAAAAAATCATCCCAAGTACAATAGAGATAAAGCTATCCCACAATTGGCTTAGATAATGATAAAGATAAGACGACAATTGAATTGGACGACTAAATTGAACAATTGAATTGTGACGTGCCAATTAAATACCGCTTTAGTTAACACTCGTTTATTAAGCTAAAAGCTTTTTAAGTCGACGAGGTTACTGTTGGTGTCTGTTATTGAATGCGATAGGTATTTTGTAACCGGCCCTCCATTTAATAAAATAATTTAAAAAAACTCTTAAAAACCTTAACGCCTTCCTAAATGAGTGGTGGGAAATCGCGCAAGATCGCACGGAGTGGAAACATTTGGGGGAGGCCTTTGCCCAGCAGTGGGACGGAATAGGTTGAATAAAATAAAAAAAATAAAAAATGCCATATCCAGAAATCAAAAAGTTTGAAGTACGTAGGTACGTACTTAACTTAGAAGTGGAATATAATAGAATATGACATTATTGCATAAAAAATTGAACAAGAACTTGATTAATATGGATCAGTTGAGCTAGCTGTAGATTGTTTGCTACAGTCTGCAGTTAAGTCAAATTGTTTCAATTGTAATTAATAGTTTTTATTTGATTCTATTATATGATTATAATTTTCTTTATTCTTAAACTAGTTCTACAGAACTTAACACTAACTTTATCTAGTGTGGCACAATCAGCGGCCTTATCGCTAACAGCGATCTCCTCCAGGCGATAGCTGAAGTAATATTATCATGAAATGTATTTCCGGTTTTAGTGTATGTAAATGATAGATTACTTTGGTCCGAACAAAGTGAGACGAATGCGGAATAACTCTATTTTTATTCTAATCTGATAACTGTACCTGTCACATCAAAATCCTCCTCCTCCTCTTCCTCCTCCTCTTCTACTGGGGGAAGAGGAGGAGCTCCTGCTCCTCTTCCTCTTCTTCCTCCAGTAAGTATACGACCCCTGATGAACGTGCCTCCCCCTAACAAAGGAGGTTTCGCCATAAACATTAGGTTTGGCAGGCGGAGGCGTGATCGTAGTGTAGGTGTCAAAAGTTCTGAGAAGAACTCTCCTGCCCTCCCTCTCTTAGGTTCAATTTGTGGGCTTTTGGGATAAACACGGGTTGGAGCGGTCGATATTCGGGGTTAGGGTACATCTGGTCCGAATCTCAAACTGATCCACGGACGAGATGTCCACTTACGCCGCGACCCCACGGCGGTACACTTAGGCTACAATAATTTTATAATAGCCTTTTTGGAAGTCTATCTATTTATTTAACTATAACCTTTTACACTTTACTTTACAATTACTTGAACCTACCTACTCATAAGTTTTAATTTAGTTTTTTTATGTATCTACTTGTCTATGTTTGATTGTGTCCATTTGTGATCCAAATAAACCACTTATCTATCTATGATTTTATAATGTTTTTGTTTAGTATTTATAACATTTTATAATGTTCAGCAAATTTACAGCCAACTTAGCGAATATGTAAGAGTATAAGATTCTGAAAGCTACTTCAAAGTTTTCACATAAAGCAACTGACCGTTATTATATTACATAAACAAAGTAACAGGACGACTAATGGATATTATGCTAATTAGATAGATAGATTTATAGAATTTAAGATAATGAACTAAGAAGGACAAAAAAATAATAGAAGCATCTAAGAAAGCATACTTTGACATGCTCTTAATTTATTTATTTATTATTTATTTCATATAATTCTCATTTAATTTCAGTCATGTCTGTCTGTTTTTTTTTATCTTTGTACCTTATGGTGTTTCCTTTATCAAAATACTGCTATTATTAAAATAGTACATAAATATAGAATGTAACGACATCAAGTGTAATAACGATGGAATAAATAAATACAAATAAAAATAAGACCTAACCAAAAAATCGACCACCTAAAATATTTTTGTGAGCTCCCACAGCTGGGTTTGCCTATGCCCCCCCCCCCCCCCCTCTTTATTGCGCCGTTCGGTCTGGACCTTTGCCACGATACACAGCGAGATGCCTAAACATATTCTAGAAGGACAGGTTCACTATTATGAACTTCATTCAATAATAATGTTCCATCTAAAAGCAAGCAACGTCTGCAAAAACCATTAAAATTATAACTTGTCCGAACTATAGTGGATACAGAAGGTATCATCAACATGGACAGCCTTTGTCCCTACTATTAATTCACAAAGCGTCCCTATCGTAACAAAAACACGCCTAATGAAGTCAGGGCACAGTTTTATTTCGCCGATGCTTTTTCACATCGTAAATTTCCGTCAGTCACAACCGATCGCAGAAAAAAATAGTAACAACTTTTTAAAATGAACTTAACCCTGCAAAGCATAAGGTGAAGAATGGTTTTGATCGTCGGCATTATAGCATAAAGGTACAAGTCAAACTGTCAAGGTTCCCGGTCACTCTTGGGCAATGTTTTTTTTTGTGTTTTCTTTGGCGGTGCATTTATGGGACCAAATGACACGACAGGTGACGACTTTTTTGTTAGTTGGAAAATATTGTTATGCAGTTTATTGCGTGTTCTCTGACAGATCGAAATTGTTGGGTCTAATTTTCTCTGTTCTATGCAGATGTTACTTTTGTATTATGTCTTTATGTTTATAACAAAAACGTTAAAAAATTTAATAGGTTACGTTACAACGTGGAACAAGCATTTCTTTTTCTGTTAGGTAATATAAAAATGGACTGCTGTTTTTTACAAAACCCAAAAATTAATTGCTTCGTTTTTAATGTGTCATCACGTTTATAAGCAAGGCATGTACGTAGGTCTAGGTTTTAGAAGTTATACATACAACTTAGAAGTCTAAATTACCTAGGCAACAAAACCAAGTGAGGGGAGGACTATACATAACCATTAAAATAAATACGAACCATGATAATCTGTGGTCATTAGTAAACATCACTCACAACTACGAAACAATGGTGTAACCAACCAACTCTATGGTATTTGTAAAGCACTTATTAAAATTACATTATGGACACAAACGTTTGTTGAGTAAAAAACATAACTTTAAACAATTTAAAGTTGATGACTGCTTGATTACAAAAAGGTCATCAGTCTGGTACCGCTCATAAAATTTAAAACGCACTGTGTACTGTACCTATTTATAATACAAAACCGGTAGAGAAACATAAAAATCAGTTACAAGTAAATTTCTACTTTTTAATAATGCCGAACAATTATAATTGGACGCCAGCTACTAATCCTATAGCCAATTTCGCGCATTTATATCGAAGTGGGTGGTCAATGACATTACCATTGTCTGAAAAGAAAAAAAAAACGCAACAGTAAGATTTACGGATTCATCTCATGCGACACAAATGCGACCCCTGTGGGCAAAACCATGACAAGCCAAAAATGTCACAATCCTCATTGTCGAGTCATTGTCCAATAATTGCGCGGTGGCGCTACCGCATTGTGTCGAAATGGGATGATTGAAAAAAACTTTTGTCGGGTAAAAGTCACTTTTTCACATTTTTTGCCCGCATTAAACTCTAGTTCTCGGGTTGACAAGTGACAGAGGACAAGTGATTTCTAAAACGGATTTGCTTTGTTGTCGCGAAAGAAAATATTGAGTTTGAGCTAAACCGGTTATTTTGATAGTACGCCCATAGTAAAAATGGATCTTACCGTTTTTATGCTGCTTCTTTGTTGCAAGATGCTGCAAAGTTATGAGAGGTATAAAATAAATAGCAGGCTAATTACGTTCCGAGCCATTTGGATTCCAGCAAAAACATCTCAACATAATTAGTTATTCACCCGCCTGAATACGATGAAAGCCTACACTAAGCATTGAGCATTCGTTCCCCATTAGCAATGCACAAGTGCGCTACTGAAAAACCGACATCTGAGCAAAAACGTCACACAAAATCCGCAGCACCGCAGTACTCATCCAACTTGTCCCTAAAAAGCGCTCGTGGTGACACCTCCCCGTCTTCCTCCCACCCCAAGCGCCGTTTGTTCCCGTCTCTCTCGCACGCCCGCGCTTCAGCACCAAAAGCGACAAAACGCGACATACTCTTTTGCTGCTAGACGACCGAAGCGACGTAGCAAGCGCGCGCAATACTAGTCTCTACTCGACTTAGTTTTAAAGCTAGCGCTCCGAATTGCGCGACACATTAGAGGACATCTCCCTCTCACTTCAACAACGCCGTAACTCTAATCAGGTCCAAGCGAATTGGAGCTTTCAAATATTGGCTATAAGAGCGATGTCTGTGAAGAATCAAAAAAGGCGCTGTAAAGACACAGTTTTCAAATGTCACGGTGTAGTCGTCTCTTTTCTCCTGAGTCCTGTCGCATCTGGCCGGCTAGGCTCCTTGGCATCCTTCAGCATGTATGTCCCCCCGCGTATCTTTCATCCCGCTCTGTGGCGGCTGAAGCCCAGTGTCCGGTCCCGCAGACTGTTAGACGGTCGTGTTGCTGCCTGTGTATGATCACACGATATATCGTTTCGTACGTGTATATGTATAGCATTAGATGTGAAATGTACTGTGAAGTGACTCTGAGTGTCGTTTGATGTTTGTTTGTGAGGAAGACTGTAAGAAGCATTCATGATTCAGGTTAGTTGGATGTTTTATTTTTAAATATATTGTTGAAACTCTTGGAGTTGAATGAAAATTTTGCAAAGCTCTCTGTTAAATGCAAAGGACATTTTTAGTTTAGATCTTTGTCTTTTGGTTTGAAAAGTGTATTTGGGACACCATCCTGTTTTTAGGTAGGTTTGTTATAGAAGTTTTTTTTCTATTTGCCCACGACAAAAATAACAATTATAAATTTTATAAATAAAAATAATGATTTTGGCCTAATACACTAATAATTTATTGACTTTTGAATTCTTGTTTTCTTGTGTTTATTCATTCTCACTTCCTACCACCATGACCCAGTAACAGGACAAATCGTATTTTAAACTAATTGGATTTGTTCGTTATCTGAAGTTAAATCAATAAATTCAATGTAGAGCACATTTTCCTATGATGTAAAAATATGATTGGTTGTAAACTTTAAAAAAAATCGTAACTAATGAACTCTTCCAGTTTTTGAAACTTAAAAAATGAAATTGTACACTTATCCTATTTCTTTCTTCATTCGTATTTAAGGTTCAGTGGTACAGATTTTGCTTTGTCTGTCAGTCAGTGACCTACATGGTTTTATAAGTAGTGATTTTCGTACGTCACTTTAATTATCCAAATTAATTTAATGATTGCCTTGAACATGTTAGATTTAATGATAATATGAAGCACACAGTCGAAATACTGAGTA
Source organism: Eupithecia subfuscata (assembly GCA_963564075.1). Lineage (NCBI taxonomy): Eukaryota > Metazoa > Arthropoda > Insecta > Lepidoptera > Geometridae > Eupithecia > Eupithecia subfuscata. The sequence continues at coordinate 10,920,645 of OY751112.1, read as the reverse complement.
ATTATAGCGTAGTAGAAAAAAGCACTTATGTTTCTGACTACACAGAACTACCAACTCCCTGTAGCAATATTTATGTTTGTCAGAACTATCAAGGTAGTTTTTTTTTTTACAATCTACAAAGTTTATCCATCGGTTTTTCCTTGTATGTATGTCCATAAATATTTATGTTTATGAGGTAATATTTTCTAAAAGTACCTACCTGTCTCTTTTTCATTTCTATCTCCTCAAAAAAATAGCTGTCTATGTTTGTATGTAACGTAATAAGTATGTCAGTCATTTAGTATCTATCAACAACTTATGCTCTGCTTACGGTGGGGCTAGATGATGCCGTGTGGATTGTCCATCATTATTTATTTATTTAACTTATTTTGGCTAATAACGGGAATGTGTATGTGTCACCTGACAGCGAATAGGGTACCTTACCTACACTTTGTGGTGCGTTAATAACTGTACTCTTTAATATACGGTTACTGAACGTTCACATAAGTTAATCATATCAATTTCCATCAAGCAGACATAATCATAAATTGTATCTCAGCATAATACCAAGTATAAATCACGACGTTTCCTACTTCTGCCGTCAAGCAGCAGATGTCTGGATGCGCGCGCGCCGCAAGCGTGACGCTATTAGTTCCACGGACTGCCGCCGACCGCAGCGCCACGCCGCCGGCGCAAGACATGCTGAAATTACTAGATCCCTCTGAATATAATGTAGGTTCGAAACCAGACCATAGAGATCGTGATAACTTGTTGCAACCGATGTAAATCTTCATAAGACAGAATCATTTACTAAATTTCTAAAGAAAATTTAATTAGAAACGTAACCTATTGAATTAAACTAAGGATTAGATAATTAAACTGCGATCAGAAATAATTACCTTCAAAGTGTCAAAGATTTAAGTGGCAGAATGTATTTTCGAGAAATATGACTTATTGAGTTTTCTCCAATGACTTCCGATATCAAAACATAGAGCTTTGAGTACATATAAACATAGCTAGGCTGGTACTTAACAGTTAGAAACACTTATGCTTTAAGTTCTAATAGGTAACCAATGTTGTTTACCGGGCATTCTAATAGGTAACCAATGTTGTTTACCGGGCAGTTAAATATTTGTTTGATTAGATAAGTAGATGACATGAAGTCGATGATTTACCTAGTCAAAAAAAGAGTTTAGCTGACACAAAAAATTGTCATGTTTTTATTTATATGAAAACGAGTAGCAGATACAATATGAAAATAAAAATAGAAGGCTTTTGAAAGGTTTTCACGATTTTAAATAACAATAGATTCAACTTACGACATATCGTAATACCTAATACCTAAAGGTAGATATGCAAAGTAAACTGTTAAACAAGGTATATTATGTACTAGTAAATTCACAGTTGTCAGGTAGAGATCGCTCTTGAGCGATAAGACCGCCACTTGTCACTTAGATTTTGTTGTATTGTTTCTATTGATAAATAAAGAATTTTCTATGTATCTATGTATGTAATATTGGCTTACATTTACATTTTATTTATAATGCTGGACAATTCACACAGCAACGTCTAGCCCTAAGCTAAGTAGTTTGTGATAAGGGTACAAGTAAACTGATATATGTAGGTACTTAATAGGTTCACTAAATTACAAAGATACTAAGATATTTTTTACTAATAAGCAAAGAAAGCTCCCAGAACAATCATCTGCATATCGTACAAACATTTGTCCCGAGGCGGAAATCGAACTTGCAACCTGCGTCGCTGACGGACAATTACTATGCTACAAAGGCCGGTCACAATATCAATCTAGCCTCTCTATATCCTACGTTTAAACTGTATCAGTGAAAAAGCTCGCACCTTATAATTTTAAACGATTTCTTAAAGGCCTAAGCGGTGTCTAATTCAGTCCTTACACTTCTTGCGTCAGTCTAAGTAGGGAGTGAAGCTTTCGTCATAGCTCTAAGCAAAGCCCGTGTGTAAAGGTAGCTTTATATTTGAGGCTTATAGACTAGGAAAAAGGAAATAAGTCGAAATATATCTAAGTTTTCGTTTCTGGTACCTACTCTAGAGTCTAGAAAATAGTACTGGTTTGTGAGGAGGGCGTTGTCATTCTGCGACACAGTGTAACACTTCTGCAGATGACACCGTTTCTCAAAACTATTTCTGTTCCCTAGTTTCTATTCCAATAAACGATTTTTTACTTTTTACTTTTATCTAGTGGTAAACTCAAAATTCAGTAGCTGCCCAATATAAACTTCGTAACAATCATAATATTTTGGTTTGCTGCGAAAATATTACTTTAAATATATTTCTCTGCGAAAATAGAACACAATCGGTGTTGAGTTATATGCTAAATATCATTGAATACCTACATTATATTCGATTTCTAATTATATGCAAAAAAGATAATAAATGATTACTGATAATAATATCTTCTTTTGTTTAATGTTTTATTTGCGTACATTAAATATTCCTTTAAGATTTTAAAACTAAGATAATCAAATTAATCAATCATTTTAGGTTTTTTACAGTTGTATAAAACCTAAAATGAACTTGCTTGTTGTTGATTTCAAAGTATATCACGTCTTTTTGAAATCCTTTCTCAAATAAATATTGTTAATTTATAATTATCTTTATCTCAAGTTCAAAATATTCACAAAAAAAATAGTTTTTTATGTTCGGATTCGTTGACATTATTTGCAGTTTACTCTAAGGTCAACCATAGTTTGTGCCAAGAGTGGAATATCTCGATAGATAAAGAACGCCAAGTGAATGACAAAATGAAACCATGAAAGAAATGAAAAACGAATTGCTGTCTTTCATTTGTTTTAGTTTACTCCCCACAAGCGTATGATTGATAGAAACAAATGAAACGTACTTAAGTCGTACAAAAACATGGAAATCTTTGTTTTGGTTGGCATGTAGAAAATGCCTCGGCATTAAGTTCAACCTTTTTACCGACTCTTCTTCAGTGCCATAAGCGGGTGAACTACAAACCTTATGTGTGTTGGAAGAACACCAACGTGTCATCCCTTAACGAGGGATTGATATCTGATATTTGACACCTTCAGGGTATGAAAAGATCATCGAACTCAATAGATAGAGATTTTCAGTGACAAATGATTAAATTTTTTTCTTGTTTTAGTGATGTCGCTTGGATAGGTTAAAAATTAATATATGTATCTAAAAAAATTCCTGTTCTGTGGTTTAGATACAGAGATACCTACGCCTATTAAGGCCCGGTGCTTTTTTTGCTACTAAATTCTAGGAAAGTGTTATAAATACCTATTCAAAACATTGCTTTGCGAAACAAATAAATTAAGTCTTACATACTTGATCGAACAAGTGAAAACCTATTAACATAGCAATTTTAAAAAAGAGGGTTTTATTCCCCTAGTAAGGGCCTTATTAAAAATCGCAGTCAAGAACAATTTTGAACTAAACTTTTGACGCGTCAACGTGAAAGATCCCTAAGGCACTAATGCAATATAATATTTGAGCCCTTCCCAACCATTACAGGCACGGTGGATTATTGAAATAAATCGCAGGTCATCAGCGAAATGCATAGTTTGCCGAGGCCATTAGGCAGATTGGGTTCCAGGGAGATTCGTTTACCTTTGGAGAGAATCTTGTTAAAATAATATCAATTCATTACTATCCTGTGAGATGATGAGAAAAGCTTTGAGGCATTTAAGGCCCGAAAAGTTTGTAACAAGGCGAGATGATTTGCTTTTTTGATAAAGCTGACATCTTTGATTTCTATAAAAATGGCCGTGTAGAGTTAATACTCCCATTTTTTAAATTTTCACTTTGTTCAGTCACATCAAGTGACTGAAAATTATCAAAGTTATGTTATGTTGTTGTAAGTTGTGTGTATTTACTTAAGGCGGACTCTTGGAGTATTATTATTTTTCTGACTTTGATAATTATTAAACTTTATAGTCATATTACTGTGACATTATTATCTGCATATTATTGTATCGATCTTTGACATTTATATTTATGCAATTGTTTTGTCGTTATTCTATGATTTCTAAGGATCTGCTAATTTAAATACTAACTATATTATGACTAGAATATAAGGTAAAATATCTATTTGTGTAGTATATTGTATTAAGTATATCAGTTATCTAGTACCCATAACACAAGCTCTGCTTAGCTTGGGGCTAGATAATGCTGTGTGAATAGTCCATTATTTATTATTATTACTCTATTGCATTTAGTGTGCCTGTTAGGATAGATGTTCATGTTTATCAATAAATAAATAAATGTTCTAAATACCAAATTTCATCTTCATCTGTTCTGTCGTTTTGAGATTTTAGGTTACAAAATAAAATTCACATTTAACAATCTTTCGGCTTTATAAAATTAGTAGTCTCTACACCAATCTACCAACCACTGTGCTCTTAAAATACTTAAAGAAAGCTTCTTTTCTTAAGAGGGTTACAAGTACTTATCTGCCCACCCACTTATGTAGGTAGGTATCTATTCTAAGCTCCTGAAAGATCGATGTTGGAAGGTCAGCTGGTTCAAGGTTGATAACTGTTTAGGTACTTGCGAAGTTACCTTCAAATCTGACGACCTCTGTGGCGCAGCGGGAGAAGGTCCGCCTGCTACGTATGATTTTGCGGGTTCGATTCCCGCCTCGCGACAAATGTTTGTACGATCTGCAGATACTTGTTCAGGGGTTCTGGATGTTTTTCTATGTATAATAAAAAAATATCTATCTATGTAGTGTATAGTATTATGTATATCAGTTATCTAGTACCCATAACACAAGCTCTGCTTAGCTTGGGTCTAGATAATGCTGTGTGAATTGTCCAGCATTATTTATTTATTATTTATTTAATTTAAATTATTATATTTATTATACTCGTATTATAGTGTTTGAAGAGTTTCTGCCGCTTCGCATATTTTGTACCCGAGGAAAGAAAAAAATTGAGTTGGCCAATTCATACAGCATTATCTAGCTACGCAGAGCTTTTATTATCGGTATTATATAGATAACTGATATAATTACCTACTTAATACAATAACAAAAAAAAAATATTTGCACAAGTAAACAGTTATTAATAATCGATTACATTTTGAATGAAGAGACCACAAAAGTTAAAAACTGCGGCGTAGTTTCTTCGCCGCCTCCTGACACGACATTATAGTGTAAATAGTAGAGTTTATGTAAAAAAGCATAAGTATATTATTTCGGTTTTTACAATACTAATATGTAGGCAATTATATTGTGGTTAAGTACATAATTTAGGTACATGCAAAGAAAAAATATTATAAAACGTAAATGAGTGATTAAGTGCTTAGACTATGGTATTAATTCAAAACTAGGTTAGTATTTAATATAAGACAAGATTACTGCGATATCTTTAGTGCCAAAAAGAATTTGAAGATTGTGTAACGTTGCTTGCTTTATTCTGTTTTTGAATCGGATTGGCTACAGCGCCTCTGTCGTGCATAAGAGGAACGAACTAATTTCATTTTAAAATTTCTTCTTATTAGAAAGGAAGGAGGTTATTACCGACTGAACTCATTGGTAGAGCCAAAGTTTTCGACCTTTTTTTATTTATTCAGGGGATTTGTTTTAGTTTTTAGTTATGTTACGCAAATTAGCAACTAAATATTTTCAAAGCAAATTTTATGAAACAGTTTTCATGTTAAATTACCATCACCTTGGAAAGATGACTCTATATTTCGATTCTTCAGTTACTAGTAGCGCCATCTGTTATTGGAGCATGGAACTATTGAGTATTCATTCTTTCAGAACAAAATTATTATGGCGGCAGAAATTCATAGATAATTAGGTTTTCATTTCATTTTAGTAGTTTTTGTTTGTGTTAGGTAATTTTTTTGTTTAGATACATAATTTATTCTAAAAGAAACTACTGACGATCACAATTTTTTAATCAAAAGTGATTAATTGAAGATGGCGTAACTATTTATCCGCTTGCCTAAGCACACAGAAACCGGAAATTACAAAATACATACTACATAGTGTGTAGGTACTTAATGTTAGGTGTAGGTCTGTACATCACCCAATGTCATCAAGATAAGATTTCCTTAGGCCCGAAGTAGACGATCCACCAGGTATAGCTAGTGGCAACCACTTACACCTTAGCTGCTTTAGCTAATAGTAATAATCATCATCAATCTGTATAAGATCACAGCTGGACATAAGCCTCTCTATAGAGCCATAGCGCCCTGTCTTCAGCTTGCCGGATCCAGCAATTGCCTGCAGTTTTACTTTAGCTAGATACATTTACCTTGTAGTTTATAATTAACGTACTTTATCTAAGCTTTTACCACATTTATATTGGCGGTCATGGCGTAATTTTTTTTTATTCGATTTAAAATAGCTTAGTGATTTACAAAGTGTATACTTATTTATGACATTTTTACAATGTTATTATTATTACATAACATTGTGAGATAATGTGATAAGACTGATTAGAGAACTTTATTAACAATGAAAATTATAATTAAATTATAAAAACAACACAGTCCGTGGAAGTCGTTCCTAAATAATAACCCACTAAGGGAACCTAAAAGAGGAAGGGTATCATCTTCATTCAGTGTATCTTTACCACCTGCGAACACCTGCCGAGCGTGGTTACTTAAAGCAACCCCTAGCTGATGCGCTAAGCTCCTAGTGGTTGCCACTGTTAGTGGTCCGTTTACTCCGAGCCTAAGCTTAAAAACCAATTAAGCTTAAGGTACAGTCACGCAAAAAAGTGGCCGTCATAATACCGATCAATCAAGTCAATGATCAATCAAAATCAAAATTTTAAATAGCCATGAAACTATTGATTCTGAGACCTATGAATAGTTTAAACTTATTTTGATTATAGATATATATTTCTATAGAATAGGGAACTTGCTTCTTCCTGTTGTCTGTTCTTATAACCACTTCAAGATTCTTAGAAATCTTATTGAAATTGGTGCATTCGTTGCTACTCTACAATATCGCGGACAAAATGACCGAAACGACACACCAAGACCTTTATTCTACATTATATCTCCTCCTTTAGCTCAGGGTTTTTAGACCTTTTTTTATTGTAACCGTACCATTTAGGTTACGAAGTCACTTATCCTAGTGTTTAGGTGCATTAGCAGTAGCAGAGTAAAGTCACCGACTCCATAATATTCAATCTATCACTTTTGATTGATTTGACTAATAAAGTAAAGACACAATTAGCTATATGTCACTATAAAATAAACCTACAAACCTTTGAAATATTATCATTATAAATTAAAGGTAAACGTAAAGCTCAAATTATAATTATTATTGCGCTGCAAAATTATTAGGTGCAAAGTTGCACGGCCTCAGGCGTACCTGCTATCCGATGCGGCGGACAGGCGCGTGATGAGCGAAGTGATAGGTTCTGAGTTATGGCGGCGAGTGTACTTGGCTTGTGCAGTTTGGGCGTTACCTAGAGCTTTTGAAATGCGTATGTTTTAAGGCCCGCGCGAAACCGCGAACCATGAGTGTGGATACTTTTCGCATATTCGTCGCGTTCGCGCCTCGTTCCCGTAGTTTGTCGGTTTTGTCTGCGACAAAGGGTTCGTAAGGCGCGCGAGCGGGGAGGCTTTGGCAGTTTCGCACCGCGATTTCGCGCCGTGATTCGCGCGCGCGCGTGTGGGGAGGCTTTTAGAGTTAGGGCACTGTTCCACAATGGAACGCGATTCTGATGCCTAGCACTAATACAGTAAGAATAATAATAATAAATAATACTGGACAATTCACACAGCATTATCTAGCCCCAAGCTAAGCCGAGCTTGTGTTATGGGTACTAGATAACTGATATACTTACTAAAATACACTACATAGATAGATATTTTTTATTATATTACGTACATAGAAAACATCCAGAACACCCTGAACAAATATCTGTAGATCGTACATACATTTGTCCCGAGGCGGGAATTGAACCTCGGACCTATGCCCGCTGCGCCACGGAGGTCGTCAAACAGTAAGGATGGATTGGAACATTCTCCTTAGCACTGCACTATCAGAGCATAAAATAATATCATTGGCTGCGGCATTATCTATGCTATTATCAAAATCCATACTAATGGAAGTATGGATTAAATTATAAATTCGAAAGTAACTCTATCTGTCTGTCTATCTGTTTGTCTGTCTGTTACTGAACGGATTTCAATGAAATTTAGCAGGGACGTAAATGGTATCCTGGGGACGGACATAGGATACTTGAATAACGCGTGCGTAGCCGCAGGCACCAGCTAGTACTTAATATTATATAAGAGCAAGTGACTCTGTCTGTCTGTTAACTTTTCGCGCTAAAACGGCTGAACAGATGTTAATGAAATTTGCTAGGAAGGGTATACAAATATCCCGGGGCCGGATTTAAGCTACTTGTAAAGTGCGTGCATAGCCGCGGGCAGAAGCTAGTTTGTCAATAATTTAGAACCACACAAAACAGTTACGAAGTTAAGAGTTAACCTAAAAAACTGTAAGAAGGTAATCTACATTAATAATAGGTATTATAAAGAGCACTAATATTATAAAAAGGAAAGATTTGTATAGGTATTATAAAGAGTAAATATTTGTATTTTTGAATGTTTGTAACGAATAAACTTAGTTACTGGACCGATATCAAAAATTCTTTCACCATTAGAATCCCTGAGTAACATAGTCTATGTATATGTTTAAAAAATAAATAACCACCCTTGCAATATAAACATAAATACTTATAAAGTAATATAAACATAATATATATTTTTTTATTTCAAGTGGAGTATTTTTACGGAATATTTTTGCTTGCTAGGTACCTACACATACCTATTTAGTACCCATGCTAACTACCTACCGACTTCCAAAAAATAGAATGGTTTCGCCATATTTTGGCAAACTTAACAAACCCCTTATCAGTAGGGTAAAAACACCCATTGTGGGCCGCCTGCGACTGTATTGTCTATAGTACCACATACGGCACAACTTCAAAAACACCGGTCTCTTTTTCGCGGTAACTTGTCGCTGGAAGTATTGTCCATTGGACTTTTATTGTTCTCAAAACTGCTTAAGGAATGTACCAACACGTTTTGTCGAATACCTAAAGAAATGATAAGAATGCGAAACTGTTCTCGGAAAGGAACAAAAACCCAAAACGTATTCCGAAAGATGTGTTGCAAAAATACGCACCTACGTAAGTTTATAGGTACCTAAGTTGCTATTGTTACATTACATTTTCTGTCTTAAGTGAGCCAAAGAATATTAACATTTTTTTTTTTCGATACCAGTCCAATACTTGTTCAAAACTATGGCATTCAAATCCTGACAGAAACGATAACTAACATTTATTAATAAACTTTTTCCATTTCAATTATATTGAAATTTGAATTAATCTTGAAGTAGATAAATACCTACTTACGTCAAAAACATTTCAGGTTGCCGTTTTTTAACATAAATCTAAACTATTTAAACTATACATTTCACATAAAAAATCTAAAAGCACGCGTTACCAATGAAGGCGGCGCCATTTTATGAAATAAATCCTTCATTACAATCAAAAAAGTCACCTAAGCCAGGGATTACAAGCCACCGGATCATAGCCCAATTACAACCTATTGTTTACCCTAGGCATCTTACTTACCTGTACCTTTGCGACCTTCACTTACCGACATACCGAGTATTTTACCTATTGTTTTGTCCAGGTAAGTGATAGTTCAGTTTCACACCCTACCCCCACCCTTTGCGGCTTCTTTAGCGTTTTAACACTTGTGTCATAGGATAATCTGGATTAGTCGTGGTAGTCTAATCTTACCGGCAAGACGTTGACATTTTCGGGCTCTAAATAACGAAACATTTGAAAAACTGCAAAAATAGTACCTCCTTTGAGTCGCGCGTGATACTGAAAATTTTTCCCAGTGCGGTGTGATACAGTTTCCCTATGGATTATAGTGACTTATGCAGTATGAGTGAATGCAGTGATAATCATTTGAGTAATTTAACTCAGTTTGTGAAACGCTGGTGGGAAGACGATTATTATAAGGTAATTTTTGCATAATTGTGAAATTCGATTCGGTTGTTGAAGGTTAGATGCATATGATGCGCAGCGCACGCTTCACTGAATTTGTTGTTCTAGATTTTTCTAGTAACGTTTTAACTTAAATTTAATTTCCATGTACTTTTTAGTCCGATTAAATTAAATTTATATTTTTGTGTCTATTTTGCATGCCGAATTAACCGGTGAATTATGTGAACTAATTTTGAGCCTAAGTTTTAGTCCTAAATAGGTGAACTAACTTTTTTTACTTACTTACATTTTCAATATTTTGCATTTGTTTCTAAGCAAAAATTTAAGTCAGTAGACCGTTATAATTTAAATCATAACCGTTAAAAATATCTTGTAACCTCAATATTTTGAAAACTAGCTTGTTAACATTAATTAAATTCACCTATTCAAATCACACTCGGTAACATTATAAATGCAAAAATTTGGATTAATAGATGTATGACATTTCTTCACGCCAAAACTACTGAACGGTCTGGATCAGGCTGAAATTAGCATAAATGTTAATTAAAACTAAGAATATAACATAAGCTACATACATTTTATCCCATAAATCAGTTCTCAAGTAAAAAACATTCGTAAAAAACTTTACGCTACTTACGAACGTTTCCATAGAAACAAAAACTATTAACACAGACACTATTTCATCGTATTTTAAAAACTTGCTAGGTAAAATTTACATCTCTCCCTTAAAATTCATAATGGACCGCTATCGTCCCAGCTAATAAATAACGTCCCCTGAAATCTCCGATCGATTGACCCCTGGCTCATCCAATTATTATTTAATACCGCCAGGAGGCTTAGTCGAAGATTAAGATAAGCTATAGCAGAGCCATACGTGTCCACACCATATCATTATACTAAGTTAACCGATCTGATATCTGCCTGGATACTGTCACAGTTCGTAGAGAAAGGTTGGGTCGCTTCAGAACACTTGTAGGGCCTCATATACCACCTACCGTACCTTTACCCTATACGTATATTATTTTTTGTAATTTTTTTAATATTTGGAAATATTCCAAAAAGAATCTACGAGTATTTGTTTGAGAATCAATAACCGAAGCGCAATGGAGGTGGCGCGGCGAGCGATGGTCCACCTGCGACGCTCGATTCCCGCCTTGGGGAAAATGTTTGTAAGATCTTCTAACATTTGTTCTGTGTATTTTCTATGTATAATAAAAAAAAATGTGTGTTACGTATTGTATTAAATATCAGTCATTCAAAACACAAGCTCTGCTATATCATTCACAAAGAAAATTAAAATCAAATAATATAAATAAATTAGAACTAGCTAGTATTTACTTATAGTATTTGCTCTACTTAGCCTGGGGCCATATAATGCTGTGTAGATTATCCAGCATTAGGCATGTATTCATCATTATCATGATGAATATTATTATTGTTTATTTATTTTTCGCGAAATAATAAAGTTTGTGGTAGGGTGTCATTTCAACCTATGCAGGGTCTATGCCATTTATTTTCAAACGAAAAGCGCCATCTTTTCAGTCAGGTCGAACTTAAAGGCGTTTTTTTAATTTTTGACATTAAAAAAACGCCTCATACTATAGGTTTTAAATAGGTTATCCAGGCCCATTGTCGAAACCTCAGTCAATTCAATATGGGAAAAGTTTTAACGGAAAACATAAAAAAACGAAATAAAGGGCTTTGAAGATTTTTGTATAGATCACCCCCCTGATAACGGTTGCCAAAAAAAAGCTTCAGTTAGTCCTGAAGGTTTTTGTACTTCATCCTCCTCGTACGAGTACTTAATTATTTTTTAAGGGTCTTGTTTTATTTTTTGTTTGGCCCTAACATTTGTTTTTCTTTTAAATTGCCGCGCACAGTAAATGTTATATATTATTTGGATATAGGACACTAAAACAAATAAACAATGGCCTAGACTTAAGCTATTTTTGGAATCATGCATCAACGCATCAGCATTGCCATACAGCGTGGCAATGCAGCCAGCGTCTTAGGGACGCACGCTCCCGTATTGATATGGATCAGTTGAGCTACCTGTTGACTGTTTAACGACGGACGACCTCTGTGGCGCGGTGGGCGAAGGCCCGCCTGCGACGCAGGAGGTTGCGGGTTCGATTCCCGCCTCGGGACAAATATTTGTACGATATGCAGATATTTGTTCAGGGTGTTCTGGTCGTTTTCTATGTATAATAAAAAATATCTATCTATGTACTCGTATATTATTATGTATATCAGTTATCTAGTACCCATAACACAAGCTTTGCTTACCTTGGGGCTAGATAATGCTGCGTGAATTGTCCAGCATTATTTATTTATTATTTATTTATTTGTTTGCTACACTCTGCAGTTAGCTCAATTGTTTCAATTGTAAATACTAGAATAAGTTTCTTTGTGAATAAAGGCTACTGACATTTTTTGGAATGCTTGGGATGTGCCTAAATACTTTTTTTTAGTACAATACGTGATGTGAGGTCCCACCACGGTCGGAAACCCCAGCAGTGAGACACACCAGGCTAACTGCAATTGTAATGCAATGTGAGGAACGCCATAGCTTTTATATTATTAAGCTGTGGAATTAGATCTAAATTGTATCAAAGCCCCTTTAAAAGGTTAATTGGAAACGTGGACAGATTACATGTCTCTGTAATAATGTACCAAACCAACAATTTGTGGTTAATGGTCAATCACAGGGGAAATGGCGTTTGAACGCGGCGTTTACGTTTATTGCTAATATTCGGGATAATTAAATAAATTGCGATTTCATGACAGGTGCTAAGATTTAATACTATTGTATTAAACATGTTTTAATATTTTTTTATAAAAGCGCGCGTGTCTCGAACCGCACTCTTAACTCACTCCTGACAAATATAATCTATATATATAATCTATATATAGGTATACTAATACTAATTATAATATATAATAATATTATAAAGAGGAAAGATTTGATTGTTTGTTTGTTTTGTATTGAATAGGCTCCGAAACTACTGGACCGATTTGAAAAATTCTTTTACCATTAGAAGCCCACATTATTCCTGATGAACATAGGTTATTAAATATAAAATGCTTCATTCCTACGGGAAAACGGGTAATAGGACAACGGGATGCACATACAGAATGCAGCTAGTTCGTAATAAAAATGAAATCTAGATTTATAGATTATATAAACCCCAGAGAAGTATCGAAGTAAAATCTTGTTGATAACCCTTAAATGTGTAATACTAAATAACTAAATTACAAGTTAATTGCTCAAAAGTTTTAGGAAGCATACCGTTTATAAAACGCTGTAAACATTTTTATGATGTATTGTTTCTAGGTATTTAAGCTCTATGGATAGATGGATGGATGGATGTTTGTTACCGCTTCACGATAAAACTACTGAACGGATCAGGCTGAAAATGTGCATACAGGTAATTCTAATCCTGGAATCATACATAGGCTACTTTTTACCCCATAAATCAGTTCCCATGGGATAGAAATCACCATTAAACGTTTTTATAGAAACAACGCGTGCGAAGCCGCGGGCATAAACTAGTTACTTAACCCCAGCGTTGTCATATTAGCAACATGTAAATTTCTAGAGCTTACTGGCGCTAAATACCCATTACTTTCTGTAATTATGAGAAAATAATGATAAAAAGGTTATTTCAGTTACTGTTCACAAAAACAAGTTTCTCGGCTTTCTATTAAAACACTGATTCATGACTTAAATGATAATTAAATTAATAGACATACACGAAATGCCCACCCACGCTCTATGATCCATTGTTAAGCAAACGACAAATATTAACTCAAACAATCGCTGTGTTTGATGTCGACAGACAGTACACAACACACATAGGAGTATAATAGTAGGTTTCATTGTTTTTTTCGGGAATATCGCCATTTTGTTTGACCGTTGTCAATTTTTCTGATAGTGGGACCATATTGAATACCTTTACCCTAGAATGGATACGGCGTGTTTTTACAATAAAATAATTTCTTCAAAAAAAAAATCCTAGTGTGAATTTAACCTTATTTTTTTAATCGATTTAAATGCTGTTTTAAGCAAACAACAATTATTCAAAATAATATTAATTAAACTGTGAATTTAAACCTAGTTTTTTTAATCGATTGAAAAGCTGCAAACAATGATAAAAGGTAAATTTCTAAAAGCTGCCGCGATTGTCTTTTTTTTATACAATTATCCGCGCTGACGAAACCCGGCCTCCAGCATACGAAAAACAAAAAGGAATCGCGATAACTTTTAAACATGTATCTTATACTTACCAAACCTACTAAAGACAATCCGTCAATATTATCTTAAAAGTTTAATAGGTATAGTACCTACCGCGGAATAATAAATATTACCTAGTACTCGTATCTAGATAGGTAGTTACTGCATACTAGAACTGCCCCTATGTGAACCTAATTATAAGCCTCGGACACATAGCGTCCGCATTAACTTTAAACCTGCAGTACTGTGGCGAGCTAAATGATTAAAGTTAGAATAGGATTATCGAGATTTGCAGCTTCAAAAATCAATATAATGTATACTCGTAGGTTCTCTGAATAAAATACCAAAAAAAGCTTCCATCAGTGCTAACAATATGAATAATAGGTACGTGTACATTATTGAATTATTCTAGATTAGTTTATTTTTCATTTAATGTTGACGTCAAAAAACAATGAACTCGTAGGTTATGAGACCAAAAAAGGGTTCAGTAAGTGCCAAAAACGACCATAGTATCTACATTATTTAAATTCTAGATTGGATTTGTTTATTTTTTCAATTAATGTTGACGTACAATAAGACGCTTATAAATTACTAGCTTCTGCCCGCGGCTTCGCACGCGTTGTTTCTATGGAAAAGTTTTAGGTTATTTCTATCCCATGGGAACTGATTTAGGGGATAAAAAGTAGCCTATGTTTGATTCCAGGGCTAGACTTACCTGTATGCAAAATTGCAGCCTGATCCGTTCAGTAGTTTTGGCGTGAAGAGGTAACAAACATCCATCCATCTATACATCCAAACTTTCGCATTTATAATATTAGTGTGATGTCCGTTTTTGTCAATAGCTAGTTAAATTAATACTTATATTAAATAAATATCACATCCAGCAAAAACTTCGCAATGCCTGTAGGTACCAAAAAAACGCCGTTACCTACACAAAAACCAAGACCTCGGGTACGAAATAACTTTTTCCCACAAGAAAAACTTAAAGCTCGCGTTTAAGATCATTAAGCAAAACGCATTGCATTTTGCGCTTCACTGTACCAAAACCTGTTTACTTACTTCATGTATCATGAACAATATGGCATGTCACGACAGAGGAAAAACGAAGATATGGCATTCTGAAAAAAGTACGAAACAAAACCTTAATACGATGTTGTAAGGTGCTTGTCGCAGATATGTTTTGATAGGGTTGCCAAATTTCTTGATAATTTCTACCAAATATTTCCGCTATGATTTGTAACTGATGGAACTATTCCCGTTTTAAATATGAATATTTCAATACACCGTAATTATTTTAAAGAATTTTTAAGATGTGTAATTATTTTTCTTTGGCTACCTAATGTAGCTAATTATTAATGTTTGGAAATGGTCTCCACATAATGAAAAATAAACTCAAATTAGAAACTTAAAAGCGCTTCCATCTTCGGCCTAATAATTAACCAACATTATGTCTTTTAAAACACATGTATTTTAATAATTGCCAATATTTTAGTCTGACAACCCTTGCCCGAGTAAAAAATGCCATGAAATAAGTCCGCTTGTCCATTGCTCTCGGTAGGCGTGGGTCAAAGATGCGCGCCTTTTTACTCGCTTGCGAAAATGAATGTGTTCGTAACGGAATAATGGTATATTTTTTGAGTTGATACGATACAACATACATAGTCGATAAGCTTGGTCTGAGCTAAACTTCGGCCGCCATCTTACTTAGGTATAAATCTTACTTACCTATAATGGCACCTAAATCATAATTGTTTTGTATGATAATGTGGCATTTTATGTCATTAAAACAGTAATATTTTTTATAAATAAATACCCAACCACCTGCTTTCGAATTAACAAACCTTTTATTTCATACAAACCAATCGTTATACAAAATGCCTTCCTACGCCCAAAACATTTAAGTTAATGTCAAAACATTTATTGTCATTTAAATTTTCAAATCATGAAAAACGGCTCTCATAACGTCATTTATGATAATTCTCAGTTTACAATCCTTTTCACTCAATTACCAGACACAAAAACCGCACAAATAATCCGAAAGCATTCAAAAACCTGTGATTACCGACCAAGTCGACCCAGACGTATGTTTTACTTAAACGACACTTTATTATCTCGATTATCCATTTTGTGGCATTAGAAACAAAATATTTCATATAATTGCCGAGTTTTACCGAAAATTGCCCCTGACGCGCCGGTACCAAACGACGATTTAATTTTCCTCAGAAATAGGGTACTTAATTGTACGGCAACCCCATCGGTTACACGGTATAATCGAGTGACAAACTGTTTTAAACAGCTGTAATCAAAAGATTGTATCAAGAAGGGGCGGGGTGCCCGTGTTATTTTTCAAATAAAAAGTTGAGATTTTATCGAAGTTTTGTTTACGAGTTTTTTTGGTTGGGTTATTTGGTATATTACATTACAACGATATTATGTAAGTAGGTAGTTTTGGTTAAAAATGTTAGTATTTATCAGAAATGACCTTCAGTAAAATGTTAAAAATACCGACGGATACAAAGGATGACGCGACCTGAGAGCTGGTAAGTATCTGGCGCAACGCAAGAGGATGGTCATGCAGCGGGGTAATGCAGCGTCTTGGGGACGCTTCCGATTTGTATTGATTTGGAGCAGTTGGGTATCTCTAGACTGTTTGCGACAGTCTACAGTTAGCTCAATATCGCTATTTCAAATGTAAATACTAGTTGTAGTTAGCAGTATTTATTAGATGTTTTTCATTCAAGAACTTTTATTGACAAAGAAAATTACAATCAAATAATAGAAAGAAATTAGAACTCTACTAATTCTTCGTATTCGTATTCAAGAACGAAATAAAGAATATTTTTTTATAAATATAATTATATTCCTTTAGTAAGCAGGATCAACATAATTCAGATAAGCTGATTATCCGAATTATTTAGGTAATAGGTACTTTAATTCATGTCGCACAATTTCAATGAATCCAATCAAAATCAAAAACTAATTTCAACGCTAATAACCAAACCGGTGGCTCTATCAAGCTTTTTTGTTCAGTAAACCAACTTAAGTGCTTAAATTGAGTCGAATTTAAGTTTGACATAGCTCGCTCACCCTATACCCGGCTAAATGAATAGTAATTTTCGAAATGAAATCGTTCTTATCACGCGACACCCGAACCACTTTTCTATTCTCAAGTCGACTCAAAACCGTCATTTCATACAATTTCACACAATTGCTCTGCGTTCCTGGAATTAATTTGATATTAGCCTTTGGAAACGCAAGGTGCGGTTGCCTTATACTTATTTTGGAGAGTCATTTCAAACCCCGTGGTTAAGCTCTAGACTACAGATTATCCAATCTCTCAACGTACTATGCGCATAATTTTGGTGGCAAACGCTTAATTTTGTTAAATATCGTTTATTGCGTCGTTTCCAAAATTATTCATGTCTTTAATGCGATGTCTGGAAGTCGGCACTTGCTGATGCCAAGAGTCGCTTAAGCTTAAATATTTTTCGTCATCCTGATAAGCTGAAGTCTTGTGGTAAGGGGTTTTGGTATATTACTGACACTGCGTAAACTGCAGGTTCTGCTGATCATCACGAACACGTTCGTGTAGGCGCCAGGTCATAATTCTTAACTTATATTGTAATTCACCTGTGATACAAAATGATAAAATACTTTTGTCCGACACCCAATGAAGTACTACAGACCGATCACTCTTAGCCACTGATAATTCAGGGAGAGCCGTTTTTAAGTTAAGATTCAAATAAACCCTCCCTAAGGAACGACAATTGAAGATGGGCACCTACTACAAATACCAAATTTAAGAATTAATTCCTGGCGGCTTCACTAACGTGTTTGTGATGATGGGCAAAACCTGCAATTCACGCAGTCTCAGTGAATTACCAATAACCATGTAGAACATGGTATTCATCACCATCCCTAACTAGATATTCATTAATAGCTAGGTTCAAGAGAAGCATTTAACAAGTTGACCTTGTTAAATGTTAATTATAAACATGAATAACTTGTAGGTGCTAATGCAGTTCGCAAATATTAATGACACTTTGCAATGAGTAATTTGCCATTTGCCTAACAAGCGTATGTAAATATAGGTACTATGGTAGGTTTGTTTGATTATGAAATCTACGACAGACGACCAACGAGAATGCTAAGCAAATTCGTTAGTAACACTTTATAGCTTAACCTTAGATAGGTACCTTTTACACAACAACAAGCAATCAGCAAGGAAACCAAAAGTATACGTATTTGTAAGTAAAAAACAAACACACGTAACTCAAAGAATCGTTTCTTTGTTACAGGAATCGCAGACCAGTAGTGCCGAGAGATGGAACGGACGAGGAGCAGAGCACAACATGGCTCTCCAACAGATCCTCAAACTGCAGGAAGCCAGGGCCCTTCACAAAACATCCCTCTTCCCCCTCTACAAGAAAAATGGCCTTCCCTCCCCACCCGGGATCGACTACAAGCAAAAGAAAGCTTATGAACCTACAAACCTTGAATCCGAGTTTAGAAAACTAATGGAACAGTCGGGAAAGGATTCTCGTAGCGAAGAATCCATCAAATACCTCCAACACATGATGGAAGCCAGACAGCATTATGAACATTTAAGGAATATCCAAGAAAGAGAAAGACAGCATGAAGAAAGAATAGCTATAAAGAAAGAAACAGCTTCACCGAGGAACTCTCCTATGAGAAATAGCTCTCCCCAAACAAGAGTCTCTTCAGCTGAAGCATCACCGAGCTACAGCGATGTCAGACTTTCTACCTCATCCAGTCCTCTATCAGCCACTAGTCCAGTTAACTCTTCACCTTTAAACCATCTCCAAAACATGCAACCTTTTGACTTCAGGAAGAACAAACTCAGTGAAAATAAAGATAGAGAAGAAAGAAGGTCTTTCAACTTGGGTACAGCTGAGAAAGCCACAATGGACTTGATGAGAAGTCAGTTCTTTAACTTCCCATTACCTGGGAATCTTCCCATGCCTCCTATGTCTCTACCTTCGTCTTTCAATCACCCGGCTGCCATGGTTGCTGCCCTGAGTCAAAATCCAATGGGTCTAGCATCACTGCAAGCCTTACTTCCTCAAATGTCAACAAAGCCAGTTGAGAGCCAGGAAAAGAAACCGGCTAACCTATCGAGCAAAAAATCAGATGAACCTAGATCAGAGGATGAAAGTGTACTGAACTTGAGCAAAGATGCTTACACTGAACCATCAGCTAACCACAGAAGCATGATGCTCGGTAAATGTATGAGCCCCCCGAAAAGACAATGGGGAGCAAGCCAGCTACCTCTTAACCTCGGCACACATTTCATCAATCCCGCAACAGGAAAGAAAAGAGTGCAATGCAACGTATGTCTCAAAACCTTCTGCGATAAGGGAGCTCTTAAAATCCATTTCTCAGCGGTTCATTTACGTGAGATGCATAAATGTACAGTCGAAGGCTGCAGCATGATGTTCAGCTCAAGAAGGTCGCGTAACAGACACAGCGCTAATCCGAACCCAAAGCTACACTCCCCTCATATGCGAAGGAAGATTTCACCTCACGATGGCAGAAGTGCTCAAGGTCATTCAGTCTTGATCCCACCACATGCTGCAGGATTAGGGTTACCACCAGTAATGAACCCAATGCACGCGTTTGGCTCCTATCCTCTTTTGAACTCTTCACCAAACATGAGGCACTTCCCATCTAACATGCCATTGGACTACAAAAACATGCCCATGGGTTTTTCACCGTATGACCAATCCCACCCATTGAGGGAATCAGATTCGGCAGAAAATAAGGATGATCAACAAGGCGAGTCAGACGAAGATGATGGAATCGTTGTTGTAGCGGGTGATGATGATGACGATGACGGGGAACACATAGACACCAGTGATTACTACTCGAATTTAAATAAATCTTCAGGATCAGTCGAAGATTCCGAAACGGATTACGACCAAAGAAGTGTAAGTGACAACAATGAGATAGAAAATCGTAGAGACGGAACAGCTAGTCCCGAGGTTTTGAAAAGAAAACGCAAAAATCTTAACCCTACTCGTCTTCAAAACGTATCTGAAAACGGAAACACAGCATCTCACAGCCACCACGAAGACGAAGAGGAGACTGCAATTGACCTGAAAAGGGTTAAAAGAGAGACTGAATATACCAGTGACAATAACACCACAACAGTTCACGACGAAAAAGTAGAAAAGAAAGCAATTAACGAAATTCCTAAAATCAAAGAAGAGCCCAACGACAATGCACAAGACTTACGAGTAAAAGAGGAACCAGCTGAGGTACCCGAAACAGTTACAAATTACAAAAACACAAGCACTCCTACTGACCATTTCTCATCCGAAAACGCTTTAAAACGCCTAGAAAGCTTATCCAGGGGAGATTTCCCTCATATTCCTAGGAGAATAGATGGCCAAAAGATTGCACCATGCAATTTATCTATGAACGACTCTATAGATTTTTCTGATAGATCGCCATCATCATCAGTGTCCAGCTACGACTACAGTCAAGATGACAACCAAGGTCAAATCTTCGGTCACTTTGATAGTGGCTTCTTCATCAGCTCTACAGACGTTCCTTTGGACCATGAAACTCCCCACAAATGCACAGTTTGCGGGAAATTATTCCAAAACACCTTCATCATGAAATCCCACTATCAAAATACACATTTGAAAATCATGTACAAATGTTCTGCTGAAGCATGCAGGGCAGCATTTACCTCACGGCGCAATAGAGACCGCCACAGCTCAAATATCAATCTACACAGAAAGATATCAGAAGATGTCAGAATATCCGAACATTCCTCTCGAATCCTGGATAAACTCAGAGAGCAAATGGAACTGATATCAAGATACGATGAAGTGGAAAGAGCTGTACCATACATAGATTCACACAGCTACTACAGAGTGAAGGAATCTGACAAGCTAAAGTGTTTGAACTCTCTGCCTTTTAGCTCTCCCTACCCACCATTGTTACCAGAAGCATACTTGAACAACAGAGATATGTTTGCTCAGCATCCCTTCTTGTTCACCCCTTTCGGTATGCTGCCAAACTTCCCCCCACTTCCTCTAAGCTTCCTTCCCCCGAACTTGAACGCTTTTGGTTGTCAAAATCAGTTCGCTTCACCCAAGAAGCTGAATTACTGCGTGGAAGACGAGGCCCCGCGACCGAATAAAGATGGTTGTTATCCATGTCGGGGTTGCAGAGAAACTTTCAAGGACTTGTCTGGTCTGAAGCACCATTGTGAAGCGATCCACGCTCAGTCCCTTCACAGGTGCTCGCTCTCTGGCTGCAATGCGGCATTTTTCTCGAGAACCAAAAGAAATATTCACTACGAAGCCCATGTCTCACGAAGACAGAATGGTAGAGTCCATGTGAGTCCGTCGTGACCGTTTGCCAATTTAAGTCTTAGGAGATATTGAGAAGGTTAGATTTTCAATGTGCATTTGTGATTTTTTAGGTTAACCGAAATGTTTAGTAACATTTTGACTAGTACAGTACCAGTCAATTCTCATTGCGTGATTTTGTATAGCTTGATTGCATGGTAAGCTTTTATAAGCCGATGATTTATTCCCGGCTTCTTAAAACTGTAAAAACTAAGTTTGGTAGAGTCGATAGATCATTCATAATCAACACGTGTAAAATAAAGAGTGGGTACTTAAGTATTGTATGATTTTTTTGACATTCCATTGTAAAGTGTGCAATAACTGTGTAAATAATGTGTTTGTATAATTGAAATAATTTTCAATATTCGTATTATAAATAATTATAGTTATTAATCTCTCATTACCTATCATAATATGTATCAATGTTTTGGTGCTAATTTATAAAAAAAAATATTCCCCCTTGTAAATAGCTTAAAATTTTAATGGTTGTATAGAATTAAGATTTAGTCAGTAATCAATATTGTAATTTAAGAACCAAAAAGTATTACATTACTAGTAAGAAAATTTGTATCATACTATTTTACTTCAATAATTACTTCCTTTTGCCAAACGATAATGAATATTGTAATAAAAAATTAAAACAAATCATAACTACGTATTTTATTACACAACCCCATAGCTTTTCTATACTAAGGTAGATATTACATAATGCTCTACTTTAGGCAAGCAGTTTTTATAAAAGACACTGATTCTTCATCAGTTGAAAATTTTAGAAACCTCGACCCACAAGGGAAGTAGACGGGCATTTGCCTTTTGGACCTTGATAGTGTCAGTACACAATGTGTAGTATGATTTAAGTAGTGACACTGCACTTAAGGTAAGTACTGACCGGGCGTTTCGGGGCGTCTCTTCCTGAGTTCTTGTTATGTGTATAATTTCATAAAATCAGTATTGTATATATTTTGTATTTGTCAACCGTTGCAGTAGATTGTTTTTTTATTGTTATATTTTTTATGTGTCTTATGTGTTATCTTCCGTGACGTCACCAAACGGCTCTGTCGGAAGACCAGCGTTGGTTGTTACGTGGTAACAACTAGCTTATGCTGAGACAGAGACCGTTTTGTGACTTTAATCAACAGAAGCTGTATCTTTTATTTTTTTTATAAATCATGTTTGTTTTTGTTTATTAAGTTACAAATAAAATATTCTCTCTCTCTCTCTCTCTCTTATGGACGTGTTACACAGCGAGCGTTCGTGCAGTCAGTGCGGGGATTTTAGCAGACGACGTAACGTAGCGTACGTTACGCCGTATGCTAATCTAATTCTAATTCTGAATGGGGGAACTGGGATCTGCACTGACATCTCGCATAGGAGTGTATTGTGCATTGTCCCCCTGCCTAACCAGGCCCTAACCAGCCCAGCTCTTTAAAATATCGGAGCAGGACTTTTGGTGATTTACAGCTTCGTTTCAGCTTTTCTGTAGGCGTGGTCGGGATTGATTCCTCTATGAGAGTCTTCAGTGCCGATTTCCGTCTGGCGTCCTCTGTGGCTGTGCAGTGTACCACTATATGTTCCACAGTCTCTTCTTCCTGAAAGCAGCCGCGACACAGGCTGCTGTCCGTGGCTCTAGTTTTGAGAAGATGATGGTTCAGTTCATGATGATGGCCACCATTGTTCTTAGGTCCTCGCGGCTCATCTTGAGCAATGTGTTTGTGGTTTTCCTATCTTTGGAGGGGAATATTGATTTAGTATGTTTGCAGTCTGTTCGGTGCTCCCATTGATTTTGATGACGCTGTGTGCTAAAATCCCCCGCGTACCTATCATGCACGCTGCCAAAGGTGCATTACGACCCGTAACACCGGTCATTACCCAGCCTCAAGTATTAGTCATCAATAAAGGTGGCCTAGGCCACATTTATTCCGAAAACGTGGGCGAGGCTGCGGGCATAAGCTAGTTGTAATTAAAAGCCCCTTTAAGCAGATAAGTATCAATAGATAAAAATATGTAGGTATTAGTTCTTATAAATTTATAAGATTCAGCAATTAAGTATGTCGTTGTTATTTCTTATACTTAATGTCTATTGGAAACCAATATGGCGTAGGTAATCCTATCTTACTAATATTATAAAGCCGAAAGTTTTGTGAAATGTGATTTTTGTTACCAGGATCTCCGAAACTGCTGAAGAGGTGTAGATGAAATTTGGCGTACCTACATTTAGAACATAGCCTAACTTAGATAATAGGATAGGTACTGACTATACCGAAAATACGCGTGCAAAGCCCCGAGCAAAACCTAGTAGCCTTTTAAATAAATAAATAATGCTGGACAATTCACACAGCATTATCTAGCCCCATATAAAAAATATAAAACAGACTATTACGAGGACAATTTCGCGCTATTTTCGGCATCATTCACAACAGCCACGTTCTCTTTTTGAAAATTAAGCAACCTAACAAAAACAACACATGTCGTATGCCGTAACCCCTAAAGCGCCTACCACGAACAAACTCGATCTATGTGTCATGGGTGACATTTCGCTGTCACGTCACGCGACATTTCGCTGTCACTCTACGTGACATCGCGTGTAGGGCGCTAGTAAATTTTTAAACTTTCCATTATCGAGCTTTATTCTATTAGGGGACTACAAATTGATTTCGTATTTCGAAACCAATAGGTAAGTAAGAAGGTAGGTAGTAGGTTAGTAGACATAATAAAGTAGTTTTCGGCACGAATAATAAACCTTCGGCAGATGTCAAAAGAGACCTAAGAATTTTATAAATCGAATCCATGTAGAAAAGCAATAAACGCTGGGATAAACGTGTTCTTGAGTAAGTGAGTGAGACCGCCACTCGACAAACGTAGTGTAGGACGCCTTCCGGCCAGGTGGGATGACGATCTGCGAAAGACTGCAGATGCTGGATGTGGCAAGCTGACGACAGTGCGCTTTGGCGCTCATTAGGGGAGGCCTATGTCCAGCCGTGTACAAATATGGGCTGATGATGATGATGTAGAAAACAGGAATAGGCGCATACTAAATTAATAGTTTACATCTAGATAGCTGAAACTGAAGTAAGAAGGTAGAGGTTCTATCTAAAAAGGTTGAGTTGGTTCCTAAGTTGAAAATGATAACAAGTTGTTCATTCCATCTGATATCAGCCATTTCTCATCCAACATTAGCATAATCAACTCTCATCAACCATTTTAGTATCTGAAATGCACAAGGAATAAGAGCAAGCTAAGCATTCAATAATAAACCTTTATGCTCCGATATAAAACTTAAGTTTTATAAAAGAAAAAAAATAAAAGCCGCAGTTGCCGAATTCAAAATAAGAACTCGAAACGTCCCGCTTGTCAGCAATTTGTTTTGAAAAGAGAACATTTTTAATTCAGCAAAAGAACGAGCGTTCTATGTTTAAAAAGAATCGTCACGCAAGCTTTATCTTATAAGGTCTTGTCCACATTATTGGTGAGCGTTTCAGAAAAATCTTTAACCAAAATCTGTAACAGGCTCAATTAATACGGGAAACTAAAACGTTTGTTGTTAGGTAAATTCGTACCAAAACTTGACTGTCTTACATTATTTTATAAAAATTATAAGGTAATATTTTTGTTGGCACTTATATACTAGGCCCATAACTATAAGAATCTATAAGTATCTTGAAATGAAACGTTTTATCTTAAAAAGAAGCAGAACGACGTACAAACTTTGGCGATTTACTTTTATGGGCAGTTAGAGCGCACCTTTACAGAACTCGAAATTTAAATTTGAAAAGTCTCAAATGGGGCTTTCTAGAACGTTTTTTTGCTAATGATTGTGGCTTCTTAGGGAGCTCAATGCTTGTTAGTTAAGGATTTAAACGAAAGGGGCCGTTTCGTCTAAAATCACAATGCCCATCAAAAGGAACATAGTAACTATTACATTACGAGTACTACATACCTACCTAACCTAAGTATCTAGTATTACATACGCAAAGAACACTTGTATGGACTTACCTACTGAAGTAAGTAATTACGTACCAGTACCAAATAAGTACTGTTTATGAGTTGCGTAGGGCTAGATGGGATAGTGTAGATAACTTTTTTGCTTTGATATCAAATTTAGTGCGAACTGGCTTACACTACTTCTACCTACTATTTATTACTATGTGTGTGGGTTTTCTTTTATTAAAGCCATAAGGTAGGTTGAGTAGGTATTGCAAGTTAAGTAGGCAGAAAACATTTATTTCTTGACGATCCTGGACGCAATCGAACAAGACAAGTGCCAACGAGCAATTTTTTACTTTGTTGCTAAAATAACTGGCCGAATACAGCATCCACTGCCAACAAAAAAATAACCATAAAGCACCAAACTTTTTGTTGCCATTCCCGCCTTCTCATTGTTCGAAAGAGGTCGATTGATCACGCGACAGACCGCAGCCCGGGGGTAGCAAAGAATTCGCATTCGACCCACTGCCAATAATTCTGCGCACGGCAAAAATTTGAACTTTTGAATTTGCATACAATATAGCCCCTACAATTCTTATTTCTTCGCCAGTAGCGCCACCATTTGCGCGTAGTATTGTATTGGCGTGTTCGAAATATGATTTTTGGATTTGGAAGTCGCCCCAAGCGCCAACGCTGCCATATCGCACGCAATCTTGAGAACTATCATCATTAAATAATTTTATTTTTTGCGAGCAAGGAGTTTTTATATCGTAATCCAATTTAGACAATCACGAATAAATACTCATTTAGCGGGAACGATCAAAGTTTTGCTACGCTATTTATCGTAGAGAAGCCATGTTTTCGTAGACGATCTACGAACGTGCTACGGTCAGTTAGGCTACACCTACTCTACTTTATTTTCATTTATTCCCAAAGCATTATGTCCGCAAGTGTAGCATCAATAAATGAAACCTTCTTTAGATTGTTTTGAATTCCGTTTAAAAGTCAGTTTTAGAATGCGAATAATGTAAAAGAAATGATATAGCTCAGTTATTAAAAGAGTTGGGATTTTCTTTTGTTCTTTCATAGAAATGAAAACGCGGACGTCACAAATCTGTCGGCATAGTACCTATACGAAAAACAAAAGACGAACACGCCAATTTCGGCAATCGTAGGTTAGGTTCGTAGGAACTAGTAGGAAGGAACCTGAAAAAAAATGTTTTTACGAACTCAAACGACTTTTTCAATTATTCACAAAGAAAATTATACTAGTATTTACAATTGAAACAATTGAGCTAACTGCCGACTGTTGCAAACAGTCTACAGATAGCTCAACTGATCCATATCAACACCAGTCGGAAGCGTCCCCAAGACGCTGGCTGCATTGCCACGCTGTATGGCAATGCTGATACGCTGTGCCAGATATTCACCAGCTCTCGGGTCACGCGTCGCTTCGACCAGACGCTCAGATAGTTTTTTCAATGATAATATGCAAATTAGTGTGCTATATTACTAACATAATTAGTTCTGTACATTTCGTGTAGAGAGGCATGATTTCTGGCCAGTCTTCCATTGCAACAGCCTAAATGACATACATTGACCATAATTTAATTCACCTAGTCATTAAGGATCTGCTTGTATGAACTATGTTGCATACTATGAACTAAACAAAAATACCTACTGAAATAAGGGGTTATTCCAGTTTTCCCCCTTGAAATCCCCCTTGAGGGGGAAAACTGGAAGTCAAAAAAAAGAATTTCAATTTTCCCCCTTGAAGATTAGCCTTAAGGGGGAAAACTGAAATTCATTTTTTTGACTTCCAGTTTTCCCCCTTGCAAATCCCCCTTAAGAGGGAAAACTAAGTTTTAAGCATTCAATATAAGGATTCAAAATAAAAATTCTTCAATGACCTGAATAATCTTTTATTCAGTGAATGTGACTCAGTCGATCACGCAATAGCAATGTAGGACCATGTAGGACGCATTGCTAATTTGACTTTAGGACGCGAATGTGAGTTCCCACAGTGTCCGGCCCTGGGGCGGATTCTGGGCATGCCGATATTGTGAATTTTTGAAATAACTGAGGAGATGATGGATTAAATTCATGATCTTAAAATATGTTTTACGTACTTATTTCAAGATCAAGAAATTAATTAATCACTAAAACTAATTTTCAACAATGCCAAGGTGGTATTTGGAGAAAAGTTTTTGTATGTAGGTATGACAACGAAAATTTCGAGGTAACCTTTGCCCAGCTGTGGGATATTGTGGGTTGACGAAAAGAGCCTAGGTTGGTGAGAGTGTAATAATAAGTAGGGAAAGAGGTATTAGGTAGGTTTGGATAACTTAACTTTAAATACTATGAAAAGTAAATGTTATGTACCTACTGAAAATGTTTTCATTATTATTTTTTAATTTATCTATTAAATTACATTATTCATCTAGCTTAGGCTTTTATTTCTGGCTACCCCGAAACAGTCAGTCTTCAAAAATACATTATTAAACTTAAAATTCAATCCATTTAACCCTCTGACGTGCGACGTCAACTGAAATTGCATTCAGGCATCTGTGGGTCATTTTGACCGCACGGAAGCCAAGGGCGAAATCGAATAAAATATCGATTTCAGAAGCTCGTGCCGCGGTAACGATTTACTCTAATTCCGATAATATCTAAAGGCACGCTTCGAAATAAATTGATGCACGCAAATACTGTATAATGAGTAGGTAGCCTTTGTTTGATTGACTGACTTTTGATGTTCCCAAATTGTAAACCAACGAAACAAAGCACGTAATCTAATCGAGATTAAGCATTTTCCGTTTTTTTGCTAAACAAACGTAGGTATCGCCACTAGGTAGGTGGTATTTTTGATTAGAAATATCATTATCAGCCTATGTTAGTCCACTGATGGACATAGGCTTCCCGTAATGAGCCCCATAGCGCCCTGTCTTCAGCTTGCCGCATCCAGGATCTACCTACAGTCTTTCGCAGATCGTCATCCCACCTGGCCTGAGGGCGTCCTACACTACGTTCGCCGAGTCGCGGTCTCCACTCAAGAACACGTTTACCCCAGCGGTTGTCGGTTCTTCGCGGGATAACGATGGCCGGCCCACTGCCACTTCAGCTTACTAATTCCTAGATTAGAAATATAACCTTGTCCTATTTCTAAAAAAAGCTGATGAGTCAGCCCAACAACCTTTAAACTAACTCAAAATCAAAGAATTACAAAATTCAAACTCTGAATTCCTGGAAACTCCCAAACATAATACAAACAGAACCGTGGGCGGGCCCTTCTCGGTTGGTTAAAAATGTCACCCACCCACGCGTCCCACTGCGTCATTGGTGGGAAATGTCACTGTGTCACAACGCGTGACACTTCTGATTGGTCGAGCCCCGCCCCTGCGTAGAACTTGAACTTTGAATCTACTGTGATGTGACTGTTCGAAATTAGAACCTCTTTTGTTATTATGTTTTGTCTATGACAGTTTTCTTTTTTATGGAATGAGGCTACAGCGTTGTGTGTATTCTGCTTTGTGATGTCTCGACTCTCGTGAGAGAGCTTGCGCGGAACTATTGATTGAGACGCAGTGAGGGCGACGCCCGACGCGTCTCGTGTAGAAGTGACAAATGATGTCGCATGTCCAACGGATTAACTATTAAGCTTAAGCTAGATTAGAAGGTTGGAGCTAATAAAATTACAATGGCATCGATTGAGTAGATGTCCTAGTACAAGTAGAGAGTAAACTTACCTTCCAATTCAACAAATTACTTATCTACCTACTTCTATAAAAATTCAATGATGTCGCATGTCGTCGGATTAATTATTTAGCTAAGTCTAGGCTAGAAGGTTGGAGCTAGAGAAATAACAATGATTGAGTAGATGTTCTAGAAAAGGTAGAGTTTGTATGTGGAGAATTTTCATATTAATGATAGTAAATAAAATAATAATGCTGGACAATTCACACGGCATTATCTAGCCCCAAGATAAGCAGAGCTTGTGTTACGGGTACTAGATAACTGATAAGTATACAATACACTACATAGATAGTTTTTTTTTATTATACATCCAGAACACCCTGAACAAATGTCTGCACATCGTACAAACATTTGTGCCGAGGCGGGAATCGAACCCGCAACCTCCTGCGTCGCAGGCGGACGTTCGCCCGCTGCGTCACTGTGGTTGTCAAGACATTACTTTAAAAACATACTTAATTCAATTATTACTTTATACTAGTGTACTAATATTCTAGAGATTACTTTAAAAACATTCAATGATGTCGCATGTCCAAAGGATTAATTATTTAGCTTAAATAATTAATCCTTTGGTTGGAGCTAGTAGAACAAGAATGGTATTGTCTGAGTGGTTGTCCTAAAAAAAGATAGAGCTTGGAGGTAGAGAACTTATTTAAAAAATTACTTTAAAAAAATCAAGATGTCGCATGTCCAATGGATTAGTTATTTAGCTTAGGCTTAACTAGAAGGTTCGAGCTAGTGAAATAAGAATGTTATTGATTGAGTTAAAAAAATTACTTCCAAAAAAATTTAATGATGTCGCATATCAAACGGAATCATAAATAGATAGACCACACAAAGAGAGGAAACAATTAAGGCAGAATTGCTTAGAATAGAGGAAGTATAAAGGACGGCTTTATCACTGAGTGCGATCTCTTCCAGGCAGGATTCATTATTAAGCTTAGGCAAGACTAGAAGGTTGTTTGAAGGTTCAATTTCACTAGGTAGTGAAATTACAATGGTATTCGTTGAGTAGATGTTCTGTAAAAAGTAGAGTTTGGAGGTAGAAAACTTTTTTTATTCTAGAAATTACTTCTAAAAAAATCAATGATGTTCTGTAAAAAGTAGAGTTTGGAGGTATAAAACTTTTTTTATTCTAGAAATTACTTCTAAAAAAATCAATGATGTCGCATATCCAACAGTTTAATTATTCAGACTTAGGCTAGACAATAAGATTGTTTGGACCTAGTGAGATAACAATGGTATTGATTGAATAGATATTAGAAACGGTAGACTCTGGATGTTACTTATATAAAAAAATAATAAATAAATAAATAAATAAATAAATAAATAATGCTGGACAATTCACACAGCATTATCTAGCCCCAAGGTAAGCAGAGCTTGTGTTATGGGTACTAGATAACTGATATACATAATAATATACGAGTACATAGATAGATATTTTTTATTATACATAGAAAACGACCAGAACACCCTGAACAAATATCTGCAGATCGTACAAATATTTGTCCCGAGGCGGGAATCGAACCCGCAACCTCCTGCGTCGCAGGCGGACCTTCGCCCACCGCGCCACAGAGGTCGTCAAAAATAATGCTGGACAATCCACATAGCATCATCTAGCTCCGAGCTAAGCAAGCTTGTATTTGTTATGGAACTAACCTAATTTCAACAAAGACATGAAAACGACAAAACGACAAAAACTAGGAGAAAAGACATTAAAAGCGACTTTCTTGCAAGACTGAACGTAGTAAAGCGCTGTGTTCGATATCAGGCTATTAAACTCTACAATAGACTTCCAGTTATGATTCTTCCAATAAAATATACTTATACTATTTATATTTCTAATCCAAATCAATGTTAGATATTTTGAATAATTTTTATTTTACCTAAGTGCGCATTAAATTTATGTTCTGATTTAATTTATCTATTACCAAATTATTTTTGTGGTGACATTGCATTTATTTAAGTTTTTGTATTTCGATTTATTTGATTATTTTATATTATATACTTTTTATCTGTAAATATTCCGACACTAATGTATTTGTTTGCGAATAAATAAATATCAAATAACAAAATAACAAATTACAATGTCACCAAAAGACGTCGCTCAGAATGCTGGCAGCATTGCCACGATGAATGGCAATGCTGATTCGTTGACCGAAATAGAAGCCAGCCTTGTTATAGTAGCTTATACATATTACGTACTTACATAATTATCCTGATCCTTTATGTAACAATGCTCGGAATAATGATTTTGATATATCTAATAGAAAAAAAAAAACTATAATTAGGTACTTACCTACTTATGCCTAACTGAATCCAAAGTATAAAAACGGTGAAAACGTGTTCGAGTGCCAATTTTAATCCCATAAACCAATTAGGCAGTTCCCAAATAATAACACGCCTCACAGTTAAAGTTTTAAATGGCAGAACCGGAAAACTCCAATTAACTAACAAACTTTGTAAAAACGAAGAGCTCTCTGTAAAAATCTGCTTTATTATTGGCTCATTTCGGAGTCGGAACACAGATGGTTGAGTAACATCAGCTCAGGTGTAAAATATCACTAGGTATCTCTATCGTACCCTGATAACAAGTGATACCAGGGATTATAGTTCGGATGTGGTAGATGAGATTGCTAAATTACAAGAAATAATTACAAATTTTAAAAACCCGCCGACGTTTATTGGATGAACAGATTTTCATGAAACATGGCTAAGAACACTCGTGATAAAATTATCTATGACACAAAAAAAAACTAAACGAAAATCGGTTCATCCGTTTGGGACCTACGATACACAGATACACAGACAGACACGTTAAACTTATAACACCCCTCTCTTTTTGCGGTGGGGGTTAAATACAATCCCCGTGCCATCAGGCGCTTTGCATTAGCAAAGAGTTAAAAATAAATAAATAATAAAAATACCTACATGAAATAAAATAAAATGTTCAGCGAAGAATGTATTCACAAGAATCACACTAATTATTATAAATGCGAAAGTTTGGATGGATAGATGGATGGATGTTTGTTACCTCTTCACGCCAAAACTACTGAACGGATCAAGCTGAAATTTTTACATACAGGTAAGTCTAACCCTGGAATCAAACATAGGCGACTTTTTATCCCATAAATTAGTTCCCATGGGATAGAAATAACCTCAAAACGTTTCAATAGAAACAACGCGTGCGAAGCCGCGGGCAGAAGCTAGTACATAATATACGAATAATATTATATACGCCGAGACACACAGAAAGTAATTATTGAATTACGCGTACGTTTATTCGTCGTCAATGTCGTGATATTTGGGACGGCTTAGTACAGTAAGAAAGTATTATTGGCAAAACAATCTATGATTCTGTAAATAACAGAAAACCTTTGTGGCTTGTTCACTGATTCTGTAGCAGGTGAATGATCTCCTTCAGTACCGCGCACTGATTTGAATAACACCCTTGATATAGGTATCTAGGTTTATTAGCGGATAAGATTAATTAGTGAAATAATATAATTAGAAAATAAGCTAATATTAATTCAATTGTACAGCTCCCGTAAGAGGCCTAGCCAGCGCTGATCTTCCGTTGGACCAGTGCAAATGACGTCACGAACGGACCTACGCTATGTAGAGTACAAAATATAAACTAAATAGTATAAAATCAACTGAGTAAATTAAATCAACATTAAATACAGATTACAAAAAGAAAATACATAATATACAGGTATTTTTTACTTCCACAGGGGTATTTTGATTCGTATGAAAGGCCGTCGGATTCGATATCGGAAACTTTTTACGAAGAAAAACGTTTCCGATATCGAATCCGACGGGCTTTCCGACGAATCAAAATACGAATTCCGGGCTAACTAAGCCAACATCCTAACAAGCTCTGTGGTGCCGGCTTAGAATTTGCACCACCCCAACTCTTCCCGCGGGTCGACACCCGCGGGAAGAGTTGGGGTATCCGGTGGATATCCCTTAGTCGCCTCTTACGACTAAGAGGCGACTAAGGGATATCCACCGGGAGCGGGCAGCAGCGCCCCCTGCAGAACATTTCTACCATTGAACTGCGATCCCCAACCCGCATGCCCAGCGTGGGGATTATGGGCATCACCCCCATGTGATAAAAGCCAATAAGGCGCTTATCAGGGGACGGCCTGTGTCCAGTAGTGGACCAATTCAGGCTGTTGAGGTAAGCCAACATCATGTCATTAAAGTAAGCAAAAAATACTACTTATACACAAAATGCAAATATGAAGTGATACAGGCGCGGTTGTTTCGAACGGAAATTAACACTTGAAATTGAATCGATCTCGAAACTTCAACAAGGGTTGGTGAACAGGAATTTTCGCAAACTGGATTTTAGAAAACTTGTTAATGTGAATTATTCTAAGTTGATAAAGGTCGACAGTGAAGTTCTTCGATAGGTGATTAGGTGACCCTTCAAGGCCGAAAACTGGAATTCCTTTTTTTAAGTCTAATTTTCTCCCTTAGGGGGATTTCAGGGGGAAAACTGGAATAACCCGACCCCTGACGATTAGTTTTAATTTATAATAGTTAATTTGATGGTTTATAATATTATAAAGAGGAAGGATTTGATTGTTTGTTTGTTTGTATTGAATAGGCTCCGAAACTACTGGACCGATTTGAAAAATTCTTTACCATTAGAAGCCCACATTATGCCTGATGAACATAGGCTACTTTTTACCGCGGGAAAATGCTTCATTCCTACGGGAAAACGGGTAATAGGACAAACGGGTAGTAAGAATGCAGCTAGTGTAATAGATCAGCTTGCTATCTTCATTTTATGAAAGATCGTCGTAGGTATATCTCTGTTTAATTATCTCAATATCTCTGTATTAATAGAAATTTAAAACTAACAGGAGGCTAAAGCTCAGCGCTTATTAATCCAACATCGCCACCAAACAGCACAAACATGTGCAATAAAATATGGCCTCAGGCTACCTATTTAAAGATACTTATATTCAACAGTGACTAAATGGCACTCTAATGGCACAAGCTTCAAACTATGTCCGCCGTTAATGTAAAATGTATTTAAGACGAAGTGGGATCGGGTTTGCGTGACAAGGACGAACGAACGTCGAGCGGGGAAGGCGAGAAAGGAAAGTGAGAGCCGCGGAATGGCCAACCCGCGCGCACTTTCACTGGTCGTTTCTTAAAAATTTGCTTTTTACTCTAAAATAAGACTCTTTCGCATAAAATAAAACCATAATCGTCTAAAGTATTTATTAGGGAACACATAGACGAAATTTAATTGATATTATGATAAATAACTAGCAAATAAAACTGCTTCTTCCGTAGAGTAGCTTCTTTGCGATTTTTTTGTATCAGGTCCAGTTTTGTCAATCGTGTTTTGACTTCAATAACTTACTAGCTAGAATCCCAAATTTTTTATGCTTATCAAAAAATTATACAAATAGATGACGATTAAGCGGAATTCGTCTTGTTTTATTTTTTATCTAATCTCCTATACAATGAATATTCAATGTTTTTGGTTCTACCCACATTATATCGTAAACCTTTTTTATCTCGTCGAGGAAATTCATTCACGAATAAACTGGTCTGGGGGGGACCAGAATTATGTGGGACTCGACGTCCTGAAAAACCTACTGGTGGTCAATGAACACCGCTTAGCAATAGGCAACGCTCAATCTATGAATAGTGGTTAGAAAACTAGTACTCATAAATCATGGTTTTTTTTTGCTCAAAATTAATTTTCCGTAAAGTCAAAACGTGGGTTTTGGGACTCACTTCATCTTAAATGTTACGAGTTCAAGCCCATATTTGGGCGGACGTCTGAAACCGTGAGAGGAAAAGTCATGTTAGGAGTTAGGTGCTCGATTTTGAAAAAAAAAAACAGTTCTGCATCTCAGAATTTATGGGAAATGAGATGAATTGAACAAAAATCGTTTTCGGGTTTTTCAATAAATAATAATCAATAAATATATATATCAATAAATAAATGAATGACGACTATTACCTAAAGTAGTTGGAACACCTTCAAAATTGAAAAGTAATAAATTCAACTTTACGAATTCAGTAAAGGTGTTGTAAGTTCAGACTGAATGCAAGCGTGCGACAAGCTTTACCTATCGATGAACGTCAATTTACAGGGTGGCTTTTTGTAAATAGGTAAACTGAATAACAAACTAGTCCTCTATACAGCAAGACTCATTCAAATTAGTCCATAAATAAAATAAATAAGAATAAATAATGCTGGACAATCCACACAGCGTTATCTAGCAAATAAAAAAAAGCAAATAAAAGTACTTAAGTGACGGAGAATTCAACGGACAAACATAAAAAAAACGTAAGTATATAGGTACAGCCGAACATAGAAACTCCTTCTTTTTTCAAATTCGGTTAGTAAACAGTGGTAGAGATAAACCATTCTAAAAATGCACGCCGAGTGTAGGTACTGACGTTTTGTGCAGGGGGCGTGCATTCATTACAGATGTAAGCGGGTTAACTACGAACCTTATTTGTGTTGGAAGAACACCAACGATTCATCCCTTACATCCCTAATGAATTCGTCAAACTCCGATAGTTTTTATAGTAAAATGGGCGTGCATTTTTAGACTGGTTTATCTTCTACCGTACTAATTTTCTTGATACCCTATCAACAAACCAGTAAGTTAAATGTACGTATGTTTGTATATCGGAAGCTTAATCATTCCTTTGCTTTTTAAGTCGGGTACAGTCGTGAACAAACTTGCAACGATTTATAGAGCACATTTTAAGACATTCGTAACCTGAGACATGAGTTGTTATAAGCGATATCTACAGCAGTTGGTAATTCCATTGAAAAACCTTGGTTTATTTTAGGTGGGTGGGTAAACTAAAAGAAACCAAGGTTTTTCAATAATCTGCTTCCAATTAGCGGAACAATCAGAAGTGGCATCATTATCGCCTGTAGTTGATTGCGTGGTATTTCTGGATATTTTTTTTTTTAATTCATTTATTACAACTTTTTAACAACATGTTCATGACAGTTGGGTAGTTAAAGTACAGATTATAAAGGCAAAAAGAAACATTGATCGGTAGTCCTAGTAAAAAGTGGGTTAAAAACGAAACAAGAGAAAACTTCTGGTACCTAATCACATTAATATTATAAATGTGAAAGTTTGGATGGATGGATGGATGGATGTTTGTTACCTCTTCACGCCAAAACTACTGAACGGATCGGGCTGAAATTTTGCATGCAGATAATTCTAGGCCTGAAATAAAACATAGGCTACTTTTTATCCCATAAACCAGTTCCCATGGGATACAAATCACCTTTAAGCGTTTCCATAGAAACAACGCGTGCGAAACCGCGGGCAGCACCTAGTTACAAAATAAAGGAGAATAACATTTAAAATAAATATTGTAGAAAAAACTCTAACTATTCTACTCACTAACCTACCAGTTAAATCTTATGAAATTAAGTTGCCATTTGAGCGCGTCGTTGCTAACTTAAATAGCAACTTAGCCTCACTACTATTTGGGTATGTAAGGATCTGATGGAAAGCACCATTAAGTAAATAAATAATGCTGGACAATTCACACAGCATTATCTAGCCCCAATCTAAGCAGAGCTTGTGCTATGGGCAATAGATAACTGATATACAATACACTACGTAGATAGATATTTTTTATTATTATTATACATAGAAAACATCCAGAACTCCCTGAACAAATATCAGACCGTACATACATTTGTTCCGAGGCGGGAATCGAACCCGCAACCTCCTGCGTCGCAGACGGATAAGCGTTGCGGTGCAGGCAATATTGAGTGAATTGATATTGAGCTCGCCGAGAGAGCTGACGCTCAGCCTGTATGATGCAGAACTGCAGAACAACAATAAGAACCTAAAGGTAAGGACTGACCGGCGTTACGGGGCGTAATGTAACGTGTTACACAGCGAACAGCGTTCGTGCGTTAGTACGGGGCATCGAGCACATACCCAATAGAGAGGAAAATATGGTCGTTGAATTCCGAAACTCATCAGTGACTTATCACTTATCATTTATAAGTGATAAGTCACTGATGAGTTTCGGAATTCATCCATGTGGTGCCACACACGGCAACAAATTCATAATTCTTTATAGCACAGTATACAAGTAAGACATTTAATAGGAAAAATAAAGGCAAAGGCGACCTTAACCCTAAAAAGAGTTCTCTTCTAGCAAACCTTATTGGAGAGAGAGACAAAGTTGTAAAAGTGGGTACATGCGCTTAAACAAAAGATAAAACATTTCATTTTAACCTACTTATTCAATAGAATTGTGAGTGTGAATTTTAGTTTACGTATAGGCGGTTTGCTTAAACAGTTTACATTGAATCTGGCTAGAGTATTGGTTTGTGTACGCGACTGTACATATACCTACCTTACTTTAAGACAGGCAGAGTGTAATGTTCATCTGTGGAGTGGCTTTCAGCGAAGGTTTACAGCTGCGTTAACTTTTATTTGCGAAAGCAGCTTATTTCTCTACCGTACGTTAGGTTACAGCTTTTTTGGTGCAATGGAAGGACAATACAGGGTATACTTATACAGGGTGAGTTTTATTTCAGGGCCACTAAGTGGAGGTCTGAAACCACAGTACATAACTGAAACCGTGAGAGTTATCAAAAAGTAATGTAAGGAATTAGGTGGTCGATTTTGAAAAAAAAAAACAAATACTTAATTCCTACAATAAAAAAAGTAAAACAAAAAAAATGGGTTCTTCGTTCGATTAAAAATAAATAAATGGATGACAACTGTTCATCCACAAAGAAAATTACAATCAAATAATAGAAACATTGAAATATATTTATTTATTGATTATCAAACGAAAAACCAGAAAACGTTTATTTGAAATCTCATTTCCCAGAAATTCTTAAAAAAATTGACTCTTTTTAATGAAGGACTGATTTTTTTCAAAATCGGGTACGTAACTCCTAAGTGACTTTTCGATAACTCTCACGGGTTTAGACTTCTCCTCAGTGGCCCTGAAAAATTTATTTATTTATTAATTTACTAGCTTCTGCCCGCGGCTTCGCACGCGTTGTTTCGCGTTGTTCTATGGAAACGTTCAAAGGTAATTTTTATCCCATGGGAAATGATTTATGGGATAAAAAGTAGCATATGTGTGCGATGCGATTATTACATCACCGAAAAAATATAACTCTCATAAAATGGGTGGTTTTGGCCCGAGGTTCGCTAATGAATAGAAAAAAGAACTTACACAAAGGAACTTCTAAATAGGACAAAGAAATTATTAGCTGGGAAAAGTTATTTCTTTGGATAGAAATATAGATAAGTACACAAAATATGTACAAATCTATCATAATTAAAATGTGGAAAGAGCTATGCTTGGAGTCTCTCTGAAAGATAGGATTCGTAACGAATACATCCGACAGAGAACCAAAGTTATCGACATAGCTCAAAGAATTAGCAAGCTGAAGTGGCAGTGGGCCGGCCATATCTCGCGAAGAACCGACAACCGCTGGGGTAAACGTGTTCTTGAGTGGAGACCACGACTCGGCAAATGTAGTGTAGGACGCCCTCCAGCCGGGAGGGATGACGATCTGCGAAAGACTGCAGGCAGATGCTGGATGCGGCAAGCTGAACAGGGCGCTATGGCGCTCGTTAGGGGAGGCCTATGTCCAGCAGTGGACTAATATAGGCTGATAATGATGATGATGATGATGAAGTACTTAGGTATCAATCCTCACCTCAACAACCTATGGCAAGGCCACTGCTGGACGCAGGCCACCCACCCCCTGATAAGCGGCTTATTGGCTTTTACCTCATGGGGGGTAATGCCCATAGTCCCCACGCTGAGCTTGGGGATCACAGTTTGGTGGTAGAATTGTTCTGCAGGGCGCTGCTGCCCGCCCCCGGTGGATATCTCTTACGACACCCGCCGGAACAGTTGTGGTGATGCAAATTCTACGCCAGGACCAACAGTATCTACTATCCTAGGTGGTGCTTATCAACTTAACTTCATCCCTGCTCATAAACCCAAAAACCAAACTAACCCTGCCCTTACCCTGGGGTACTCAGGACCCCGCAAATAAAAATAAAACGACACTAAAAAGCGAATAAAAGTCGAGAGGTTCGCAAATGAAATGGAATGCAAATGTGAGGAAACGTGAATAAAGTAAGAAAAGAGGGTAGTTTTGTAGACTCTTGTTTAGGGTACCGCTACTTAAGCACCGTAAGTTATTTCTTTGTGATAGGGTTGACTTATTACTTTTAAGGGTACCTATATCACAGATTAGATAACCCTTTAGGTACAGATAGAAAACGATCGACGATTTGCTCTACGTTTCTTTAAGGGGTTGTTAAGAATAAGAATAACATTTATTGTTCAAACTGTGTACATAAATCGGTCTTAAGAACTAACTACTGATAAATTGTTCAACAGTTTGTCCTTTCGGACATGCAATAATAAAATTATTATAAACATTCATTAATAAACTTAGAATTATAGGAATTAGATATTTTGCTTAATTAAGGTTTACAATATGAGTTATCACTAATTACTTTCTAAATTGGGGGGTACTGTCAAAATATTTTTTCGTAACATAACGTGTTTTTGGTTATCGGTGCTCTAAGTATATACTAGCACTCTATGCAGGTTAACACTTTAATGACTAAAAAAATTACAATCAAATAGGTAATAGAAATAAATTAGAACTAGTATTTACTATTGAAACAATTGAGCTAACTGCCGACTGTTGCAAACAGTCTACAGATAGCTCAACTGATCCATATCAACACCAGTCGGAAGCGCCCCCAAGACGCTGGCTGCATTGCCACGCTGTATGGCAATGCTGATACGCTGTGCCAGATATTCACCAGCTCTCGGGTCACGCGTCGCTATACAGGTTGGATTTTTTGAACGGGCAGTAAGGTACCTTAACCGGTGTAGCTACTGAAAAATTGTCTTACGAGACCATCCATAATTTTTATAGAAAGTTTCATCTCCATTCAGATTTTTTTAAATTATTTTTTTAAATGTTTATAATTAGGGGAGGCCTATGTCCAGCAGTGGACTAATATAGGCTGATGATGATGATAATGTTTATAGTTGGCAAGAAAATGGGCATTTTATACGAAAACTTATTTGATACCAATCGATCCTGTTTCATATATTGGTCAAAAACTTCTGCCGGACCAACTGAGGTTGGATTACTAAAAATGTCAGAAATCGCAAACAACTTTTCCCATACATTTTGTGGGAAATCAGAATAGGACCTACTCCTTTTTTCGAAGTCCGTTAATAAATGATCTAATAAATAAAAATAAATAATGCTGGCAAATCCATACAGCATCATCTAGACCCAAGCTAAGCAGAGCTTGTGTTATGGGTACTTAGATGACCAATAAATCAATTTAAACTCGTATTTCTTACAGAACAAATAATTGAGTTAATCTTACACCCCTACAGGGGTAGGCAATGTCGCGTAAACCCGTCACACACAAACCTCACAAACGCTGATTTATTGACAAATATCGCATGTGTGACACAGCACATTTGACACCCTGTTATTTGGGAGGAATAAAAAATCTTGATATTTGGATCGCATCACACATGTTTGTTAATAAAATTCTTCTCGCTAATACCTCCTTTAGTGAACGGATCGGGCTGTAATTTAGCATAGATGTAGGTCAAACAAAAATTCTGCTCTATATTCGTAATTTTATTATTTTCATAAATACGACGACCGATGTGGCGCGGCGGGCGAAGGTCCACCTGCGACGCAGGAGTTTGCGGGTTCGATTCCCGCTTTAGGACAAATGTATGTACGATCTCTAAATATTTGTTCCGGGTGTTCTGTGTATTTTATATGTAGGTATGATAAAAATATCTATCTATCTAGTAGTCATCTAGTACCCATAACACCAGCTCTGCTTAGCTTGGGGCTAAATAATGTTGTGTGGATTTACCAGCATTATTTATTTATTTATGACTAGTGGCCTGTGGACATTTAATTTTATTGATATTTGGAATCGCATCACACATGTTTCTTCTTCAAGCCAATACTACTGAACGGATCGGGCTGAAATTTAGCATAGATGTAGGTCAAACAAAAAAATCTGCTCTACTTTCATAATATAATAGCACGGCCACAGAGTGGAATAAGCTTCCTGCGTCTGTTTTCCCATTAGAGTACAATCTTGGAGTCTTCCAATCCAGGGTAAATAAGTTCCTTCTGGGAAATCGTGCTCCATCTCAGAGATGGTAGCCAAACACTTGACCTGTAGTGTAGGTTAGGTACCTACGAATTAAAAATATCTATATCTTAGCCCGTTTCCATAGAATCAACGCGTGCAAAGCCACGGGCAGACACTTGTGAGAAATTATAGGGTTATGGGGTAGGGGGTAGCGGGCGAGAATGTCGCTGTGCGGTGCCGACTTAGAATTTGCACCACCCCAACTCCTCCCGCGGGTGTCGTAAGAGGCGACTAAGGGATATCCACCGGTGGCGGGCAGCAGCGCCTGCTGCAGAACAATTCTACCATCGAACTGCGATCCCAACCCGCATGCCCAGCGTGGGGATTATGGGCATTAGAGGGAACAAGAGGTAACCCAAACTTTCTCATTTATGTTGGTGTGATTACTGATTAGGTAGGTACCAACATAGTTTTTTTTATTAAAATAAGTTTATTTTTTTTATTATAATATTTATTAAGGTAAACCACAGCGTTACAATTTCCATATACCTAAATACTTAAAATATTCATAGCACTAAGGCCAAAAAGATTATGTACACCGATATTAAATAAACAAATGGAACAGCAAGGTAAGTCAGAAATTTTCTTTAGCAAATAGTAGCTTCTGCCCGCTGCTTCGAGCGCGTTTTTCCGGAATAAAAAGTCCTATAATTATGTAATTCCAGATCCAGATCTTTATGTGTGCCAAATATCATCTCGATCCATGCAGTATTTTCGGGGTTGTCTTCTGGTAAACATCTTAACGACACAAACAATACAATACAAAATACTTTATTGTAAACAACAAAAATACAATACAAGAGACATTACATAAGACACAAGTAGGTACAATGGGCGGCGTTATCGCTTAGAAGCAATCTGTTCCAGGCAACCTTTGGATTAAAAGAATTATGTGAATTGAAAAAAGGCAGGGGTGTACCAATTACAAGCAATCTTAAATAAATAAAATAAATATACACAACCTAAACTATGCCATACTGAGGCAGAGGCCATTTTGTACTTACATTTATAAGTATTTCTATTTTGTTTTAAACTGTAGAAAGGTTGACTGCACAAATACATCTATTTTACTAATTACTAACTGCATTCTTACTACCCGTTGTCCTATTACCCGTTTTCCCGTAGGAATGAAGCATTTTCCCGCGGTTAAAAGTAGCCTATGTTCATGAGGAATAATGTGGGCTTCTAATGGTAAAAGAATTTGTCAAATCGGTCCAGTAGTTTTGGAGCCTATTCACAAACAAAAAACCAAACAATCAAATCTTTCCTCTTTGTAATATAAGTATAGATTCTTTATTCTAAACTTATAAACTTAGTTTATAGAAATGTAACGTTTT
This sequence comes from Eupithecia subfuscata, assembly GCA_963564075.1. NCBI lineage: Eukaryota > Metazoa > Arthropoda > Insecta > Lepidoptera > Geometridae > Eupithecia > Eupithecia subfuscata. The sequence continues at coordinate 10,877,820 of OY751112.1, read as the reverse complement.
TATGTTTGTTACTTATTGTATAATGTTTCTTAAGTTAACCATATTTTCTAATACGGTAACTTTGATCTTATTTATTTAATTTAGCATAGAATATTTATAGTTTTAAATAATGTTGTGTTCGCCTATTATTAGCGTATATATTAGAACCTGCTTAAATAATTCAAATATAAGAATGCTTTATGTCTACGCTGTTGGCGTTCCTATTTAATAAATAAATAAATAAACTTCACCTATTTAATATTACTGAGATAGGAGGCATTTTGTCCCAAAGATTCGATTTAAATATTTTATCCTCTTATACAACGTTTTCAAAGCTAGAGTTCTAATTTATTTTCTGTCAGTATTCCTATGAGCAGAAGTGAATTAGTAGCAGATGGATACCAAACCTAATGCTACAGGTAATCAACAGTGCATGCAGCGTGAACTCTTAATTTGTCTGTCTGTCTGTTTGTCAGGCTACATGGACCATCTGCATCCCGCTGGGAGAAACTTATCTATAGATAACTTGGTACCAAGGCAGGCGTCCATAGAAACTAGGAAATAAACGTACCTTAGTTTAGGTTTACTTATTAAAAAAAACTTACATCTACTCTAATATAATAAAGAGGAAATATTTGAATTTTTGTAAGTTTGTAATGAATTAACTCAAAAACTACCCGACCGATTTAAAAAATTCTTTCACCATTAGGATGCTACATTATCCTTGAGTAACATACGCTATATTAATGTGTAAAAAATAAATGGCCGCTAGTTTGAATATAAATAGGTTATTACTTACTATTGTGTTACTTACTCTTATGTTAAAAATAGTATGAAAAAAAAATACCGCAACGAGATGGGTTATATTGACCAATATGACACCTATTCTTACCATAAATATCTAAGCTTCTTTTATTTAATATTTTATTATTTTTAGGCACTTATTTTATTTTTTTAATTATTTGCCTGCATTGTTTTAGTAAAGCACTATAAAATTTGATCCGCAATGACAGTACTGCTGGCCACGCTATGATGGCCTCAAGCTATGCTCTTGACGAATGACTGCACTGCTGGCCACGCTATGATGGCCTCAAGCTATGCTCTTGACCAATGACTGTACTGCTGGCCACGCTATGATGGCCTCAAGCTATGCTCTTGACCAATGACTGTACTGCTGGCCACGCTATGATGGCCTCAAGCTATGCTCTTGACGAATGACTGCACTGCTGGCCACGCTATGATGGCCTCAAGCTATGCTCTTGACCAATGACTGTACTGCTGGCCACGCTATGATGGTCTCAAGCTTTGCTCTTGACCAATGACTGCACTGCTGGCCACGCTATGATGGCCTCAAGCTATGCTCTTGGCCAATGACTGTACTGCTGGCCACGCTATGATGGCCTCAAGCTAGCTCATGGCCAATGACTGCACTGCTGGCCACGCTATGATGGCCTCAAGCTATGCTCTTGGCCTTCAAGCTTAGTCATCATTACAGCCCGTGACGGAAATTTTGCAGCTTTCGCTGACACAAGGTGTCAATGCTGACCTCGCTGTAATGGCCTGGACCTGCGCTACGCTGTTAGCAACAAGATACAAGATTTGATTGATAAATATAAATTTACAGGTTAAATTAAATTATGTATATTACATAGTCTTCGTTACATTTACATTAATATTCACTTATTTTCGAATTATATTATTTCACTAATTAATCTTATCCGCTATCAACCTAGATACCTTTATATATTCTTCTCGATATTATTCGCTTTCTACAGGTTAATTCTATTTTATTTATTACTAATATTTAATTTCCATTAGGCATGGGGATTGTACTCTACAGTTCCGGTAACTCTAGGAACTCCCCGAAGCTGTAGAATACTCTCTCGAGTAGCCTTGTTTTTAGTCGGTGCTTGAATATATTATATTGGACATTACAGACACTACTCCTATTAATTTAACACTGCAACTTCGTTACAATTCGCAGGTAGCACTGAAATAAGAAATAATATTATGAGTGACGCCTTCGCAAGAATTTGATATGGATGCCCCCTTCTGGAGCCATCATAGTTCTGCGTGGATCCACCTTCTCTTCTTGTGTCTTTTCCGAGGGTATCACAGAGAATTTTGATAAAATCTTTATAACCGCAACTTTGAAGAGCAAGCTCGAAAGCCTGTTGCCTGCAAAAAAAGCAACAAAATTATTTACTAACTAGACGATCGCCTCGCGATTTCACACGCGTAGTTCCCGTTCCCGTGGGAATTCCGGGATAAAATATAGCCTATGTCACTCCCTGAAAAGTAAGCTTCCTAACAGTGAAAGAATTTTTCAAATCGGTCCAGTAGTTTCGGAGCCTATTCAATACAAACAAACAAACAATCAGATCTTTCCTCTTTATAATATTACTAGCTGCGCCCCGCGGCTTCGCCCGCGTGGTAATTTATGTTTCCAACTTTCTTAATTTTTTCTTTCATAAGAACCTTCTGCAGACAATAACAAACACAACAAAGAAAGAATTAGCGAAATCGGTCCAGCCGTTCACGCGTGATGCCGTGACAACGCGAAACGGGTTTCATTTTTATATATAAGACTAGCTGCGCCCCGCGGCTTCGCCCCCGTGGAAATTTATGTTTCCAACTTTCTTAATTTTTTCTTTCATAAGAACCTTCTCCTGACAATAACAAACACAACAAAGAAAGAATTAGCGAAATCGGTCCAGCCGTTCACGCGTGATGCCGTGACAACGCGAAACGGGTTTCATTTTTATATATAAGTGTTAAATATAAGGACAGACAAGTGAAACGACCGCTGGTTAGCTATGCACTGCTTTATTCACAAAGATGAGGAGGGGGGTGCAGCCCCGCCTACATACCCAACATTCCTCCCCTTATTACAATAATATCTTACGTAATAACTTTCTTAAGATTAACACAGATTAAAAATACTTTTTAAAACATAATTTGGGACGATTGCGTAACACCATCTTAGGCGTTGTCACGCCCGGGTTTGGTAAGTTGGTTGGTTCTGGATCGACTTCCGCTTCCTGAAATTCTTCATCCGAGTTCGAAGAAATATCAGCAGCTGTTTCAACTGAGTTCTCAGACTCGGTAGCGGTAGGCAACACGACGTCACACTCATTCACTTCTTCCCCTGAGACTGAAGATCCAGTTGGTCGGTATACCTCTGCTCGTCTTCCTTTGGTCGAGCGCCCAGCTGTGATACTCTCTGATTCGAATTCAATCGGGCATTCAAGCCTTTCTGGTGCCACCGGCGGTACAGGTTGCGTCAGCTCAAGCGGCGGCGAGGGCGCGGGCGGCGATGGTGCGGTCGGTGTGGGTAGGGTCGGCGACGGCGGCGGCGGCGGCGGCGGCGGCGGTGGCAGAGGCGGCGACGGCGGCGGCGGCGGCGGCAGAGGCGACGACGGCGGCGGCGGAGGCGAGGACAGTGGCAGCGGCGGCGGTGTTAACTGTCCATGTCTATTTATGTCTTCGCTTTGAGCTTTACTATCCCAAAAACTGTCCCTGGTTCCTTTATAACTAATTAACTGATTTAAGTGTCTTTTATGAATTTCCGAGGTAACAATATCTTTTATTAAGTATAAAACTTTACCTATTATTTTTTGTACAACGCCTTTACACCAGGTGTACTTTGTATTATCACTAAATTTTTTATATAACACTAAGTCATTTTTCCTTAAGTTTTTAGTCGTCTTAGTTTGTTGTGAACACTGTAAATTATTTTTCAAATCAGCTGGACGCGTTGACGAGGGTGATAATGGGGATGCTATTGGATTAATCAAATCCAACCGCGACCTTAACTTATGACCAAACACCATTTGTGCCGGGGAGAACCCCGTCGCAGTATGAATAGAGTTACGGTAGTCCATAAGATATTTTAATAATTTTACTGATGTACTTTTTGCGTTCAGGCCTGACAAAAGACAAGATTTTATACCCTTTTTAACAATTTTTACAAAACTTTCCGCCTGGCCGTTACTCGGCGGATGATATACTGGAGATGTCTTATGTGAAATCCCATTAGAAGCACAAAAAGACTCGAATTCCCGTGAACAAAAAGATGTGCCATTATCACTCACTATTGTTTTCGGAACACCGAACCTTGACATAAACTCACATAATTTTACTATTATTGCAGCTGAAGACGTACAAGTTTGCATATTATACACTTCTACCCACTTTGTATGCGCATCTACTGCAACCAAATACATACATCCTTTGATCGGGCCTAATAGATCGATATGTATTCTGTCAAATGACGACGTAGGATACTTCCAATGAGCCAGAGGGGCGCGGGGGGGCGAGGGACGCAGCTGAATGCAGACATCGCATGAACTTATCATGCTCTCGACAGCTTGGTCGATTCCTGGGAACCAAAACCTTGAACGAGCTTCGGCTTTTGTTTTAACTATGCCTAAATGTGAAGTGTGTAACTCTTTTAAGATAGTTTGATATAAACTTGCGGGAATAACCACTTTATGGCCCCTCATGATGCATCCACTCTCTAAAGACAGCTGGGTTCTGCATAAATAATAAGGCTTAATCCGAATATCACTCATTTTCGGCGGCCAACCATTATGTATACATTTACTCACTAAACCTAAAATAACGTCATTTTCTGTCTCTTTTCGTAACATTTCTAGGGTAACGGGCATACTATCATCTACTACGAAACATACATAAGTCGCGCGGTCATAGGCTACTTCGCAGTCGCAGCACTTGCATTGTTCTGTGCACGCACACTCGTGTACTTCCCGAGGCAGGCTCGCGCGCGATAGGTAGTCCGCGCTGTTATCGCTACTACGTATGTATTCTATTTTATAATTATAGCTACTTAGGAATAAAGCGTAACGCTGTAACCTGTTCGCTGACATATCAGGTATGCCTTTATGAGACCCGAAAATAGACAGCAATGGCTTGTGGTCCGTCCGTAATGTAAAAGGGTCACTCCTACCATACAAGTATTGATGAAAACGGCGTACACCATAAATAATCGCAGTCGCTTCCTTCTGGATTTGCGCATAACGCTTTTCCGCAGAATTTAATGTCCGTGACACATACGATACGGGCCTTTCTACCCCGTCAGCCCCTACCTGCGAGAGAATAGCCCCTAACCCCCTTGGTGACGCATCCACGGTTAAAATTATCTGAGCGCCTGGATCGAAATGTGCCAGTACCTTTTCTGACGTCATAATTTTCTTTATTTTCCGAAAAGCTGTCTCATGAATATCAGTCCAGTCCCATTTACTTTCTTTTTTTAGTAAGTCATATAAAGGACTAAGAATAGAGGATGCATCTTGCACGAAGTTCCTATAGTAGTTAATGAGACCAAGGAACGACTGAAGTTCATTGACATTCTTCGGTACCGGCGCTTGGACCATAGCTTTAATTTTTTCCGGCGCTTTCTTTAACCCGTCCTTTGAGATAACATAACCAAGGTAGTGAATCTCATCCTGAAAAAAACTGCATTTTCCTTTTTGTAGTGTAAGCCCCGCGTCCTGCAACCTGTTCAATACTGCGTAAAGCTTTTCCAGGTGATCCTGCCGATCCTTTCCCGTTATTAAAATGTCGTCTAACATGCACAGAACTCCATCTAAACCTGACAGCACGCCCTCGATCGCGCGCTGAAAAATAGAAGGCGAGCTGGAAAGGCCGAAAACAAGCCTAGAGTACCTATAAATACCACGATTTGTATTTACGCAAGTGTAATTCCGTGACTCATCATCTAGGACCAGCTGATTATAAGCCATAGACAAGTCTAGTTTACTAAACTGCTGGCCGCCGTGGATTTTTGCAAACAGTTCACTGGTCGATGGAAGTGGATATTGTTCCACCAACAGCTGTTTATTTATCGTTCCCGAAAAATCCGCGCAGAGCCTAACGGATCCGTCTCGTTTCAGCACCGGTACAATTGGAGATGCATATTCCGAATATTCTATAGGTTCAAGTATACCTAACTCAACTAACCTGTCGATTTCTTTGCTAACTTTATCACGTAATGCAAACGCTACTGGACGGGCTTTGCAAAAAACCGGTTTGGCGTTATCTTTTAACGACAATTTAATCTTGTACTTGTTGAAAGTTCCTAAGTTATCAGAGAATAGTTTTGGATATTTTTTTTGTAACAATTCAACAGATACTTCGGAATTACAGCAGTAATTCACCGGCACTAACTGTAATTTAAAGCTAGAAATAAAATCCCGACCTAAGAGTGGGGGCCCGCCATCGCGCACAACATAAAAAACAATATCATGCGTTTGCCCCGAGTAGCTGACTGGTAAACAAAATGTACCTAAACATACAATTTTTGTACCGTTATACGTCATCAGCTGCTTCATCGTACTGGATAAAGGCACATCTTTAAAATTGGTTTCATAAAACCCCTCGGAAACTACCGTTACAGTAGAACCACTGTCTACTTCAAACTTAAATTGTGAATTTCCTATACTAACCGATTCCACCATGGGTTCTCCTCGGAATGAACGGATGTAAAAAAACTTACCGTCATCATCTTCATCATTATCACCCTTGTCACCGCAATCCACCTCTACGTAATTCACTTTAGGGCACATTTTACGTAAGTGGCCTTTTACGTGGCATTTTTTGCAAACGTAATTTGCAAATCTACACTCGGATGACTTGTGATTGGTAAAACCACACACGTTACACTTCACTTTGCCTACACTAGCGCGATTTCCCTTATTTGAGATCTTGAAAAGCTGGTCGTCTGCCGCTGCAGCAGCGGCGGAGCGCCCCACCGCCGCAGCGCTCCGCGCCCGACTGTGGTTCTCCGCTGTCTCCACGACCTTGGCCAGTGTAAGGTCAGCTAAATCCTTAGCATATAGTTCTTCCTTCTCTCGACCCGGCAGCATTCCCATAACGAACTTGTCGCGCAGCGCCTCTTCGACGTTCAGGAAGCCACACTTCGCTGTGAGACCCCGCAATCTCGCCGCCCACTGTGAGTGGGTTTCACCCGGTTGCTGCGTGGCGGCGTAGAAGTTGTGACGATCTCCAAACCCAACGCTTTTCAGGGTAAAATGCGCGTCGAGTAGCTTTATGAGATCTTCGTAGGGCACATCCTCGATTTCTTTGGGTAAAGCTAGGTCGGATGCTAGCTTGTAGGTAGCCTCGGCGAGTGCACTAAGCAGGATCGCTTTCCTCTTCTTGCCCGTGGAGTCCGTTGTCACATTTATATCGTTCGCGATAAAATATTGCCCGATACGGCTTTTGTACGTTTTCCATGTCTGCGCATTATGATCGAAACCGTTTAAAATTCCAAATTGCGCATTAGAATTTGCCATTTTGCACGCGATATCAACAAAATGAGGGTAGTTCGGCGCCACTGTTAAATATAAGGACAGACAAGTGAAACGACCGCTGGTTAGCTATGCACTGCTTTATTCACAAAGATGAGGAGGGGGGTGCAGCCCCGCCTACATACCCAACAATAAGACTAGCTGCGCCCCGCGGCTTCGCCCCCGTGGAAATTTATGTTTCCAACTTTCTTAATTTTTTCTTTCATAAGAACCTTCTCCTGACAATAAGAAACACAACAAAGAAAGAATTAGCGAAATCGGTCCAGCCGTTCACGCGTGATGCCGTGACAACGGAAAACGGGTTTCATTTTTATATATAAGATAGTATAGATACCTACTTCCCGTGATCCTACTGTTTGTGAAATGTGAAATTTTTGTTACCTAGGATCTGCAAAACTACTGCACAGATCAAGATGAAATTTGGCGTACATTTAGAACATAGCCTAACATAGCTAATAAGCTACTTATTATAACGATAATACGCGTGCGAAACCGCGGGCAGAAGCTCGTACATCATAAAACCATCTCATACTTATTTTGTTGACAATGCGTGATATAATATTTATCGATAAAAATCAGAAAAAAAATAATAATAGCTATCTCAAAAACCAAGGTGATTTAAAAAAATATGGAGAGATCATTTTGTTTTTTCTTCGTTTCTCTTTAAGCTAAACGGTAAATTTTATTCAAAGTAGTCTCATTTGGAAGCTATTTTATGAAAAAAACATCCAATAACGTACATAGGCCTAGTAAAAAGATATTTTTTTAAGAAATTTGCGTGTAGTTTCGTGCAGGCGTGACATTCAATTTTTTGAGGTTTTTATTTTTTTCTACGTTTTACAAGGAATAAATCTTACGGAACAGTAATTTACCGGAAATCATAAACCATTTTCAAATTTTCTATGATGTTAAAACCAACTTCTATTCAATTGTATTTTGGGAGCATTTGGGAATATGTTGATTTATTCGCCCCAAATCTGTTATTTTTCTACTTTAGATAGATTGATAGATAGAAAATTCTTTATTGCACACTTATCGATAGAAACAATTCAACAAAACAGCTTAAAATGTAAGTGACAAGTGGCGGTCTTATCGCTCAAGAGTGATCTCTACCAGACAACCTTTATGTAGGTAGTTTAACTGTAATAGCGCCGTTTATAAGCCTAGAATAAAATCTCATTAGATAGAAAAATGTTGTGTTCTATTGTTCTGAATTTAAATTTAATGACGTAATAAATACAGATTATAAAAACAATTAAAATAAATAAAGAGTTTATGTGTGTAATGAATAATTGACACCAGATTGATATAAATGCAAAATACAGAACTTTAATTACTATCCAGGCTGTTATTATTTTTAGAATATGAATCATATAACATTTTTTTTTCTAGCACACTTTTTCATATTATTTATTTAATATTGTTCTGTAAATTAGACCCCAAATTAAACCCAACCCACACAAATGTTTGTACGGTCCCGAATCGAGAATCGAACCCGCATCCTCCTGCGTCGCAGGCGGACTATTGCCCACCGCGCCACAGAGGTCGACAAAATACAAACGATTTCCAAGACACGTTTGTCTTGGAAATCGTTTAACTCATGCTTTGCTAAGAATAAAATGTCAAGTGCAGTTTTCTATAAGACCTTTTTGCCAAATTTCAACATTCTAGGTCTACGGGAAGTACCCTTTAGGTTTTGTGTGCATATCATTCCCTTAGAAATTACAAAATATTCAGACACTAGCTTCTGCCCGCGGCTTCGCACGCGTTATTTCTACGGAAACGTTCAAAGGTAATTTCTATCCCATGGGAACTGATTTATGGGATAAAAAGTAGCCTATGTTTGATTCCAGGCATAGAGCTACACCGGTGCAAAATTTCAGCTCAATCTATTCAGTAGTTTTGGCGGGAAGACGTAACAAACATCCATCCATCTATACATCTATCCATCCACTTTCGCATTTATAATATTAGTGTGATGTGATGTGATAAACGGCTGAAACTTTGGATTGCGTTGACTTAGAAGTTTTATTTATATCGAGGCTCCAAGAGGTTACAGACTTGAGTATTTGATGTTAATTTCAACTCGATACCTCCACGCGTTGATGAGGGACGGACCACAAAGTGATCCCATAAGAGTTCCTTTTTTCCTTTTGAGGTACAGTAGGTCATGGATCTATGATCGTCACTGTACGATGACACTACAATATGACGCAACAATAATGTTTTAGGAATACACTAACATAGGTTTTGTAGTTGACGCATTAAGATAAGACAAGTACATGTTAAAATGACTTACCGAAACAAGATCTCGGTCCTAAGCCAAAAGTTATGAAAGCACTCGAATCCCTCGTCCTTGTGTTTTCTGGATTGAACCTTTCTGGGTCAAACTTCAAAGGGTCTGGATAATATTTCTCATCTCGATGGATAGAGAAAGGGGAAATTAGCACAATCACTCCCTTGTCTATTCTAACATTAGTATCTGGTATAGTATAATCTTGTGTAGCTACTCTCTGTATCGTATTTGCTAGGGGATGCAATCTTATAGTTTCATAGAACACTTTCGCGATATAGGTCATATTATTTATTATTTCGTATGATACAGTTCCATTGTTTTGAGTTAGGACTGTGTCGATTTCTTCGATCAGTTTATTTTGTATGTCGATATTTTTTGCCAAGTGGTAGAAAGCATAAGTGAGGGCTAAGTTAGTGTTTTCGTATCCAGCAGCAAATAGAATAAGTACTTGCGAAGCTATAATGTCGTCTGTTATATCAAGTTTATTGATCAAATGCTTATCAGTAGATTGGTTATCATTTTTCTGACTTTCATTTTCTATGAAGCTGCCTGGTCCATTTTTTAAATGGAGTAGCTTGTTGACAAAATTTTTTGCACCTGAATTATCTTTAATGGCGTTATGTACAACATCGTAACAAAATTTTACCATTCTATCTCCGAAAATAGATGTGTTCATAATTTTCATAATGTTAGGTACCATCATACTCAACTCACTTTGATAAGACTTTTTAAAAGTAGATTTATCAATTTTCTCAAAAAACTCCATGACATCATCATTGTAAACATCAACGTTCAAATCGAACAAAATAACCAATATTGAGTCGATTGCGAATTTCCTGAAAAGCTTATGTAGTTCTTGTTCTGGTTCATTATAGCATAGCCCTTCCAGATGTTTAGCAAAAACTTCCCCGCGTTCTTCTATTACATCGAAAACACTCTTTAATTTACTACTTGTGAAATAAGGGGTTATGTGGCCCTTAAGCTCTGACCAAGTGTTTTTGTCACAGTGAAACAGACTATTCCCCAACTTTTCCTTGGACATAATAAAACCTCTATCAGAAAAGCAGTTAAAATCCTTCACCAATATTTGTTTCACAATTTCCAAATCACGGATGAGTAAAGCTGGTGATGTCATCGTATATATTCCAACAACTTTTTCTTGTGAAAACTTCTTGTAGATTTCTTGGTAGATAACCGCTAAATTCTTTCTCCTTAGTACACTCTCCTTTATGTTTCCGATGATCGGAATTGGTTTTGGACCATTAACATTTCTTAGCTTCCAGTAGTTTGTAGACTTTTTTATGTAAAAAAATAGTATAAACAGGACTAAAACAATGAAATAAACCGCCATGTTGCAGTTTTGTCAATACGATTAATAATAATTTTAAAAAATATGTTATTTAAATACAGTCTTAACAGGTAGGTAAGGAAACCTAGGTAAGCTCACGTAAAAACGAGACTAGGATATTTTCAGCTTGACACAAGTTGTTTGACCAGTTCCAATTCCGTTTCATTTATTTATACCATACGATCACATGGAACACTTGAGCACGTCAAAGGTAAGTCTATATTTTAAAAACTAACAAGAAATAATAATTAAAACAGAAACAATAACAATAAATAGCTCTAAAACGGCGATAAATAAAAATATGAATAGGTAATACAAATTAAAATATATGGAGCTGCAATTGGACTTTGTCGTAGAACTATGGCTAACATTAAAAACCAAAAAGTCCAGGATTTTGGATCGGTTACATTATCATGGATGCATTACTTTATTTGGCTTTTTGTAAGGTTTTTGTGGACATATTTCTTGAATGCTTTTTCTGGTATGTTTACAATGTGACTAAGTACCTACTTATTGTAAAAATGAATAGAGTTGTCTACGAAGCACATTTAGACTTTTGCAACCTATACCTAAGCTGTAGCTCAAATAATTAGCAAGCTGAAGTGGCAGTGGACCGGCCATATCTCGCGAAGAACCGACAACGGCTGGGGTAAACGTGTTCTTGAGTGGAGACCACGACTCGGCAAACGTAGTGTAGGACGCCCGGCCAGGTGGGATGACGATCTGCGAAGGACTGCAGGCATATGCTGGATGCGGCAAGCTGGGCGCTGGAACAGTTCGCTATGGCGCTCATTAGGGGAGGCCTATGTCCAGCAGTGGACTAATATAGGCTGCTGATGATGATGATGACGATGATGATGACCTAAGTTGTATTCCGCCTCATCCTTCGCTCTCGGCCTTTATTTCAGCTTGTTCGTCAAGGTTGCTGCAAAAAAGCTGCAAGCAAAGCAGCAATGCTGACCGCGCTGTGATGGCGCTTTCGGCCATCATCATTGCTGCCAGCAACTCAGCCAATATAGACCACGACAATTGACACACCTACTATTACCGTACTGCAAAAAAAAACGTTTTCGAAAGATTTTTACCGAAACTAGTTTATTAAGTCAGCGGAGACGCAAAGTTCTCTGGCGCCAATTTTTCATTCTACCGATGCGTGAAAATTCCAAAGTCACTGGCAGGTTCGTTTCCATAAACAATGCCATTAGTGGAGCGCGTTACGTGGCAGATTTTAAATTTGGAACGCGCAGCCATTCGTCATGTCGCGCCAGCCAGCAACACACCGTGAAGGAGCGGTTTGCGTTTGACATGTTTTGAGCCTTTCGCGAAAAATGATTTCAGAAAGAAATGAAAATGTCCTATGAACAGAAATACAGAACATTATTGTAGTTTCTACAAAGTTGGTACTGTCGATAGTGTTGTTGGATTAAGAATCTCCTTAGTTGTAATTAAGTATGGAAGTACCTACCTACTAAACTCTGTGGGGATAAGATAGTCCCTAAATTTAAGAAATTACCTACCGTTTAACTTTTCACTAAGTTATAGTCACTAAGTTTTGAATGCATGAAAATGTAAGTTGGACAAGTCTACATTTTGAAAGTATCAAAACTATCCACCCTCAGTTTTCCCGTTGACTAATGACGTCATGTGTCCCGAGCAGCGCAATCGGCAAATGACTCGAGATGAATTTAAAATTTGAACTTAGAACGCTAACGAGAGAGGAGGTTTGCTTTAGGGAATCACAATAATAAAACAAATATTTGGAAGTTGGGTTACTGACATAGCTCAGAGAATGTGCGTTTTCAAAAAAAGAAAAAACCCTATTTATTTTAGGACTCGATAGACGACAAGGTCTTTCAAGGCACAGGTCGAAATAATAAAAGTTTTGGTAGAGTTTCATGTCAACCTATGCAGGGTCTATGCCATTTTAATTTCAAACTAAAGCTAGCGTCATCTTTCTGATCCACAGACATAATACTAGTGGTCTGACATTAAGAAACGCCTAAGTAATTAGAAAGCTAAAGTGGCAGTGGGCCGGCCAAATCTCACGAAGAACCGACAACAACTGCGGTAAACGAGTTCTTGAGTGGAGCCGCGACTCGGCAAACGTAGTTTTGGACGCCCTCCAACCAGGTGGGATGACGACCGGCGAAAGACTGCAGACAAAAGGGCAGGGCGCTATTGCGCTCATAAAGGGTGGCCTATGTCCATCAGTGGTCTAATAATGATAACTAATACAGGCTGATGATACTCATCATCTTCAGCCTGATCTTCAGATTCCAATGTACAGATTCCCTATCCATTCTGTAGGTACCTACAGAATGGATAGGGAATTTGAACATTATCATTCAAACCTTAGCTCTACTTTATGATTTTACTTTTTGATACTTTATGGGGCGTCTTGTTTCGTAAGAATGTGACCGAGGAATGCGATGAGCGTCGATATGCGAGCCCTGGGGCAAAACAATACGCGACTTTTTGCCTTTCGTATGCTCAGGACCCGTATATGCGATCTCGGCGATTCCAGAGCAAAAACGCTATGTAAGCCTGTGGTACCTACGTTCTCCCAGCGTTTACTCAACAGCTGAGTGTCTACCATGAGTTGTCACAGTTAGATCGCCTGACGTTACTACAGTAGTTACGTAAATACGCAGATAGTATAGTTAGTTCTTTCATGGTACCATGAGCAGTGTTGGCGCTTACGACTTTAGTTACAACTACACCTTGTGTAGTTTTGCGTTGTTATGTTGGCATCAATACAAAACGATGCTCACTTCACGTTGCATATTTTCATCTCTTTTTATATAATGTACGATGATAGAGACAGAAGATAGTGCTATTATCCGACAAATGTAGAAAGTCACCCGAGTCATTTCAATGAAACCCAATGCAGCCAAAATTTATTCGTATTACGACGACGGTTCCGCTCTGCTGACATTTTGCTACCAGCAACGGATGGATGGTAAAGATTCATTTCGCGCGTAAAGAAAATAAAAAAAATAAAAACTAACATTCGTTTATTTCAGACAAAAAACCCATATCACATAAGAAAAATCACACAGTTTAATAATGTATAAGAATAAAACTACAATTAAAATAAACAAAAATATAAATAACAGGGCGCTAAAGCTACCGCACGTCACTTTTTGTTTCCCTCCATATGAAGGGAAATCCAATGGATAAATACAGGATTCTTGTAAACCTGGTCCGAGACAGCCATTAAAATAAAGTAAAGGCCTGTGTTACAACTACACCTAAGTACTCGCTGACAGTTACATTTCCAATCTTGTGCAATAATTAAATTAAACAAACACGAAGGCATTGCTGTAGTCTTTTAGTCAATAAATCACAATAAATTACGTCATAGCAGGCACGCGTAACACGAGACCCGCCCGTCCGACTATGACTGAAGTTGGTGCACCTAATTGCACCTAATTTGAGCGTTCCACTTTCGGGAAGCTCTCCCCTTTTTTACTTAGATCGATGAATGCGTTCTCTTAGTAAGTCTCTAATGACTAATGGCGGAACTAACCTGCTACTTAAACTACCTACTTGTGTCTATTTCAATTGCTAAGTAAGTACAAAGGTTTTTGTTACTATAGTGCGAAAAACAGTCAGGGTAATTTCAAAGAAATGAAATAATATCCCAAAAAATTTCGATATCGACGGGACTTAGGAAGAAACCATCTAAGCAGGGATGCTGGACTTTTTTAGGTTTACTTTAAAAAAATAAAATGGGTGGGCATTTGACTCTTTTTAAGTAGGTAGGTATGTTTCAATTAAATTATTTTTTTTACATAAGTACGGTACTTTCTAATAAAATTTTTAATATTTCTGACTACTTCTTCTACTGAAAATAATATACTTACTTAACAATAACAAAAATAAACATTAAAAACGAATAAGTCAAGGATTTTGGGTCGATTACATGATGTATTCCCGATGTCCCCATTGAATGGGGATACCGTCAACGGAACTGAATAAAAATAATTAAAATTTATTCCCGTTGTCCCCATTGACGGTGACCTGGCATTGCCCATTGATGTATTATTTCTCTTTTTGTTAGGGACTCTGAATACTATCATTTGTTTTTATTTTATCGTTATGAATTTCGACCACGGCGGCCAGTCTCATCGGAGACTAGCCAGACACGCAGGACATATTATAGTCCACAAATGTGTGCGCAAACACTGGTGCACTTCCTATTCCCTCAGTCTCATAATACACTGGGACGGCAGACTCATACGACCGGGGAGAGGTCAAGCCCAGGACCAACGGCTTAACATGCATTCCGAGGCACGGGGGTGTAACACCGCCAACTTCCTGACTCCGGGCTGCTACTGTGAATTTTTCTTCCTAGAAAAACTCCAATAACAATTATTAGCCCGATCCGGGATTTGAACCCAGGACCTCATAATCAGTGGTTGAACAAGCTGACCGCTAGACCAACGAGGCAGTCAATCTCTTGTTGAAAGCCTACAGTGGATGTAGAGAAAATTTAAGTAATAATTAAGCCGACTGGTTGAATAGGTAGAAGCTGCTTCTATAACACGCCAACAAAAGTAACCAAAATAAAAGTAAATAAATAAATAATGCTGAACAATTCACACAGCATCATCTAGCCCCAAGCTAAGCAGAGCTTGTGTTATGGGTACTAGATAACTGATATACTTAATACAATACACTACATCGATAGATATTTTTAGTATACATAGAAACATCCAGAACACCCGTAACAAAAATACCTGCAGTTCGTACAAACATTTGTCGTGAGGTGGGAATCGAACCCACAAACAACCTCCTGCGTCGCGCGGACCTTTGCTCGCCACAGAGGTCGAAAATAGGAGGGTAGTTTAGTTACTACCTTCATTTAATTTGAAAAAGGTCCGTCGATTAACTTGCAATTTTTATCCTATTCGTGGCTTGGCACGCGTCCATTTTAAGATTTATAAAAAGTTGCCTACCTACTTATTTTGTTAATTCTATAATGGTAGGTTAGAAATAGCGGCTTTAGTGAAATATAACCCCATATGCCACTAAAGTCCGCTAAGGTGCCCATGAATATTTTCACATTGATCTTTTTTAGATTTTTCTTCTACTCTGTAACTCCAATAAGACTCATGCCAAAAAAAAAAATAGAACATGTTTTTGACAGTTCATATTCAGTGCCGACCGATTTGGCGCGGCGGGCGAAAGTCCGCCTGCGACGCAGGAGGTTACGGGTTCGATTCCCGCCTCGGGACAAATGTTTGTACGATCTGCAGACATTTGCCCAGGGCGTTTTCTATGTATAATAAAAAATATCTATGTATGTTATGTATTGTATTAAGTATATCAGTCATCTAGTACCCATAACACAAGCTCTGCTTAGGTTGGGGCTTGTTGCTGTGTTTTATATTTCATTGACCGAAGACACTGTAGCGGTCGTACGAGAGAGTCGATGGATGGAAGCGGCTCTATTCGTGGTGCGGCATCTCGTTTGGCTCCCCCGAGAGACGCCACGTCACGAATAGAGCCTCTGCCTATTTTAAATTGATAGATAGATGCTCTATTTGGTTCACAGATGGACAGCACAAATTACAATCAAACATAGACAATAAAGGTAGGTACCTATATAAAAAAAACTGGAATTAAAACTCGTGAGCAGTATGCTCAGCAGAGGACGTTTATCTATGGGTTGATGCTGATTTAATTAACCCTTTATTTTTTTTTTCTTACACTTTGTGGAACGTGTGTGTCGTTTGAATTAAGGTTATTTCGTTGAAATGTACGAGAACTGTTATAGGTATTAAAGTATTAAGGGTGTAGGTATTAAGGTAGCTATTGCTTATTTACTAAGCATTAGCTACCTTAATACCTACGTGGGACCTATGCTACCTTAGTGAAATTTTTTAGAGGGCATTCAATTATTACATAGAAGCCCGTTATGCGACAACATAATCGATTTTGAGCTCTTGGCTATATTGATAAGTTATCAAGTACCTAAGTCTAAAGATTATTTCTTCTCGCCTCATTAATATCTTTTTGTTTATTATAAAGACATTTAATCAATAATTAGTACATGGGCAGTGAGACGGAACTATCGTAAGTAAATTTATAGTACCTACACCTATCAGGGTTTTTTTAATCAACATAAATAAAAACTCGGCCATTCCATGCCATATAACATCATAAAATTATAAACTCACCTATAACTGATATGGTTTCTTTTCCTGTTTCTAATTCATATCGATTAAAAAAACCCAGATGCCATACATCATAAAACTGATAACATATATGTCGGTATTTTTTGAACGTGACGCATTTAATATAACAACGCTTTCTAAGATAATATATAAGAGCCATTTAATTTTTCAAGTTTTCAGAGAAACGGAATACCTCATCATTATTGACGCGAGCACGGAATTAACTTCTATTTCCGTGGACGCGAGGCTAGAGTAGAGGTCAGAATCGCACCTAGGTAGAGTGCTTACTGATTCTGACAGTGTCCTCAAAAATATCCTCAACTATAAGTAATCATGGTCACTCTACAAAAGGGAACAAGCTACTTTAAGTAGCTATAATTGCGGGTTAGCTAAATTGTAGGAAGATTAGGCGACCTCGGTGGTGTGGTGGACGAAGATCAGCCTGAGACGCAGAAGATAGCGGAGTCGATTCCCGCTGCGAGACAACATGTTTGTACTGGATATAGATATCTGCATTTTTTAAGTAACTAACTATAGCCTGAGCCCGCGCTTCGCGGGATAAAAAGTAGTCTGGATATGTTATTCCAGGTTTAGAACTTAGTTCTTAGATTTGGTACCTACATAAGTATCAAGTTCTAAACCCGTAGAAGATCTACGCAAAATTTCAGTCCGATCAGTACTTTTGTCATTAAAAGGTAAGCAACATTTAAGATCGAAACTTATACGCATTTATAAAATTACTAGCTTCTGCCCGCGGCTTCGCACGCGTTGTTTTTATGGAAACGTTTTGAGGTTATTTGTATCCCATGGGAACTGATTTATGGGATAAAAAGTATCCATATAGCCTAT
Organism: Eupithecia subfuscata; assembly: GCA_963564075.1. Classification (NCBI taxonomy): domain Eukaryota; kingdom Metazoa; phylum Arthropoda; class Insecta; order Lepidoptera; family Geometridae; genus Eupithecia; species Eupithecia subfuscata. The sequence goes on along the minus strand of OY751112.1, from coordinate 10,859,835 downwards.
GTTTGATTCCAGGGTTAGACTTACCTATATGCAAAATTTCAGCCCGATCCGTTCAGTAGTTTTGGCGTAAAGAGGTAACAAACATCCATTTATACATCAATCCGTCCAAACTTTCGCATTTATAATATTAGTGTGATGTGATGTGACTAGCTGTGCCCGCGGCTTCGCCCGCGTAGAATTTTAATTTTTGCACCGAACCCTAATTGTTTGATAGTTATTCTGCTATCCCGGACAAATCAAAGATCTTTGAAATGGGTCCAGCCGTTCTTGAGTCATAAATGGTGTAACTAACACGACTTTGTTTTATTTGAATATAGATTAGGTTCGTTACACTTTATATGTGTATAATCTACATACAAAGGCAAAAAACGAAACCAAATAAATCTCTTCCATTTTTTAGTCCTTCAGTAAATAATGTGATGTGTTTTTTCGTAAAAAGGTATACCTATACCTATAGACTTAGAGCCTGCGACAGCCAAACCCTCGTTATTTATAAAAGCTTCTTTATGCAAGCCACACAAACGCAGGCGTCTGTCATTTGACAAGATGTAAGAAAAAATTACCGAGTCAGTCATTTTTCATTAATTTACAGGGTGTTTGGTGCATAAACCGACATGATTTTTGGGCTCCTGCGCATTTCCCCGGTAGACTCTATGTCCTAAGTGTCACAGTTGTTGATCCAAACTGCATAGTGACATTAGTCACTGATCGTTCTTTCCTACGGTCGGGCGTAAAGAAACCCTTTAGTCCACTTTCAAAACTATTTTTCACAACCAGTTAAGAAAAAACACTTTTTTTATTCCCTATTCGATAACTGGTTATTTAAATGGAATCAAAAGTGGCCTGTCTTAACAGACATCCGAAAATAGTTAAGAAAGGAGGAATATGATTTTGCTTTTACAAGTAGTTATGAAATATGAATAAAGAAATATTGTTCATAAGTTATTTATATTAGTAACATTTAAGCACTTGAAACTAATACATATTTAAATGGTGCTATGATTTCTAGGCAATGTCCAAAGACCAATTTTTATTTCGTCCATTGCCTCAGAAATCTTTTTAACAAAATAACGAAGGTTTGGCTGTCACAGGTTCTTGGGCTAGTACGGTGTAAAGCTAATTGCTTATAAAAGAATACTTAATCTTGTTTTGATTTTTTCCAACGAGAAACAATAGTAACTGCTCATATGGTGCTCACTCAAAAACGATTGATGAATACCGTGACTAAATAGTCAAACTACTTGTGTGACTCCAAGCTGAAAAGAATTCAGTCTCGTATGTATGTACGTAGGAGCTACGTATGTCACCTTTCTTATGAGACTAAGATTTCTTATTTAAATAACACATTTTCAAAAATATTCATTAATCGTGCCGACAAAACTGCAATATGACGATTCTGTTCCTTATATTATTCCTCTTTATATTTTTTTACATAAAAAAGTCTACAAACTACTGGAAGCTAAGAAATGTAAATGGCCCAAAACCAATTCCGATCTTCGGAAACATAAAGGAGAGTGTACTCAGGAGGAAGAACTTAGCGGTTATCTACCAAGAAATCTACAAGAAGTTTTCACAAGAAAAAGTTGTTGGAATGTACACGATGACATCACCAGTTTTACTCATCCGTGACTTGGAAATTGTGAAACAAATATTGGTGAAGGATTTTAACTGCTTTTCTGACAGAGGTTTTATTATGTCCAGTGAAAAGTTCGGGAGTACTCTGTTTCATTGTGACAAAAACACCTGGGCTGAGCTTAAGGGGAAGATAACACCTTTTTTCTCAGGTTGTATGTTAAAAAGTGCTTTTGATGTGATATCGGAACGCGGGGATACTTTTGTTGAACATCTAGAAGCGCTAAGCAATAATGAACCAGAACAAGAATTACATAAGCTTTTCAGAAAATTCGGAATCGACGCAACTTTGGCTAGTATGTTCAATTTGAACGTCGACGTTTACAGTGACGAAAACACGGATTTTTTTGAGAAACTTGATAAATCTACTTTTACAAAATCTTATCAAAGTGAGTTGAGTATGATGCTACCTACCATTATGAAAATTATGAATACATCCATTTTCGGGGACACAATCATAAAATTTTGTAATGATATTGTGCATATCAATAGTAAAAAGGATTTGGATGCAAAAAGTGTAGTTCAAAAGCTACTCGATTCAAAAAATGTACCAGGAAGTCCAAAAAATGGAAATAAAGAAAATGAAAACCCGGCAACTGGTAAAAATGAGAACAATAATCTTGATATAACAGACGACATTATAGCATCGCAAGTATGTCTTTTATTTGCTGCTGGATACGAAAATACAAACTTAGTCCTCTCTTATGCTTTCTACCACTTGGCAACAAATATCGACGTACAAAATAAACTGATCGAAGAAATCGACACAGTCCTGACTCAAAACAATGGAACAGTAACATACGAAATAGTAAATAATATGACGTATATCGCGAAAGTGTTCAATGAAACTATAAGGTTGCATCCCCTAGCAAATACGATACAGAGAGTAGCCACACAAGATTATACTATACCGGATACTAATGTTCGAATAGACAAGGGAGTGATTGTGCTAATTTCCCCTTTCGCTTTCCATCGAGATGAGAAATACTTTGCAGATCCTTTGAAGTTTGACCCAGAAAGGTATAATTCAGAAAACAGGAAAAGGCATTCGAGTGCTTTTATTCCATTTGGATTGGGACCGAGATCTTGTTCCGGTAAGTCATCTTATGTATAGTAAAATAACAAACAGTAGTCTTATCTTATTGCGTCAACCTCAAAATGTTTTCTGAAACATTGTTGCATCAGATTATGACATCATCGTACATGATGAATTTATGTAATTAAACTGTAAAATTCACAATCCACGAGTAAGATGGTATGTGATGCAATATAAAAGGGACGAAGCAAATTTTCCGTTTTATTCTGTCCATTTTGTGTAAGTAAGATTTTTTTAAGGGTATGTACTACCTACTTATGGTGAATAATTTTGTTGCAGGCAACAGGCTCACAAAATTGCTCTTCAAAGTTGCGATGGTAAAGATTTTATCAAAATTCTCTGTGAAGTCCTCGGAAAAGACACGAGAGAAGAAGGTGGATCCACGCAGAACAATGATGGCCGCGGAAGGAGGGATCCATATAACATTTTTGCGAAGGCACCGATGACATTACCAGTGCTACTTTCAAAATGCAACGCAATTACCATGTTTAACCTTACGGAGGCTGTAGGTGAGCCCTAGTGCCTAGGATAAGAGGATATTGACATTATGTTCTCAGCTTCAAGCAGGAGTATTCAGTCACATCAAAGATTTCATTTAAAATTACAATGTATAAAATACTTGAATAAATAGGCTCACTGGGCAGAGACTATACGTCAACCTTTTGACGATATTTTTCATGTTGATTTTTGATCAAAAATTGTGGTAATTACGAGCATTAAGTGTATATGACTTTTTGGGTTTGAACTTAGGACCCAGATAATTATAAATTTTAAAAAGTCGTAAGCACCACAAATGGCTGCAAGACAATGCCTTTAGAATCTAGGTCACCACTTCTGACCGCCACTATACCTACCTAAGGAAAAGTTTTCAGAACTGCATAGAAAAAACATGTTAAATATGATAAAATTCACTATCAGTAGATATAAACTAGTTAACTTATTTAGGCAATACCATGCAAAGATCTTATCAGATATCCGATAAAAAGGTAAATAATAGATTCTATATAAATATATAAACTCATTCGTAGCGTGTCTCATTAAAGTATCATCCCCTGGCAAAACCACAACTAACACTTAAGAAAATTGATGTTCTGTGTTGGTATCAAAAATAATACCTTCTCCATAACATAACAGTGACACTAAAAATTTAGATCAAAATCAATAAAAAAAACGCAACTTATCGCGGAATTAAAAATTTACATATTTTATACATACGTAGATATTTCGCAGTCACCAACTAAATTTAATTAAAATTTACTACTAATCTTATTCATGCTTCAATGCAGTTAATGCCCAATATCTTACCATTTATCGCTTAAACAAAGATATTTTGCGTCTATGTCGTTATACTTATTATTTTCACAACAAAAGTGAGAGAAGTAGTGTGCATTGAAACATCACTTAAAATTAAATTACAAAAAAAGAGTCCTACAGGAAGAAATTCAAAATGGTGGTTTCAGTGTTGATTGGGTTTATTCTGTTCTTTATTTACTACTACTGCACAAGAACGCTGAATCACTGGAAAGATAAAAATGTGGTGGGACCCAAACCACTGCCTTTATTCGGCAATCTACTAGAAAGTGCCCTCAGAAGAAAGCACGTTGGAATCATATACCAGGAAATATACAACGCCTATCCAAAAGAAAAAGTCATCGGCATTTACAGGATGACAGCACCAACTCTGATAATCCGAGATTTGGATTTGGTGAAACAGATTCTCATCAAGGACTTCGAAGCATTTCCTGACAGGGGAATTGCGTTCAGCAAAGAAAAACTCGGAGATAACCTGTTTCATTGTGATAGTGACACTTGGCGGGTTTTGAGAAAAAGATTCTCTCCAGTTTTCACTTCTAAGAAGACAAAGAACATGTTCCAAGTCATAGTTGATGATGCAAATCAATTTGTGGACTATTTAGAGAATGCTGCTTTAAAACAAAGTGAACAAGAAATGCGCCAGCATTTCGAAAAATATACGATGTCAACTATAATTGGAGCGGCTTTTGGTCTAAATGTTGATCTTTACAACACAGATCAGGAAACCATCGAAAAAGCAGGATACTACTCTTTCAGATCAACGTTTGCTGCTGAAACGGATATGCTTTTTCCAAGCATTTTAAAGAAACTCAACATGTCACTGTACAACGAACATATGCACAGATTCTGTCGTGAAATTGTTAGAACAGCTATGAAACAAAAGGATGGAAACCTTTCTAGTAATGATGCCATCGATATGATGCTAGGATTAGGTCAGAAAGGCAAAGTGCCCGCTTTGAAACGACACAAGGACGAGGAAGATATCTATATGGAGATCACAGAAGACGTGATGGCAGCTCAGGTGTTTATAATGTACATTGCTGGATTTGGCAACAATGCCCTAACTTTGTCCTACTCACTCTTCCATTTAGCAAAACATCCTGAAGTTCAAAAGAAACTTCTGCAAGAAATCAATGATATACTCGTGAAAAATAACGGGGAATTGACATACGAATCTGTGAAGGACATGGTGTACCTTGACCAAGTTTTTGCTGAGACTCTAAGACTGAACCCTCTGACTAACTCAGTGCAAAGATCATCAGCTCGCAGATACACGATCCCAGGGACTGATGCGATAGTAGAGAAGGGAACCACAATGATCATATCACCTTATGCGATACACCGTGACGAGAGAAACTACCCTGATCCTGATAAGTTTGACCCTGAGAGGTTTACCGCAGAGAATTCTGCGGGAAGGCATCCCTGTGCTTATATCCCTTTCGGGGCTGGACCTAGATCTTGTATTGGTAAGTTAAAAGTTCACAATCATAATGATTTTCCAGATTATTCAGTTTGATAATAGCTAAGGTACCAGTCTACACTTGTCTGTGCAGATAATGATAAAATTATTATAATCTATTCATACTAATATTTTTAACAAGAACCAAATTAAAATTTTTACAAACCTCCCGACAGATTTTCATGAAACATGGCTAAGAACACTTGGGATAAAATTATCTATGACACAAAAAAAATTAAACGAAATTCGGTTCATCCATTTGGGAGCTACGATACTACAGACAGACACGTTAAACTTATAACACCCCTCTCTTTTTACGGTGGAGGTTAAAAAGAGAGAAATTATGACTATCTGCCTGTCTGTTAACGCCTATACGGCTGAATGAATTTTCATGAATATTGGCAGCGTGGTAGACAGTATCTCGGGAATGGACGGACATAGGCTTCTTTTTATTCCGGTAACGTGCGTGCGAAGCCGCGGGTAGAAACTAGTCAATTATATAATAAGATCAATATCTTATTACCACGTTCGCTGTCTCACATTAGACTTTCTGTGTGTGTATAAGGTATTTCAGTATTCCATTTATTTCTGGTATTATTTATAAATGGTAAGTCCTCCATAGAGAGAAATGAGGACCATCCCATCTCAATAAAACATGGAAATTTGATACGACATCCCGCGTATAACCATTTACTAACCTTTGTACACTATCTAATAAAACGTCAAGTGCGAGTCAGACTCGCGCACTAAGGGTTCCATATAATGGTAAGACCTTGTGTCTTGTCAAATTTTATGATGCTAGGTCAACGGGAAATACCCTATAGGTTTTGGTCCATGGTGAGAGTGACAAGACGAAATTAAAAATTTAAAAAACCCGCCTACATTTATTGGCTGAACAGATTTTCATGAAACATGGCTAAGAACACTCGGGATAAAATTATCTATGACACAAAAAAAACTAAACGAAAATCGGTTCATCCGTTTGGGAGCTACGATACCACAGACAGATACACAGACAGCCACGTTAAACTGATAACACCCCTCTATTTTTGCGTGGGGGGTTAAAAAGTAGTTATTTTTGTGGAAAAACTACAAATTTATAGTTTGAGAATTTTTTCCTTAACTAATGCTATAAGACTTTGCTTCTTGTCAATTTTCATAATTCTAGTCTACGGGAAGAACCCTATAGGTTTTGTGTGCATGTGATTCCTTTGGAAAATTCAATGAATTAATTACTCAATTGCTAATAATTAGGTACGTGTTTAAACCAGCGTCTTAATTCACATAATCTATTCTGTTTAATGAAAGGTATTTTATCTAGATTTATCGGTAGGTACAAATATTGTATTGATTGTAAAACTTGGGAAGTTAGGAAGTAATCTAGTTTCTTACCTGCCCGTGGCTTCGCCCGCGTTGACTCTACCGTAACTACGGTTATTTCTATCCCATGGGAACTGATTTATGGAATAAACAGTATTCCCGATTTAGAATTACAATTCTAAACCGGGAGTCAACATTAATTTTTGCGTTAAAATAAAATTAAAAGCTAAAATTTTGCAAGGTACCTAAGCAAATTTTTAGCTCAATCTGTTCAGTAGTTTTAGCGTGAATAGTAACAAATATCCATCCATCCAAACTTTTACATTAATAATAATTGGTGTCATGGTGTCGTTAATAGCTCAATATTTCGATGGTAGGTACTTATTTAATAGCTGATTACCGCAGTAATGCGATAACTACTTCAACCTATTATCTATAATCATTCATAATAATAGATAAATCAAAGCTATCGAGACTGGAAACTTGCTATGTCCGATTTGAGTGATAACAGGCCAACAAAAATAAGGAAAAAATACAATTTATTGTGAATGAAAGCGTCATGGAATCACTCACGTGACAATCAATACGGCGTATCAAGGTATTAGATAGATAGATAGATAAAATACTTTATTGCACACTTAAAACTAAGAAACAATTTAAAATGAAATAATTATAATCTAAGTGACAATTGGCCGTCTTATCGCTCAAGAGCGATCTTGGCCAGACAACCTGGTATGGTTAGGATAGTCGGATATGCACATGGGGTAAGATCTGTGTGCATCTGTTATGCTCTAAGATGATACTTAAAAAAAATGATTACTAGGTAGGTACTTTCTCAAAAATAAATAATAACATACTTACTTCAATAAAATTGCAAAAATACATACACACCTACACCTATTCCCATAAATTTATAAATATATATAAATATTAAACATAACAATCGATAACAGTCATTACTAGATCATAAATGATGGACTATAGATAATAGAACAAGTCCAATAAAATAAGTTGAATCCGATTATCGACACAAAACACAGTAACAACGTCATTTCTTTTATAAAACAATTAAAGCTTTTATTAATCTCACACATCCATAACCTCACCTCAACAGCATATATTTGTCCACTGCTGGACGCAGGCCTCCCCCTGATAAGCGCCTTGTTGGATTTTATAAAAAATTGTATTTGACTTTTTTTTATTCACCTTTACTCCCCTGGCAGAAACACAATTGTATACTTTTTCATCCCATCTATTCGAAAAAGACGACTTGGTTCGCCTTTAAGTGCACCCAAAGGTGGTGTTTTCTATAAGAAACTTTTAGCGGGCAGTAATGAGTTTTTAATCCTCTATATAAGTGCGCCGCAATTATCTTTGTCGCGCACTTTTTGAATTGGGAACATCTTAGTGTTCAGCGCCTAAGAAATCGAACGCAAATATTGTTTGAATACTGGCTGGTACGACGGCCCATAGTCGCGCCCCTTATAATATAGATTATATTATAATCTACAACAATCTCTATTCCTAATAAAACTGTAACAATAAATTTTCATAATTTGCGAAAATGTCTCATATGTAAATATAAGTTTTTAGTTATTTCATTATTAGATAATTTAATTTCAATTTAGTTATTACTCTATGTTTTATTAAATAATAATATTACAATAAAATATGAGGCGCCTTTTATTTTCTCATAGTGGGTGATGGAAAGTAGAGTGTATCACTCGGGCGCTAAATATATTTTTGGCTCCGGCGACGTACTTTGAATGCCTCGCTACGTTCAGACTTCTACTAAAGAATCCACTCTAGAATCCCTCACTTCGCTCTGGATTCAAAAAAGCGCCCTCGCTGTAAAAATTTTATTTTGCTCCCTTATGATACAATCTACTATTTCTAAACAAGATTTTTAAATGTTTTTGTCTAAATTTTCTTTGTTCCTTGTTACAGGAAGGCAGTTAGCAAAACTGCAATTCGCAGTAGCTCTTATCAAAGTCTTGACAAGATTCAAGATTGAGCCCTCAGAAAAGACCCTAAAGATTGAAGACTATGATCCTATGTACACGCTGATTGCTACCAAGGGTGGAGTTTACTTGAATCTGATTCCTAGAAGTACTGAAAGATACTGAAATAACGATTTTTCGGTTTACAGCGTCTTACTCAAAGACCGTCGACAGCTGCACATTTTGTTTAGTGCTTTTTAAAATGACCAGCATCATTTCTCAGTAATTAAATTTGAGGACTTTATAATAGACAAGCTTCTGCCCGCGGCTTCGCACGCGTATTTTCGGTATAATTAGACCCGTGTTCACCAACAGATGGTTAAATTTTAAACAGTTGTTTTGACGTTTTTGACACAAGTTTTCATAGATTAAATGTCAAAGTTAATCGACGAAGGTGCCTAAATGTCCGATTATCTTTTGGTGAACACCAGCCTAAGTAGCCTATTATCTATGTTAAGTTTTGTTCTAAATGTAGGTACGCCAAATTTCATCATGCATGACCTGTTTATGAGTTTTGGAGATCGTAGGTAACATAAATTCACATTTTACAAACTTTCGCTTTATAATATTAGTAGGATATTTTTTTCCGATAAAAATATAACTATTTAGTCACCGACTTAAGTACCTTTATCTGAATAAATCGAGATACTGAAAACTGTTTTTTTTTTTCATTTATACTCATGCCAGGATTTAAAACCAAGCTTCCCTACGTTCGTAACTATGTAGGTACAATATCTGCGCAAACGCATCGACACGTCCGTAGCTATCGGCCAATCGCGAGTAAGGGAACGGCGAATGTTGCGTTTTGAAAAAGGAACGACATCCATTCGTCACGATTCATCTTGGATAACTTGGACCTCAAAGCGATTAGCAAAGCCTATGAGGGAATAGAGAGTGCACATTTGTTTGTGCACTATAATATTTCCTCGTACACTTGTGCACTATAATATTTCCTAGGTACAGACAGCGTCAGCATTAAGTTATCCCCCCTGCTTATCAAATGCTTATATCCGAACCTGTTAATCGTATGGTACACGCTTTCCAGGGGGTAAAAAAAATCATCAACCTTTGTTAGTCCACCGATGGATAGAAGATCCTAATGAGATATAATAGCATCTGCCAGCAGTTTTTCGCAAATCTTCATTCTACCTGGCCGAAGGGCTATTACACTACGTTTGCCGTGGCACGTTCTCCACCAAAGAACACGATTACCACAACCGTTGCCGGTTCAGCTACGGCCTCCAACACTTAAGCTTTTTAAGTATTTGTGTTTAAGGGATTTATTATTTTCTTTGCTATTTAATGCGATTTTAATTTTTGACGTGACAACGTCTTATAATTCGATAGAGCCGGCTGCACGCACAAAAAAACATGACGTCATGCGGTGTTATCTCGCTCTGAGGCGTTCCATGTAAGGCTTGAAGTGCAAGCGAGAGCGCTCGACATCCGTCTCTCTCCTACTTGAGTGAGCGATGCGTCTGCGTGGACAGCTGCTATACTATAGTACATTTACATGTTTTGATCGAGTATCAAATGCTACCATTCCATCAGTATTTTCTTAAGATGTTGTCACGTTCAACTATCGTCAGTAGGTAAACCGACTAAATATAGTCACGTTCAACTATCGTCAGTAAACCGATAAAATCCTGTTTTTTTTTTCGATAAAATACGGTTTTGTCCGATTCCACGCCGCTGTCTTGTCGTATCTGTGTAACGCGTTTGGATTGGCAATAGTTAATAAAGCCCCTGGCCTTCGTCATGATGTGCAGCATCGATAGATAAGTGGTAATTAGATAACTCTATAAAGTACTACAAAAACACAAAATACAAGACAGAAGGAAATGCTGAGAATCAAGGAAGTACAAGGGGCGGCCTTATCGCTTTGAACGTCTCATTCAGGCAACCTGTAGTTCGTCCATGGCTATAGGAACCCGCTGTATCACAGAATACAAAATAGTACGTGGGCACAATAACGCTGATTTTCAGCCTGAATTTCAGAGTATGGATTCATAAAAAATCTTCAGGTCCTAATCATTTCTCATTAGTTCTCATTACATGGAAATTAAAATGACTGACATCGGAAATGCTCAGCCAAAAAGGATGCAATTTATCCAAAAAGTCGTTCTCTTTTAGCGTGGGAACGAGCGAACTTGTTATTTAACTCGCTTGCATAATTTGCATTAATTTCAGCTTTTTCTCCACCGATTTAGTACAATGTAACCGGTTGAATGGGAACAAGTACCTACCTATCTCAGATTCGAAAATAATACTTACTTATATGCGACGACCTCTGTGGCGCGGTGGGCGAAGGTCCGCCTGCGACGCAGGAGGTTGCGGGTTCGATTCCCGCCTCGGGACAAATATTTGTACGATCTGCAGATATTTGTTCAGGGTGTTCTGGTCGTTTTCTATGTATAACAAAAAATATCTATCTATGTACTCGTATATTATTATGTATATCAGTAATCTAGTACCCATAACACAAGCTCTGCTTACCTTGGGGCTAGATAATGCTGTGTGAATTGTCCAGCATTATTTATTTATTTATATTTATATGGTTTTGAAAAATATTAAGAGAACTGAATAAATTTTATACTTATTTTTCGTAGAGGAGGAAAGCTGAAAATCTTCCCTCTTCTATGAACAATAATTATGAACAATACGGTTGATTTCTCTGTGACCAAAAAGGTTGAATTAGTTTGATATCCAAGGATATCAATCAAAGAAATAATCTAGATATATTTCTGTGATATCAATCCTACGGAACGTAGGCTGCGAAACGCTGGTTGGACGAAACGCTTGTTGAACGAAACGCATTTTGGACGAAACTCGTTTTGGATGAACTGCTATCAAATCACTTGATCTTAGTATCAAACTAAATCAACCTCTAGGTACGTCAAGTGGTAGGTACTTTTTTATTTTATAGAAATTTGAATATTGGAATGAATAAGCGGAAAACAAACTAAGTGGGCTTTATTTATATTTACTAGTAAAGTATTTGAATCTACTATATAAAAATAAGTCGGGTTTTCCTTCCTGACGCTATAACTCCAGAACGCACGAACCGATTTCCACGGTTTTGCATTCGTTGGAAAGGTCTCGGGCTCCGTGAGGTTTATAGCAAAGAAAAAATTAAGAAAGTGGGAAACATAAATTTCCACGCGAGCGAAGCCGCGGGGCGCAGCTAGTTACTAATGAAACGTATTATCCTTATACATTTGCAGATATACCATACAAACAATTACTCGTGTCGGGAATCGACCCTTTTTACTATGAAAGCGGATCTGCGCCCACTGCGCCAGATCTGAAATAGTATGTTAGTAGACGTAGGTATATGAACCGGCCAAGTAAGGGTGCCGTGTGGTGCCGGTTTAGAATTTGCACCACCCCAACTTTTCCCGCGGGTGTCGTAAGAGGCGACTAAGGCATATCCACCGGGTGCGGCGTAGACCGTTCTTATTCCATCCTAGCTCCTCTCCACGAAACATCATACACACATAGGGTTTTTTACGGTTACGTACCTCAAAAGGAACCATAATTAGGATCAGTTTGCTGTCCGTCAGTCGGTCTGTCCGTCTGTCAACCCTCATTTCTCTGTAACGCGTGGAGTTATTGAATTGAAATTAACATCCAATACTCAAGTCTGTAACCTCTTCGAGACGTGATATGAATCAAACTTCTAAGTCAACGCAATCAAAAGTAACAGCCGTTTATGCCCGAATATTTTGAAATTTCCAAGGGAATGACACAGACACAAATAGGGTACATTCCGTTGACCTAGAATCATCAAATTTGGCTAGAAGCAAGGTCTTGTAATTATACGGAACCCTCGGTGCGCGAGTCCAACTCGCACTTCACGTTTTATTTCTTATTTGGTAAACGCCTCATCGTACGTATCGATGACGCTTACAGCTAAGTACTTACCACACAAGACATGCAGTTGAAGTCATGGGAAAGCCCCCCTGAGGGGGTAATTGTCCTCGAGGGAGGGAGGAGGACTGTAAACAGCCGCAGGGCAATTTGCGTATTGGGAGTTGCCGCGATTGGTGCGGACTGTACTTAGCCGTTAATTGCTTTGTAGGGTCAGCAGAGAAATTGAGACTGTATCACTGTTTTTGAAGCATAATTTTAGAATTGTTTATCGTACTTATATTATAAGCTAGCTATAAGCTAAACATATTCATACATGTTTGGATGTTGTTACTTCCAAAATTTTGCATGAATCTGGCCCTGGATTAACTATAGGCTAGCTTTTGTTCCAGAAAAATGCGGGCCAGTTTAGTGGATAATCATGTCAGTCAAATAAATTATGTGTAAAACCTACCCATCAGTTAAAGCTTAGGTATGTGAAAGCTAAGTTAACGTGTTTTAATTATAAATGTTTTTAATGCATTATGGTCACGCATTTTTCCTGTAGCAAAAGTACCTGCTTTTTTACGGGATATCAATCGTATTGCCAATTTTATTTGCCTAAGATAAGTTCAGCCCGTTGCACGTGATGCAAACGTGTGAATAACAATTGCATTTTTAATATAGATGCAGGTAGTGTAACCTCTCACCACCGAGAGCTGGTGAGTATCTGGCGCAGCGCATCAGCATTGCCATACAGCGTGGCAATGCAGCCAGCGTCTTGGGGACGCGACGACTGGTATTGATATGGATCAGTTGAGCTACCTGTAGATTTTACTATAATAACTTCCGTAGTTTGACGAATTAATTATGAATGTAACAACACAAACTAGGTTCGTAGTTAACCCGCTTACATTCATAATGTACCTGTAGATTGTTTGCAACAGTCTGCAGTTAGCTCAAATGTTTCAATTGTAAATACTAGTTCTAATTCATTTATATTATTTGATTGTCATTTTCTTTGTAAAGAATTAAATCAAACATCCGTATTTATTATGTCAAGGATCTAAAGTAAAAACTTACCGAGATAATGACTTTTTTACCAACTGTACTCTTTCATTTAGGAGCCCTGTTCTTTCAAATACGCATTAAATCTGATGAGGTTCTGTGAAACCGCTTGTTATACTGCAGTTTGAGTTCGTAGGTACTATCTATTTGAACCTTGAACTTTGCGGGGTGGGGGAGCTCAGCTGCTAAACCCTCTAGGTGTCGCATAAAACCAGCGCACAGTAGCGCCATCGTTACTGGGCATCATGCTGAGCGACGACCTTTTTTGATGTCACTGTTGTAACTTTTATTTATTTGTACATTTAATTGTACTTTACATGTAATGTTTGTGACACAGAATAAAATACTTTTTACTTACTTTACTTTACTAAACAATAACTAGAAAATATTCAAAGCCAAATGACAGTAGTTATTTTATTTAAGGGCTGGTCCACCAGTTCAAAGTCGCTCAGCGAGCTATGGAAAGAGCTATGCTCGGAGTCTCTTTGAAGGATAGAATTCGTAACGAATACATCCGACAGAGAACCAAAGTTATCGATATAGCTTTAAGAATTAGCCAGCTGATGTGGCAGTGGGCCGGCCATTTCTCGCGAAGAACCGACAACCGCTGGGGTAAACGAGTTCTTGAGTGGAGACCACGACTCGGCAAACGTAGTGTAGGACGCCCTCCGGCCAGGTGGGATGACTGCAGGCAGATGCTGGATGCGGCAAGCTGAAGACATGGCGCTATGGCGCTCATTAGGGGAGGCCTATGTCCAGCAGTGGACCAATATAGGCTGATGATGATGATGATGAGTAGGTATTTTATGTCAATGGTGTCATTTGAGATGTCACCAAAACTAAACTAAACTAATTTGACAGCACTTAAAATTATGCCATTCTTTTTATTTCTATTGTTATGCTTTCATAACGTACACTCTCATCACTCAATGCCCTCTTGGATGCGAACCCTGAATTGAAATCAAAATCAAAAACTCTTTATTTCCATAAATACAGTAAATGTACACTTAGAATAGGTCAAATTATAAAACGAAACACTGACACGGAAATAAAGTGATATTTTTGATTTTTGATTTCGCTTCAATAAGTAGACTAAAGGTATAGTATTTTAATATCTGTGACTAAAGTACTAGTATAGTATTATAATATCTGTGACTAAAGTAAAGAAGCGACGAAGAAACCTTTATCTATTAGCGGATGTATGGTACCTATCTACTGACACTAAATTGCCTGACTTTTTGCGAGTTAGGCACTAGATAAAACTATTATTTGATATGATAACTATTATTTGATAGATTACTATTATTTGATAGATAACTATTATACATGAAATTTTTTATCTCTATTTTATTCAATATTTACTTGACTTTTATTTTCATTTTTATTGTTTTATTCCATTGTAAACATAAATTCCTTATTTGATTTTTTTGTTATAAGATAAATTCATTAGTATTTTATTGATTATCCTTGAATTATATAAAATTTATCATTTATGATATCCTGTATGACTAGTGTGATTAGAATAGTAATTATATACTAAGTCAATAAATAAATAAATAACAATCAAGGGAAGGCATCAGTTTAAGTACTCTCAAATTAGTATAGTTTTATTTTGGCGATATTGAAGAGACATCATTACTATGCCAAATATGAATCAAATATTATATTTAAGTTTAGTTCAAATCGGAGAATTAAATCTCTAGGTATGGTATTGTTTTGCGTAAACGTATAAGACGATCAATGGTGCTTTTCAATCCCGTACATCTTAATCTTTGTGATAAATTCAGTCATCATTTACCTACGTCAATAACTGATTACAATTGAAGCGCAATTCATAATATTAAAAATTCTTCCTTTTTTACTAAACAGTAAAAAGAAGGCACCTACTTTTTTTTGTTTAGGAAAAAGTACCTTCTCTTCGCTAAGTGCTTAATTTTCCTATTCAATGAGCTTATACACAAAGAAAATTATACTAGTATTTACAATTGAAACAATTGAGCTAACTGCTGTTCACTAAGTTAGTTTAGGGACTAAGGTCCCTAAACTAACTTACCTATACCTATAGTATTATAATATCTGTGCCTATACACATTTTTTATCCTAATCTAAGAACAGAAGCATGGTGTCTTTATGCGTGTCCATAATTTTAACAATACTTTGTCCAAAAACTCAAGTTACCCTTAGCGCCAGTACCGCAATTCCCCCACTTCGCCTTATTTATGTTCACTAAATCTTACACTATTGGCAATAAGGTTTCAAATTGAATAAACTTCTTTTACAAAACAGAATAATAAAAAAAGTTCTTACTTTTGCATTCTGGGAGGTCCCATAGTCAACTGTTGTCATATCTATTGTACTGTTCAATGAATATTAGAGAATCATAATTGCATTATGATTTTGTATAATTGGTTCATAATTGCATTAAGATTATAAATAACAATGCATCTGGCGGATTATATTTTTCTTTAGAATTCAACAGTGGCTAAGTTTTGTTGTTTTTTATAAAATGCACATTTCTTTTGTTGTTTGTGGCGACCAGTCAATTTTATACAAACGAACAATTGTATTGTGTATTTGAGGAGGATATTTTAGGTGTATATGTAAACAAATATCTTGGCAGAAGGTACCTACGTAGGAAGAAAACGGAAAATAGTTTATTAGACAATCTTCCATATATCTTACATACATACAGGGTTATTAGTAATTCATTGGCACTGCGTGAATTGCGGGTTCTGCCCGTCGTCATCACGAACACGTGCGTGAAGACGCCAAATCTTAATTATTAAAAAAAATTGTAAATCACCTGTGATACAAAATGAAAAAACTGCTGAGCGATTACGCAAATTCAAAGCCCTTTGAATGGCCTTTGAAATTTACTATTGTATAGAAATGACCATTGAATTCAAGGCCATTCAAAGGGCTTTCAAATGTCAATTTTAGGATGGGTAATTTTTGCGTAATTGCACAGCTGGAACAAAATGAATTACTAAAGACATCTCACGCTCCCACACCAACAGTTAATTCAGGGCACAGCCGTTTTTAAGTTTAGTTTCGAATAAAGCCTCTTTAATGAACGATTATTGAACGGAAGAGGGAACCTTCTACCAATACCAAGTTTAAGAATTAAGACCTGGCGTCTTCACAGACGTGTTCGTGATGATGGGCAGAACCATCACTTCACGCAGTGTCCGTGAATTACGAATAACCCTGTATAAGGTTATAGAAGGTCTAAGGAAAATATAGAGTTTTATATTAAACTAGCGACCCGCCCCGGCTTCGCACGGGTGCAATAAAATAGTACTATTACTATTATTATAAGTACATAATAAACCCTTCCTCTTCAATCACTCTATTTAAAAAAACCGCATCAAAATCCGTTGCGTAGTTTTAAAGATTTAAGCATACATAGGGACAGAGAAAGCGACTTTGTTTTATACTAAGTATGTAGTTATCAGGACATTTTGACAAATGGCATAGGTAGCTTTTCGATAACAGTACTATAAAAAATGTAATTTGTAGTATGTTTCACCCAAAGATCTAGGACCTAGAGATTTCCATGCTCTTAGGTTGCAACGATAATAAAAAAAATAGTCACCAGTTTAACGGGATCAAATAGGTTTAAAGATATTTATTCTCAGAAAAGACAGTCACTTACATGAGAATAGTCATATAGCTTAGTGTAAACTATTTATAAAAGATACCAACGCCATTATATTTTATCAAACAATGCACCAAACGCCCTGTATTATATTACGTATAACCTGTATAATATATCTATCTATATAATGAATTTTTTCATTGTCATAAAGGTCTACATTATGTAATAAATTAAATAAACAACTAAAAACTAGTCATTAAATATTTATAATATTTATAAAAGTAGAAAAATTGGTTGTTCAGTCTGTAGGTAGGTACGTAGAACCTAATTACAGTTTTGCATAATTAAAAAGATAGGCAAGTACAAAAAAAGTAAAAGGTAGAGACACAACCAAAATTACTACACTTGCTAGAATTTAACAATCATAAAACATTGGCCAATTTTCAATAACAAAAATAGCAAGTTCAGATTTAAAGGTACGAAACGAGCTTGCATTTTTAAAAGTTTCAGGTAGTTTATTTATTTATTAAATAGTAGTTTATTATAAAGCTATGCTCCTTCAGAAGTAAAAATTATTTTTGCCGTAATTCCATCAAATATCAACATCAACACGGTTTTTCGCGAATTCGGCTTTCCAGAACAGGGATACAGCTAACTTTTCCCTGAGTCTCACTCGTGATCCGTAATTTCTTGACAGACAACACAAATGTTTATTAAACTGGAAGGCAAGACTTTTAAAGGCCTATTACTCGATTAAGGCTGAAAGCCTCACACCTTAGTAATTTCAGATAGCGAAAACTCATTGAACGAGTCGTTTCATAAATTGGAATTACATCAAACACCCGCATCTTGGCGACTATTAAATCGAAACACTTTATTGCGTAGGGCTGACCCTTGGTTTCAATCAAGGAGCCTTTAATTTAATTTAAAACTTGATTAGACAACCCTAGAAAAAGTCAAAGTTTTCATCACCGAACAAAAAGAAAAACGGCTATTGTGTATCTTGCTTGACTCTACATAAGTACCTACTTAGTTAAGTTAACTAGGTAGTCGTTTACTAGTTTTTTGTATTCGGCACTTTTTTAATCAGTAGGTATTTTGTTCTAAGGATCGTAAGAAGTCTGTCCTTAGAAGTGGGTTACCTATACCTAGTATTATAATACTGTGCCTATACTTTTATCTGGCGCCATCTTTTTTCAAAGCTATAAACTTAGATGCAAAAGAAAAGCCATTACACAGTAATCCAATGAAAACGCCCTCTGTTTTCAACATTGGAAACTTCGCGCAGCCCCTCAGTAGGTGGTTGCTTGGTTTGGGGTATTGATACAACGCTGAAACTACAGCTAAGAAATCTAAAGATACTACTTTTAAATAGCGCCATCTATTTACATTATGCGTAAAGAAGCATAGATTTTAGAGTCCTTGTCCCTACATGCTCTCAAATTTCGAAGAACCCAAAATTTTCCCAAAACTATCAAGACAACCCTACAAGGTCTTAAAAAGTCCGTAGAACCCAGCATTCAACAGCTAGCTGGAGCTAGTGTCGGTATCACAGCCTACGGTTTACAGCGAATAGTAGAATAAGTAGGTATCTTAAGTCTACAGACAACCAGAGACATGAGTCGCAATTTTTATATGAAAAGCAGAGGTCCCTTAAAATCAAACCAGTCCCCTAAGAAGTCTTTAGACAACCCTACAAGGTCTAAAAGTCCGCAATACCCAGCACTAAACATTAGTCGCTAGTGTCGGTATCACAGCTGCGATCGGGCGTTGGCAAATGATGTTAATTTTCGGATTTTACAGCGAAACAAAGCAATTGTTATCTGCGGAACCATCGCTCACGAACGTCGCTATCTGAGGGTGCTCGGACTTGCTTGTAAAGATGGTGGTGCAGTGGGTGGTTATACCGGGTGTCATGCGCACGAACATGGCATTAAAATACACTTAACAGAGTTTTACTAATAATAATAACTCTGTAAATAAAGGTGCATTATCGTTGTACAGCAGAAGTGGATTTTAAATATTTTCGTTTGCTCGCACGTTATGACCATTTAAAAACTCACTCGCGACGGCGGTGACTAGTCTTATTATTTCGATGGGAAGGAATCGTCGAGTAAAAGATTTTGAGCTGAATCCGTTGTTGAGTAGAGTTTATTTGCCATAGAGTTCAACTTAAGCCTACTATGTAAGTTTCTAAATGAGTGCCTCTGAAATCTGTGTCGTGCAAGAATGAAAACAAAGAGTCGAAAATAATTCAAATGATTACGAAATTCACTACATACCAAGTAATGCAAGACAGACACCGCCAACAGGCTTCATTGTTATTCTGTGAGAACTTCATCTCGTGACGAGAATTCGAATTATTTAATCGATTCCAAAAATTCTAATGCAAATGTGATCGATTGACACGAGCCAAACAGACTAATTTACAAAATGATTCGGTAAATTATGGCTCTCAGCTAGCCTCAGGGCTTTACTACTGAGTTAATGCATCGAAATATCTCGAATTATATTTAAATCGATTTGGTTAGGTGATTTTGTGTTATTCGGTAGGAATTTTATGGATTTTTTAGGTAGCACGTAAGCCAGTTGCGTTATTCAAATTTGATGATAATACATATGGAAATACTTAGCCTGAAGTGAATTTGTTTTTTTTTTATTGGAAATGATTCGGATTGGAATTGCGCATTATTTTTGGAATTCAGTTATAATTTTCTCTTACCTATAAGAATACCTAAAGGTATTTCTCAATTATATACGGTGTTTACACCGTCTTGCAAATGAATGACATTTTAGATACGTTACTCTTATGGCATTTATTAAGACAGGCTTCTATAAGCTAATAATTTATAGCTAGATAGATCTGGTGGACATTTCGAGAGCATTATTTGGCTAGTTTTAAAATATTTCAGTTTTCTATGCGGTCGTAGCGACGTCGAGCATTTATAATTTCATAATTTGTTACTATCTTTTCTTTTTATCAAGTTTACTTTGTGACCGAAGTCAAATATATTTCTGGCTCATTGAGATTTTATACTCTATCGATCTAAGATCTAAGGTTTTAGTTATTTTAGTGCGTAAGCCCTCACACTGGGTAATTTCTACGAAATAAAATAATATCACCAAAAAAAAATTCTACTTTGACGGGACTTGAACCCACCCGCATCTTTCCCTCAGTACGAGAATTTCATGATTTTAACAGGACTAAGACAACACTGAAACAAAAACGGCGAACAGCTCTTGTAGACGTCGCATTGTGTGGTGGGCCCAGATGATTCCAGAATACAGCAAATCTTTGTACAGAATGTGCTAACTATATACTTGATCGTCAAAAAATGTATTTATTTTTAGAAGATGTACAAAACCCAGTGTACCCAAGCCCTAACAAAGTGCAATAGCGTTGAGAAACACGCACGGCAGTCGGCCGAATTACGAGCACGATACAATCTCGGACGACAAATCGCACGACCGCCGCACTGTCTGTACAGGCCCTTAGATGCTGATAGTATGGGAACTTGATAGGTGATAGAAAAGAATGTGGAGGGTTTAAAGGAAATTTTAACGTGAATTCAAATTGAAACTTCCCTATCGTTGATAGCTAACCTAGTAGCTAAAGCACGATATTCCGTATATCTTCTTGCATAATGATAATGAGACAGCTGAAGGTTCGGCTTTCAGTTCGAATCTGGCTTAGTTGGATGGAACATTTGAAATTATCATGGCCCAATCATCATTCTTATCATTACGGAATGACAAATCATCAAAACCTGTCAGAAGTCATGGAAATGGCACAGCCCGTGATAGAAACAAAATGGTGTATTGTTTATTCGACCCAGTTTTTCATCCCACAAGCGAGAAGATGTATTTAGGATTAAATCGTTCATTTTGTAATGTAAATAAAACCTTCAATAACTTAAGTATACTACGTAGATCTAGCTTCGCCTTAGGGTTAAAAAAAACTGATGTAACGTTATGATTAATTAATAAATAATAATCTGGGATATTTAGGATGACCGTCAACAATATCGATGACGAAGCCTAGGTATTTGGTTAACTAGGTACTACGGGATAGTTTTATCTTTACAGCAGATAATTAAAAAATCTAATGAATAAGCAATGCTGGGTGTAGTAGGTAGGTTTCCTTCAATTTTTGACTCGCATCCAAGTCAGCATTACCTGCACCGCACCTTTGCGATATCTACGTAGGTACAGATATATCATGATGGGTATGCTGATATGCTCTAACATACATATCTAGCCGGTGGTCGGCCACCATGAAGTACTGCTTACTTACGTACGTCAGTTTTCCCAAGGAGTCCATTTAATTGAAAATTTGAAACCCTTCGTCATACTACTCGTACTAGGTACATATGCTCGGTTCTAGAATCCAAGATATTTTATGTCAACATGAATGAAAACTTAGCTTAGGTAACAGCAAAGTACGTACATACTAAAAACAAAATGACAAACTCAAACAACGCGTAATTGCACAAGTGCAGATAAAAGGTTCAAATTCAAGCTCAAAAAAATTATTTCGAGCTTCTGCGATTTGCTCTGAATGAGACCAGTATCATGAATAAAATATTTCCCACAAAAATCTCTTTCGCAATCCCTATGTTTACAAGAATTATCAAGTATTTTAGAGCCGAGTAATAAATACATTAGTAATAGGTAGTAACAATAAACGTATTGAGTTTAGAGTTATCTCAGGTGTTTTGTGATTTTTCCTGATAAATTGTCACGAAATACGCTGTTTGCGATGTATAGCCCAATAGAGCAGTAAATCGTGCGGGTATCGCCTTCGCGCGGATCGTGAGCGATCTAACGCGAGGTGTGTTCCTAACTAGTCTGTTGTTTCTATCAACAGAACAGGCAAATATGTTATTATTTTAATAATAATAAGGTTTATTGAAAAAGATTTAAGACTTAAAATTATTACATCATTGATCCCCAAACCTGTATAAACCTGTATCTTGGGGACCTTCCATGGGTTCTTTACATAAAACATATCAAGCTAACGTTAAATTATATTTAAGTTGAAACAAAAGTGTGTATGTACATTATGTGATATTTTTATTTTATTTATTCAGGAAAAGCGAAAACGGCTACAAAATGTATAGTTATATAACTAGATTAGGTAAACATAATATGATTATCTTAGATAATAATGCAGCCCACGACGCAATTCACAGATTGCTATTTGAGGTATTTATTTTACTAAAAGTTCCGCCAAATTTTGTTTGAACGTATTACCTACTCGGACACAGGGACTAAAGTTCTGGAAATTGAATCTCAAAGGATGGATCTCCAACAATAAGTTGTATAAATGGTAACTTTATCGAGGGTTTTTCTAGCTATGTGTGATGAAAATCAGTGAAGCCTTTCGAAGGTTATTAATGATATATGTATATTACACATATTCACACATTGGCACTATTTTTACATTGGTAAAAGCATCGTTGAGGGCTCTAAATTTTTGTTCAATTGACTTGCCATAATAATTACATACAATAATAAGTCATTTATATCAATAACATTGCAACTAATAGATATAAATTACAACTAGTATTAACAATTATATCAATTTCTTACAAATCTTAGCCAGAAGGCAGAGTGCCCAGAATGCTGGCAGCATTGCCACGTTCAATGGCAATGCTAATTCGTTGACCAAAATACAAATACATTATATATAAATCTTTTTTAAAAATATATTTTGAGAAAAATAATATTAAAACACTGAAAAAATATGTAGAAGCCAGCATTCCTATATTCTCAAAATAAAGACTTGTTTAACATTACAATGCAGTTTTTTTCTTTTGAAAAAGTAGAACATAAATATAGAGCTATCTAGAACAAACCTACCGCAAGGCGTGAGCTTGGTGCCCATGGTCACACGACATCGCTAATTCCTTATTACGGCGAGATCTCAGCTCGCTCGATACAATAGGAATGCTGTTGGACAGTCACGAAGTGATAGCTTTATGATTGGGGATTAGGTTTCTTCGATTGGCTGAGGTATTCAATTATCACGATTGAGTGAGCTTTGTTTTGATAGGAATAGTTGGTATTGTCTCATCATCATCATCATCAGCCTATAGAATTAGCAAGCTGAAGTGGCAGTGGGCCGGCCATATCTCGCGAAGAAACGACAACCTCTGCAAACGTAGTGTAGGACGCCCTCCGGCCAGGTGAGATGACGATCTGCGAAAGACTGCAGGCAGATGCTGGATGCGACAAGCTGACGACAGGGCGCTATGGCGCTCATTAGGGGAGGCCTATGTCCAGCAGTGTACAATATAGACTGATGATGATAATGGTATAATAATGACTTCAGCTGCCGCATCCAGCATCTGCCTGCAATCTTTCGCAGGCACTACGTTTGCCGAGTCGTGGTCTCCACTCAGGAACACGTTTCCCCAGCGTATTATCGTTGGTATGTATTGTCTATTGGCTTCGATATTGAGCCTTAAAATACGTGAATAATCTCGAGACTTCGCCCGCATTTGTTTCTTCAAGATAGTTTTTAACCATATTAAAAAAACAGAGAAATCCTTTCGAATGTATGCTTTCTTAGACAGAAAAAGTAGGTACAATGGTACGGCAACCTTTCTAAGATACAATCTATCTTCTTGCTCTAATTTCATTAGGATGTATTCAGCCGTTTTGTTGTGAACAGATAGCACAAAGCAGAGAAATAATTATGTCGTACATTATTTTCAAAACACTCAATTGGTTTACTTTTCTCGTAATTTTTTTAGTGAAAGATATTATCGAGTTTAGACCCACAGACAGACGCGGGACGTGTGGACGGCGGGGAAATTTTGACGTAAGTAGATATTGTAATCTTTCATATCGTCCCTATATGTTTTCCAATGTCAAGGAACTGTTAATACAAGCATATCTAGCAAGTAGGTAGGTAAACTAAGTACGCCGTGCTTTACAGTTACCCCGATGGGTGGTCGACAGCTTAGATTGAAAAACCCTTTTCAAGTTTATAATGAAATGTCTAAAGTTAGACGAGCTAGTTGCTTTAACACGTTCATAGCCCAAGACGCAGAAGCTAATCTTCGTCCCGTGTCGCGGCGGGCGCGCCCCTGCGGGTCGCACCGCCGAGGTTGGGCAGTGGATGCGTTAAGCTAGACAAGGAGCTGATAGTCAGTAAAATATAACGACAATGACAGTTTTCTTCTACAACTTACTTACAATAAAACTTTCAGTAATGGTCGATGTTCCTTATTTTTAATTATTTCGTTCAATTTTTATCAACTTAATAATTTTGTTTATTAGATACTATTAGGTAGGTACCTACTTAGTTGGATTTCATAACTTCGTAATTTAAAAGACAAGAATTGGTTCCGATCTGATTAGTTGGTATAGATAATCCTTCAATTTTACTAAAATGCCACCTATTACGGAAATAAAGATAGAAAAAAATTCAGATCTAAAACCCATTCCACGACGAAAATTACTGTCCGTTAGCAAAAAATCTGGTAAACGCTAGACTAAACTAAAACACACGTACTTACTTTATTTAAGTTAAAACGTAGATTATTATGACTGATCCAGGTTCGTAAACCGATCATATTCTGTTTTCGAAGTTTATGACACTCCTACCCAGACACTGGCAGAGTCATAGCGAAAGGCAAGCGGCGCCATTAAGAAGTTGAAGTTGATTATGACTGTTTCCTTTTTGACGTGACAACGTCTTATAATTCGATAGACCCGGCTGCACGCATGAAAAAACATGACGTCATGCGGCGTTACCTCGTCATGCGGCGTTACCTCGTCATGCGGCGTTACCTCGTCATGCGGCGTTACCTCGCTCTGAGGCGTTCCATGTAAGGCTTGAAGTGCAAGCGAGAGCGCTCGACATCCGTCTCTCTCCTACTTGAGTGAGCGATGCGTCTGCGTTGTCACGTTCAACTATCGTCAGTAAACCGACTTTACAGACAACAAATTTTTTTAGGTACTTATAGGTATAGGTAATTAACCTTGCATTGTTCAAGACCCTTTTTAGATAAATTTAAAAAAAAAACGCTTCTTAATTTTATATTAATTTAAACTTTAATAAAACTTTTTAGTTTTATTAAAGTTTAAATTAATATAAAATAAAAACGGAATATTGACCCCGCAGAACGATTTTTATCATCTGTACACCACAATACAGTTTCCCATGCGACGAATAAAAGGCGCAAAAAGCTCACGTTTTCGTGCGAGGCCCAACCACCTCGTAATCGATATAATTACAAGTAATTGAGGGTTAAATCCGAAGTCGTGAGGTCTAATTGTTCGTTCCCACGGTTGACGTTCATTTCTCGGCAGTGTGTGATTTAGGACCGGTTCAGTTGTAAAAATACTTGTCCGTATTTTCAGGGTTTTGTGCTCCGGTTTCGACCGGTTTTGCTGTGATGTATTTATTCTGTGAGTCATCGAGAGTGGCGCTTGCATAAATTATTAAGCTACTAGCTCTTGCTCGTAGTTTTGCTCACGTGGTACAAGTAGCGGCACGAAGCTAGCGCTGACCGTTATTGCGCAGAAGTCAAAAATTAGGTATCACAGGGTGCGCAGTATGCAATCAACCATTTGCTGAGCGCTAAATTTACGTGCCGCTACCTATATCTTGATAAAATGTTAACAATTTTTTAATAATTAGTTATCAATTTTTAGATTCGTAGTTCTGGAGATTGCCCATTACAAACAAACGTACAAATAAGGTAGTTTAAACGTGTTAAAATCGAGTCCCAAAAACAGTTTTCGTATTTTTCAAAAGCGATTATCGCTTTTTTGTTGTCTATACTTCTATACTAATATTATAATGAGGAAAGATTTGATTGTTTGTATTGAATAGGCTCCGAAACTACTGGACCGATATGAAAAATTCTTTCATCGTTAGGAAGCTTACTTTTCAGGGAGTGACATATATTTTATCCCGGAATTCCCTAAAATATAAATATTAATAATAGTAAAAGTATAATTAAAATATCTATCTAAATAGTGCATTGTATTAAGTATATATCAGTTATCTAGTACCCATAACACAAGCTCTGCTTAGCTTGGGGCTAGATAATGCTGTGTGAGTTGTCCAGCATTATTTATTTATTTAATGTTGTAGGTAAATAAAAGAAACATACCTTTCAAACATTTATTTCAACTCACAAATCTTCTTATGTCGCAATATCTCAACCGGCGTCAAATACAGCGTCTTCTCACAACTTTCGCACTTAAAATCTTTAGCGTTAGGTCTATTTTCCCTAGTGACTTTAACCTCCTCTGTTTTGACAGGTTTTGATGAGCAAGTGAACGTTTTGTGTTGAAGTCTTTCCATTGGAGAAAGGCAGACTGCTAATTCACAGTTTGGGCAAGTCCACGGTAGGTTGTATGTTTCTTGGTAGATGTTGTAACTCCAATCGGTGTCGACGACACTGGAACAATCAAAAATAAATAAATAATATTCATAATTCATAATTCTTTATTGCACAAAAAAACATGGTACAAGTAGAACATTTACGAGGAAAAATAATGGCAAAGGCGAGCTTAACCCTAAATAGAGTTCTCTTCCAGCAAACCTTATTGGGAGAGAGAAACAAGTAAGTAATAATAATAGGTACAATTCAGAAAAAAAATTACCTGAACATTTTACAAAGCGTCATTCTCAAAGAATTTCACAGAGAGCGGAGCTAGTAAAAAACAATATTTGTATTGTGTGTGTGCAACTGTGCACATTTTAAGTTTTTTGGTGGTGGTTTCGATACATTTTTGGTGAGGGTTACGATTTATTTTTTTACCTAGATCCAAACTTAGAAGTGTACAGTCATTTTTAAAGTCAACTAATGAAGGGTAGTTTTCTCTAAAAGACAATCGAACATCCAGCAGCGTCGTCGATTAGGTTTGCCATAAAATGTAAGACCCGAATTTACCAACAGATGGTTTAATTTTAAACAGTTGTTTCGACGTTTTTGACACAAGCTTTAATACATTAACCCCTCAGGCCCCAAGCGGTAGTCGGCCACCGCGCCTTACGTCACTGCACCGTTCACTCAAACCCCAAGCGGTAGCCGGCTACCGCTCTCCTGCATTTGATTACGGACCTTATTTTACATGTTTAGCTCTTTGATATATTTTCTACATACTCAATGAAAAATATTTTATTATCTGTGGACGTTAATTTTTTTTTTTTGGCAATCGTATTGAGATTTTCGACGCCATTGTGTCTAAGGCGCACGCACGGCCTGTCATTCATATCTGACATTTCGGTCCCAAGATGGAAGGGTTAAACTTCAAAGTTAACTTACGAACCTGTATAATTGTCCGATTTATTTTTTGGTGAACACAGACCTGAGAAAACTTGTTGAAAAGCCAATTAAAATGTAATCGTTCGATTAACTTTTAGAAGAACACCACCCTTACGGCACATAGGTATAAAAACCTGATCAAACCCGCGTCGGTTTAGTCATGCTTTTATTTGCTACCCAGAGGGGTTGCGATAAATTTCAGGTCCGCGCTATTCCTCCCAGTATCTTAGTGACAGTGGGCCTTAACTCACCAGTTAAAAACAACATTATCCGTCACATATACGCCCCCTTTCTTCTCATTGGCACGGCATTCGAAACCCTCTTCAAACGGATTAGGATCTATACTCGGATGCACCTCCTCACTCCCATGGTATATAACCTTCAAATCACCAGGTAGCAATCTCTTTATAGAGTAGTACACTTGACAGTTCATATATGAGGATATGTCGCAGGATAGATCGTATTGTTGCTCTTCGTAGTTGAATGGTTGCTTTTCTAGTTCTGCTTCGACGGATTTATTTGGGTTTGCGTCTGTAACAGAGGATAAGAATATGTTGCTTTAGTCTGCCAAAAGATGGCTCTGTATAGGTTAGATGAGTAACTAGATTATGCCGGTAGATGGTTATTAAATAAAATATGTTTATTTCAGGCAAAAAACTTATGAAAAAAAATTGGTTGCCTGTAAAGACGGTATACGGGCGAAAGTTTTACGTGACAACGACTTTGAGTTCCTTTCACTTTTTATGTCTGTCTCTCTCGCTCTTAGGCGGGCTAACCATGCCCGAGTGGAAGGGACGCGTGCCTCTCACTCGCTCTCATTGTGAGCGCATAACGTGAGCGGAGCGTAACGCAGTTTCTTGAAGTGTCACCCGGCAAACCAATTTATAAGACGTTGTCACGTCAAAAATATCCTATAAGTAATATTACTTTCTATTTCTGTCTGATTTTAATTACCTACAAACTACAATTAAGTTTTTAACTCAGAAACCCAAACCGTTTCGTGTTATTTATAAGTTATTTATGTTGAATTTTCTATTGTATCTTTAGTCGTAAGTTACTTAAACCTAAAACAATTTGTTATGCTATACCTCTAACCTTCAATAATGTATTCGTAACGTTATAGCAATTTCAATAGAACGTCGAATCCACGTTATTCTTTATGACATTAGAAGGATATATCTTTTTAAATTATCCAAATCGGACCATTACGTACGAAGTTATGACTAAATTACTAGCGAAGTTCACTGAGTTACCGCCGCGGGTGCGTGTGACGTCACTGGGTCGCTCGCCGCCCTTTAACCGTAGGCAGTCAGTTTTTAGTGATTTATTCCGAAACTATACGTTTGGGAAAAAAATTACAGAACCAAATAGACTCAGTTTTGAGATACCCATCAAATAATAAAAAATAAAAAACTAAAAAAAAAATCCGTTCGATGGGTCTCTAACTGAGTCTATTTGGTTTTCACGATTCGTATTATTTGACGAACGTGATTTTTAAAAGACAATACTTACTTACTAATATTTGACAGGTCTACCTATTCGTCATTATTCACGATTCGTGATATGTGTCAACACGGGCATATAACAGGCAATGCAGCCTTAAAAAAAACGAATCGTAAAAAAAGACGGTTCGTCAAGAAAAAACTGAACGTCCTCCTCGCGTTTACCGTCAAGTCTTCGATTGATGAGCGCATCCCATCTCTGCCTCAATTTCGTAGCTTTCAACAGCAAGTTTACTCCATCATCAGGATACGGGAATTCCAGGAGCAGCCATGAGTCGCAGACGATTCTAGAAGGAATAGAATTTCATGAGGTGTTGAATATAACTCCGTCCACGCGTTTATTTTCTTTGTAATTAATAATTCCAGTTTCTTTGTGGCTAGCACCCAATATTATCTCATTATTACAATATTAACATTTATAAACGCTAAGATGACCCGCAAACTCAATGATGCAAATATAATCGACCTCAGTGGCGCAGCGGGCGAAGGTCCGCCTGCGACGCAGGAGGTTGCGGGTTCGATTCCCGCCTCGGGACAAATGTTTGTACGATCTGCAGATATTTGTTCAGGGGTTCTGGATGTTTTTCTATGTATAATAAAAAATATTTATCTATGTAGTGTATTGTATTATGTATATCAGTTATCCAGTACCCATAACACAAGCTCTGCTTAGCTTGGGGCTAGATAATGCTGTGTGAATTGTCCAGCATTATTTATTTATTTATTTTATTTATAATAACCCTTAACTTTGTAATTAAAATAGAATACGAGCGTAAGTTTAGTAAAATTATCATTGCTTATGTTACATTATTTACCTGGAAAATCCCATATTAGTGTCAATAGAATGAGCCAGGAGTAGTAACGTCTGCGCAGCCGGCATACGCATTGAATTAACTACGTACGGCTTTGTTGTTTCTAAGAGAGATCTGTAACAAGAAATAGAAATAGAAACGTTGGTGTAGCGCTGTTTCGCACCGCAGTTTCTCACCACAAATTCATTTTCTGCGTCTCA
Source organism: Eupithecia subfuscata (assembly GCA_963564075.1). Taxonomy (NCBI): domain Eukaryota; kingdom Metazoa; phylum Arthropoda; class Insecta; order Lepidoptera; family Geometridae; genus Eupithecia; species Eupithecia subfuscata. The sequence continues at coordinate 10,829,693 of OY751112.1, read as the reverse complement.
TACCAAAAAATGTCAGCGTTTCAACCCACATCAAAAAAAATATTTGAAACTCAAACACAGACATACAATTTGAAACAAAAGAACATGTAACAAAACTTATCTCTAAAATATCACACTAAAAATGCGAAAGTTTGGATGTATGGATCGGGCTGAAATTTTGCATACAGGTAATTCTAATCCTGGAATCAAACTTTTTATCCCATAAATCAGTTCCCATGGGGTGATTTCTAATCACCTTTAAACGTTTATAGAAACAACGCGTGCGAAGCCGTGGGCATAAACTAGTGTGAAATAAACTCAAAAACAGTAAATCCGTGACAAACAAACTCCGGGCATTAGACAATCGATGTTATACATACCTGTGTATGTATAAGCATGTGCATTGCATAGTGCATACATAATATTCAACGAAGGAAATCGCAGAATAGGATCAACTGTTTTAAAAACCTTATAGGGTATAAGCTTTATATTATTAAAATGTATTATTAGAGGGTATTTTTTAAATTTTTTAAATTGACTATTTAGGTTACCGAAAAAAAAAATTGGTTGTCTGTAAAGTCGGTTTACTGACGATAGTTGAACGTGACAACGTCTTAAGAAAATACTGATGGAATGGTAGCATTTGATACTCGATCAAAACATGTAAATGTACTATAGTATAGCAGCTGTCCACGCAGACGCATCGCTCACTCAAGTAGGAGAGAGACGGATGTCGAGCGCTCTCGCTTGCACTTCAAGCCTTACATGGAACGCCTCAGAGCGAGGTAACGCCGCATGACGTCATGTTTTTTCTTGCGTGCAGCCGGCTCTACCGAATTATAAGACGCTGTCACGTCAAAATATAACAGTCAAAAAATTTTATATTATTAAGGTAATAAACAAAAGTAAAACTGCACTCAGTTTCGGGTGATAAAAACGCTGCCATATCGGCCCTAGTTCGTGACGTGTGATGAAATGTGAAGTGTGACGTCACGTTCGCTCTTGCCAATGGCGTTGCCTACTTGAACGATTATTTTTTGGTGAACACGAGCATAACACCCGAGTTCACCAACAGATGGTTAACGCCATGGCTTCTAAAATCTATAATAAAATACCGGATATACTAAAAGACGAGGAAAAAGACCAAATATTTGAAACCAAATTAAAACAATACCTTTTACATAAATGCTATTATGATTTAAATGACTTCTTCAGCGACAAATTAAAATAATAAAATAAAAAAACTTACTGATAAAAATGCGTTATCAATACTTACATTGCAACCTATACAATATCTTATAAAAATGTACATATTCACTAAAAACATAAGTTATTGAATTATATTTTCCTGCTAAAACCTAACCAGAGATTCTTATAGAAACCCGGTCCATCTCCACTCTCAGTACCTATTGCCACGCCCTGCTAGGGTACGATTGTGTTTCTTATACATTACTTAGATACTAAGACCTAAAAATGTACACAGTGATTGCAATAAATAAATATGAATATGAATTTGAAACAGTTGTTTTAACGTTTTCGACACAAGTTTTCATTATAGGTATTAAACGTCAAATTTAACCGACAAAGCTGCCTAATTTTCCGATTATGTTTTGGTGAACACAGACGTAAGCCTTCTGGTATTTTGTGACGATGTGCCCAATAATCTACCATGAAAGTCTATGCAAGGACGTATTGCATGTTCTCATGTAGTTTGTCCAGAATGACACCTTCCGGACAGAGAAGTGTAAAAATTTCTTAAAAGAATTTTCTTATTCATAGAACTATCAAACCCCGATTCGGAAGAAGTTAAAAATCTCGTGAAATTGTACAATTTTAAGTTCAGCTCCGATCAGATCGACCAGAGCTGACCTTAATGTTTTTTTATTTATATCAGTTGAGCTATCTGTAGACTGTTTGCAACAGTCGGCAGTTAGCTCAATTGTTTCAATTGTAAATACTAGTATAATTTTCTTTGTGAATAAATGTCTTACTATTTATATAGTTTAGTAGATATCTGTTTCATCATCATCATCATCATCAGCCTATAATAGTCCACTGCTGGACATTGGCCTCCCTAATGAGCGCCATAGCGCTCTGTCTTCAGCTTGCCGCATCCAGCGTCTGCCTGGAGTCTTTCGCAGATCGTCATCCCACCTGGCCGGAGGGCGTCCTACACTACGTTTGCCGAGTCGTGGTCTCCACTCAAGAACACCTTTACCCCAGCGGTCGTCGGTTCTTCGCGAGATATGGCCGGCCCACTCAGCTTGCTAATTTTTTGAGCTATGTCGATAACTTTGGTTCTCTGTCGGATGTATTCGTTACGAATTCTATCTTTCAGAGAGACTCCGAGCATAGCTCTTTCCAGATATCTGTTTAGTTTTTTTAATTTATTTTAAGTAGGTATTTGTTATTATTTTATGTTAATTCGTTAGAGCGACATTATCGCAGTGTGATCAATCTCTCTAAATAAAGATTTAAATTAAAGTATACATGTCTTAGCATTCTCAGAAAATGTCATATACTTCATCATCATCATCATCAGCCTATATTAGTCCACTGCTGGACATAGGCCTCCCCTAATGAGCGCCATAGCGCCCTGTCTTCAGCTTGCCGCATCCAGCATCTGCCTGCAGTCTTTCGCAGATCGTCATCCCACCTGGCCGGAGGGCGTCCTACACTACGTTTGCCTGTTGTTTGTGTTGTTACGTTTGTTTGTTGTGTCGTATACTTACAAGTAACATAATATCTGATGTCGGTGCGAAAGCGCCAGCTTCCCCTTATAATGCGGACACGTGTGGATGTCATCTTCTGTTAACTGCAGCACTTTAGACTGCTTGCCAAAGAAGGACGTCGGGTGGAGGAACACGAAGGGTTTACTCCATGTGTGGTAGAGTTGTTCTGCTATTGACTGTAAAAATATAAATATTAATTGTCGACATTTTCACATAAAATATCATCTAGCTCCCAATAAAGAGCTAAGTAGAGCGTGTTCATCAGATTAATAATATAAATAAATAATGCTGGACAATTAATGTTATACTAATTTTTTGCATTTATAAAATACACAAAAATACTCCCCGCACAAAAATTCTTCAGATTTTTTCTGCGGCGGAATCGTTCCCGCAACTTTCTGTGTCTCAGGCAGGCCCTCGCACATTGTGCCTGCGTAGATATGAGCTTTTGTGGACTGAGCTGGTAAGTAACCTTAGAGCATACCAGAAATATTTGCAAGACCTAATTTTTTTTCGCATAGGTATACCTTAACCTGAACAGCCCATATTGCTCCACTGCTGGACGCAGGCCTCCATCTGATAAGCGCCTTATTGGCTTTTCTTACGGTATTTTCTTTTCGATGAATTCGAGTATCGAAACTTCACCTAAAATATCAGTAAGTACCGGTGTTTAAGTTTTTAGAAGTTTTCGTTCTCGCTTGCACAAAATTGAAATGTTGATGTATTGAATATATTTATTTTTAGATAATATATCTATTTTACGTGCATTATATCGGTAATTATCCCGATACTTATTGAAAATACCTATATTTTAGGTACCGATACCGATGAAATTACCGATACCGCATTAGGTCTCAATATATCGGTTCTAGAAAAACCCGTTTAATTTATATCGATACCAATGATGTACCGGTACCACGTCAAGGCCAGTCGAACCGGTATTTGAAAATACAGCTATTCCAAGCCCTGGTCGTGATACATCGGCACTTCCCATTAGGTAAGATTGAAATCAAACTAAGTTCTATTCATTCACGATAAAAAGGTCAGCAAACAGACCTTGCAATGATTAAATTCATCAGCAACAGCCACTTGAGGGTACAAGGCTCGACATAAAACTATCTGAAACAATAACAAGGCATAATTATATTCATAATAAAACTAGTTTCAGTCCACGGCTTCACAGGCAGTTTTAAAAAGGAGTCTTCTTTCCCGGATTACAAAATATAGAATAGAAAAAACATTTGGACACAGGTACAAAAAAGTTAAAAATAAACAAACGGAAAACTAAAATGGCATAAAATGGAGGTAAGTGACACAAAAGGGTGGTAGTTTTAAATATAAGATAGCTCTCCACGTCCTTGCGCCGTAATAAGGGTTGGCTCAGCGTTTGCTGAACATTTTTAACCCCCGACGCAAAAAGAGAGGGGAGTTATATTATAAGTTTGACGTGTCTGTCTATGGCTAAGGTCTGTGGTATCGTCTTTCAAACGAGTAAACCGATTTTCGTTTTTTTTTTTGTCATAGATAATTTTATGACGAGTGTTCTTAGCCATGTTTCATGAAAATCTGTTCAGCCAATAAACGTCGGCGGGTTTTCGAAATTTTTAATTTGTCTTGTATGCTCAGCACTGCTTTTCAGCCAAAGACCTACCATCAATAACATCCGTACCAAATTTCATCAAGAACCGCTCAAACGTTGAGTGGTGAAAACGTAACAGACAGAGCGACTTATCAGAATCAGAAAACATGATAAGAGCAATCTCGTCATGTTTTCTGATACTGATAGTGAGTGTGTAAACAATTGTGCACCTCCTGTGAAATCCCAAGAGCAGCTGACGTAAGAGTCTACTTGGAAGTAGACTCATATGATTTTTAAATAGTCTTTAAACTCACTATCAGTATCAGAAAACATGACGAGTACAATCTCGTCATGTTTTCTAATACTGATATTGAGCGTAAAACACTCGTGCACCTCCTGTGAAATCCCAAGAGCATCTGATGCCACGTACGTCGGGCAAGTATGCACACATGCTCTCCCACGTTGCGTCGCGTACGTTGCGTTAGTCTGTTTCTACCTTTACTGTGCGTTATTATTACTGTATCATTTTGAGGTAAATGGGACTAGAAAACTTACCTTCAACATTATAAGATCCCGTCCACTAGAAGCGCTGGCCCCAGATATCAGCGCCTGTATCCTCGAAGCGTCATTCGTCATCCGAAACTCAATATCCTTGATATCCATGACGTCATCATCATTGCTCTTCTCATCGACTATTTCGTAGGAGTCTACTTTCAGACGTTTCTTTCGTTTGGAGTCTTCAGCTGCTTTTTGCTTGTATTGCCTGGATGATAGAGTTGAAAATTGAACGAGTTTTTTGTGAGATCATCTTTTGTAATGTTATTATATTAATGAATGAATGAACACTTTATTGGACATACAAAGTAAATAAAATTACTTAATTATAATACTTTAAAATATAAATTTAAAAAATAACGTCGATAGGCGGCCTTCTTGCTTAAAGCAATTTCGTTCAGGCAATCTTACTACTAACAAAAGATATAATAGCTTTATAATATTAGCAGAAAAAATTACCTTCTCATATCTTTCAATTGTTTCAACTGGCCATGTCTCATCGCTCGTTCCGCTGACGTCATCGCCTCTGGTTCCACAGTTTCCATCAGATTATTCATCTAAAATCAAGTTGATATCGGCTATTTATAATGAACTTAAGGCGAATAGTAGGGGTGATAGTGGCGCCACTACATATTTAATTTAATCATTAAGTTATACAAAGGAATTATCAAAAAATCGGACCGCTGGTAGACGATACCTATCACAAGCTTTTATTTAATGTATCTGTAATAGTTTTGTTTTGTGTTATTCAATCAAAAACCTTGTTTGGAGAGCTTGGTGGCCACCAATAGGAACTAAACTCTTGAAACAAGTTAAGTATCTGCCTAAATAATACAGTACAAAACTATTGTAGATACATTTAAAAAAAGCTTATGATAGATATCGTCTACGCGCGGTCCGATTTTTTGATAATTCCTTTGTATAACGTAATTATAAAATTAAATATGTAGTGGCGCCACTATCACCCCTACTATTCGCTTTAAGAAATGATGACATGCAATTTACTATTCTATTCCCCTTCTATTGCACCAAGCGCGCGCGCCTCTGTTTTCCTCACACACAAATCTGGCATGATAATAAGGTTCAATTTACCTGTAACAAGCTTCTAAGCTGTGCAGAATGTTTAGTAACCTCGTATAGTCGTTGTTCCTCGATTCCCTTTTTATTGCAACAAGCGCGCGCGCCTCTGTTTTCCTCACACACAATAACTAGCGTTATCTGGCATGATAATAAGGTTAAATTTACCTGTAACAAGCTTCTCAACTGAGCAGCGAGTTTCGTAAGCTCGTATAGCCGTTGCTCCTCGATTCCCCTTATAATGCACCAAGCGCGCCCGCCTCTGTTTTCCTCACAATAATTAGTCATATCTAGCATGACTATAAAGTTCACTTTACCTGTAACCAGCTTCTAAGCTGTGGAGCAAGTTTAGTAAGCTCGTATTGCCGTTGTTCCTCGATTCCCCGTATACTGCAACAAGCGCGCCCGCCTCTGATTTCCTCACAATAATTAGTTATATCTAGCATGACTATAAAGTTCACTTTACCTGTAACCAGCTTCTAAGCTGTGCAGCAAGTTTCGTAAGCTCGTATAGCCGTTGCTCCTCGATTCCCCTTATAATGCACCAAGCGCGCCCGCCTCTGTTTTCCTCACAATAATTAGTTCTATCTAGCATGACTATAAAGTTCACTTTACCTGTAACCAGCTTCTAAGCTGTGCAGCAAGTTTCGTAAGCTCGTATAGTCGTTGCTCCTCGATTCCCCTTCTATTGCACCAAGCGCGCCCGCCGCTGTTTTCCTCACACACAATAATTAACCTTATCTATCATGATAATAAGGTTCAATTTTCCTGTAACAAGCTTCTCACCTGTGCTGCAAGTTGCGTAAGCTCGTATAGTCGTTGCTCCTCGATTCCCCGTCTACTGCACCAAGCGCGCCCGCCTCTGTTTTCCTCACACACAATAATTAGCCTTATCTGAGATGATAATAAGGTTCAATTTACCTGTAACAAGCTTCTAAGCTGTGCAGCAAGTTTAGTAAGCTCGTATAGCCGTTGTTCCTCGATTCCCCGTCTACTGCACCAAGCGCGCCCGCCTCTGTTTTCCTCACACACAAAACTAGCGTTATAGAGCATGATAATAAGGTTCAATTTACCTGTAACAAGCTTCTAAGCTGTGCAGCAAGTTTAGTAAGCTCGTATAGTCGTTGCTCCTCGATTCCCCTTCTATTGCACCAAGCGCGACCGCCTCTGTTTTCAGACTTCACTGTTAGCCATGCGCAGTATAGTGAGAGCAGGGTTAAGGGGTCGCCGTGATCTGATTCGTCAGGTTTTCGTGAGTTCTGTGGATAGAAAACAAGAGATTCTTTGTTTATAAAATGGTACGAAGTATGCTATGGTGGTAGTGGTACCTACAATTAAAATCCGTTGATAGGGAAATCGGCCCTATTATGTCATTTGGCTTTAAAGAGCCTTGACTAAAACGATGTGTTTTAGTCATGGCTCTTTAAAGCCCAATGATATCTATACTAATATTATAAAGAGGAAAGATTTGATTGATTGTTTGTTTGTTTGTATTGAATAGGCTCCGAAACTACTGGACCGATATTTTATCCCGGAATTTCCACGGGAACGGGAACTACGCGGGTGAAACCGCGAGGCGATCATCTAGTAGTATAATATCAAGGATCGGATAAGATCAAGGGAAATCCTAAGATCTCATATAGGAGTTTTTTTTTTACTGAACTCTTTATAAGTTGGATGTGAACTAGGTTAAAAGACCGGTTTCTAGGTCTTTTATCCAAGTTGGTGGTTTTTTGGTACCTATAAGGGTAAGTTTATCAATTTTATCATACATAGATTCCCATGGATAGTGTGACCTACCTCACATTCAAAATCCCGATGAGCCCTCGTGGTATAAATAGACCGTATCCCCAAAGCGGCTGCCAAAGCCAGCGCAGAGTCTCGTTTGTGAGCGGGTAGAGTCGCCGCGCCGAGCACCAACGCCTTGGCTAGCGACACTTCTACGGGGAGGTTGGATAGGGCACGCCCGAGGGAGGTCAGCTTCTCGTTGAATGTTAGGGCACCCTGAAATTAAGAAAAAAAACTTAATTTGGCACCCTACGGCATTCTATACGGGTGAAAACACGAGATCTAACACTGAAGGTACCTACTGAAGGCTTTAAAGCCTGCGCAGTCGGGGTATTTTTGTACGGGGGTGTACGGGGTAGATGCTGCAGAACATCAATATGTGGCTTTGGTACAATTTTTGATTTAATTACAGTTTAGAAGGTGGAAGCTTCCATTCTAACCCAACAAGGTTTTACAGTTATAACATTTATTTATTATTTATTGAAATAGGATATAATGAAATGTTTTAAATGCAAGTACAATTTCACTCTTTTCATCATCTGGTATTGCGTTGCGATTGTGATGCATTGCACTAATTCATTTCCGAAAAAGGACTATACTGTAGTAACATTAGGCCACTGCCTAATGCAATAAATGCTAAGATCAAAAGACTTGCATGTTGTTTCAACTCTAAAATAGCGTTCTCAACGCCTTCCGGCGGTGCGTCTAGGAACGGAAACCGCCTCACATCGCTGACTCTCAAAGAGCTCATCAACTGAAGCAGAGACCTTAGCCGGACCCGTGGTTATTCAGAAGGCTTAGTGTCCACTAGAGGAATAATGAGCGAAGGACTTACATGTTGTTTCAACTCTAAAATAGCGTTCTCAGCGCCCTCCTCCGGCAGCGCGTCTAGGAACGGAAAACGCCTCACATCCCTGACTCCTAAAGAGCTCATCAACTGAAGCAGGAACCCTAGCCGGACCCATGGTTATTCAGAATCAGAAGGCTTATTGTCTACTATGGGAATAATGAGCAAACGACTTACATGTTGTTTCAACTCTAAAATAGCGTTCTCAACGCCCTCCTCCGGCGGCGCGTCTAGGAACGGAAACCTCCTCACATCGCTAACTCCTAAAGAGCTCATCAATAGAAGCAGAGATGCCAACGGGACCCGTGATACTTCAGGAGTGCTAAATGGTTCCATGTCGGTGAATTGTTTCTCGGAGTAAATTCGGTAGCAGACGCCGGGACCTTAAAGTATGAATGAGTGAATGAACGCTTATTGCACGAAAGGACATACGATCCTTTTTCATACAATACTAGCTGCGCCCCGCGGCTTCGCGCGCGTGGAAATTTATGTTTCCCACTTTCTTAAATTTTTTTTGCTATAAACCTCACGGAGCCCGAGACCTTTCCAATGAATGCAAAACCGTGGAAATCGGTTCGTGCGTTCTGGAGTTATAGCGTCAGGAAGGAAAACCCGACTTAATTTTATATAGTAGATAAAAACAATAAATAATTGATTCGTAGAGTGTTTTAGCGTGGGTTTATAGCAAATTAGTTTATGCCCGCGGCTTCGCACGCGTTGCTTCTATACTTAAACGTTTAAAGGGTGGATTTCTATCCCATGGGAACTGAGTTATCGGATAAAAAGTAGCCTATGTTTGATTCCAGGATTAGAATTACCTGTATGCCAAATTTCAGCCCGATCCGTTCTGTAGTTTTGGCGTGAAGAGGTAACAAACATCCATCCATCCATCCAAACTTTCGCATTTATAATATTAGTGTGATAAGAGAGGTTAAAATATTCTAAAATTAAGTAGTAGGTATTTTAATTTAACCTATCAAAGATCTGCTATTTATAAATTACTTGTACAACCTAGTAGTAGAAAAAAAAATTTTTTTCGCGCGAGACTGATTACCTTAAATGGACTATCGTACAAAGCTAAAGCGGTATGAATTACCTGTCCTCCCAGCACGTCCTTTCCTCTGATCAGCGCTGGCCTTTGAGATCCAGAACTCTTTTAACCTCTGCATTTTAGTCGTGGAGTCATAACTCATCTCTTTGACCTTCCCAGAGTCGACAACGAAACGGATACCATCTATGGTGACAGATGTCTCAGCTATGTTGGTCGATACTATGCATTTACGTACGTGTTCTGGCGGGTAGTCGAATACCTGGAAAATAATTTGATTGTTTTTAAAAAAAACTAAAAGTTCATAATTGTCAGAGAAATCGTCGAACATACATTAAAAAACATGCCGAACATTTCGAAGTATGTTAAAAACCTATATTTTTTGTGCCACTGTGTATACTTGAAATGGCCATCACATCTTTTTTTTAATATATAATCTAGCGTACACTAGAATAACATTACAATCTAGCCATAGGTTTGACTAATGGGTAATTTTGTTTTAACTTAATGTTATAAAAACATATCACTAAGAACGTGTCCATCGGCACTTTTCTTATTGTCTCTATTTAAGGGGAAGACACTTGGTTCGTGTGTTCATTAAAATTAGCACTTATGCACTTTAGCTTTAACTATCACTACACTAACTCAAAAGGTTTAGTTCTTTTGAGCCTTCTCACTATGTCCGTGTTGTCGAGGAGCTGGATAGCCTCGACGTTCACATGATGATGAAGCCTCTGTTCATGAGCCTCTGCGTATTTTTGTATTATTCTATCGACGAATTCAATCTTCAGGTCCCGATGAAGATCGCCATTTCTTACATACCAGGGAGCATTAACAATTGCCCTGAGTACTTTATTCTCGAATCTTTGTATAATTGCTACATCAGACTTTTTGGTACAGCCCCAGAGCTGTATGCCATAGGTCCAAATTGGCAAAAGGACTTGGCCATCACAAAATGACGTAAGTATTTAAGATTATTTTTGTTTGTTTTTGCCACAGAAATCTGAATATTGTATTAAGATTTCTGTGGTTTTTGCCCAGTTCTCTACTCTTCTGTTGTTACTCTTTACGTGTGTTACTCACCTGATACATACAAGCCGTATAGGTGAACGGACTAATAACGTTTTCTAGAGGTAGAATTAAGTTGAGAAATAAATACATCCTCACCTCACCTCAACAGCCTATATTGGTCCACTGCTGGACGCAGGCCTCCCCCTGATAAGCGCCTTATTGAGTTTTATCTCATGGGGAGTAATGCCCATAATCCAAACGCTGGGCATGCGGGTTGGGGATTGCAGTTCGGTGGTAGAATTGTTCTGCAGGGGGCGCTGCTGCCCGCTCCCAGTTGATATCCCTTAGTCGCCTCTTACGACACGCGCGGGAAGAATTGGGGTCGTGTAAATTCTAAGCCGGCACCACACAGCTACACAAAATAAATACATGGATGTCTTAAAAATTTCTATCGGTACGAATTTACAAACGACGAAATTTCCTATTCTTGCACTTTAACATCTCGCTACAAAATCCACTAACACCAGGCAATCATGAAGCTGTACGAGTTAAAGATAAACCAAAACCCACCTTATCCTGTTCACCAAGTGACAGCCCACTGTGCAGCGGCAGTACAATCCAGTTCTTCGTCTTTTCCGCGTACTGTTGCGCCGCGTCGCATATTGCAGTGATCTCTTGTACTCCGGACATGAATATTAGGAGATCTCCTCTTTCATCCTCTGTAAATGATAAAAGGTCTAGGTTTAGCACATTTATTGCCCAGCTGTCTGTCACTGCTCGCTCACCGAGTTGTCATACATGCACATGTGTTATGGACACTCAATTTTTAAAGTTTCTGTATAACCAAGGACACAATTAATAATTTTATCGGGTATTTATCGCGTACCTTTTGTGGAGTCGCCCCGTGACCACGATCGCTGTAACGCGGTAGAAACTTAGGGGAAATAAAACAAAAGGTACGCGATAAATACCCGATAAAACTATTACTTAACTATGTTAACAAATCGCGAAAGTTTAAAAAGTTTTAACCAATGACACCAAAACAAAAGTTTATTTATTTACTTAAAACCTTTGTTCACAAAGAAAATTACAATCAAATAATACAAATAAATTAGAACTAGCATTTGCAATTGAAACAATTGAGCTAACTGCAGACCGTTGCAAATAATCTACAGGTAGCATAACTGATCCATATCAATCAAAATCAAAAACTCTTTATTTCCATAAATACAATAAATGTACACTTAGAAAAGGTCAAAATATAAAAGTAAACACTGACACGGAAATAAAGTGATATTTTTGATTTCTGTCGCTTCGATATGTAGACTAAAGTAAAGAAGCGACGAAGAAACCTTTAGCCTGTTATTTGTTATTTTTCGAGTTGGAGCAAAATACCAGTCGGAAGCGTCCCCAAGACGCTCGCTGCATTGCCCTGCTGTATGGCAATGCTGATGCGCTGCACCAGATACTCACCAGCTCTCGGGTCACGCGTCGCTTCGACCAGACGCACAGATAGTTTTTTAAAAGCCGAAGAGCCTCGGTACCACACGGACCTAGGGTCTCGACTATACACTTTAAACCCCACGTACCACGTACTTACCTACTTTCCATAAAATCACAAGGCTTGAGTGTAAATTAGGTTTGTGTTCTTTATTTATCTAGATTAAACTAACAAATCACTATAATGGTATCAATTCAGATTCGATAACACTAAACCAACAACGTGCCAATTACGCGTTTTATACCCAAATCAAATCAAAAACTCTTTATTTCCATAAGTACTATAAATGTACAGAAAAGGTCAATTATAAAACTAAATACTGACACGGAAATAAAGTGACATTTTTGATTTCTGTCGCTTCGGTATGTAAACTAATGTAAAGAAGCGACGAAGAAACTTTTAGTCTGTTAGTTGTTATTTTTAGAGTTGGAGCAAAACCCGTCCCAAGCTTTTTTATCCTCTAGATAATCTGATATTTTACAGTAAGCCTTTTTGCACAGCGCAAGGTTTTGAAGAGAGAGATAGGACTGTGTGGTCAGCTTTTGTTTTAGGAATTTTTGTTTGTATTTTTAGTAGGTAACTTAACTTACCACTACTCAGGCAGGTCTAAAGATCATCATCATCATCAATGGCCTTTACATCCACGAAGGATGATTTATGTAGTGTTTGTTTTGCGGCACTAAGGATACTTACTCGGATATTTGCTATCAATCAACTGCATGATTTGAACGTAGGGCTGCGGGTCCAATCTATCGTCTCTTGATGGTTTCTCATCTATGAACACGGGTTTGTAGTTCAACTCTATTGGAAACAATCTGCCGGGAACCTGAGAAGAATTACGGAAAGTTGTTTACGAGGTCTGACTTCATTGAGGTGATATACATATCCGTCACTTCTACCTGCCTGGAAGAGATCGCTTCTAAGCACACTAATGCTTTACTTATTATGTCGTCTTACGTAGTGTCCCTTTGTAATGTATTTGTGCTGGTGAACAATCATCGATCAAGGTCTCCGCCGGCCGGCGGCCCCCCGAGGGGCCGGCCGGCGGAGACCTTGATCGATTGACGAGACCTTGATTCGAGATTTCAATAAAGCATTCTTGTATTGTATTGTACATCATCATCATCATCAGAATATATTAGTCCACTGCTGGACATAGGCCTCCCCTAATGAGCGCCATAGCGCCCTGTCTTCAGCTTGCCGCATCCAGCATCTGCCTACAGTCTTTCGCAGATCGTCATCCCACCTGGCCGGAGGGCGTCTTACACTACGTTTGCCGAGTCGTGGTCTCCACTCAAGAACACGTTTACCCCAGCGGTTGTCGGTTCTTCTTGTATTGTACACTCTACTTCAATCAAAGAATTGGACTCTCCAGGGCTGGAGTTCAGTGGTTAGAGTGGAGGAACTGCGATATATGCCTATAAGCATGTAAGTATAGTGTATACCTAAAGATCCTAGTTCTCCCACTCCAGAATTTGAAGGGCTTTTGAGATTTAAACTGAACGCATAAATCTATCGTCATAATAATAACCTAAGGCGACAAGAAGTCGAAGAATCGAATTTGAGTCATACGATTTTATCGAATCCCGCCTCAATTTGATCGTCAAATAAATCGTCAAAGTATTCCCCAACCCAACCTATCATAGAATGTAGTGTTACAATTCCTGGAGTTTTAAACAACTTTGGACCTTATTCTTTCCGTAAGCCAAGAACCTATTACTTTCGAATTGCCATTTTAAACTGACCTGAATAACAGCAGCGGATTCCGCCGCGAAATAATCCTCAAACAACTTAATATTGATTGTAGCGGACATAAGCACCAGTTTGATATCAGTTCGCGTATGGATCAGGCACTTAAGAACACCTAATAAGAAGTCCCCCATCAGATGCCGCTCGTGAATCTCGTCCAGGATGATGACGTCATAATCTGGAAGGTTTTCTGAAGACATCTGTAACAAATTATCAAAAACTCATCTTGTAATTTGTAATTTACTAGCGGCCCGTCCCGGATTCGCACGGGCGGACATTAATTTTTAAAAATTTGGGATAAACGTAGGTTTCTAATATTTCTGTGGCAGGATATTTTATACTTTTATCCGACTGCCCCGTTGGTATAGCGGTCGCGTGTTCAACCGCTGATAATGTGGTCCCGCGTTCAAATCCCGGGTCGGCCCAAGATTTGTGTTATTGGGTATTTTCTAGCAAGAAATATTCACTGTAGCAGCCCGGAGTAAGGAAATTGGCGGTGTTAGATGGCTTAACGTGTTTTCCGAGGCACGGGGGCGTGCCTCAGAAAGCACATTAAGCCGTTGGTCGTGCGTTTGACCTCTCCCCGGTCGTGCCCGCCCCCGGTGGATATCCCTTAGTCGCCTCTTACGACACCCGCGGGAAGAGTTGGGGTTGTGCAAATTCTAAGCCGGCACCACACACCAGCGCACACACTTGTGCACTATAATATGTCCTACGTGTTGTCGCTCTCGTTTCTTTTCCCGCTATCACTGAGTGATGTAAACGAAGTGCGCCAAGTTCAAGTGTACGGGCGCGAGACGAACCTTCCACCGTCCGTCCGACCGTCCGTCCGACCGAGCCGAACGAGCCTCGAACCTGCGACCGAGCTGAGCCGATCTAGCCCGAGCCATCGAGTCGAACGAGGCACAAGATGACTGCACTTCGCTCCTGACCGCCGAACAGTGAACTACAACTAACCTCCCTAGTCCCGGGTTTATTTCTAGCCTAGATTATTATACAGTAAAGTATAGATAGATACCTTATTAGCTTATTACCTTTATAAAATGTAATGTGATATGAACATAGGTGTGTAATACACACCTATGTTCATATGTTTTGTGAGATTATACGATTCATTGTGCAACCCTCATGTTTCTTTTATCAGAAGTGTTTACCTTGCCACACCCACAAAATGCCACCCCGCAAAAGTCGAGAAAGGATACCTCGAGCTCGTCCTCTGCTACGTCCAGCTCTAGCAGCAGCAGCAGCGCTAGCGAGCGCCACCGACAAAGGAGGAAGCGTCACCGTAAGCAGTCGCCAACCGTGAGTCGGAATGTCGTACCTATTATCGTCAGTGATTCCCGAATTTGACCCGCTCGTAGATTATGTAAATATGTGGTTAAATTTTATAGAAACTAACGCTCGTACATTTCGCTGGTCAGATAGCATGATCAAGCAATAAGCTCTTCAAAAATTACGCAATACCGCAAAAACTTGGTTAGATTATTTTCAAAAATATCATGTCAGGTGGACCACGTGGAGATGGAAAGCATGGCGCGACACGTTGTCGGATATTTTTTTAAGTTCATCGAAATATGTTTCGATCTCAGAATTAATCGACGCCAAACCCGTAGTAATCCAATCCTAACCTATAAGAATTCTATTTTGAGCAGAAATCTAAAATTGACAGCTTACACCTAGGGTTTAGGGAACAAGACATAATATCGGTTATTGTAGGTTTAGTAGGCGATTCAAACAATTACTGTTACTGCCGAGACCGGTTTTCGATATTGTGATGAGTTGGCTGCCTTTTTACATGGCATGGCATGGCATTTTTACTCGCAAACCAACTGACATTGGAATACCGCAGAATAATTCGATGCCCATGAAAGATTCTTTTCAACAGAACTCTTATATGGCCCCGAGTAAATGTAAATGTAAAGTAATGTGTATGAGTCCGATGTAAAAATAGAACCTTCCAATGTTGACGTGTTACCGCTGTGGGGAAGAAGGACACTGAAGGAACCAATGTCCTATCACTAGTAACGTAAAATGTTCCTATTGCAGTAAGATGGGTCATTTAGAAATCGCTTGTAAATCAAAAGCGAAAGTAGAAAGAGGCCGAACCAAAATGATTTCGTTCGCTTCCGATCCAGTAGGTACCTAAGCAGAAGTTTTATAAACCAAAATGTACTTTTTAATAGATAATCATAATCATGCATAACTAGCTGCGCCCCGCGGCTACGCCCGCGTTGAAATGTATGTCTTCAACATTCTTAATCTTTTCTTACATATGAACCTTCTCCTGACAATAACAAACACAATAAAAAAAGAATTAGCGAAATTGGTCCAGCCGTTCACGCGTGATGCCGTGACCAAGGGAAATAGGGATTCATTTTTATATATGGTTATGCATAATGATCATGCATCCATAGCATTGTTTTAACTCTCGGGTAAACCAGTATTGCTTGTAACCATACTTTAGATGACTTCATAAACTTCTTGACCGCGCGCGTTACCAGCTCAAGTAAAAACAACTACCTACAATTATGTAACCAAGGTAAGGTTATTTGTAGACTACCTCTAGAAAGCTTAGTAAGATAACAGAACACTTCGGTATGTAGACTAAAGTAAAGAAGCGACAAAGGAACCTTTAGCCTGTTAGTTGTTATTTTTCATTTTTCGAGCTGGAGCAAAACGCGTCCCAAGCATATTTATCCTCTAGATACTCTGATATTTTGTAGTAAGCCTTTTTACAAAGGATATGTTTGACAATTTGCTTAAAATATGTATTTATTGATAATTTTTGCAACTCACTTGGAGTTTTGTTGTAGAAGCGTACCTATACATTGCTCTTTAGAAAATGCGTTTATCTTGTGTAGTCTAGTTGTGGGCACAGCGAGTTTTTTTTTCTTATTTCTAGTATTTATATTAGGTATGTAAGTAGCTATAATAAGGGAATCTATTGATATTTCTATGAGTGTACAACAAGTTTTCATAAATATATTGACATGGTTCTGACATTATGTTTATTTCTTTGAATTTATCACGCAGGGATTCTCTGCTCATCTATCAATCAGCTATCTAGTACCCAAACAGAAGCTCTGCTTACATTGGGGCTAGATGATGCTATATAGATTCTCCAGCATTTTTTCTTTTGAGAATAACACCCAATGCCTACGATTCAGGGCCAAATTGACAGATTGCATAGATTTAAATTCTATCCTTCGATTGATATGAAAAGAGGGTACCTACCGACGACGACGTTCATAAAAGTGCATTAATCACAAATGACGGTAACTACGAATGGTTATGCGATGGTTAGGTATTCAATGGACCCGATGTGTTCCAAAGGTGTTCCAATGAACACTATTTTAGGCTATCTTTGTCAGGGTAGTTTGTTAAAACGATTTACTTATTGTATTGCAACCAAAACCAGTGAAGAAAACATAATTTGCTTACACACAGTGTTAGATGTCCGTATTAAAAATAGGCTCACAGATAATTTATGAAACATGTTTTTGTATAAAGATAGAATAAAATTTTTGGATACTTACTATAAAAATGATTATTAGATAATAAAAAAAAACTACAGACTGCTCGCTAGGTTTTGAATTAACAAGAGGTTATTGCGCATGAGTCATTGGGTGGATACTCCTCACGCAAAACTTTCCTTTTAATGTCGTTACAAGTACAACGCGTAAACGCGCTGAGTAGGCGTTCGTGTCTGAAGTACCTAGGGGAAACTGTTTGTACCATAACATAACTGAGGATTACTGGCAGCATCCTATCTGTTCAGTAGTACAAGATCCTTGCATTCTGTAATAAGTATTCGAGGTTTTAGTCAGGTGAGGCCGAGTCGAATGAACAGTTAATAATTATTATCAATACGAGTTTACACATGGTTAGGTATATGGTATGGTAGACATAAGGCTTATATTTAGATTAGTTTACGAAGTTTGTGTTTATACCTAATCGTAAAAACACAAAAAGTCAAGTTGTAATTAACGAATAAAATAAAATATTTAAGGTATTTAGAAACGTCACACCACAAAGTTGCCTACCGGTTACCCATTGTTAACAGCCGTGCCGATTTTAAATGGACTCTGCATTTATAAACGTTAAGTAAGAAATCAATCGTACTTTAAATAAAAACACATCTACGGTCCCGAGCGAGGTCTTCTTTGGGTATAATTCGGATGTGGTAATAGACGACGATAACACGTTACATTCTGATGACGTCACGGCATTGCGGAATACGGTTGGCGAAGAAGCTTTATGTCGGAGGGCTTCTTTTCAACGCTAAACGAAAAGATGCACCTTCCTGTTTTTATTCCACCTTCATGTGCAATTGGAGCCTTTAGTTGTAAAAAAAAAAAAAAAAATCGAGTCATTATAATGGCGGTTCGAGCACATAGCTGTTTCGCTCTTCAAGGGTCCATTCCAGGTGACAACGATAGGTACCTACCAGGTAGCAGACATGGGTGGAGCTGAGCTGACTTCTAAACGCTACGATGATGACGTAGCGTGCGGCGTGAGAACATGAAACCACGGATACGTCTGACTGTTATTTTGGTTATTTTATTTGTATTGTAAACAATAAAGTGTTCTGGTAATGTCGGATGTTGTCCAGTTGTGAGTATGTAGGAATAACACTTGCCACACACATACACACACTTGAACACTTGAACTTGAAATAGGTATACCTACCTTTATTTTGAGACTGTTATTATTGTTCTATTTTTGAATTCATTTTGTTTCATTTTGGTCGTAATAAATAGGTAATTGCTTGGTCTTAAAGTTAAAGCTTCAAACATTGTTGACGTATTGTGGAGTGTTGGGTTAAAGCTACAGCAGGCATCCTTGTGAACGCTGTTGTTAAGTGGTGATAAACAACTAGCTGATCCCTGGTGAACATCAGCTAGTTTAAACCACAGAGCTTTTTAATCCAATCACTTTGCAGTACATGGTTCAGTGTTTGAAGCATCTGCACTATCTACCTGTACCTATATTACACGGGTACATTTACTTACACGGTAGAATGGTTAATAACAGTAATTAAGTTATGTGTTATTGATATTGTTATGTTTTCAGCTTCATCTCCAAGACCAGCACGTATTCGGGGCGAATACGTAAGCAGGATAGCCGGATGTTGTCGCTCTCGTTTCTTTTCCCGCTATCACTGAGTGATGTAAACGAAGTGCGCCAAGTTCAAGTGTACGGGCGCGAGACGAACCTTCCACCGTCCGTCCGACCGTCCGTCCGACCGAGCCGAACGAGCCTCGAACCTGCGACCGAGCTGAGCCGATCTAGCCCGAGCCATCGAGTCGAACGAGGCACAAGATGACTGCACTTCGCTCCTGACCGCCGAACAGTGAACTACAACTAACCTCCCTAGTCCCGGGTTTATTTCTAGCCTAGATTATTATACAGTAAAGTATAGATAGATACCTTATTAGCTTATTACCTTTATAAAATGTAATGTGATATGAACATAGGTGTGTAATACACACCTATGTTCATATGTTTTGTGAGATTATACGATTCATTGTGCAACCCTCATGTTTCTTTTATACGCATCTGGCTAGTCTCCGATGAGATTGGCCGCCGTGGTCAAAATTCGGCTAGGAGGACATTAATTATTATTATTTTAACCTACCTCCCTCGCTGCGTTGCCCGGGTGCGGCGTCATTTATTTTTCTAATAGTATTTTGTTTAGATTGACATTTTTAAATTTTTAATATCTTTTGAATGGAATGTCCGATTTGAATAATTCAAAAAGTAATCTACGGGTATTGAAACAGTCTTAATTATGAAATGATTTATTTGGATAAGGATTAATACAGAGGTATGGCTAACATGGTCAGACTTCGGTCAGTATTTCTATCAACTTTTAAAAAGTAAAAAAATAGTTATACTGACACAACTACAATAGTTGGACATATGGTACCGCTGAGTTTTTTGTAGATATTTATATAGTCTTTAATATTGTAGAAAATTTTTTTGTTCTATCATGAATAGTTTCCGCAGCGCATGCGATAGACAATTTATGGCTAATTTTTTTACACCTTGGGTTACATTATTGAAGATTTAGTAGGGATCCCTAATTTTTTCAAGAACTAAATATAGCCTATGTTACTCAGGAATAATGTAGCATTCTAATGGTGAAAGAATTTTTGAAATCGGTCCAGTAGTTTTTGTGTTTATTCGTAACAAACATACAAAAATACAAATCTTTCCTCTTTATAATATTAGTATAATAGATTATTAGACGTGCATTGAAAGCAGCGCCATCTAGTTTAGCCAGTACCACAGCCAGTACTAAAATAAAGTAATATGGTGAGGTAGAAGTGACGCTATAATCACATCAAGATCTGTTTCAATCTGATTTTTTATCTTGCTAACCTGAAACTGCACAGTGCAGAACTCAAAGAGGATTTCTTTTATGCCAAGACTCTTGATTATTTTATAGTTCCACTTAAGAATTACACTGATATTATAAATGCGAAAGTTTGTATGAATGTTTGCTACTTAGCTCTTTACGCCAAAACAAATGAACAGATCGGGCTGAATTTTTGGATACAAGCATTTTTATAACATTAATCAGTTCCCATAGAATAGAAGTAACATGTAAGTCACAGGCAGAAATTAGTAAATAAATAATGATGTACAGTCCACACAGCATCATGAAAGTTAGGATTTTAACTGACCTGCCTCAGTAAAAGACCTTCTGTTATGAAGCATATTTTAGTATCAGATGTTTTACTCTTCTCAAACCTGATCTGGTAGCCAATCTTAGTTTCAAATTGTGTCAGTGTTTCAAATGCCACTCGCTTTGAAAGTGAGACACAGGCAATCCTTCTTGGCTGTGTGCAAGCTAGAACCAAAGATTTAATTTTTATTCATTTATTTTAAAACAATCTTAATATTGACTTATTTTAACATGATTTGATTAATGTCTGATTGTTCTGTAGATGTTTCTGCTAGAAGCATATATGTATTGCATGGTAGTGTTTTGTGCATTCTCCCCCTGTCTCACCAGACTCTAACCAGCCTAACTCCCTGAAGTACCGGAATGATGAGGATTACCAGCTTCGTATCAGCTTTTTGGTAGGTGTGGTTGGGGTTGATGCCTGAATGAGACTCTTCAATCATGTATGTATGTTTAAGACTGTTGAAGTAATGATAGTTACAACAGTTCTCTGTTCACAACAGTTGGCATTATGCTGAGCCTAGGCCCATTTGCTACTGCAGCACACATTGATTAATTTTATTGTTAACATCATTTGTTAAATGTACCTACTGTATGTGTTCTTATTAGTTCAATTAATTTAAGACTAAATATTTTATTTTGAATGTGTTATGTAAATGTGTGTGTGGTGGCAAATAAATGGTATGTCTATGTATATGTCTAGTTATAATTTTCTTTAACCCTTTTCTACAAATCTTACCAATGTTTTGGAATCCTGCCTCATGTAAGTACTGAGGTACTTGCGTAGACTTTCCACAGCCTGTGTCACCAGCTATCACAATAACCCTCTCATTTTTCACTGCTGATACTATTTCATTTCTGAAAATAAATAGGAAGTTGTAATGATTGTTTAAAGTCATTGGATGTCGCTAAAACTAAACTATACTAATTTGAAAGCATTAAAAATGATGTCGTCCCTTTCACAACGATCGAAATAAAAAGGATAGCATTGATTATAGTACAGTCAAATTAGTTTAGTATAGTTTTGAAAACATTTAAATAGACACCATTGCCAACTTTAACTGAGTTTCATAAAAATAATAAATAATGCTGGATAATCCACACAACATCGTCTAGTCCGAGATAGATATTTTTTTAGTATACTCAGAAAACACCCAGGACATGATGAGTAGAATGTAATAATATAAAATAGAATGCAAAAGATTACTGTAAACGTACTTTTGAAATAATTACCTAAATTTTGCCACAGGCAGATCTTTCTGTGCTTGTCTCAGCTTCTTCAGTTTCTCAAACTTTGCTTTATTTTTAAAATCAATGTAGATTGAAACAATGTTCAGAAAAGCATTGAATAAGTTGGGATCCAGCCTTCTCCTGTGTCTATTGTCATCATGAACAGTATCAACATACTTCATCACTGTTGTGAAGTTAATGCAATTGAATTTAGAGAAATCCGATGATGATTTATCATCAGGTATGATTGGTTTTCCAGCCTTTTTCAATGTTGCTTCATACTTCTTCAAAAACACCCAGAAGTCCTCCAGATTGTTAACAACTGTGTTACTATCGTTGCTGTAAAGGATTATTTTGTTTAGATCTCGTTTGTAATCCTCAAAACTGAAGTTGTCGTCAGCTTTTGAGGTGCTGCAGCTTCTCCGTCTTTTTTGTCGTTCTCTTTTTTGTGAAGGCGAACGTCTACGTCTCTGATAGCTCCTTCCAGGACTAGGGCTCTTTCCCATATTCGTTGACAAATGCAAGGGACTTTTTACAACCTAGATTTATTAGGATTAAGAACTTTTGCTATCTTTTTCACTCAATTTTTGTGAGTTATATTTATCTATCGCAAAAGTAAACAAAACAACTTCAACTTCAACTTCTTGTTTGATGGCTTCCAACTAAACCAATATTAATGTCGTTTTTGACATTGACGTGTATTCTGCGTGTTGACATTGCCATTTAAATAATGTCAATCTTATGGGCTAGGCTAGGCTAGACGTCGTAGAAAGAGAAACCTATAGAACTCGCGCAATTGCCATCGCATTCACACTAAAGAGAGAACGACTTATGCCTAAAGCCTAAGAAGAAATGAAATAGGACGATTAGCTCTCTATCTCATCCAGCGTGCCGGTTTTTGCATTGTTTAGCACCTCCATGTGCTAAACAAATTTCCTTTGTTATCGACGGAGCTCGACACGAGACTGGTGAAAAAAGTTTTAAAAGTTCTAAACTTTTGTTTTTTATGTTTGAATGTGATCAATTTGTTTATGTGGACATTCCCGCAGCTAAAAACAATAAAAAAGAGAGACAAATATGGTGCGGTGCAGCGTTTTTGCATGTAGAAGTGATAGTGAAGAAAAGGTGCCGAATATATCATTCCACTCGTAAGTACAAGTTCTTTTGACTACAAAAAGGTTCAAAATTTACAGTTTCATAGATTTACATACACACAAGGCTCAAACAATATGTTTTATGCTATTTTTAGTTCATCTAACTTGTAATTGTGAAAATTTAGGGTTGCCTGCACCCGATGATAAAATTCCCCGAATGGTGCATTGAAATATTTTTTAATAGGTACCTACATAGCTAGTTTATAGATAATGTAGCTCGCTATGCATAGCAAATTAGTTTATGCCCGCGGCTTCGCACGCGTTGTTTCTATGGAAACGTTTAAAGGCCATTTCTATCCCATAGCAACTGATTTGTGGGATAAAAAGCCTATAGGCTTTTTATATAAATCCTGGAATCTAACATAGATGTTAGATTCCAGGATTAGAATTACTTACCTGTATACAAAATTTCATTCCGATCCGTTCTGTAGTTTTGGCGTAAAGAGGTAATATGTAAGTTGTTGCTATGACACACATAGCCCATCAAACTTCGTGAGATAGAACAACTATAACAAACATTCATCACATCATCCACACCATTCATCAACCATTCATCCACACTTTCGCATTTATAATATTAGTGTTTTTATTTGTTACAGATTTCCCGAAGATAAAGAATTACGTTTGCATTGGATCAAAGCAACGGGTCGCAAAGATTGGGAACCTAAAAAATCTTCGTAATAAAAAAAATTGGTTGCCTGTAAAGTCGGTATACGGGCGAAAGTTTTACGTGACAACGACTTTGTGAGCGCATAACGTGAGCGGAGCGTAACGCGTAACGCAGTTTTTTGAAGTGTCACCCGGCAAACCAATTTATAAGACGTTGTCACGTCAAAATTTTTGTAATGATTCTGTGATATTTTAAATTATTCTGTGATTTTTGTACATAATCTAATTCAACTGTCCAAATCTAATCTAACTGTCCCATATAAATAAGAAAAAAAAATATCTTAAGTAGGTTCTTGTAGAAATTGGTATGCTAATTTTAAAATGATTCTGTGATTTTTATAATGATTCTGCGATATTTTAAATGCTTCGGTGTAAATGCGTGTGTATTTTTTAATAAAAAAAAATGCTGTGACTAACTAGGTATAAGTACCTATACGCAAGTACAATGAAAGTTAAGTACTTTTTAGATAGCAACATTACTATTTTTTAGCAAATATACGATGTTACGTTCGTAAGTAACCATTTTTTTTTAAAGTGTTATTAATTTATGTAAATGTTATTGTATAGGTAATATAACTAAGACATTTATAATTAAACTGTGATTTTATAATTAAGTAATAATAAAACGAAATTTTGAAGACTGATTAAAACTGTAAAATTTATAAACGGTAATTATTGTAATAAATATTGATTATTTTAAAACAAAAACACTTGTTTCTCTATCTGTACTACTCACCTTAGTACCTTCATAATTATATTTACCTACCAAACACAACCTCGGTCTGCCTGCCACTTGTAACGCCAAACAGGGTTCACATTGTGATACGTACTTGTATAATTATAATGACCAAGCAATAGCCTTTATTCACAAAATAGAAAATTATACTAGTATTAACAATTGAAACAATTGAGCTATCTTCAGACTATTGCAGGTAGCTCAACTGATCAATATCAATACCAGTCGGAAGCGTTCCCAAGACGCGCTGGCTGCATTGCCACGCTGTATGGCAATGCTGATGCGCTGTGCCTGATACTCACCAGCTCTCGGGTCACGCTTCGCTTCGACCAGACGCTAAGATAATTTAATTTTTTAAATTTATGAACTGGAAAATCGCAAATCCAATCAACCAAGACATGAAATAAGGAACCTAAAATCGGGGTAAGAAAATTGCATGGCAACACTTTCCCCCCACCACCTCGTATACTTTGTCTTGCTCTTTGGCACGCTCGCTAAGAATCTACCTATATTTATCTGAGCTAGACGTCGTCGGTCGTCGGTCGGCTTGAATGTGTTATGGCACCATGCAACCACTGAAAAAAATTGGTTGTCTGTAAAGTCGGTTTACTGACGATAGTTGAACGTGACAACGTCTTAAGAAAATACTGATGAAATGGTAGCATTTGATACTCGATCAAAACATGTAAATGTACTATAGTATAGCAGCTGTCCACGCAGACGCATCGCTCACTCAAGTAGGAGAGAGACGGATGTCGAGCGCTCTCGCTTGCACTTCAAGCCTTACATGGAACGCCTCAAAGCGAGGTAACGCCGCATGACGTCATGTTTTTTCGTGCGTGCAGCCGGCTCTATCGAATTATAAGACGATGTCACGTCAAAAAACTTGTCTAATATCCTCTCTGTGTCGCATCCCATTCCTAATGTTGTGTTGTACTCTTGCTGTGTTGTATAAATTAGTTAAAATCAATTTGATGCAAAATTTAGATTTTTTTTTCTGTTTTCCTAAAACCGTTCATTTTCATTTTTGAACCGGTCATAATATCGCACCTCCGCTAAATTAGTGTTACAACTTGAAAAAGTCGAATTTTTTGTTAAATATACAGAAAGACTTGAAATTTTAAGGACTTTCTTCCAAAAAATCGTTATAATTGTAACTCCAATAATCTCCGCGTGGTGGAGTTGTAACGCTACACGATTAGGACATTTTGGCGCCTCCGTGTTCTCAATCAGTGTAACAATTAATGTTGTGATAAGTGGACGTGATGATAATGATATTTTTTTACATAAGTATTTTTTTCTAATAAAGAGTTACAAGAACACTTTATTACGGTTTAGTTGAAAAAAATTGCGACAAAATAGGTCTCCTTTATGCAATAAAGTGTTATATTTTAAATTGTATCAATGCTTTAGATGTTTTTGCTAATAGAATTACAAGAGCAAGTGTTCCATTTCATATTGTAATACTATTTGACAAAAACTAATAATTATTTCGGCAAAATATTTAAATTTGTAATGGTGCATTATAACGAAGTCTTTAACTTATTTGTTAAAAAACTATATTATTATTGTATTCTTATGCAATTGAAATGTACCTATCTAAAATCTGATACGAAAATGAATCCAAATGGCCAGGTAAGAAGACACCGATTAATTAATTTTTTGACGTGACAACGTCTTATAAATTGGTTTGCCGGGTGACACTTCAAGAAACTGCGTTACGCTCCGCTCACGTTATGCGCTCACAATGAGAGCGAGTGAGAGGCACGCGTCCCTTCCACTCGGGCATGGTTAGCCCGCCTAAGAGCGAGAGAGACAGACATAAAAAGTGACTTCCTACCATACGAATGAATATTCACATAAAAATTATTTTACCACTCAAAGTCGTTGTCACGTAAAACTTTCGCCCGTATACCGACTTTACAGGCAACCAATTTTTTATAAAGTGTTAGGTTGATTTTAAAAACAATGATAACCTACATAGGTACTTAATTGCGTTGTTGTTGCATCCTCAAGTAAACAAAGGTTTTAATTTTAACTTACTTTGGAATTTATTCAATGATGCAGATCAATTTACGAGTAGGTGTCCTCCCTGTATGCGCAAATAATACAAAAAACCGGAGATCCATACTCTGTAAATGAGCTTTCATTCACAGACTTCGCATCCCTGAAAAAACTACACTCAGATATGTGTTTGAGCATGGGTAACATACAAATTAAAAGGTATTAAAGTTGTAAAATTCATGAAAGAAACACCTAAGTCTCATTTACAAAAACTCGTATGAAAATGAACGATTTTCAAAAGCAAAAAACTGGCACAAACAATCTAACGGTCTACCCGAACTAAAACCTGCCTATAAAAGTCAGCTGCCTCTAAGCGAACGCAAGAAAGCCGATTTAATGAGATTGGTGCTAAGTAATCATGTGCCACATTATGTCCACACACAATTTTTTAATCAATTGCAAGGAGATTAACCGCACTTAAACCTGATGTATCTGTGATTGTCAATTTTAAGCATGTTTCAGTTCCTATGTAGCAATTAATGCTTTAAAAGCACTTTCACAGGAAAAAAATACAGATTTATAACACCCATACGGTGCCACTGCACGCCATCGAGGTGGTAGTTTAATTTAAAAAGTGATAACAAACTGAAACTTAACGTAAGTCCAACGTTTCGTGTAGGTATTAAATGGCACTGATCAATGATACGTACAAAATTTTATGACTTGAATAGTTTTTTAGTTTTCTATGGTAAGATTTTGATTAAGTATATTTTTGTTACAGGTTTTTTTTTGTAAGTTTAGAACGGAATAAAGTTATTTCACTGAAATAACAAGCCAGATTCTGATTATTTCTCATGAAAATAAACATCGTTACAATTAAAAACAGTTACTTTATTTCATAAATAAGCAAATAGCTATCTAAAATAGTGTTACAAATAAAAATTTTCAGGCTTTCTTTCAGGAAAATAGATAAACTGAATATCCAATTTGATAGTGTTTATTTTGAGCTTTCCAAATATATATAGTTTGTTACATAATTTAAATAAAACAACATAGTTATAGACTATTTATCAAATCTGTGAGTTTGTTTTCGCTCTCCTGAAAATTAAGGTTTTTCAAGTTGTAACACTAATTTAGCGGAGGTGCGATATTATTTTTGAAGTTTACGACACTCCTTAGTGACACCATGAACCATGAACCTTTAACTAATCTCTAAAGATTCATGATGATGACTGACACTGGCAGAGTCAAAGAGGGAGTCAAAGCGCACGAACTTATTTCATTCATTCAAAAGTACCCTGTCATCTCATTAGCCTGTGGCTTATTTTTCTTTGTGACATCTCAGAGTAGAAAAACGAGCCGAGTGCTTGAAAGAAGTAGTTGGTCCTTGTTTAGCACGTTGCAACATGGTGTAGCGTGTCCATGAAAAAATATGATGTCACAGTGACACACAAACAATATGAACGGTCCCAAGGGGGGGGGGGGGGTCACGGGGGTCATGACCCCCCCCCCCCCCAAAATCTTAGTTTAGGTGCTTAAAAAATTGCAACCCACAGCTTGATGATTATATTGGCCTGTTAACTTCCGTTACATTGATTATGGTTACCAACTGCAGCAAAATAAAAAATCGCGGCTCGCTCCGCTCGCCGATATTACTGTTATTTATACTCAGTGTTTTGATTAGCACAGAGGCAACGTTCCCAATTTTATTGGTCTGGCTGGTCCGCTATTGTCAGTTTGTATCCATCCAACCACCACAATAAAAAGCACAAATAATCTGCGAGGTCACTTTGTCAAGCAGTACAAAAAATTAGTAGGCAACAAAATTTTCGCGTTTTGGTCTGGTCGCTGATTACATTTGTTCCTTCTGACTATGATCCAAAGCTCAAAACCCGCCCGTCACTCTGCCAAATTTTCTAATAAGTTGCCCAAAATCTAACAAAAACCAAAAATTGTCGCAGCTCGCTCAACTTGCCGGCAACTTTAAACTGTCTGCCTCTGGTCATGGGCTCCTCCCTCGTTTGAGGTCAGTTTTCCAAACACTCCAAAAATCTAACGCAACCACTAAATTATCGCAGCACGCTCTGCTTGCCTCTGATTGACAGACATTCTGCTGTTTTGATAAGCTTCTGGCTTGCTCTAGTCCAGGACTCCTTCTCCGTTGTTCGCGAGTTTGCAACTGCAAAATATCTTATCCCAAACAACTCACACGCACAGCCAGATCATACAAATTTTCGCGGCTCGCTTCGCTCGCCGTTGATTTTATGTGCTGTCTGGTCTGTTGTCCGCATATTTGGTTGTTATTCGACAAACTTTATAATTGTTCTTCACACTAATATTATAAATGCGAAAGTTTGTATGGATAGATGGATGGATGGATGTTTGTTACGTCTTCACACCAAAACTACTGAACAGATTGAGCTAAAATTTTGCATCGGTGTAATTCTAAGCCTCGAATCAAACATACTGCTAGCTACTTTTTATCCCATTAATCAGTTTCCATGGGATAGAAATTACCTTTGAACGTTTCCATAGAAAGAACGCGTGCGAAGCCGCGGGCAGAAGCTAGTAGCTCATAATTTAGCTTCCTTGTCTTGCATGGACGCATGCCTCACCAATTTCAAAAAAGGCTGCGGCTCCTTCAGAGCTCGCTCCACTCGCTGTTATTTATTTTCTGAACCAGTTTGTGACAACCCAACCCGAAAAAGGGAACAAAAATTTCGGCTACATCTTTTTCGGTGTCTTTTTTGTATTTTCAATTTTTGACGTGACATCGTCTTATAATTCGATAGAGCCGGCTGCACGCACGAAAAAACATGACGTCATGCGGCGTTACCTCGCTATGACGTCATGCGGCGTTACCTCGCTATGAGGCGTTCCATGTAAGGCTTGAAGTGCAAGCGAGAGCGGTGAGCGAAGCGAACCGCAACGCGACTATTGGGGAACTGCACGGCGAGCGAAGCGAGCCGTGACAGTGATGTGACCCCCCTCGCCCCCTGTCCCCTGCCCTCCTCAAGCCCCTTTCCCATCAAAAAATCTGATATGGGTATCGTTTTCGACTAACATGGGGGTGAGGATTACGAATTTGATGACTGCGGGCGTGTGTCGGATTGCGGTGAGCGAAGCGAACCGCAATGCGACTTTTGGGGAACTGCACGGCGAGCGAAGCGAGCCGTGCTGTGACCCTCGTGTGCCCCCCCCCCCCCCGAACCCCCTTCCCCATAAAAAAATCTGATATGGGTATCGTTTTCGACTAACATGGGGGCGAGGATTACGAATTTGATGACGGCGGTTCGCTTCGCTCACCGCAATAGGACACACGTCACACAGCAAGGCGAGCGAAGCGAGCCGTGCTGCGTGGCAGTACGAGCGGGTTCGTATTGCGGTGAGCGAAGCGAATCGCAATGCGACTTTTGGGGAACTGCACGGCGAGCGAAGCGAGCCGTGCTGTGACCCTCGTGTGCCCCCCCCCCCGGAACCCCCTTCCCCATAAAAAAATCTGATATGGGTATCGTTTTCGACTAAAATGGGGGCGAGGATTACGAATTTGATGACGGCGGTTCGCTTTGCTCACCGCAATACGACACGCGTCACACAGCAAGGCGAGGGAAGCGAGCCTTGCTGCGTGGCAGTACGAGCGGGTTCGTATTGCTGTGAGCGAAGCGAACCGCAACGCGACTTTTGGGGAACTGCACGGCGAGCGAAGCGAGCCGTGCTGTAACCCTCATGTGCCCCCCCCCCCCCCGAACCCCCTTCCCCATAAAAAATCTGATATGGGTATCGTTTTCGACTAACATGGGGGCGAGGATTACGAATTTGATGACGGCATCTAATTCGATAGAGCCGGCTGCACGCACGAAAAAACATGACGTCATGCGGCGTTACCTCGTCATGCGGCGTTACCTCGCTCTGAGGCGTTCCATGTAAGGCTGTCGAGCGGATGTCGAGCGCTCTCGCTTGCACTTCAGTGCAAGCGAGAGCGCTCGACATCCGTCTCTCTCCTACTTGAGTGAGCGATGCGTCTGCGTTGTCACGTTCAACTATCGTCAGTAAACCAACTTTACAGACAACCAATTTTTTTGTTAATCTCCTTTGCTCCGCTCGCCCCGATTTATATTCATAGCTATAATATATCTACCACCGCAAAGTATTTAAAATTTTCGGTACAGGTTTCGCTCACTTTATTTTGACATAGGGTCTGGCTTACTTTTCCCCAAACATCAGAAAAAAATCTCCAACATTTTTGAGGCTCGTTTCGCTCGCCATTACTTATACTTCCTATTGTTGGGTTGGGAGTTGGGGGAAGGGATGTCATGTTGCGGCCAATATGCAAAACACTGCATTTTGCGGCTCGCTCCGCTCGCCGATAGTATTTTGTCCTTCTTTGTATTTGGTCCAGTGCTTGACACTTGTTTAACATCATTTTTCTCGGGTAGTTACCCGAAAAAGTAACAAAAATTTCGGCGGCTCGCTCCGCTCGCCGTTACATGTCTTTTTTGTGTTTCCAATTTTTTGTTGATGCCCTTGCTCCGCACGCCCCTATTTATATTCATAGCTTTATATCTACTACCGCAGTCTCTAAACTTTTCGGGGCTTACTACGCTCGCTATCATTTATTTTTTTATGGATACCTATCAACAACGAAATAAATGATGCGGGCGAGAATAAGAATCGTGTAGAGAGTACTTTAAGTCGCTGGGTATTATGACGGTACCTAGCCTCTACGTGCACGTACTTATTTATCATGTTTCTGTCCAAATATTTGAACGAGTACGAAACGCCTGACGAAAATAGGGAGCGTGTTAATTAAATAATAGCAGGAACAAAAATTTAAGAAACAAGATATCCCCTACACTAAATATCATGAGACACTCCACAAAATATCAAGCTACTAGAATCATTAACAAATTGCCTCAAGATATCAAAGAAGTTATACATCAGAGAACACTTCTAAAAGTCAAATTAAAAAGTTTTCTTCTGGAGAAGTGTCTCTACGGCATTGATGATGATGAGTTATAATTCTGCTGACATGTATTCATTTAATTTTTATTTTCAATTGACATACTTATCATACTCAAGTTGACATTGTAATATTGTAGATTGACATTATAGTTATCGGGCTGACATTTTAATATTCAAGTTGACATTGTATTCAAAATATTCAAATGATAATAATTATAATTATTTTTCATGAGCTTTTGTTGCGCTATTACTATGTGTTTCCTCTTTGAATTGTCTTAAAATTGATTTTATTGTACAATGAGTTTTTTGTGTACCTACTCCGGAGTTTTAGATTTAAGTTTTCCACACACAATGTATTTTGTTTATAGGAATTAAATTAATTGAATTGAATAAGCAAGTGGAATACTCTTGCTTACTTTTGCCAAAACTTCAGAACACATCTCAAAAATTTTGAGGCTCGCTTCGCTCGCTATTACTTATACCTACTATTGTTGGGAGTTGAGTATAAATTTTCCGAGGCTTGCTCCGCTCGCCGATAAAGTTTAGTGGTTTTCAGTGGGTTCTGCAACCGTCTACAAGTACATTGGGTGCTACGGCCCGCACCAAGTGTGACCCCCCCCCCCCCCCCCCCAAAGTCTTGGGCTGCGACCGCGCCTGAATATGAACCTAGCTTTAGGCTAGGTTTAAGCTAGGTTCTAGAACCTATTACAGAGTGAACTGCATCCCACGTGGTTACGCGTCGTACTGGCAGATTCACATTGCTGTGGTGTGTTGTGGCGCGACAAATCCCCCACCACCTCTCTGGCGCGACCGAACGCCGAGCGATTTTACAGAGACACAACACGCCATAACCCAACACAGCCTACTAATGTAATGATTAATTAACGTAACCGATTGCGTTCTGGCGCGCCACGACACACCCTGACACAGCAATGTGAACCTAGCTTTAATGCCAAATTGGCTCTGCTTCATGCAAAAAAACTTTAGGCGCTGCCTCCCCTCACACTAGCGCCGCCGTTACGTTGAAGAAAGGAATTTCCACAAATTACGTTAGCCAGTTTTTGATAAGTTCAGATTTGTATAAGCTTTTAATGCCTCTGTAATAGTTTTATTTTCTATATTTTAGACAGAGATTCGAAAATAAAGTTTGTTGGCCACCAAGGGCAACTTCGTATTGCCTTTCTGAACCTTGTGCTAAAAGTCTATTCCCATTTTATAACGCGGCCGTTTTACGATTATATCTTTGTGCATTTCGTTCTAGAGTGCGGGTATGTCTAATAAAATAAGTCAGGTGAGATGAGATAGCATACACTTAGGCCCCGCCCACTGAGAGTTGGCCTGGATGACGTGTGCAGCCTAAGGGCCATTGTGCACTACAAGGAATTTTACTGTCCGAACATCCGATTTTTTACGGTCCGAAGTGGCATGAAAAAAACGGATGATTGGCTTGTGCACTTGTCCGTCTTTACTTAGATGGTACGCCTCAGTTTAGCTCCGTCTTTTCAGTCTCTTTTCAGTTCTCCGTCAGTTAAACTACACGCCACGCACGCAAAGGTACGCAACTACACGCTCATGAAAACGGACGTAGTGCACAAGCATAAACACGTTTTTCATTGCTGTCATTTCGGACCGGAAAAAACCGTTCCGGAATGGGGAAAAGTAAATTCTTTTATCTTTATCTTTATCTATGCGTATCATCCGAGTAAAGACGGACAAGTGCACAAGCCAATCATCCGTTTTTTTCATGCCACTTCGAACCGTAAAAAATCGGACTGCCGGACAGTAAAATTCCTTGTAGTGCACAATCGCCCTTATGATTGCTAAACCTAACTATGAAAATACTTAAAAAAGGGTAGTCATTTCAATTTTTTGGTTCGCTGCTTGATAAAATGCATGCAGGCAGGTCAAAAGCATAGCAGCCAAGCTCAGGAAAAAAAAAACAGTTACAGGTAACATTTGAGCCTTTATTACTGTAGCGCCCTCTGTTGCCAATCGATGAACATTTTTTATAATTTCCGCCATTGCGTTCCGCCATTTTGCTTGGTCGCGGACTGAACCTAGAAATAATTCTCATGTAAATTATCGTTTTTAGAAACTATTTTAGTTTAGTATTGTGTAGAGAAACACAAATGGCTTGTCTAAATACACTAAAGTTAGAAATAAAAACTCTAGAACAAGTGTTTCCGAAAAACCATGAACGGTTTCGGATAATGTCAGCGAGTGTCGACGAACTGACCTGCAGATTCGTTGGCAGGAATGGAAAGAAATACGAAATCCACGCGAATATCACGGTAAGTCCTATCATTTTGTAAATAGTAAGCCCTAGGATGCATGATTTGTTATCTGAGGTGCATTTATTGATTTGCTGACTTGGGACAAAGGGTCGTTGTTTATGAGGGCAGGGCTGTCAACAATGGTTTACGGAAGTCGACTTTTACATTTCCCTTTCGTGTGTGATACGTTTTCATGTTTTCTCAGGTGTTCAGAAGGTCAGAATAAATAGTTTGTGAGAAATAATCTCATGTTTCAATAACTCAATCACCTGTACATTGCATTGCATTGATCGGCCGTGACGAAGTGTATCGTATCGATCATCGCCCGAGAACGAGTCGCGCTGCATTCGTGAATCATTACAGCTATTTTACGGAGAGAGTAACATCTGTTTTGTTTGGCTAACGGTATGCAGGCTCGATTTTGGGGACAATAGGCTCTTAGTCATTCTCTACCTGCTTTTTGTCAAGATTTTTTGTTGACAAATGACATAGACTACAATAGTCCTCTCTGGGGCCCTCACAATAGTCAATTTAGATTATGTACTAGAAACATACTAAATATTTTGTCTCAATGCACAGCATTGTATCATGTACTGGTATAGTACATGTATAAGCCAATATCGATGACTATGTATTGTATATATAGAGGCAAGCACATACTTATTGTACTAAGCTTATCAGTATTATGCCAGACAAGGTAGGTGTCTAAATGTGTTGTAAGGCATAATTAACTGTGATGGCAGAGAATTTGTTTTTCCTCAAAGGGCTTTGTTGTTCTTCCTTCCCACACATGGACCAAATACAAAATTGTGATGATCGTGATGATTTGGATGATGTGGTCGAATGTTTTTTAAGATACCAGAAAGTAATTACATTTTCTTGTGGACCTGAAGATAGAAAACAAATATATACATAAATCCCTATATTGTATTGATTTAAGGGTATTTCAATAAGTATGGAAAGATGGAATTGAGGCCTTAGCCCAGCATTATTTACAAATGCATTGTAGTCCAATTATTCTCAAGTTGAAAGATTCATCTCAATAATAAATTGTGTAATTTGATTAGATCATATCAAGTTGCATTGCAATGTTTTGATCTTACATTACACATTCTTAGACAGTGCTACCGAAGTTGTTCAATCTATTATAAATAAATAATGCTGGACAATCCATGGGTACTAGATAACTGATATACATTATACAATAGGTACACTACATTATATAGATATTTTTTATTATACACCCAGAACACCTGGAACATATATCTGCAGATCGTACAAAGATTTATATTGAAATAAAAAGAAATATTCTGGGTTTTCATATATTATTACGCCTTGCCTCACTGTGTGATTTATAGTTTAGTATTCAATTAATTACATAGATGCAAGTCAAAATAGAGAATTAGGACTTCTGTATTTGACCAATGTTATGGGTACTAGATAACTGATATACTAAATATGATACACTACATTGATAGATATTTTTTGTTATACATAGAAAACATCCAGAACACCCGGAATAAATATCTGCATATCGTAGGTACAAACATTTGTTCCAAGGTGGGAATCGAACCTGCAACCTCCTGCGTCCTTGCCGCCCCACATCAGTCGTCATTGGAGGGTTTGAGAACTGTTTGAGCCTTAATTTTGCCCACCTGCCCACAGTAAAGTCATAATTTCATAAAGTTCTTCCTATTCAAATTATGCAAATGTTGTGTTATTTTATCCAGGAGACCTACCCCACAACACCACCGGTGTGGTTTGCTGACAGCGAAGACCCTACTGTGACTAATGCAGTCACAATCCTAGTGAACACCCAAGGCAGAGACAATCATGTTATAAATCAGGTATGTAGCTTAATCATCACATTTTAAAACTCAGCACATTTACATACACTGCTGAAGTCTCTCCCAAACTTGGGGAGGGTTTTGACACTATCACAACTCTTGGCAGGCGCAATGGTGATGCAGTTGAGTTGTTATAAATACAGAAGCTGCTGCCCTGCTTTTGGTAGGTTCTCTCACCCTTAGTCAACTCTTACAACTTCCGGCCATGGGTTGAGTTGGAGTTGTCATTCTTATGCCGCGATCGCCATGGTGAAAGAAAACGGACTTCATACTAAATTATTGTGTCTGATACTGAATTTTATGTTGACATCTCCTGTCTGTTATACAATATGGTTTTTGCATACCTAGTGCATAAATACTACCAGATAAATATTCCCAGCCATATTTGAAGATGTTCAACAAAGGAACTAGTGCAATTCAGTAGGTAATTATTTGAAAGAAAGAACATAATTTTATTTACCTTAAATTGACTACACAACACATTAATTAAGAAACTAAGCACTAAAAAGATCCAATTTTTGTGTATAGCAGGATTAGGGCAAATATGGCCTAGACTCAGCATTGTGCTGGGTAGACCTGGGCCCGATCACGGTGTGGTAAGGCATGGCATTATGGCTCAAACATCATCACACATCATCATCAGACAATCCGCTGACAAGTGCGCCCAGTGATCAGCAATCCGAATGACGTCATTCGCATTAAATGGAAAAGTTGCCTTCAAGAATCCTCGCCGGCATTGCCGACAATCCGCTCCGTGCGGTGCGGATCTTTTATGGCAAACCATTGATGGGGCCAGTGCAGATTGTCCGATGCCGGACGGCCTGTGAACACGCACACTAACGTTTCAACTGCCAACGTTTGAGCCGTAATGCCAATAGATTGTACACCGTAATCGCGGCCCTAGTGTGCCTACATATTTGCTTCTAATAATATTTATACTATCAGAATACTGATAGCTACTAACAAAGTAGGACAGAAATTAGGTAGGTACTAGCGACTAAGACATGTTTGCTGTTCCATTGGAAATGCTATCATAGCTTGACAACAATTACTTGCTCACTCAGATGTGACTGCCAAAGTGAGGGCTAAGTAATTTTGTAATCATAGAAATCTTTGACATGGCTTAATTAGGCAAAACTTTAGTAAATTAAAAGGTTTCTTAATTTTCAAAGTTATGTAAGGTTGTTTTGCTTAACTTTTATAAAAGTTAGTTCAGGTTTCTCTAATAATGTTTGTTTCATAAAAACAGTTTTAAGAGGCTTTTGTTATCCCTAGTAAGTTTTAAATAAATAAAATAAATCAAAGGATCTGTGGGACTTATATCTCGCGTTAAAAACTGACAACCCATCGCGTTCGCACCCTGTCCCTTGAGACTGCTATAAAGGGGTTCGCGCAAAGCTTAGATTAAAACACTCCCCAAGCCACTTTACAATATTTCAAAAGGAATAATAGATAGTTTTAAAGTCTGTTTTATTCACTAGGCAATTTTTAATGGAAATATGGATAATACAGGGTGGCACATTTGGATCGGCCAGTATGGGAAAGTCTGAAATTATAAGACATACAAAGATCTCTTCTTAGGAACGTTCATCGATTTTAGTTTCAAGAAAACCTGCATTCATACATTTAAAAAAAACTTGTACTCAGCTCGGGAATCGAACCCGGACGTTCTGAAAAATAAAACTAACTTACATATTTAGATATCGATTGTGTAGGTCTTAAGCAGTAAATGTTACAATGATACATAATGTCTAAAATGAATAAAATGCATTTTTCATATCCTTGCATCCTAAGCCACCAAATTCTTTCATCAACAAATTAGTTGAGCGTAAAGGAATAAGCGAGCGGATAGCTTTGTAATTAACCCCGCCCAGGCTCCAATCTCTCATTTCCGCTCATTACCCTCTCGTGGTGGAAACCCGGCTTTATGTCGCGACCGTCACCGCATCACCGCGACACCGTAACGGCATATAACATGGAATAATAGTAGCGACTAAATTGATAACTGTTCTACATAAGTGGACAAGTATAGACAAATGTCATGAGGGTTGATACATAACACTATTCATTCTATAGAAGTGTAAATAGGTATGATTTTATCATATTAAAATAGCAAGTACATTGAACTTAAAAGCAAATAAAGCGTTGGTTTGGTTTGTACAAGTTTTTGTAATACGCATTGTTCTCATGAGTTTAATTGGTCCATTTATAAACATGGCAATGGTAATTGTTATCTGACCATTCGTGTAGCTGTAGGTACCTACAGAATCCTGTGTTGGACTTTTCAGACGATGACAAGAACACTAAAGGCGTCGTCCATTTTTTCGCTATACGCTGATACGTGGTGAAGTTTTAGACATATCCCGTAGCCAAGTCCATTCTTAAGCTATAATTACAGCATCAAAATACTTGGCTTGATCGTGGTCGTAACCAGTGAAGCTCTTGCGAACAACGCTTTAAAATCGTTCGTAATCACGGTTGACTAAATCCAGACAACCGGAATACCAACCGATTTCTAAGTTAATGTGTTTTATGACTTGCCATATCCCATAGACAAGTCCATTCTTAAGCCCTTACAGCAGTAAAAGGAACTTTATTATCTTTCACAGATAGTTTACTTCTCCTTTCAGGTTGGCATATTGCTACGAGAGCTTTGCAAGCTACATGGCGTACCAGAGCCGCCAGATTTGGACTCGCTTTCTTTACCTGTGCACCCTGCGCCACAACTAAGGTATTTGTTACCTACTAGTTCCTGCCCGCGGCTCCGCACGCATCTTTCCTGGATAAAAATTAGCCTATGTCCTTCTCCGGGATGTTACCTATCTTCCTGCATTTCATTAAGGTGGTACCCTACCTCGTTATTGTGTGAAGAGGATAGGCATAGGATTTCGCGTTCACAGGAGCGGGACAGAGCAAAGCGGCGTACCTAAGCCCAAAAATCAAGTTTTTAGTAGTTATTTGCTCCCCACAAACATTAGAATAGTTAATTGAAAAAAAGACAACATATAAAATGT
The DNA here is from genome assembly GCA_963564075.1 of Eupithecia subfuscata. Classification (NCBI taxonomy): domain Eukaryota; kingdom Metazoa; phylum Arthropoda; class Insecta; order Lepidoptera; family Geometridae; genus Eupithecia; species Eupithecia subfuscata. The sequence goes on along the minus strand of OY751112.1, from coordinate 10,791,247 downwards.
TCTTTATACTTAGTTCAATTACTATGCTTAATCTCAAGATCGTATCATTTGTGTTTATTGAGAAATTAGGGTTTTAGTAAAAAATTAGAGGTAACTTTGCGATTTTTTTCTATCGAGAAAATTTTATGGAATCGTGTTTTCGAAACATATGATCGATAGAATAAGTCTTGAACTTTACCATATATAAATTTCAAAGTTAAATATTCAGTAGTTTGGAAGATATGGAGGTCCGACGGAGTTGAAAATAAGCAATTTGAGGTTGTATACGCCCTTAAAATCTGTTGAGCCGTTTCGTCGTGAAATGGTAACAGACAGAGAGATAAAATTAATTTCCAATTTAAGCCTCCACCCCACAGCCGCGATTTTGAAGCACGTCTTGTGTCGCGCGATTGGTTGCGATTTTGTAGCGCTATTCTGCTGCGTTTTTTTGAGCGCCCTTTCAAGACGACGCATGGCAGATGCGAAATCGCAGCAGTACGCAAGATCGTATGCGTCTTAGTACAAAATGTACTGCAAACAAATATCGCAACTTGCAACAAATCGCGAGACACAAGACGCGCTTCAAAATCGCGGCTGTGGGTGGAGGCTTTATAATATTTGTATGGATAGAAATCCACACAAAGCACCTTCTTAGTTACGTTACAATACCCGAATAAGCGACCAGAGGAATTGTCATTGACCTACACTTCTCCAGTTAACAGGAATATCCACTAAAAACGACCTGAATTGCTTACTTTTATCTTCTCAAAGCGCTAAGCTTGCCAAATCTTGAAAAATATGAGACCCTCCATTTCTTTCCTCATTTCGGAAGCAAGTAGGTACTTACTAAGTAATATTGCTTGAAAATATCTGCAGATACTTACTAATATTGCTTGAAAATATCTGCAGATACACGAATTTGTGTTTCTAGGTCAATAATTCAATTATTAGTTTGTGCATTTTAAACATTGGAAACAGCCTTGGCTTGAGATAGCATCAAAGTTCAGAGTAAGCAATTTTAAACATAGGAAATGATGAAACAAAACTGACATTGCATTATTATTACATACAATGTAAGGCCGTTTGTGAGATAAATTCATGACATTTTTGCGTGTAAGCAATTTTCACTCACGTGTATACCGTACAGATGATGACATGTCGTAAGATTTCTGTAACATTTGGGAGCGTAACTGGGCCTTGCACCTTTAGGGCTGACTAATCCGTTCGTCCACGTGATTTTTCGGAGGACAGAGAGCAGATTTTACATAGCTTTCGAAAGAAAATCGAACGCGGCGAGCGAACGAACGTTCCAAAACTGTCAAAATCCTCTTCCGTTACCTACAGAAAACGCATCCTCAGATCCAATGGAATATGTCGCATATTCATGTTAGTTTTAATGTTGTTATTTGTTATTGATTTAAATTTCATGCCAAGACCCACTGGCGATACACGTGCCCTTGAAGGTCGTCTCTAAGAAACTATTCATGGGAAAGGCATTTACTAATTACCATGTAGAAACAGTTCATTGGAACATTAATTAATTGCAAAGGCAAAGCAGAGCGTAAATCATTTTAGCGGGCTTCTTGGTTTATAATAATAATTACTTAATTTATGCCGACATTCATATGATTTGGATAATCTGTCATGGCTCGAAATTTGTTATTAAATTTCCCAATGCGATAAGATTTCACATTTCTATACTAATATTATAAAGAGGAACGATTTGATTGTTTGTATTGAAAAGGCTCCGAAACTACTGGACCGATTTGAAAAATTCATTCACCGTTAGGAAGCTTACTTTTCAGGGAGTGACATAAGCTATTTTATCCCGGAATTCCCACGGGAACGGGAACTACGCGGGTGAAACCGCGAGGCGATTGTCTAGTATCTAATAAACCATTTCGTTACTTATTATACCATTAATTTAAATTTCAATTTAAAATGCGTTAAATATTATTGTAATGTAATGTGGTCTTTTTTATTAGAATACTTGCTGCTGCCCGCGGCTTCACTGGCGCATTTGAGGTTGCCTTGTCTGTCCCTGGGATACCAATTACCTCCCTGTCAAATTTCATTGAGATCTGTTCAGCCGTTTAGGTTTTAAAAGGAAACAAACAGACAGAGTTACTTTCGAATTTATAATATTAGTTAGGATTTTTATTCTCCTTTGCTATTTTTATTGTGTTTTTAAAGTGGGTATACTCTTTACTAGAATATAACAGCTATACTACAAAAAAGTTAGACATCTGTTGAGCGCGTGTTTACCAAAAAAGTTACCACAAAACTGCGTTTTACGATGGTTTACAGTTAGACACGGCTTAGACATAGTTTAAATGAGAGTTAAACCCATGTCTAACCGTTTAGACACTGTTTAGCTAAACGCTTGTTAGACCAGTGTGTACTTATGTTTTTGTAGTACCGCTGTAACGGTTTAGGTAAAGATGTTCCTGTCATCAAATAAATAATTTGTAATGAATATGCCTACTCTATGGTTTCCTCATTAGAACGTTTATTTACAGAGTTCAATGCGTGACATCAAACGGGGCGGATTCCGGCACAGAGGAAGATGAGGAGATGGCTGCAGAGGAGGATGAATCTGAGGGAGAGGAGGACTTGCCATTAGAGATGGTGGAGGATGCTGGACGCGGCAATAAGGTATGCTACACTCCCAGTAGGTTACTAAGAATTTAAATAATATCTAAATTTTTTTTACTATCTACACTCGAGTCATTTTCAAGAGATAGTGTTTGTAATAATGGCAAAACGAGAATTTTGCAGTCACACAAACAATAGGTACCTAAACAAAATACAAAGATAAATAAATCATCGTATAACCTTGCGGCTTCTTTTCTTCGAAAACTATCAAATTAGTGTTGCGAGTACAGTTTGAAATATAAATGTCAGCACCTAAGCATTGTAGAAAAGAGCTGAAATCGACAAGTAATGCGACTTCTGTCAAAAAATCGACGAAAAGTGATTTTTAGGTTATATGGGGTTAATTTTTAAAAACATTGTATCTTCAGTTTACCCAGAGTATAGACAGGATTTGAACCCGCAACCTTCTACTAAGGTAGCACTATAAAAATAAGTAGTGGGTAAGCACTATTAAAAATTTGGTTACGTTTCCCACTGAGGCGAAGCGGAGCAGAATTGACAATCCACAAAACCAACAGTATAAGAGTGTGTGTATTTCGAACCAATGAGAATTGATTGATTCTCTTTCGCGTTCGGAAAGAAAACTTTATTTTCTTACCCCGGAATACTCAAACGAAACCCGGATTTAATGAAATTAAATGATATTTTCTTGCATAAAACATGGTATAAAAGGTGGTTCATGTTATGAGTTATGTTAGGAGCTCATGTTTAACTATTCTATAGCATGCAAATTATAAACTTATGTCTATGGCTTAAAATTAATAAATTCATTAATATCATAAAAATTACGTTAATTCAGCCAACTAAATAATTTCTTTTTAAATAAATGGTCATTCAATAATTAAAATTCATTAGGTACCTTATTATAAATTCTTACACACATAGTCAAGCAGCTTTTTTGATGGCTCGCTGCTTTTGAGGTTCAAAGCAACACATCTGTTGGTGATGAATTTTGTTGAGTTTTCGGTGCAAGTATTTCCTTTTAAATGCAAGTATTTCGATTTATTAGGCATTGCTTTATTAGTTAGACTACAAAAACTGCGCTTTCCTACCTGTGAATAGTGAATACTCAAACGTGACTCGGTTTTGACCAAGTCTCATTGTATTGTATTGTACACTAAGGTGTAGTTAAAATAAATAAATAAAGTTGGACAATCCACACACCATCACCTAGCCCCAAAGTTGAGCTTGTGTTATGGGTAGTAGATAACTGACATACTTAATGCACTACATTTTTAAAATACAGAAAACATCCAGAACACCCGGAACAAATATCTGCAGATCGTACGTACAAACAAACCCGAGGTGGGATCGATTACCACCTCGGGTTTGTTTGTACGTACGTTCATCGGATCTTTGCCCGCCACGCCTTATCGGTAGTCGGGAGATGAATCGGCCTTTCCATCCAAGTATCGCCTAATTGACTTATTGAGTTACTAGATGATCGCCTCGCGGTTTCACCCGCGTAGTTCCCGTTCCCGTGGGAATTCCGGGATAAAATATAGCCTATGTCACTCCCTGAAAAGTAAGCTTCCTAACGGTGAAAGAATTTTTCAAATCGGTCCAGTAGTTTCGGAGCCTATTCAATTCATACAAACAAACAAACAAACAAAAAATCAAACCTTTCCTCTTTATAATATTAGTATAGATTAGAAGCCAATCTCAGTGAACTCGACGTTACTAACTGGCGAGAGGCAACTCCGGTCCTAGAATTTATTAGGGTTCCGTACCTCAAAAAGAAAAAAACGAACCCTTATAGGATCACTTTGTTTTCTGTCTGTTTATCTGTCCGTCTTTCCCCCCCTTTTCTCAGGAACGCGTGGAGGTATCGAGTTGAAATACCTATAGGGTACCTACTTCCCGTTGACCTAGAACCGTAATATTTGGCAAGAAGCAAGGTCTTATAATTATACGGAACCCTCGGGGCGCGAGTCAACTCGTACTTGACGTTTTAGTAGCCTATTCGTTTTACTGACAGCTATACCCTGGTAATCGGACAGAAATTCTATTTAGCGACAATACTTGGCATCCGATCGAATACTATTTGTGATATTATGAGTGACGCTTGTTATTACGCCATCCAAATAGGAAAATCGCTATCATTTGCACTAATGAAGGCTACAAATCAGCAAGATTCGGAAGGCGCAAATTCAAATAATTATTTAGTTCAAGGCTAAAAGATTATCCTCGTATTATTACCGCCTACACAAAATTATCCAAATATTCATTTCGGATGTAAGCGGGTTAACTACGAACCTTATTTGTGTTGGAAGAACACCAACGTTTCATCCCTTAAACTCCACATCTTCACTGTGTTTCTTGCCTACACTATACAAAATAAAACTTTTACAGAGGCATTACATAAGATGATGATATAGAGGCATTAAAAATAAGCTATGATAGGTATCACAAACTGCAAATTCGATTTTTGAAACATGGTTCAACATAATAATAAGATGAAATAGGTGGTGGCGCTGGATATAGAGGGATTAAAAATAAGCTATGATAGGTATCACAAACTGCAAATTCGATTTTTGTAACATGGTTCAACATAATAATAAGATGAAATAGGTGGTGGCGCTGAGTTTGGTCGGGCTAGCTCCTTAATAAAGTTATTATTTTTCAACTAACACCTAATTATTTGTATTTCGTTCCAGGATGACATGGAAACTGAACACATAGCAACACTAGAACGGCTGCGACAGAACCAACGGCAGGACTACTTGTCTGGCAGCGTCTCGGGCAGCCTTCAGGCCACAGACAGACTCATGAAAGAGCTCCGGGATATCTACCGGTCCTGCTCATTCAAAAACAACATGTATTCCATTGGTAAGAATCATTCAATTCTACCGATCCATACTACACTATGACGACTGATGTGGCGCGAAGGTCCGCCTGCGAGGCAGGAGGTTTCGGGTTCGTTTCCCGCCTTGGGAAAATGTTTGTACGAACTGTAAACATTTGTTCCGGGTGTTCTGGGTATTTTCTATGTATAATAAAATAATATCTACATATCTATGTAATGTATTGTATTATGGATATCAGTGATCTAGTACCCATAACACAAGCTCTGCTTAGCTTGGGGCTAGATGTTGTGTGGATTTTCCAGCATTTTTTATATTAAGTATAATAGTAAAAGTAATTCTGTCTGTCTGTTACCGAAATTTGACAGAGAGGTAGATAGCTACTTTTTATCCCGGAATATCGCGTGCGAAGCCGTGGGCAGAAGCTAGTACGTATCTCTGGGTTTTTCACAAATGTGGAATCAAAATGCAGAGAAGTGAATCTCTCGATCTATATTTGTCGACTGCCTATCTTACTCAACCAGCCCGCTGGATCCCACTGGTGGCAAAGGCCTCCCTTCCGTTCGTAAAAGGCAAAGTTCTATACATCCCGGGTCAGTGGGCCAGTCCCAGCAGTGAGCGTCCAGTTCATCCGCCATCTTCTACTGGCTATCATTAATTTTTTTTATTTCCCAGTAGGAGTACAAAATTGGCAAATTGTTATCTACAATGACGTGGCGTAGGCCTCAAATTGATTATGGGATGACCTAATACCTCCTGCGTCCCTGCGACCTTTCCACTTTGCCTTATTTAACGGATTCAATCCTAAGGCGCGCCAGCAATGCAAGTGTTACTTTGTGTTTAATTGCAAAGCCTAAACATTTGAGTCCATAACAGACAGTTTTAATCTCTTCTATAATATTTTTTCTCTTCCCCAAAATAGCTTTCTTCAACTTCAACAACTTCAACTCTTCCACAGAACTAGTAAACGACTCCCTCTACGAGTGGAACATCAGACTGCGATCAGTGGACCCAGACAGTCCTCTCCACAATGACCTGCTGCTGTTAAAAGAGAAGGAGGGCAAAGATTCCATCCTGCTAAACATTATGTTCAAAGAGACTTATCCGTTCGAGCCGCCTTTCGTCCGTGTCGTCTATCCTATTATATCTGGTGAGTGGTCTATATATGGGTCTATATTACTAAGAAAATAGTATAAACCGGGCTGGATTTGCTTCTGGATTGAAGAGGATTGAAAAGAATCCATCCTCCTAAACGTTATTTTACTCAATTTAACGATAACATGCACCACTTACATTAATATGGGTTTAAACAATAATGATTGATGATTTTACTACATTAATGATAAATAATTAAATGGATTTTATACAGACACATATTCATCCATGCGCTCGCAAAACCGCAAACATTCTGAATAAATTTCTCCGAAACTGTCCGCGAATAGGTCACAGTGTGGGTTGATGTCTAATCAAAGAGATTTATGTGAATCTCGTAAAGGGTCGTCCATGAATCACCTTGGTAAGTCTAAAACCTCACCCGTCACATATCACCATAGGGGAGGGGAAATTAATGGACGACCCCTAACGCCATAATTACACAGTGGGAAGACAGTGCACTCGGCCGAAAACTGTGATTTTACGTTGACCAGTGCTAAGCCGAGCAGCGTGACGACATGGTCACAAAAACCACGATGAGTAAACTAGGTCGTGTGACCAAGCTCGAGTATCAATTTACTGTCTCTCTACCGAGGCCTAACTATACGCGATACTGCTACACGTGCGATCTTATATTATAACTTTATAAGTTACGGTACATGCACGCGCCGCAGTAAAAACTTTTAAAATTGCGCTATCGTTGCGTGCAATAGAGTTATTACTCGCGAGGCGTGGTTTATGTTTTTCGTATGTTATGTGGTGGCAGACACTCCAAGCATCAAAACAGCCAAAGTGATTTTGATAAATGAGGTATCAAAATTCTCCACTGGTCTCTTATTATAATGTCCTAGCCGAATTTCGACCACGGCGGCCAGCCTCATCGGAGACTAGTCAGATGCGCAGGACATATTATATCTATTCCCTCACTCTAATAATCCGACGGGACGGCAGACCGACACGACCGGGGAGAGGTCAAGCGCAGGACCTTTAAAATGGAGATAATTATCTGCTTAGCTTGGGGCTAGATGATGGTATGTGGATTGTCCAGCATTATTTATTTATGTAAAGTAAAGTAAAAGTAAAAATGCGTTTATTTTGTAACCAATACATACATAGCACATACAAAAGATAAAGGTTAGTACAAAAGTAACATAAATGTCACAAAAATGGCAAACACTCAGCAGATGCTATGGTTGGATGTATCCTGCCATAGCGCTGGTCTTCCGCGGAGGCCAGAATGAAACGTGAGTCGCGGCGGCGTATAGTATAGTAGTACATATTTAGTAGTACTTATAGTATGTATTTATATGGTTATTAGGTAATTTTTGTAGAGTTTTACCCTATCAATTAGCTAAAAAAGTGGAAAAACGAGGAACGAGACGGGTCTTCTATACTTTTTTAAGCGACTTAAAAAAGTAGGACGTTCTATGTTCGGCTGGATGATGTTTTTTTTATGTATTTTCGACGATTTCTTCGTCACTTAACATATGGCCCAAGACGCAGATGATCTGTAGAATGCCTTAAATGTATTTCAAAAATAATTTGTTTTATATCTTTGTCCTATTCCAGGCGGCTATGTCCTCGTCGGCGGCGCGATATGCATGGAACTCCTCACCAAGCAAGGCTGGTCGTCCGCCTACACGGTAGAAGCGGTCATCATGCAGATCGCGGCCACCCTCGTCAAAGGCAAAGCTAGGATCCAGTTCGGAGCGACCAAAGTAGTGTCACAGTCACAGTACAGTCTTGCGCGCGCGCAACAGAGCTTCAAATGTCTTGTGCAGATACATGAAAAGAATGGTTAGTAGTTTACCACACTTATGATATAAACGACCTCTGTGGCGAGGCGGGCGAAGGTCCGTCTGCGACGCAGGAGATTGCGTGTTCGATTCCCGCCTTCGGACAAAGGTTTATGATCTGCGAGATCTGTGAGATATTCGGGTGTTCAGTATGTTTTCTACGTAAAATAAAATAATATCTATCTATGGAATATAATGTATTAAGTAGGTATATGAGTTACTAGCTTCTGCCCGCGTCTTCGCACGCATATTTTCGGTATAATAAGTAGCCTATTATCTAAGTTAGGCTTTGCTCTAAATGTACGCCAAATTTCATCTTGATCTGTTCAGTAGTTTTGGAGATCCTAGGTAACAAAAATTAAGATTTCACAAACTTTAGGCTTTATAATATTAGTAGGATTAATAGGATCTCCATATGTATACGATCCATATTTATCCAATACGATCCATAACACAAGCTCTGCTTATCTTGGGTCTAGATGACGCTGTGTGAATTGTTTAGCATTATTTATGTATTTAACTAAATCGCCGCCGTGGGGGTCGAGGCGTAAGAATAAGAATCAACCTGTCCAACTCAGCATAAGGATGTCGTAAGAGGCACCTAAGGGATATCTACCGGGGGCGGGCAGCATCGCCCCTGCAGAACAATTCTACTACCGAACTGCGATCCCTAACCGCATGCCTAGCGTGGGGATTATGGGCATTACCCCCATGTGATAAAAGCCAATAAGGCCTGCGTCCAGTAGTGGACCAATACAGGCTGTTGAGGTTACATAATGTATGGCGCGATTTGCCATAGCGTCCATGTCGGACATATTTTTCCGAAGTTATTATAACGGTGGATGAATTTTAGGTCCAGAGGCAGGTTTCGACACACATTACAAAAGAAAAATTGCGCTACACATACGAATGCTATTTTCCAGCCTCACTGGATGTTTTGACATCGTTGTTTATACGGCGAATTACAAATTCCTGGTACAATATTGTATGCTTGAACTTGCGCCTTAAACAACTATTTTTTGGAGAAAATGAAGAATAAATTTCATCAAGCTGGCCTTGGTCATGGAATGCCTAGACAAGACTTTGCCTAGTGTTCATGCTAGGCAGTTCTAGGAGGCTGCTTTATCATCATCAGCCTATACTACTCCACTGCTGGTCTTTGGACTGTTGGGATGGATATTTTGGCATTGTTGCTTACCCAATAGGCTGCCGTATGAAAGAGCAATATAGATAAATCAGGGCCATTCCAGCGAAAACGACACCCCAGGTGAAACAAAAAAAAATTACATAGTTGTTGATTTGATTTAATGTATGATTTGGGAAGCAAATCCATCCAGGTGGGCGTTATCCTCTCACACTTAGAAAATGTCAATTTGCTGGGTCAAACTGTAATTTAGGACTGCATTTTTATGCTTTCATTTAAAACTATTATCTGGTTTCTTATTGTCATCATTTTGAAATAGATTTAGAGAAATTACTTGAAATTTTGAGCAATTAGGAGTTAGAATGTCCAACCCGTCACAATAGAATGACCCATAATACTTTATACATCACCTTATAAAACAGATTCTACTTGAGGTTTTTGTTATTATAGTGCGTAAGCTCTCACACTGGGTAATTTCTAAGAAATCAAATAATATCGCAAAAATTTTCGACAAGTCCCGTCGAAGTCGAAATCCTTTCCGATATCATTTGATTTCTTAGATTCTACTTAATTAAACATTTTAGGGAACAGCAATGTAACTAGCGGCCTTATCGCTTGAAGCGATTTTTCCAGCCCGGCATTTGTTTCACATTCACCCAAACAACATTCGACAAATTCTGTCATGGCGCGTATCTTTAAATAAATAAATAAATAATGCTGGACAATTCACACAGTCGGTATTATCTAGCCCCAAGCTAAGTAGAGCTTGTGTTATGGGTACTAGATAACTGATATACTTAATACAATACACTACATAGATAGATATTTTTTATTATACATAGAAAACATCCAGAACGCCTAGGACAAATGTCTGCAGATCGTACAAACATAATAGAAAATATACTAAACTAACACACTCATGATCCAAGGATGCAGTTGTCTTCTATCCCGTGTCGCGGCTGGGCTGTGAATGCGATATACTAAACTAAGGAGGCAACCAAAAAGGTTGTGAGAAAGTAAAAAAAAAAAATGATAATCAGCAGAAACTTAATAGTTCGTTTTGTTTCAGGATGGTTCACACCCCCTAAGGAAGACGGCTAATGGAAGCACGGCCGTCGTGTTAACATTAAGACTAACGTGCTACAGTAACGCCCAAAAACGACTACTATCAAATTGGATAAGTGATTTATTTGATTTAGTGTAAATGTCTTCATATGATTCCATTGAACATTATGTGTGTCACACAATTCAATATATTAGTATTGTGCTGAGTATGTAATGGTTAAATGACTGAGTGGACTACTGGTCGGTATTGAAGTATTTGCATGTGTACTTTATCGTTAAGTGCTATAAATGTTCTGAGTTAAGTCCGGGCGTTATATAAATACAAGACTTATAGGAAATGTTTAAATGTGTAAAACGTTTTTTGTAATCATTAATTTTTTCTCGTTCAAGTTATCCCGTGGTAGCATTAGACGTTACTGAAGTGTAAATTCGTTGCATTTCTCTTTTAGTTATCGAAATAAAACGAAAACCTGTGATTCTTACACCGTTTTGTTATTTACATTGCTTACCGTCAATACTGTAAACATAATTTATTAGCACTCCAATTGTAAATTGCCATATCTTCAGTTTCAATAAATATTTGAAAAATGTGTATCGTTTTTCATGCATTATTGACTCGACAAATTTATACATCACACATATCACAATTTTGACTTCATTTGTTCCTTATAATTTTCCATAAACAACTTCAGACCCACAACATGCTCATCACCGCCTGGTTTGTTTATCCTCTTGCAAACATCTATCTCATTCATGTTTACTAACCAATGTTTCAGTTTTGGGAATCTGTAACATAGAACCAGTCTAACGAAAACGGAAAACAACTAATCTGAAGAAAAAAGAACCAATTGAAACAAAATACTTCAAAGAATCTACAGAAATTAGCAAACGGGTACCAATTTGAGGATCTTTTGGTACTTATATAGGATTATTGGTAATTGACAGACACTATGTGAACTGCTGTTCTGCCCACCATCATGAATACGTCTGTGAATACGCCCGGTCTCAATTCTCAAAATTGGTGGAAAGGGAATGATATTAGTATGTACCCCCTCCATGCAAAAATCGTTCATTATAGGGGTTTTCTTTGAAACTAAACCTAAAAACGGCTCAGCCCTGAATTATCAGAGGGTGTGTGTGTGTTCGTCTGTCTCACAGCCAGGCTGATGCCACTTAAATCATCTTTCGTGGATGTAAAAGAAGCCAATGATGATGATGATGTGGATTTAAATAGGAGTGGGAGATGGGTATATAGTAATTATTTGGGTTTCGGACATTGTTTTGTATGCGATTTACAAAAAAATTCAGAATTAAGACCTGGCGTCTTCACTAGCGTGTTCGTGATGATGGGCAGAACCTGCAGTTTACGCAGTGTCAGTGAATTACCAAGAACCCTGTAGAATAGAACATGCCCGAAGAGAAGCCATGAAGCTTAAGCCAAGCGGGTGTAATGTTCTATCGCAACGAGCATTATACGTTAAGCCCCGTGTGCTATAATCCGTCTAGTGGCTCGTTGCGAACGCCGTCTTTCCCCGTACAGAGCACGAACGCTCGCCGTGTAACACGTTACATTACGCCCCGCATTGCCAGTCCGTACCACCTTTAGATCCAGATCCCTACATTATCTTGGAAAAATCCCTACATCCAACACCTTTCTTTCAGTTTTTCATCTACTAACCTTTTATCATCAACAGGACACAACCCATCTAAACTCGACATCGTAGAAAGAATGCTCAAGTCCGCAATAGTCATAACATCATCAGCAACATACAACGTCTGTGATAAGTATATTTCGAGCATACCGTACGCTCGCTCAATGCGGCGAATCATTGATCCTGTCAGCTCTCCTAGCCGACCAGTGTATACTTTAGCCTGAAAATAACGAACACATATAACACGCATAGTAGGAAAGTAATGAAAAAGCTGAAATATGATCTCCGATATGCCATTAACGCGCTGCCATAATGAATTCAAGATGGCGGAAGGCAAGAAAGGCGACCTAACCCTGATTGACTCACCCTCCCCATAAAGCAAGCAACGTTAGTTAAATCAACCCTATTGTTATACTTAGTTAGATCCAAATAGGTTCTTCAATTAATGGGACAATGAGGAAACAAAACAAAGGGTATTCAACTTACACACTAAGAATGGTCATTATTTCTTAAACCAGAGGTGCTATTTATTTTACTTTTGCACTAATTATGTGCTCTATTTATGCGCTATTTATTGGCATAACAACAAACCTGAATTCGATTATATGGACGCTACCATGACGGACACGATTAGGACGTAGTAGGAAGGTTTTTGCTCACCATGACGATTTGTAAACTAGGAAAGAGTATTCCACAATCGAAGAAAAGCCTTTGTATGACAGTCGCTCGCTTTGCCTTATCAGTTGGGTAAATCTGGGAATGTTTTTGTCCGTATGTTTCCATGAGGTAGATTATTATAGCGTGGCTGAAAAAAATGTTTATGGAAGTAAAGGAATTTTGTACATTTCAGTAATTGAGTCATAGACATTCTTCTTGCAGAGATTCTTATGTAGACAGACATTTACCTACCTAGTAGAATAGCACGAAACGAGCTTTGCTTACCTATCCGCTAAACTGAAGTCTCCATCCAAGAATAACGGAATTGTTTTCATTGGATTTTTCTGTAACAAATTACAATTATTTTCATGCAACACTGAACCCTAGCATAGTTCGTGAAGTAAGAGTCAACTGAAGAGGAGCTTCGCTCCGTCCCGCCTCTACTGTAGGTAGGCCTCTATTACCATAGAGCAGGCTCTATGTCTATTACAAAGATTTATAATTATTTTTTTGGTCTATTATACTTCGACGATACAAGCGCTAGATTCGAAGAAGCAAGATTTAACACCAGCTAATTTTGTCGTTGACTAATAAAGGATTGCGTGCCTTTAGTACTGATGAAGGAGTAGGTATTTAAATTGGATAAAAGTCTCCCTTGGTGACATTCATTAGTCGCCTTTTCCAATGAAACTTGGAGGCTAAGGCAAGCGCCACCAGTCACACTTGTTATTGTAAAAAAATGCGAAAGTTAGGATTGATGCTTGTTTCTCTTCACGCCGCCCACTGAACCAGGCGGGCAAAAATTTGCATAGACGTAGGTAGTTCTAAATTCGGAATACCACGCTACTTTTTATCCCGGAAAAACGCGTGCGAAGCCTCGGTTAGAAGTTTAATTGATAGGTACTTATTAGGTAATAAAAGTTCACAGGCTCTACTAAACATTAAGTTAGTTCAAGCTTTTTCGCGATGCAAACCTGAATCAATTCCGGAGTATCCTGTTCTCGCGTAATCGGGTTCAAATCCCTGAGTTCCACATCTATGCTTAGGACATCGATGACCATTCTAACAGCTCTCGATGGAGGGCTGCCATTCGTCTGGTAAAGTATTGGCTTTGATTTCATGATTGTGTTCTGGACTCTGGGACAGAAAAAAGCTTTTTAAAAATGTTTTAATAAATAAACCAATGAAGTAGGTAGGTACCTATTAAAGTTACTAAGTTATAAACTCATTATTTTAAACCTTTAGATAGTATAGTATACTTTAGATAAGTAGGTACCATGTCATGAGTCATTTACCTACTACAGGGAGTACCTACCTATCTTGGAAAAGTTTAAACTCAGATCTCCCTACCATTGATTTCCCGACTTTACAGCAAGTTCAGACAATTTTCTTACACAACAAAGTTAAGACACATTCACATACTGCCATAGCAACTAGCAAGGAAATCATAATCTCACAGTAATCGCTTCAAAGCCGATAACACACTTTCACTTGCGTAAGTAGGTTAACTAGCTAAGTTACTTAATTTATCTGAGTATAAAAGTGCGTATAGAACGTTGACGTTGTTCGCTTTGGAACCTAACCTGAATTAGCTCACCTTTTAGTTTTAGCGAAGTTTTCTCTCTGGATGCCTGTACAAGTCAGTAAACAAACTGTCTTCTCGCTTGAGTTGAGTTGTTATGTTGTCAATGTTCGATGTGCTGGTTCTACCTCGCTACAAAGTTCAACCTCTACTATCTCGGCTGCTGTTGACAAGGGCATTGATTAGCAAGTTCTTTTGGCAACCAACAGATGGCGCTATTATATCTGTTCATGATACTGAATCATGTTTATTTTGCAAGCATTATCTACATATGTATGTTTTTATGTTCTAGAAGTTAACAGAGATAGCATTCCTGCTTTAGACGATGTAACTCTGCGTAAGAACTCTTTGAACAGAAACAGCATAGTTACAGGGCTCAGCAGCCCTGCCACACAGATTTGCCCTTTTTCTTATAGTGGGCGAGTAAATTCAATTACGAACACGTCATGACGAACACTAAAAACATCTCCGGTGTCCCTCTCTCGCCATTTTCGCCGAACCACGAGAACATTTAAAACCTCCGCGGCCCAGCCAAAATGTTTATCGAAACTCTGAAGTTGATTGAAAATTACCAATAAAAATTTTTATTTTATTTTATTTTACAAATTTTCGGAAAACTTACAGCTACCTATGTTTTTACAAAGGTCTTCATATAACATGCATGATACATACATGCTATGCTACTGAGGGCTAATTACAAGTTTCCACATATAGATACTAAAAACTTAAGTAAAAATCAATAGAAAATAGAAATATAATATACAAAATACAAATATCTAGGTACCTACTAATAAAATTCTGATGTATTTTCAACATAAGGCGCTCCCCCGACCCAAATCAGCGCCACCACCTATTTTATTTAATTATTATTTTAAACGAAGAAATTTTAAAAAATCGATTGGCCAGATTGTGATTCCTATCATAAGCTTTTAATTAACGCCATAAAACAGTTGACAGCCATAAAAGACTTGACAAGTCCGATTCTAGGTTTCATGAAACTGTCGCTTAAACCTAATGTGAGAAGGGTTCCCTCATATTTTCATTTTGGTTATAGGTACCTTGGTACCATAGTTAGGTTATTAAGTTGGTCCCTTACCTGACTACCTACCCTTAGGTTAGTTGGTTTAATTTAGGTTCTTATTTTTAATACTTTATTACACACAATTTAAAAAAGTATCAACACAAATTCTTCACCATCATCATCCACAGCCGGATCCACTGGGTGGCTATTAGGCGTCCTGAATTTAGTGATTTCCAACTCGGTTACAAAAAGCCCTATTCTAATTTTCCAAAATACGCAATCGATTGTTGAATTTTTTATGTAAACAAGTACTAATTCAGTGTACCTGTTAGTTATAGTAGGTACCTAGGTACTGCAATTGGCCGAACGAAACGAAACCCGAAATTTTGTGTTTGAAGAATTTAAAATAGACTCCAGAACCGTTGGAAAGCACTAACTTCCGTTCCGTCGGGAGGCATGAAGGTACCTAGTCTACCTAAGTAACAGGGGCTTAGTACCTGCCTACCTGCTTCTAATTAAGAAACAATGGATAGACCCAGCTAAGGTAGGTCCAGCTAACCGTACCTATTTATTTAAATGTTCAATGAATATCATCTTAAATAGGTCAATAACAATGTGGATTCTATGAAAACAATCGTTATTACCTACATAATAAAATAAGCAGCATGTTTTAAAAGTAGGTAGTTACCTACTTAACTAAAGGCACGTATGGTAGGTACTTTATCTAAAACTAAAGTGTTGAAAATATTGGCTCAGTAAGGAACATTTGTAAACAAATAAGACACCGATTCTGCGTAATGCGTCCGCCGTATGGCCTCAGCCAGCATGACTGAAATATCAATGGTTTGTAGTTTCGGGCACAGCTTCATATTCTTCTCTTGCGGAATAGTATTCGTCACAACCAAAGCTTCGAGACACGACCCATTGATCTTGTCTACAGCATCCCCAGCAAAGATTCCGTGAGTGCAAATCGCATAGATTTTACTCGCACCTGCATCTCTCAAAGTTTCAGCACCCTTGACGATCGTATCGCAGGTATCTGCTAAGTCATCTACCATTATTGCTATCCTGTTTTTCACATTACCAACCAGTATAGTGGAGTCTCCTTCATTCGCCCTTTGCCTCTCCTTGTGTATGATTGCAAAGTCTATGTCTAGTCTGTCTGCTATTGCGGTCATTCTTTTGACTCCTCCTGCATCAGGGGAAACCATTACCATACTCCTCCATTCTGGAATGTTCTCCTTGATCCACTTTGTTATGGCTGGTTCAGCATATAGATTATCGACAGGAATGTTGAAGAATCCTTGGATTTGTGAGGAGTGCAGGTCTATGGTAATGACGTGGTCCGCTCCGGCTACCGATACTAGGTTAGCTAACAGTTTCGCTGCGATAGGCGCTCGGCTTTTGTCCTTCTTGTCTTGCCTGGAGTAAGGAAAGCAGGGTATCACAGCGGTGACTCTGG
Organism: Eupithecia subfuscata; assembly: GCA_963564075.1. Taxonomy (NCBI): domain Eukaryota; kingdom Metazoa; phylum Arthropoda; class Insecta; order Lepidoptera; family Geometridae; genus Eupithecia; species Eupithecia subfuscata. The sequence continues at coordinate 10,774,278 of OY751112.1, read as the reverse complement.
AAGCGGATGCTATCTTGCAGGCGTTGATCATGATGAACAGTTCCATAAGGTTGTCGTTGATATCTCCGCAGCCACTCTGTACAATGTATACATCTTCACCTCTTACCGACTCTCCGATTTCAACGTTTGTTTCTTTGTTGCTGAAGGTTTTTGTGGTAGCTCTGCCTAGATCGAGTCCAAGTCGTGCGGCGATCCTTTTCGCCATTTCGGGGTGTGAGGTTCCGGTGAAAACCTTGATGTTCGGCATCCTTGCTCCTGGGTTGGCAAAGTTCCTCTCTTCCTTATTTATTTCCGCCTGTTTTCCTTTACTTGCGTCTGTTTTCATTAGTGTTAGGTTGAGAGTGAAGCGGCACTTCACAGCTTGAGTGTTAGTAATGGAATAAGTGTTTTGCTATTTGCTGTACCAATTATCTCGGTTCATGTTGGGGTCAGTTCAATACCTTTGTAATCTGTTTGTATCCCCCGCAATGGAAGTGTACTGTTGCTATATCTGCTTCCATAACATTAATGTAAACACTGTCTTATGAAAGTTTGGTAATATTAACTGTGTAGGTAAACAATTAAACATTGTTCAATATTGGCTCATAATACCTTTTGTACATAAAGTTATTCGTCCAATATAAATATAGTAGTAGATATTTCGATATATTGTTCTAATGTGTGTGTTTATTTAGATTCACGATAAGCGGGTCGAAGCGCACATAAATAAAACGATAAGTACCTACATGAATATATTTATTGCATCATTTCCAGATAAACGATGATAATTGTTCTGCTTACGTATTTCCATCGGTATAGCAACTAAGTATTTCGTTATTAAAATACTAGTTTTTCCCAGTAGGTACCTATGCTGTTTGCAAATAAACCCTGAAAAAGCAACACCACCCTCAGCACATTTTTTGTGCTTGCATTCCTTAGGGACTTCAAAAATCTTTGACCTCGATTATTGGGTTGAATTGAAATTTATTGGCCGTTAACAAAGTAAATTTTAATCAAATAACAGAAACAAATGTATAACTAGTATTTACAATTGAAACAATTGAGCTAAATAAATTTTAAAATATTGCTATGCTCGTTAAACTACCTACGTCTTTTTAACCCCGACGCAAAAAGAGAGGGGTGGGTGTTATAAGTTTAACGTGTCTGTCTGTGTATCTGTCTGTGGTACGGTAGCTCCCAAGCCGATGAACCGAAATTTGGTACCTACCTGATATTGAACGTATAAGGTAAGGCTTCATGAAAATCTGTCGAAGGGTTTTTAAAATTTTTAATTTTGTTCTTGTTATTAAGTTAGTACAAAATGTGTCAGAAAATTTATACTAGGTACTTATTATAAATTAGCTTCTGCCCGTGGCTTTGCACAGTTACAGACTTACTTTCGCTTTTATAAATTAAGTATAGAAGCGAAAGTAGGTAAGGTACCTAACTCTGTCTCTCTGTATGTCTGTTAGGTACAACTGTTTCAGGCCTAAACGTCTGAACGATTTCGTCAACCTACTTTTAGTACCTAAGCCGAGGGCTGAAGCTAGTATTTTATGTTTACAGACTTTAATATATATAGCAACCTTATAAATAATACTAAACAGACTTTAATTATTTTCGAAACACCATTCGAAATATTTAAGTGCTTCAAAAATAGGAGACAAAAATTTTCAAAAAATGAAATTTTAGGTAAGTTATTTCAATTCAATTATTGTTATTTGACTTATCAATGTTATTAAGTACCTACCTATATGTAATAAAATGAAAAAATAATAAATATAATCTGACATAATAAAGTTTTCTTGATTAAATTGAAGCAAAATGTTCATTAAAAGTATGGATTACTTAAACTCGTATTTTTTGTTATTAAAACGCAAACATAAAATATTTGAAAAGGATTATTGACAGTTCATCAAACTTTATTCATATAAAATCTATTGAAGCACCAGTAATTAATTCGCATAGACCAATATCTAAATCTATATGTCGGCTATGATCGTAATTATTCACTGTGTCATTCATACCGTAAATATTTACTTCTATGATATGCAAATCAAGCTTTTCATCGCATTTAGTGTTGATTTCTCCATGTGAAATTAATTGGCGGTCATTTGCAAATAAATGAACTTTTATGTTTTCTGATATGTAGTAAACACCTTCGGCTCGACAGGTCTCGCCAGGAAACATAGGTTCTTTAATGTTGCAATCCAGCGCAACTGTTAAAGAAATATCTGAAGAGGAGCGAGTGGCTTCTGCTGAGAGTTTGACGTCCTGTAAAGAAAAATATTATTAGGGGCAAATTAGGCACATATCTTTATTAGATTTATTCAAAGTTTATCTGGATCTAATCTGTTATGATGGGTTTATTCTAAAAATAACTAAATAACTAATAAATCCTTTCAATAATTTGGCAGGATCTAGTGCTTTTAAGGGCTCAGTTGCCGGTACTTTGGCCTCGTACATAAACATACTTAGTTGGTACCTAATTGAAAACTTTAATACCAAACCAGGAAAATCCTATTACACAAGTTCTATTTGTTTTGTGAATTTGTGCCAAATGAAAACCTAGGAAATGAGACAGAGATTACACGTAGGTAAAGCACTTTGAAATCTAATCTATGTTCCCGAAAAGCTTTTACTTGGCATTTACAGCAATAAAAATGTAGTTTCATGGAACCCGCCCACTCATTAACAAAAACGGCGCTATTAGGATTAGGTATGCTTTTCTCTCAGAAAAGGGTTTGGTCTTGCCACGTCTTGTAACTTTTTTATGCTGTAAATTTATTTCCAGTTTCTATATAATCAATAGCATGGGCTCATAAGGAATACTTAGTCAAGTCAAATACTTAGATTAATGAATAAGTAATTAAATTACGCTTCAAAAGCCCATAACGAATCATAGAAAATTCAATTGCGATTTACAAGATTTATAAAAACCACTTCAAAAGTTTTCAGCCATCTCAAAATGGAGGCTATGACCATTAAAATAGCTTTTTTGGAAGCTGTGAACTTACCTTTTGAAGAACAATGATAGATCCTGCTCTTATAGCAGTGAAAAAGTCAAATTCCGTCGTTCCCATCGTCACGGCTTCACCTTCTTCGCCTTCCAGCTTGTAACCACTCCAAAGCTCATACCACTCCCCCGGTGGCATCCACATATGAACCATAGCCTGATTTGGCTGCAAATTCGGCACTATCACCAATTCATCCCCGACACTAAACTGGCTCGTCAAATTTTTCAATGCTTCTGATTTTGGGAATTGGTAAAACATCGGTCTGAGCAGTGGACCTTCTTGTAATGTTGTGTAGAAATACGGTGCCAAGCTCATTCTAACCTTCAGCGCATTGATCATAAGAGTCCTGTGAGTACCTTCGAAGGATAGCGGGTCCCTAGGAGTTAGTTTCGAATGGATTCTTATCATGGGTAGGTATGTCGCTGCCATGTACCATTTCACGCATAAGTTGAGATGACTTGTAGAGTCGAAGTTTTCTGTGTCGCCACAAATAGGAGTTGACCAATGCCATTGGCCTGATGCACCCCCCAAAGCGGCTTCGATGAGTTCGTTGCGTAAACTTTGCCAAGAAGTGGGTATTTCCTGTCGATACCAAAACGCTTTTGCATACATTCCATGACTGGAAAGCCAAGAAGGCACTGGCTTTAATTCATCAAAGGCACTTGCAAAATGCTTTCCATATTCGTTATGAATGTATAGGTGCTTTTCTCCGTAACTATTTGTGGTGTCCCATTTTGGGGTGTGGATTGATGCGGCTTCGAAGTGCTGAAATGAAATTGGTTTGGTATTCTAATTGCAAGAAAATGTGGTAACTGTTGAAACATGCTTGTTATTTTTACAGCCCTTTGTTTATATTAATGTGATGCTTTTGCTGTGTGGTGCCGGCTTAGAATTTGCACCACCCCAACTCTTCCCGCGGGTGTCATATGAGGCGACTAAGGGATATCCACCGGGGGCTGGCAGCAGTGCCCCCTGCAGAACAATTCTACCATCGAACTGCGATCCTCAACCCTCATGCACAGCGTAGGGATTATAATGGGCATTGCCCCCGTGAGATAAAAGCCAACAAGGCTCTTATATCAGGGAGAGGCCTGCGTCCAGAAGTGAACCAATACAGGCAGTTGAGGTTGAGGTTGAGGTTTTAATATTTTGTTGTGCTCAAACTCTGTCTTGGACATAAAAAAATCATAAAAGAGTGTATTATTTCAGATTATTTTAGAAATAGTGCAAACATTTTCACCCTCTGGCCCTTGAAGCTTACCTGACTAAAGTACGGCAGATGTAATCTAGTCTCATTAACAAGCTTTTCAGCTTCATCCAATGGCCAGCTATTTTCCAAAACAACTGCATCGACGCTCTCCGAGTAAGCCCATAACTTTTCCATAAACTCCTTGGTAATATTCTCGTAGTAAGGATAAATAACAGTGTAGTTTCCAATTAATCCTATGTACGGTCCAGTGTCTTCGGAGTCTTGTAGCATATAATCCTCAAAACCTTGTACTGGGGATTTACAAATATCATTTCGAACTTCTGTTTCATTTTCTTTCTCAATCTCGCTTCGCTCGTAAAGTATCTGAAAACATAGGTTAGTAATTTCATTGGTTTGAAAGAACTAGAAACTGACTTAAAATTCCTTAGATTTATACTGCTTTTAGGGTTTCGTTTCTCAAATGGAAAAAGGAACCCTTATGGGATCATTTTGTTGTCCGTCTGTCTGCCCGTCTGCCCCTTTTCTCAGGAACGCGTGGAGGTTTCGAGTTGAAATTAACATCAAATACTCGAGTCCGTCTTTTAGCCGTGATATAAATAAAACTTCTACATAAGTCAACGCAATCAAAAGTTACAGCCGCATATGTCTGAATATTTTGAAATTTCCAAGGGAATGACATGCACACAAAACATATTATGGTACTTTCCGTAAACCTCGAATCATGAAATTTGTCAAGAAGCAAGGCCTTATACTACGCCTTATAGCACAAATAAAGGAAAAAATCTGAAAATCTAAACTTTGTAGATTATTCACAAAAAAAATGTGTTTCTCGCCATGGACCGAAACCTATAAGCTACCTACCTAAGCTACTTGCCGTTGACCTAGAATCATAATACTTGGCAAGAAACAAGGTCTTACAAATCATACGGAACCCTTGGTGCGCGAGGCCGACTCGCAATTAACGTTTTATTTAAGTTTGCGATACAAATACAATCCTTCGGGAATAAAATGTTTATGGAAGCATCTCGGGATCATCCTATATAGGTACATACTTAAACAATAGCAAAATAATCATCAAAATCAGCCCGAAATTGGCAAACATAGATACGGCGTAATATAGAACCTCTTGCGCTTTTCAACTAAACTTACAATCACTAGACGGGAATGATATGATAACATTTCCCTACTAATAAATTTTCCCGTATTTTTCTTTCGACGACCTCTGTGGCGCAGCGAGCGAAGGTCTGCCTGCGACGCAGGAGGTTGCGGGTTCGATTCCCGCCTCGGAACAAATGTTTGTACGATCTGCAGACATCCAGGACGTTCTGGATGTTTTTTATGTATCATAAAAATATCTATCTATGTAGTGTATTGTATTAAGTATATCAGTTATCTAGTAGGTACATAGGCTCTGCTTAGCTTGGGGCTAGATAATGCTGTGTGAATTGTCTGGCATTATGTATTAAATTATTATTATTTACTTTGAAAATATTCTTCCATTCTTGGAATAAAAGTCAATATTGACGGGTTAACAACAATCTTGGAAATTTCTCGACATTTTCCTTGTTAGCACATTAACATAAATTAATAACTGTCGTTGTGATTTCCGAGATAACTATTGATTTTGACTCAAGAAGGTAGGGCTTAGCGTTTGATTGAGCCCAGGATAATCATTTTAACATATTAATGTGTATTCAACAACTTAGAGTGAAACCACAGTAGTTTTTGTCAAAATCGGGCGGTGGCGGTCTTTTCGTTAATGACGAGACAACGTCTTATAATTCGATTGAGCCGGCTGCACGCATGAAAAAACATGACCTCATGCGGCGTTACCTCGCTCTGAGGCGTTCCATGTAAGGCTTGAAGTGCAAGCGAGAGCGCTCGACATCCGTCTCTCTCCTACTTGAGTGAGCGATGCGTCTGCGTCGACAGCTGCTATACTATAGTACATTTACATGTTTTGATCGAGTATCAAATGCTACCATTCCATCAGTATTTTCTTAAGACGTTGTCACGTTCAACTATCGTCAGTAAACCGACTTTACAGACAACCAATTTTTTTAGAACCTTCAAGTAGGTAATCCGTTTAGTTACATAGTAACAATTATTAAATTACTAGCTTCTGCCCGCGGCTTCGCACACGTATTTTCGGTATCATAAGTAGCCTATTATCTAAGTTGGGCTTTGCTCTAAAGGTACGCCATATTTCATCTACACTTGCGAGCTTTAAACTGGAATCGCTTCAAGGGTTGTTCAAGACTAATTTTTACAATTTCTTTGCAGTGAACTATGAGTTAAGTTATGTTTTCCCTTACGCAGGATTTATTGGCGACGATAAATTTTGATTTAATGCACGATAATGTCCGCTGCCACACCGCAGCAGTGACTAGACAGTACCGAACCGACAGACGTCTTCCATGTCGGCATTCCCACACTAGACTGGCCAGCCCTTATTCCTGACTTGAACCCAATCTGGCATATGTGGGACGAGCTAAAACAGCGGATACGAGGGAGAAATCCAGCTAATCCAGCTCCGGCGCCGATAGAAGCCGATAGATGCAACTTTGACCTATTGCAATAATTCCCAAAATTTAGGTAGCCAATTTAATTAATTTTAAATCTTCTTGATATCACTTGAAAGGTAACAAAATTACCTTTCAAATGATATACCACAATCTATAGTTCATTGTACATACATAAATTGTAAAAAAATTGTTTTGATCAACTCGCGCGATGAAGCGATTCCATTTTAAAGTTCGCAAGTGTAGATCTGTGTGAGGTTTGGAGAATTGTTGAATCTTTTAGAATTTAGATTTCACAAACTTTGGGCTTTATAATATTAGTAGGATTATCGTAGGTACTTCTTACCCTTCGTTTTTTTCTGGTATGGTACGCAATGAATTTTGTCACCTATCCAATAAATCCAATTAGCCACTTCATTATCGACACGGTAATGTTATCTTTATACCATTACCGTGATATCGCTCTGTGGAGTGCTTATTGGTCTTGTAGGCAACCTACCTATACTCCAGCAAAAGTCAAAATACAACGTTTGTAAACATTGCCCCCCATACTTAACCTAAAATTACTTTCTTGTTGTTGACTTTGAGGATAAATAAATAAATAAATAATGCTGGACAATTCACACAGCATTATCTAGCCCCAAGGTAAGCAAAGCTTGTGTTATGGATATGATATGGATAGAATTTGCAATAATCTCATATCATCGATTTGACCAACAATGCGTAATGCTGTCTATTATTTTTCAAAGTCGACAAACAAGCAGAGGATTAAGTATTAGATTTTTGTGTTGTGATGTGAGTTACAAATATTGATCCTTGATAAATAAATAAATTAAATAATGCTGGACAATTCACACAGCATTATCTAGCTAGCCCCAAGCTAAGCAGAGCTTGTGATATGGGTACTAGATAACTGATAAACTTAATACAATAGACTACATAGATAGATATTTTTTATTATACATAGAATAACATCCAGAACCCCTGAACAAATATCTGCAGATCGTACAAACATTTGTCCCGAGGCGGGAATCGAACCCGCTACCTCCTGCGTCGCAGGCGGACCTTCGCCCGCTGCGCCACAGAGGTCGTCAAATAATGAAGGCTTGAGTATAGTTATAATTCCTATCCTAGTGGAGTAGTAAACACTAAACTTACGTATGGTGACACATGTGGTACAAATCGTTTACCAGCACTATGCAGTATACCAGCACCCTCATCCACAAAAGCTACTGGTTCCGTCTCGCATGTACCATCCAACACAATAGGGGTGACACAGTGACTCTCAAAAGGCAGATTGTGCGTGACAGCTTCTTGGATGAAGTTGTTCAGTTCTGCTGTGCTCATCTCTGTGTCAGGGTATTCACTGGAAAATTGAATGATTCATCATCATCATAGAACGTTTATTACGCATCATTAGACGACTTATCTTCTGTGGCGCAGCGTGCGAAGGTCTGCCTGCGACGCAGGAGGTTGCGGGTTCGATTCCCGCCTCGGGACAAATGTTTGTGCGATCTGCAGATCTGCAGTTCAAGGTGTTCTGGATGTTTTTCTATGTATACTAAAAATATCTATCTATGTAGTGATTTGTATTAAGTATATCAGTTATCTAGTACCCAAAACACAAGCACTGCTTAGCTTGGGGCTAGATAATGCTGTGTGAATTGTTCAGCATTATTTATTTATTATTATAGAATAATGGACGTACCTATCCGGGATTTAAAAATTAGTGCATGAATGGTGTTTCTAAGTGCCAACTAGAGTTCCCAACTTATTTTGGTTTGTATATTGAATATAGATATAATTATAGGTTTGGGGTTCTTTGGAATTAAAAAAATTAAAAAAATTGTTCACGTGGTATGGGTGGTATAGTTCTCGTGTAGCTCTAATTCTCTCTTTTAGTTCTAGCTCAAATACCAACTGGGTACTTATACTTTCTTACAATAAGTCAACAAGTTTGGTTGTATTATTCTCTCCGGAGATCAACCCTAATCAGCTCGAAGCTATAAGGAAGCAATCCTTAGCTTCTACTCGGTTCATCTTCATAGCTACCTCTAGCTAATAATCAGCTTACATAATAGTTAATGATTATATCGGGTATTTATCGCGTACCTTTTGTTTTATTTCCCCTACGTTTCTACCCTTTACGCGGTGTATACCTATTACGCAGTACAACTAACTCGCGTTATGCCTAAACGTCATTTACAGTTCTCTTTCGGCCTCACTATCTGTTTGCCTGAGATGCTATAGGACTGCTTAGCTTATGGACAACTTCGCTATAAGCCTAGGTCTTACATAGCCTACATCGCGATGCCTAAAATATCGCCCCGTGACCGCGATCGCTGTAACGCGGTAGAAACGTAGGGGAAATAAAACAAAAGGAACGCGATAAATACCCGATATAATCATTAATTAGGTTAACAAATCGCGAAAGTTTAAAAAGTTTTATTAGCTTACATAATTTCGTACTGTTGACATAATTTAACATGTCATGTTAAATTATGTCACACAAATAATGATTTTATGTTTCTATTTCAATCGGCATAAGTAATTAATTAAATAGCGCCGTTTTGCGTTCTGCCTAGCCATTGACCAAACGGTCTGATTTTACGATTCGGCGGCGACATACGTACTAGGTAGGTACCTTCCTACAATTAATGTATTTGCCAAAACATTTTCACAAAACGCCATTCTGCAAAGACCGCATCGTTAATTTTATTTAGTGTGCCATGAGTTTTCCCCATTATATGAGGCATAAAAAACAATGTGACTTGGTTTGACCTACATGCGTCATACTAGCTATAAAGGAGTATGTCAATCCAAATGTTTGGATGTTCGAATGAAACTTTTTAGAAATTTATCCCTTCTGGAAAAAGTCTCTTCAATAAATATTTGGACATTGGTATGAAACTTTTCAAACGTAAAACATTCCCTGAAAAACCAGTATTCTGTGTGCTAAAAAAAGGTTACTGCAAAGAGCGAAGCCGGAATGAAAACCTAGTTACGACATAAATATTTCCCTTTTTATGGCAATAAAACTCTCAACTTCAATTTTAACAAGGAAATGTTCTGCCAATTTCTGCTGCAACCAGTAATTGTGTTTTCTTTCGATGTTGTTATGAAGAGTCTGAATTTAAGACGACATGGCTTAAAACACACATTTTAAAGGATTTTTCATAAATAAATCTAATTTTACCTTCCTACCTAACAACTCTAACTAAAATAGTTAACTCACTGGAACACAGCCCTAACAAAACTTCTATTGTTTCAATCGGGTCATTTGCCTGTGTGACACGATGCTATGTTGGTTAAATTATTTGGGTTAGGGTACATCTGGTCCGAATCTCAAACTGATCCACGGACGAGATGTCCACTTCACTTTTGAGTAGGGGTACTATTTAGCACACTCACATAATATATCTAGGAACTTGTTAAAAAATCAACTAAGTACTACTTCGACCTAACAACCGAAGTAGGTATTAATATAAATACCATTGTAATACCTTACCTTTACTATTATAATATATAAAGGTAGTTTACCTATACATATTTGTAAAACTGAAAGGCCTACTTACTTTTATTAATTTAGTTATAGTTTCTCTATAAGCGTAATTTGTAAATTATGAAGAGAAAAAAAATATCTCAACCTCACATGATAAGGAGCTGTCACACTCGTTTTAAGGGCCAGACTCCACGAAAGCGGAGAAAAGACGAGCGGAGAAGTGATCCATTTACAACCAATAGAACGTCGTTGTTCACACATCACGTCTTAGCTCAGATTCAATGGGGACCATGAAGCTTAGACATATCTTAATTGTATGCGAAGAACCAAAGAAAGATCGAAGTGGAGATGTGTGAGCTGTCCTTCCCAAGCTGGCGATGTCACCCAGCGGAGAGAGAAAAGATGTTCATCTCAACAAACATACCGCACCTACGCTCACCGCACGCAGCTCCGCCGTTCTAGCCAGCACACATCTCCGCTCCAGTCTAGCCAGTACGCATCTTCGCAAAGCTTCGGTGGAGACACCCTAACTGAAAGACGTCGACTTCTCGTCTCCGCTTCGAATATTTCCGCACATCTCCGCTTTGGTGAAGTTTGGGCCTAACGGTTGATTTACGACTCAATAAGATCTGGAAAAGGTATTTAGTAGCCTTTGGCTGAACCATGAACCCACTGACTGATGGATGGACTGCCGATGGCCTGATACGATATTATCAGATCAAATTCGATAAAGTACCTAATTTAAGCCTCTACCACACAGCCGCGATTTTTAAGCGCCGTAATACACTGTCTCCGGCTACCGAATGTATGGTGGAGCCCATAGAGTTAAAACACTCTGCTGCCACAGCAGAGGAATAGTGTCATGTAACAATGTTCTTGGTTTTGTAGCCAAAAAAGCGAATCTATGTGCGAGTCGACAAGCATACAACTTCAGTGTTTTGACGCACACAACCGCACGTATACGAATAAGAAATTGAGACTAATTTGTCGCAATTTTTTGCTACACCTTGTTTGCGTCTACTATCATTGTAAGCCTTCTACTTCTATGGTGGAGCCTTTAAGCCTCAAATTTTGAAGCGCGTGTCGCGCGATTTGTTGCGATTTTGGAGCGCTGTTCCTTCCGCTGCGTTTTTGTTAGCGCGATTTCTAGACGCTGCGCGCCTAATGCGAAATCGCAGCAGTGTGTAAGATCGTATTTGTCTTGATACAAAATGTACTGCGAAGTGAAGTGGACATCTCGTCCGTGGATCAGTTTGAGATTCGGCCCAGATGTACCCTAACCCGAACAAATGACGCAACAAATTGTGGGACACATGACGCGCTTCAAAGTCGCGGCTGTGGGGTGGTGGTTTTATCTAAAAGGTGAAAGTAATGCTCAGGTTAACACGTCTATGAGCAAAAAGTAACGTCGACAGTGCGTAGGTATACCGAGGTAGAGATAAACCATTCTAAAAATGCACGCTTCCTCCACTAAACGTCATACAATCGGCGTTCAATTTTAGAATGGTTTATCTCTAGTAGTCTGTACGTTCATAGTTCCTTAGATACTCAGGTATCATGCCTACTTCAGACGTAGATAGATAGATAGATAGAAAAATCTTTATTGCACACTTATAGATAGAAACAATACAGCAAAACAGCTTAAAACTAAGTGACAAGTGGCGGTCTTGTCGCTCAAGAGCGATCTCTACCAGACAACCGTGGATGGATAGGATAATTGGATAGTATTAGGGGTTCTGTGTGCTGAGCTTTCTGCGGAACTCCGAGACATGGTCATACTTGCGCAAGCCAAATATGAACCTTATCCCGACTTTCTGCAGGCGCTCAAGTTTGTCTAGCTGCTGCTCGGTTAAATCTAGAAAGGAAGAATCAGCATAATCAAGAATTGGAAGGAGAAGAGATTGTGCAAGAGAAATACGTTCCTGTGTCGGAATTCTCGAAATCGTTTTATTTTAGAACTAGCTGCGCCCCGCGGCTTCGCACGCGTTGTTTCTATGGAAACGTTTTGAGGTCATTTGAATCCCATGGGGCCCGATTTATGGGATAAAAAGTAGCCTATGTTTGATTCCAGGGTTACCTGTATGCAAAATTTCAGGCCGATCCGTTCAGTGGTTTTGGCGTGAAGAGGTTAACAAACATCCATCCATACATCTATCCATCCAAACTTTCGCATTTATAATATTAGTGTGATATTTAATGAATAGATACCTACTCGTAGTGCCATTCTCACCCCATTGATAAATAACAAAATATTGGGCAATGTACCTTTCAAATTTAATTCAAGTAATGAAATTTGTTATTACGAAAATCCGATAATAATAACTTTAAAAAAAATCTAAGAACACTTTCAGATGGGTTCGTGGCTTAGGCTCCCGACGCACCAGTGGCTGACGGCCCCAGTTAGTTAATTTCATTCGAAGAAGTTTTTAATCAAAAATTACTAGCAGGCATAAAAGTGTTAAGAATCTATTAAAAACTAGACGATCGCCTCGCGGTTTCACCAGCGTAGTTCCCGTTCCCGTGGGAATTCCGGGATAAAATATAGCCTATGTCACTCGCTGAAAAGTAACCTTCATAACAGTGAAAGAATTTTTCAAATCGGTCCAGTAGTTTTGGAGCCTATTCAATACAAACAAACAAACAAACAATCAAATCTTTCCTCTTTATAATATTACTAGATTCTGCCCGCATCTTCGCACGCGTTATTTCTACGGAAACGTTCAAAGGTAATTTATATCCCATAGGAACTGATCTATGGGATAAAAAGTAGCCTATGATTGATCCCAGGCCAGGCAAGCTCAATCTGTTCAGTAGTTTTGGCGTGAAGACGTAACAAACATCCATCCATCTATACATCCATCCATCCAAACTTTCGCATTTATAATATTAGTGTGATTAGTATATTAGTATAGCTAAAGAAGAAACTAAATCAAAATCGATTTGTTCATTTGAAGTCCACGATAGGATATACATTAGTAGGTACTGACTGATTTGAAACATCCCTCTTTGGCGTCGGAGGTGAATGAAAAATCCAACGACCACTCAATGTTCTCTTAAGCCGATTCCGACTAAGTACAGCCTAGGTTTCAGCTTTCTGAGTCGTGTAGTGTATTATTGTAATAAAGCACGATACCCAATATCGTTACTTGGGACACAGATGGTACCTACTAAACAACCTATTGTGTGCGTACATGTACAGTTTTCCAATACTTTATCGAAAAACATGAAAGTTTTAGGCTTTTAGCGAATACTGATTTTACTCCTCTGAGTATCGCGAGTACCTATTGTCTATAAGTTAATCGACTTCTAGGAAAAAAGCAATTATTATTGGCAATCCATTTAATGAAAAGCCTCTTGAAACAGCTCTCTTAAAAAATATTTCAGGGAAAAATATAAAGATCGACAACATTTGTAAGCGATTTGATTTCACTAGTGCTACCTATTTTCTCCATTCTGAAGCCTTTTATAGAGAATATACTTTTGATTATTATAACTTGGTTATATTATAAACGTAAAAAAATTAGGTAACTTAGGTTATATAAGTATAAGTAAGTTAATATTTAAAGCAAAACTCTTAACGACTTTCTCACCTGCAAACATGAGCTCCCAGCATCCAATACTGGAGTTCATTCTGAGTTCCAATCAATTTCCTTACATCCTCCATCACATCTGAAGGCTTCGGTCCAACAAACACGTGGAACTTCAAACCGAAGTTCGTTATACTCCTGATCAGCACAACATTGTCCTCACGAAAAGAAACCTCGGTTGGATTCACTGTGTCTATCAATAACCCGTGATAAGTTCCGTTGGTTTTGGCAAATATCAACGGTACGGTCGTTTCACCCCTGTGGTTGTAAATTACCTTCACCGTATTTCCTTTTATAGGTATTTCTCCAAACCCATACATGTTTTCATCCGTCAGTTTGAACGCTATCTCCCATATGTTTTCTGACGCTATCAGTGGACCCCTAGCAGTGTTAAAAATAGTTCTTCCTTCAGAATTGACGATAACGTTTAGTTCTGGTGAACTGACCTCTACATCGTAATTCTTATCATCGATTCTTCGTCCAGAAAACGAATGTTCGGCAGAGTTGTAGAAAGTTAAACTCAAATGTGATGGTGAAACTTCGTCTAAAGACAGTCTGATGTTCGTTAAACTGCTCTGGGACTGGAAGGGAACTGTGGAGACCCTCGGTCTGAGACGAACATCCTCTGTCCAAGGCTGATCCATGATGTAAGAGAAGCGGGATGGAAATCGGTGATAGCACATGTTATTTGCAAAGTCGTAGCAGCATTGCTGATGGCATTCTGCTTCTGAAACGTCTCCTAATCCACAGGGTAGTCTAGAGGCTCTCGGGACGAGACAGGATCCAAATGAAAAGCCGTCTGCACTTTGTACTCGCATCCTTGAGAAAAACGCGAGCTGGTATATTAGTAAGGGGGTTGTTATTGCCACAGCTATCAACGCTAGGGCAACTTTTAACGGCCTGTTTAGTAACAGTTGGTGGTACCATTTCACATCTGCAAAAGATGAAAGATATTATATCAGAACTAGCGACCCGCCCCGGCTTTAAATATACTATAGAATCGGCCCCCGGCCGGTACTGCCGCAACCGCTATGTCCCTGCATTTTAAATCTGTAATATCTTCGAAAATATTCATTTAAATTACATGCTGGAAAGGGCAATATTGATATATATTAAATGCACAATGTATTTAAGGTACTTAATTGGAAACGGATCAATGCTGTATTACTTAAAATCGCCTCGTAAATAAGCCATTATTTCTCGTAAAAAATAAAGGATAAAAAATGGTTATTGTGGGTTATCCCTAAGAGATAGACATATACCATCGCGGAGTTTTTTGTAGACCTTTTTAAGTTGTGCAATATTGTAGTACATTATTTTGATCTATCTTGTAGTGTTCAGCCAGCGTTTGCAAAGTAAGCGCAAAAAATGTGTTTATTTACGACATCACATTAGAAACTATCAGTGTTTCTCTACTATATTATGCATGTATTATACATATAAACCGTCCTTTTGAATCACTTGATCTATTAAAAAAAACCGCATCAAAATCCGTGGCGTAGTTTTTAAGATCTAAGCATGGACGGACATACCGACAAACAGCGGGAGCGACTTTGGACTGAATGGGGTCGGCGAGTGTGTGGATCGGTGGGCTCGCCGGCCATGTATAGTAGGACGAGGGAACGCCAGTCGGGCCACGGAGGTTTTAAATGTTCCCGTGGTTCGGCAAAAATGGCGAGAGATACACCGATGCACCGGAGAGGTTTTAGTGGGTATTACGTCCTTCTCAGGACGTCGAGTCCCACATATTTCTGGTCCCCCCAGACCAGTTTATTCGCAAATGAATTTCCTCGCCGAATAAAAAAAAGGTGAGGTTATTGACTACTTAGGGACTTATGCCCTTGACCTCTTAACTTAAGCACCTATACAACTACTTGTAGAAGAAATAGATGCAGACAAATTTATAATTTCGTTTGAATGCTGTTTAATTGTTGAATAGGTCCTAATTTTTAGTTGTCAGCAACATATCTAGTTCTAATCGTAGCTTTTTCGAATTACTTATTGGAAATCTCCGTAAGTTTTAATTAAATTTGCGCTTTAGATTTTATTATTCTTTAGCAATGAATTTTATCAAGTTTAAATAAATCTTCGACGACCGATGTGGCGCTGAGGGCGAAGGACGCAGGAGGTTGCTGATTCGATTCCCGCCTTTAGACTAATGTTTGTAGGATCTGCAAATATTTGTTCCGGGTGTTTTGGGTTTTTCTATGTCTAATAAACATTACCTACTATCTATTATTTATTTCCCATGGGAACGTAGGCCATGTTTTATTTCTAGGCTAGAACTACATCTACGCAAAATTTCTGCCCAATTCGTTCAGTAGTAGTATTGGAGTGAAGAGGTAACAAACATCCAGGTAATTCTCATTCTGGAATCAAACATAGGCTACTTTTTATCCCTTAGATCAGTTCACATGGGATAGAAATCACCTAAACAACGCGTGCGAAGCCGCGGGCAGAAACTTGTTTATTATAAACTAGGTATTAGTTCTACGAACAGTAGACCTCGCGAGCATGCTCATTGTTGTTCGGTGTGGACGTGGACGTGGACGTGGACGTGGACGTGGACGTGGACGTGGGCGTGGGCGTGGACGTGAGCGTGGGCGTGGGCGTGGGCGTGGACGTGGACGTGGACGTGGACGTGGACGTGGACGTGGACGTGGACGTGGACGTGGACGTGGACGTGGACGTGGACGTGGACGTGGACGTGGACGTGGACGTGGACGTGGACGTGGACGTGGACGTGGACGTGGACGTGGACGTGGACGTGGACGTGGACGTGGACGTGGACGTGGACGTGGACGTGGACGTGGACGTGGACGTGGACGTGGACGTGGACGTGGACGTGGACGTGGACGTGGACGTGGACGTGGACGTGGACGTGGACGTGGACGTGGACGTGGACGTGGACGTGGACGTGGACGTGGACGTGGACGTGGACGTGGACGTGGACGTGGACGTGGACGTGGACGTGGACGTGGACGTGGACGTGGACGTGGACGTGGACGTGGACGTGGACGTGGACGTGGACGTGGACGTGGACGTGGACGTGGACGTGGACGTGGACGTGGACGTGGACGTGGGGATGGCCGTGGGCGTGGACGTGGACGTGGACGTGGTAGTGGGCCTGGCCGTGGGTGTGACCGTGGCCAACGCTAATTTTGCTAGACTTGAGTGCAGAGACGCTTTGCTCACTTCGTTCGCTCGGTCAATTAATTAATAATGTTTTTACTAACACTTAAGTTATGATAACTTTAATTCTTATGAATAGGGAATGTTACTTACGGTTTGCTTGGTCCTTAGCATATTGTAGATCTATATCTTCAAAATTGTCTTTCGATTCGTTCACGTGTGGAATCATTATTTATTCTACGTTGTAATCTTAAACAAAATTAATTATTAGTTACACAACCCCTTAAAATAACAATAAGTATTCACTCAATATGAAAATATTTATTCAGCGGCTGTTTTATTCGAAGTAAAATGCTATAAATTTTTTTACGATGCGAGATACAAAGTTGCTCTTTTTGCCCTCGATGGTGAGCCAAAAGAGCAACTTCGCATCTCTGCCTACACTATACAAAATAAAACTTTTAAAGAGGCATTTAAAATAAGCTTATGATCGGTATCACAAACTGCAAAATCGATCTTTGAAAATTCCTTCATCACATCACACTATCACACAAATATTATAAATGCGAAAGGAAATCACCTTTAAACTTTTCCATAGAAACAACGTGTGCGAAGCCGCGGGCATAAACTAGTTTAACATATTAATGAGATAAAATAGTCGGTGGCGCTGATTTCAGTCGGGTATGCGCGCTAACATTCAGAAAAATTACGTGCAAAGCCGGGAGCAGATGCTAGTAGGATTCTATTAGATAGCATTTTTTTTTTTCATTGCATTCATAACTATAGGTTATGAGTACGCAAGCGCGTACGCCATGAAAGTCAGCCACCTTTTTATTTTAACCGTGGTTAAATCGTCCTAGACGCGATGTGATTCTAACATGCTTACGTGGTAAATTATGCTAATTTGACCTAATACCTTTGACCTTTAAACCTAGGTACTTAGACATACAAGGTAAAAAAAAAAAAAGGTCTTGCCCATCATCACGAGGTTCCTGAAGACGTCAGGTCTAAATTCTTTAACTTGGTACCTATTATTGGTAGCAGGTATTCCCCTTCAATAATAATTATAATCTTTCTTTAAAGAGGCTTTATTTAAAACTAAATTTAAAAACGGCTTTGCCCTGAAATAACAGTTTGCCTTACCAAATATCAAAGTGCTTTATTTCCTTTAGACCTTACAGAACTCTTGGACACACAAAAATACAAATTACATAAGTGAAACGAGGAAATAACGTGATCACTTTTTAAGCTAAAGTAAAGAAGCGATTAAGAAACCTTACCTGGGCGTTAGTTTTCGAGCTGAAACAAAACTCGTCCCAAGCTTTTTTATCGTGTATATACCTTATCTGATATTTTGTAGTAAACCTTTTTACAGAGGATATAATTTGACAATTTGTTTGAATTAATTTATTGATAACTAGCTAAACAACGCAATTTTCAGCCCGATCCGTTCAGTATTTTTGGCGTAAAGAGGTAACAAACATCCATCCATCCTTCCATCCAACTTTCGCATTTATAATATTAGTGTGATGTGATTTTTGCAACTCACTTAGAGTTTAGGTAGAAGCGTATATACCCTACACATTTGCGGACGTAATCGAACCCGCAAATATCTGTGTCTCAGCCAGTCATTGTCCCGTTGCGCCACTTAAAATGACAATTAGGATGGGTCCATCTGAACTTCTGAAGGGACTCTTTGTCTTTATGCTGGGGTTATTGCTATCTCGTCTCTCTTCTTCACCAGTAGGAATGGTACGATCTGTCGCCTCTTTCCAAAATTAGGCCCTTTCATTTAGGTAGGTACAGTCACCGCCTAAAATAGCTTTAGAGATGAATATACTCCAATACGCTGGGCGTGTACACACATCTATGTATATCTATTTATACTAATATTATAAAGAGGAAAGATTTGATTGATTGCTTGTTTGTTTGTTGGTATTGAATAGGCTCCGAAACTACTGGACCGATTTGAAAAATTCTTTCACCGTTAGGAAGCTTACTCTTCAGGGAGTGACATAGGCTATATTTTATCCCGGAATTTCCACGGGAACGGGAACTACGCGGGTGAAACCGCGAGGCGATCGTCTAGTATGACATAACCACAGAACGTTTCGTGTTGGCGCGAGATAATTATTTTGTAAAGTTAAATTTTTTCTGCGATCTACATAGAATAAAGCTACAGAAGAATAAAACTTGGAGAACGCAGAAAAAAAACCACAAAAAAATTTAAGCTCGCTCTCGCCAACACGAAACGATCGACCATAAACCACACCACTCTTAAAACCGCTAGACAATAGAAACCGCTGAACAGATACAGAGCAAAAAAAGCAAAGAGGCTAAAGTCAAAGTAACGTGTGAATAGAATAGATTATACTAATTTATTCAGGTAAAAAACAACATTACTTTTCGGTTAACTAAAATTGAACGTTAAGTAAATGAAAGTTAGCGGTGAAATTATCTTTTCTACTCATCGAAAGTTTATCGGCTTCTGTTGTCGATTGGATTTAGCGGCTTTAGGAAATATGTAATAGTTCAGCGCGTTCTGTGGTTTTGTGTACAAGGAGTTTTGGAGTATCCATCTGTGTAGCCCTTTTGGGCTGTGACTGTACTTCGTATGTATGTACATTGTCAGCACATCTCATCCGTTTCAGTCAGCTAAATTCAATCCAGGAAGCAGAAAATATCCCAAAAGACAAGCATAAAACGTGCGTAGCTAACTAATTCGCGGGTGCGTTGTTTTCTAAGGGCCGTTTATATTCTCTTTGTTGTTCTCTATCGCTGAAATTCCTTGCTAAGGGTTTTTAATTTATGCAAAACCGCTTGAATGTAAACACGAGTATCTATAAAGGTTGTCGCAGATCTGAACCGCACCATTGGCGCACGGCAGAAAAATATGTATTATGTGCATTCAAATACGGGCTTCGACTCGTAATTTTTGACGTGACAACGTCTTATAATTCGATTGAGCCGGCTGCACGCACGAAAAAACATGACGTCATGCGGCGTTACCTCGCTCTGAGGCGTTACCTCGCTCTGAGGCGTTCCATGTAACGCTTGAAGTGCAAGCGAGAGCGCTCGACATCCGTCTCTCTCCTACTTGAGTGAGCGATGCGTCTGCGTGGACAGCTGCTATACTATAGTACATTTACATGTTTTGATCGAGTATAAAATGCTACCATTCCATCAGTATTTTCTTAAGACGTTGTCACGTTCAACTATCGTCAGTAAACCGACTTTACAGATAACCAATTTTTATATTGACAGCATCAGATAACAGACAGCTCGCGGGCCACTTGCTTCAAGCCTCAACTTGGTGTAGCGGTGTTTCGCACCGCAGGTTCTCACCACAAATTCCTTCACCTCAACCTCAACAGCCTGTATTGGTTCCACTCCCCACTGCTGGACGTAGGCCTCCCCCTGATAAGCGCCTTATTGGCTTTTATCTTATGGAGGGTAATCCCCACGCTGGGCATGCGGATTGGGGCTCGCAGTTTAATAAATAAATAATGCTGGACAATTCACACAGCATTATCTAGCCCCAAGCTAAGCAGAGCTTGTGTTATGGGTACTAGATAACTGATATACTTAATACAATACACTACATAGATAGGTATATTTTTTATTATACATAGAAAACATCCAGAACACCCCTGAACAAATGTCTGCAGATTGTACAAACATTTGTCCCGAGGCGGGAATCGAACCCTCAACCTCCTGCGTCGCAGGCAGACCTTCGCCCGCTGCGCCACAGAGGTCGTCAGTTTGGTGGTAGAATTGTTCTGCAGGGGGCGCTGCTGCCCGCCCCCCCCCGGTGGAAATCCCTTAGTCGCCTCTTACGACACCCGCGGGAAGAGTTGGGGTGGTGTAAACTCTAAGCCGGCACCGCATAGCTTTTTGTGCTGGGCGGTAACGAAGCTGGATGTAAGTATGTGCTATGTCCTTGAGTCTGTTTTCTTTGTAAGAGCCTGCATAATTGCTAGTAACTTACTAACTTGTGTAATCGCATTAACCCATACAAGAATAGTTCGAGCGAGATCTGCATGAATAGAGCTACAAACGTTTCACCCATGAAGTAGAATTTTTTTCTATTAGGGTTCCGTACGCGAAGGGTGAAAACAGAACTAAGCCTCCGCTGTCCGTCCGTCCGTCTGTCAGATGCTCTATCTCATGAACCTTAAGGGGTAGACAATTGAAATTTTCAGAGAATGTGTTTCGGTTGCCGCTAAGACAGGTTCTAATAAAATTAAAAAACATACAAATTAAAGGGGGCTTTATTAAAAAAACTAGATTTTTTTGGCTATTTTTGCTCTTCGTTTGTCAAGGCTGTATCTCTTGAACCACAATACACATGAAACTTTCTATGAACACAATAAGTAACACTTCAACTGTAATCACAACATATACTTAACAATAATAAAGTTAAAAATTTAAAAGTGTCTCCGATCTAGTGAAAATTTGCTGTTCTTTGAAATGGTTGCCTATTTTGTAACTAGATGTCGCTAGTATGTTAAATATTCGTACAATGGCTCGGTAGGTATGGAACCCTTGGTGTGCGAGTCGACTCGTGCTTGGCGGTTTTATTTTATATCTGACGTCGGCATTTGTTCAATTTTATCACAGGTTAGGTTGTAAGTAGCACCTCTGTTTGTATAGAAAATATGACGGAAAATAGGTTAACACCGGGGGCGGGCAGCAGCGCCTCCTGCATTACAATAATTCTACCACTAAACTGCGATCCCCAACCCGCATGCCCAGCGTAGGGATTATAGGCATGACCTCCTAAAAAAAAGGCCCATAAAGCGCTTATCAGGGGAGACCTGAGTCCAGCAGTGGACTAATATAGACTGTTGAGGTAAGACCAGCCACAATAGACCAGTCACCAAAATTTTATTCCCTTTTTATGTTTTCCAGAGTCCAGAATTATTATTTTTTTAGACCAAGTGTAGGTACCAAAATATTATTCCCTAATAGTCCAAACAAACAAAGTGTATTTCTGCCCGATGCCTTCGGTACGTAGTTTTGTCGTTGTCTTTAGGCAAAATAAGTCGTAGTAGGTACTACCTACTAGGCAAAATAAGTCGTCCACATGGTGTAGTGAAAAAAGAATTACCTACTAGGTACGATAAAATAAAAAAATGTATGTTCACACAGCGCTACATCATTTCAACCCACAGTAAACCGGGCTTTTGTTGGGTTTAATAGGAGAGTATTTATAACTATTAACATTTTAAAGGAGTAAAATTGCTGCGTCGACCTTTAATTGTCGGGTTAATGTGGATGGGAATAAAATGAAGGAGCATATAGTTGACAGGCTGACATGACACAGATACCTGGAGAATCATGTGATTTTAAAGGTTTTATTAATTTTTCCGGATTTGCACCCGTTTTGCCGGAAAAAAGTAGCATTAGTCCGCAGATTCCGCAGATAGATAAAATCTATGTCATTGCCAAATTTCATTATGATCCGGATTTACGACCTACACGGGACTTCGGTCGTAAATTTTTGGGATAAGTTTAGTATAAATTCATAGGTAAGCACTAAGTACAAAAACAAAGAATCTTATACCTACAGTAGTTTTATCGATAGTGAGGATACCAAAGAACAAGGATTGTCAGGTTGCTACGACAAAGGTAAAGTAAAAGAGCCATATATGGACCACCATAAGGATTTTTTTATATACAACTCCGAATTTTGAAGTGTAGTCAGCTCTATTTATTTTAAACTGTTCTATAATTATTTGGCATCAAAAACGACACCAAAAGTTCTAAAGAAACATCAACGTCTTAGAAATAATCAAGATTTTCTAAAATATGTCATTTCTATAAACTTACAAAAGTAAACAATTATGTTCACTATGGTCCATATCAATGGACCACATAATTTTAAGCACGGTATAGTTTAAATTGTGTTATACAGAAAATCACAAAACCTTAATGATATTAATTCTAACAAAATAACTCACTTTCACCCTGGTTTAATTTACTGTTACTTCAAATGATATTGATTGAAATTATGATCTTACGCAGTTAGCTAAAATATTATGTCCTAAGTTGAGAAAAACGAAAAATGGCTGCCGTGAATACGTGCGTGCCTACCTGCAAGCGACTTGCGAGCAGCGGGGTTGTGTAGCTTAATGTGTGCTGTTCGTCGACTTGATACAACGTTCTTTGAGAAACGCCGGTGGTCCGTATTATCGCCCTGGTTCATATATGGCTCTTTTACTCTACCTATGATTTCTAAAGAACAAGTTCGTTACAAAACTTTGTACGACGCAAATGTTGACGAGTTTCGGGACAAAGTTCTAAAGCCCACATACAATGTTCCTGACATTCAATAATTTAACTAAACTCTCTAGAAAATAAGAGGTTTACAACCTCTCAATTGATGGCAACGACAAAAGGAATTTTCGTCTCAAGTATACTATAGGTAAATACATAATTAGTCTTAAGTTTACGATTTCAATTTATGAATAAACAATGGTACAGTAATTAGGTACCTACCTAACTATTGACGAAGTTATCGACAAATATAAATATCTACAGCCTATACTATACTTCTATATCTATACTTCTACCTTCTCTGCAGTTGGTAAAATTGTAAAGCGCAACAAGTATTTGCAGATCGTACAAACATTTGTCCCAAGGCGGGAATCGAACCCGCAACCTTCTGCGTGCCAGGAGAACCTTCGCCCGCCACGCCACATCAGTCGTACCCTGGCTAAGTTTGAAGTCAAGATGAAAGATGAAATAAAAATAATAAATTTAAAATTATGAAATCAAAACTTTCACTTAGTTTTATTTTGTTTTCCTTAGTATAAATTATTTGTATCTTCAGTTCAGTGTGGTCAGTAAACTGAGGCTTATAATCCTTCTATGTTAAGATAGACAATACTTTATAATACCATCCAAAGACAGATAACAATACAGAAATAAATGCTAAGAGTAGACGAAGTACAAAGGCGGCCTTATCTACATATACATCTCTTCCAGGGAATCTGGAAGAGATGTTAATGTTGGTTCCCACGATCCAGGCCCAGCCTAGTGTGGGAATCGTTGTCACATGAGTCCAGAAATCTTCTCTACTTACTCAGTAATAACTTGTAGTACCTACTAAGATCGCTATGTGTTAATGAATATTTTTTTTTAGCGTAAATGTGAAGTAAGTTTGTATTTACGAGACTTTTGACTTTTGAGACAGGGGGAAACCTATCATTGAACGCCACTGTACATAACAGATACAGAACAAAGCTCTGCCATAATTAATCCAATACCGCTACCACACAGCGCGGCGTCCAAATATTGGCTTAAACTCATTTTCTTTACATACATTTTACAGTGACAAGACAAAATTAAAATTTAAAAAACCCGCCGACGTTTATTGGCTGAACAGATTTTTATGAAACATGGTTAAGAACACTCGGGATAAAATTATCTATGACACAAAAAAAACTAAACGAAAATCGGTTCATCTGTTTGGGAGCTACGATACCACAGACAGATACACAGACAGACACGTCAAACTTATAGCACCTTTTTGCGTCGGGGGTTAATAAAATGGCTTCCCGCAAGCTTCAAACGAGTGGTCCGCAAGCTGTCTGTCATCTCTGATGCCGTCAATGTATAAAAAAGCATCTGAATGTTAAGATAAAGCCCATATTTATATGTAAAAGGGTTTTCCAATAGGAACGCTCAAACTTTATCATAGTATAGCGGTCATCTTGGTAAAGTGACAGCTGTCAAATTTGGCGGTAACACATATTTAGTCGTGACATTCCTACCCCTATCTTTCTAATTCCGAATTTTACCCTGGAACGCTCCACGCTTCAACAACGCGTAAAAAATGTTAAAATTTACTATAAAAATCAGTTCTTTATTCGCCTAACGTTTCGTGTGTTAAGTGCAATTTATGGCATTAATGGACTCAGCAAGTCCACGATACGTCGTTTAACTAATAAATTTGAGACAACCGTCTCAAACTCTCTCTACGCTATGCAGAAAAACCACAGACAAAATTGAGTCCCATTTATGTGAAGAATTCATCCAAAATTGGTGTACTAGGATACACCACCTATCAGCGAAGTCGCGGCAGCGGCAATTTGACTGACATTAAATTCCACACACGTTGTCTTTCCAGGTGTACGACAAGCTTTAAATCTATGGCGTCATCACTATTTCAACTGCGCAACTTTTTCCCTAGTAGGTCTTCTCTACCACTAATAAATAACTTACCTTCGTTTTCCCATCCAACTACCTTTCGGTAATTGAAGATTGTTAACAACTTAGCACTGTAACTGAAAACACAAAACAAAACGCATTACCTATTCCACTATTATTTGCACCGTTTGTGCACTGTTTTTACACTTTTTGTTGATAAATCAATCCACTTAGTCCTTCTGTTTATCTATTAAAGACGCGAAGGTAAAATACAGATTAGAACTCTATTATATTTTCATATCCGTTACAATGAATGATAAGATTGCTGTAGAATTCAATTCGATTAGATTTTCACGATAACTTCTATCTATTGAGTGAGACATTCTTCCACTCTGTGTGAGCCAAGTTTAGTAGGTAATAGGGTATTTTACTCCATATGAGAAAAAATCTATAAATATATTAATGAGATAGCTTAGGCAAAAAGCAGTCGGGAAACGTAAGTTTTAGATCATAAAAAAGCAAAATAATTTATAATTCTTTTCAAAGGTTTCAGCTTTTTCAATCTGTTTCAAAACGCCATTAAATAGTAGTCGCCATGTTATTACGTCATACGGCTATGTAAACTTAGAAGTGTCAAATGATCAGCGTTTAACATACAAAATATCACTGCATTTGTTTACACAGCCAACTGACGTCATAACCACACAGCAATTATGGCGTCCACTGCGTCCAGGGTTTTCGTAAATTACGCGCGAAATTTAAAAATGCAGAATTTAAATACATTTTTATGCCACAAATATTGGGAATTTGATAGTGGTTCATTTAACACGCAGGGGAAATAAAACAAAAGGTACGCGATAAATACCCGGTATAATCATTAACTAAGAAAACAAGGTCTGACATTCCAAGATCTTCCCAAGTCTACGTCACTATCCAGTTGCTACAAAAAAGGGAGGTTACGTTCATTTGCCGGTGACTCATCATCATCATCATCCGCAAACCGACTTCACCCACTGCTGGGTATAGGTCTCCAAACATTTGTGCCACTCCACACGGTGACTATCAACCTTCTATTGACGCCGCCGTCACTCGCGTTGTTGATCGGATAAATCTTTAAAATAAAATAGGCGGGTACTCTATCCGTAACTGTAAGTCTGAAAGGCGGTAAAATAAGGTTCTGTTCATTCCCGAAAAAAGAATCTGTGGCTGAAGAATGTTCCTGCGATTGGATAAATTTCATTTTAAGGGAAAAAATTATTTATCCATGTGCAGAGCTCATTAGCCTTGCTCAAATTATGGAAACTAAGTTTTAAGAATTTCATGGAGAACCTAAAACCTAGATACTAACCTAGATCTCGAATTTCCCTAAACTAAAAAGTTTGAGAACCACCGTAGCGCATATAACGTAGCTTGGGAAAACTCACGTTTCCGTTGTTTCTCGGAGTGACCTTGTATAATTTTACTATGGGTCGAGATTGAAACAATGGCGTGGATTCAAGTACAACGGCAGGTTTAGCTATGGCGGTCTCGGCATAAGAATTGATCCATCCAACATTACTCGTGGATGTCGTATACGTATCGTAAGAGTCGACAAAAGGAACCTATCAGACGCAGGGCAGCAGTTCTCCCAAGTGTATTCATGACTGTACCTACGTCTAGGCAACCAGGTCGACGAAGAAGGCCTTCGGCGCTAAGAAATTCACCTCTACGGGTATTCGACGTAGCGCCACTCATAGCTAAATGTTGAAGCGTATTCGACGTCCCGCCACCAAAGCGGTCGTCGACGTTAGTAAAGTAAAGTAAAGTAAAGTATCGTTTATTGCATGAAATACATGTGGGTACAGGTGTTTTTATGTCGATTATGCGAGTCAATGTATTCCTACCGGTTTTACGGTGTGCAATGTCTGTGTACAAATAATATCAACTTATTAAGCTTAACAGTAAAATAAATTAAAACTGAACTAGAAACTAATGTTGGATGAAAGCAAATTAAAAAAAAAAAACGAATGTCATGAAGCAGAAAAATCTTTGTCAGTTAAAAATTCATTTATAGCATAATAACATTTATTTGAAAGAATCGTTTTTAACTTTCTCTGAAACTCCATATTCGGCAGTAGTCTTATGGATTGTGGTAATTTATTATATATGGAGGGTGCCATAGCAAAGACACTCTTACCCATCATTGTAGTTTTTCTATTTATATAACAGACTTTATTGTTGTCACGTCTATTGCGGACCACGACATCCGAAGGTCGACCGAAGAGATTTTGATTATTCCTGACAAACATAGCTGTCTCTAAAATATACAGTGATGGGAGAGTCAAAATTTTATACTTAAGGAAAAAGGGTTTACAGGAGTCGGTTACTTTAAGGTGGAACATAATTCTAATGCAACGCTTCTGATATTTAAATACTTTTAAAACATCTGTCGAATTACCCCAGAACATTACTGCATATCTAATATTAGATGCAATTATACCATGATACGCAATAAGTAAGGTATCTATGTCCACTATTGGTGCTAATTTGTATAGGACATATGCTGAGCTGTTGATTTTCTTACAAAGAGCTTCTATGTGTGATTTCCAATTTAGTTTCTTATCAATATTTACCCCCAGAAATTTTGTACTCTCCACCTCTTCGATTACGTTATTGTTGTAATAAATGTCAATTGGTTTTGAAGCTGCATTATCGCGTTGTCTAAAATGTATTATCTTTGTCTTATTTATGTTAATTTTAAGATTATTATTATTTAACCAGTCTATAATTGATGTCAAAGCTAAATTAATG
Source organism: Eupithecia subfuscata (assembly GCA_963564075.1). Lineage (NCBI taxonomy): Eukaryota > Metazoa > Arthropoda > Insecta > Lepidoptera > Geometridae > Eupithecia > Eupithecia subfuscata. The sequence goes on along the minus strand of OY751112.1, from coordinate 10,746,385 downwards.
TCATTTTTAAAAGTGTCAGTGTTCTTAGAAGCTACGGTAACCGTGCTATCGTCGGCGAATAGTGATATTGGGTGATTGGTCGCTCTTGGTAGATCATTGATATAAATAATAAACAGTAGAGGACCTAGCACACTCCCCTGGGGGACGCCATATTTTACAATCCGCTCTCGTGAGAGGTAGCTCTCTTCAGTTTTCGTTTTATAATTGATATTGGTAATCTTAGTAAACTGTTTCCTATTCTCTAAGTATGACTTGATCAATTGTAAAGTATTTCCTCTTACACCGTATACTTCAAGTTTGCGCAGTAAAATGTCATGTCTAACATAATCAAATGCTTGTGTCATGTCACAGAAGATTGAACAGACGGGGGTTTTTTTATCAACATTTCTTGTGACCGGTTGTAGAAAATCGAAAATTGCCATGTTAATTGTTTTATTTTCTCTGAATCCTTTCTGTTCATTACACAGAACTTGATTCGATTCTAAGTAGTTATAAAGCGATTTATATATATGCTTTTCAAATATTTTTGAAATAACTGGTATCAAAGATATGGGTCTATAATTACCCATGCATTCTTTGTTTTGTTTTTTGTGTACGGGTTTAATAATCGAAATTTTTAATGAGTCTGGAAATACACCCGAGCTAATGCTTAAATTTATAATATGACTAATTGGCTTACATATAGTTTCAGCTACTGATTTTAGAATCTTCGTTGATATGTCGTCATACCCAACACTGTTTGTATTATTAAGGGACAATATTATTTTAAGAACATCAGTAGGTATGCATGGTTGCAGGAACATAGAGTCTCTTCGGCTAGTTAGTCTTGAAGTTACGTTTATACCTGAGGATTGGATTGGTACTATTTTATCTATAAAGAAGTCATTGAATGCATTTGCAATGTCACTAGGTTTATGGATTATTATAGAGTCGTTTAAACATATTTTTCGTATTATATCTGAAGGGATATTTCGTTTTGCATTATTATTTATTATTCGCCATGTAGTTTTTGATTGATTTTTTGATGTCCTTATGTTATGGTTATTCTGTGCTTTTTGCGTAAGTTTTACAATTTTATTTAGGATTTTTGTGTATTTTTTATAGTAATCTCTACTTTTTTCCGTGGGTTTTTTCCTGTGCTCCCATAAAAGTTTTCTCTTATTTTTGCAGCATAACTTGATGCCGCGAGATATCCAGCGGACTGGCTTAGTGGTCTTAATGGTAACGATTTTGAAAGGAAAACATAAGTCATAGAGCAGTTTAAAAATGTCAAAAAATATATTATAAGCTAGGTTAGGGTCATTTTCACTGTATACTTCGGAAAAAGATATGCCTGCAAGAACATTCGAAAATTTATTAACATTTTCAATCGAGTAATCTCGCTTTTTTACCCGCCAATATTTAAGTAGGGCAAAGTTTTTGATAGGAATTTTAATGAGTTGGGCCGTGTGGTCAGACAATGCGAATTCTATGACTTCAGTTGCACACGGTTTTTTGAAGTTATGGGCAAAATTATCAATACATGTCAGACTTTTCAGCCGTGTTGGCTGTTTCAGAGCAAGTTTCAGATTAAAATTTAATAGAAGGCACTGAAAATCAAGAGACACATTCGTTTTCTTTAAGATGTCAATATTGAAGTCTCCTGCTACAATAATATTATCATAGGGTTTTTTGGAAATTTCATGTAAAGCTTGTTGAAATTTAGTCATAAAGATGTCGAGATTAGTAGCTTTAGGTACTCTATACACACATAAGATAGCAATGTTTTGTTGGTTTAATTCCACAGCACAACATTCGAACAATCCCTTTACAGATAGTGCGGTTATTTTCTTGAGATCTACCCATTTGTGCTCGTTGCGGATCAGAATGCAAGCTCCTCCTCTCTTGCTATCATTCCTACAGAAGCACGAGGCTAGCGTGTAGTTAGGGATCACCAAATGTTGCTCATAGCCCTCCATCATAAAGTGTTCCGTGATGCATATCACGTCTATTTCATTATTTTTTTCCTTAAGGTTATTTAGACATATAGAGAGTAGATCCGATTTATTTAAGAGACCGGCAATGTTTTGGTGTAGAATCATTAGCTGATTTTTAGACAAGAAAAAGCTGATTTTCCACCGTATTTTCCATACATTCTTTATTAATCAGCTCCACTCCACATAAGATTCTGTTTGATTTTTGGTTCTTAACGGTTTCAATGCCGAACATAAGGTCCTGAAATATCGTACGTAATCCATAGTTATTTATTCTTCCGGATGCTCTATAGAACATGCTATAATCATAATTAAGGTTCCTATTTGAGTCAATCACGAAGGCGTATTTGTGTTTATTATTGTCTTGTAGCAGCAGGTTGTTGAAGTTCTGTATTCTTTTGTTTATATAATCTTTGCTCAATCCACATTGATAGGTAGGTGTACACAGTATAATATTAGTGTACGTTATTTCTTGAAGGATTCCTCTAACGTACTTTATTACTTCCAGATTGTTATTTGATTGTTGGTAGTCTAGGTCACCTATTAGTACAATGCAGTAGTCGGCCATTGTGTAACCCTGAATTTTATCTTTCAGTCCTTTCAGAAGTTGTTTAGTTGAACCATTAGGGGTCAGGTAGTGACAGGCTTCAAAACTATTTCTGGTCGTATCTTGAGCAATTGATAGGACCTTATTGGTTTTGTTGTCACTAATTATACATAGTTTTGGTTTAGTAATAATGGCTTTGGCCTGTGTTGAGATTTGTTGAGATTTTGTCAAGATAGAAATCGACTTCTTAGGTTGTATTTTATTTTTTATTGGATATGTATTCGTTTGTGTTTCTTTGTCCATCGTTCGGCTACATGTTTTCATGATTTTAGTAGATGTTTGGGTTTCTCTGTTTGTTTTTTCATGTATTTTTTCCTGTATTTCATAAGTTTGTGTTTCTTTGTCTGTTTTTTGAGTACATGTTTCCGTAATTTCAGTAGATGTTTGCGTTTCTCTATTTATTTTTTCAGTAATTTTTTCCTGTATTTCATTTGTTTGTGTTGTTTGTGTATGTTTGTGTAACCGTAATTTAGGTTTAGACTTTGGGTTTTGTGGCGTTGATAATGTCGATGACATAAACTTAGCAGGGCTGTTCCCAATTTTTTTGTATAGAACATTCTTTTTGGTCAAATCTAGATTATTTTTTGATAATTGTCTGTTCTCAAGAGATAATCGTTCTATTTCGGCGTCGGCGCTGTTCAGCTGTATTTGTAACTCTTCAATTTTTCCAAGGAGAATATTTACTTGTTCGCTAGTATTATTGTCGCAAGATATATCGGGCAAGCTACAGGCAGTGACATCTAGCGTGTCAATGCTCATATCTGTTTCATTGTTGGTCAAAATCGCTAACTGCGTTTTTGCTCGTCTGATAGTAATATTGTCTTCCATGATTATTTTATATCTATGCTTCTTCTCACTAGATGGCGTTGTATGTATATGCTTGAAGGGAAAAAATTAATCGTGCAAAATATTTATAGCTTCTGGTGTATTCGAACCCGGTGGCGTCTTCGTGCGAGCCGTAACGTGTAACCGCTAGGCCAGTCCGACTTTAGAGATTCAGTCAAAATTACGGCTTGCCTTACAGATGTCAAGTTTTAGTTAAGAAGTTCGTTAATTTTTGCAGTTCAATCTGTTCAATGAGTCATAGTTTTTGTCAGAGCACCGTCATTTTTGAGTTAATGTAAACAAAAGTAGTATTTGTTGTTTACTCACTAGATAACTGCAAAATAGTCTTGGTAAAGCACGAATTCACTGTGTCTCTGATATAGTTCATAATATTTCAGAGTATTTTTCACTGGATTTGGCTCTTTCAAGAGTTCAATCACTTCTGCACTATTGTTCACTTTTCTCTTCAGATCCGAGTAAATTTTTGTAGAAAACACTGTCACACGTACTTGATGTGATTACTAATGGTGTTGTGTAGTATTTAATAGGATACGTAGACTTCAAGTATTTTATTTGATTAAATTAACATAGAGCCGATGTAAACATGACGGCAGCGCCATCTGGTTAGGGAACTCACTATCCGGCAGAGTCGACGCTACAAAGATTCGGAATATCGGGAACCATTCTTTTTAAGACACCTCAACTGCGATCACGAAACTGCTCGCCAAGCGTGGTGTTTATGGCAAAACCCCCCTTGTAGGTGAAGGTACGTCCAGCAGTGGGCATTTGTGCTGAGGAGTAGTGCCATACATTTAATAAGGAAGATAGAGAGTTAGTAAAACGAGTTAGTTAGGATTAGTTCTAACTAAGTCTTCTATGACTAATCCTTGCATTATCTGAACTACTGAAATAAAAAATAGATCACTTTTTAACAGGTTTGTAATCAATTTTGAGTCTCAATACGATATTCCCTGTTAAATCCATTCGATATGACATAGTGGAGTTGCCCGCTCTAGCAACATATTCTGCTAGTCCAATGCCAAAATATTACCAACTGTATACATTTATTTATAGCGAGCTTACAATCTCTTTAGTACTAAAATGTATAAGTAAATGTAAGCTACTTACCTACATTACGCACACGTGAAGCCACGTAGGTACTTTGGTCTGGTCTAGACGTGTCGAAGGCCATACATTTTGTATAGCAAGATAATTTCCTTTCTATGATGTCTCAAACGTGTTCAGCCTAATTTTGTTACCCCATAAAACATATTTGTCGTCGTCAAATGTTCTAGCTATTTCTCGTCCTATTTACAGAAATACCCACCATTCAATTCAATACGTTTACTTCAGATATAATTTTATACACACAACATAAATTTAAGAGTCCATGATTTGGGATGAATAGGTTATATGCCTAAATTAGTTAAAATAGCCACGTGTAACACTGGCCAAGAGAGTACAATTTGTCTAGTGTTCCATAAAGAGACAGTCAGTGTCCAGCTTTTCAGCAATGAGCTGTAGGTAGCTGTTGAAGCTGTCGCGCACCAGGGACACAGATTTTTTGCGCTTTATCGCCGCGAATTCGTGTAGGTAGTAGTGCTTCAGCAAACATTCCTGAATTTTTCTGCATTCCTGATTCGCTGCAGAAGCGCGTTCAGGGTGTTTTTGCGTTGTTGTATTTTACCCGCAGGGCATTCCAATTCCATTAACTAATTTGTGATCTTAAGCATCTCAATGTCTTTCCTCAATACACCTGTGACTCGCATAATTACTTGCCATGAAGGATTATTGAGATAAATTACAAAAGGGCGGCCCCCTATTTATCTCTCGAAGCACTTAACAACTGGGTAGTCCCTGTTAATGAAACAGACCTAAAACAATATTGCATTAGTTGTACTCTGAAGATTTTTTAAAACAAAGGAAATTCAAAAGGTTTAACTCAGATTGCTGAATGGTTTTCTCCGTGATTTGTTACGTCTGTACGGCAATTGTCTTTGTGTAATTTTGTGCTTGAAGTCTTCTATAATTACCTCAACCTCAACAGCCTGTGTTGGTCCACTGCTGGACGCAGGCCTCCTCCTGATAAGCGCTCTATTGGCTTTTATCTCATGGGGGGTAATGCCCATAATCCCCACGCTGGGCATGCGGGTTGGGGATCGCAGTTCGTTGGTAGAATGTTCTATGATTAATAACCATTGAACTTCACTTTAAAAAAAGTATTCGAAAGCGGCTGCGGAGGGATACGAAAGCCTTAGAAAATATCAACAATTTAATTGAAGTTACTTATAATTTTTATTGATAGTTTTAAGAGTTTTGCCTTCAGAAACTTTTAGCCTTCAGAAACTATAAATTTTCTGGAATTTTATTGTCATGACTTATTTTAGTATCTATCTTCCTAACGTAAATTATAATTTTAGTTTACTGCGTATTTGGCCTTAATATAATATCCTTAATATAAATAATACTTATTAAGTTAAAAAGCAAGCTTTGTTGGATTCTTTTGAGAAACAAGACATTATTTTAAAATTTGATTTGGAAATTACCGACTTCATATCCATCAACTTTAAATAGGTATGCTAAATATTATTTGATATTATTAGAACCTACCATAGAATTCAGTAAAATTTTGTAGATAAGGTACGTTCTCCCAGCGATAACTCAAAAAATGGCCTGTCATGTGTTGCAACTAAACGCACAGACACGCTATTTCCAATCTTATGCAACATACCTACCTATACCTATCTAATGAACAACCGAGATGGAAAGACTGTTGTTGTCTTGGTTTTTTTTTAATTTTTTTAATTTGCTTTTGGTGGCTTTCGTATCACTGCGGCCATGATAGGCCTATTGTGATCGCTTCTTTGTATGTTCAGCCTCGAAGCAGGGGCGTTCGCAGTTCGCCGCTAACCCGTGCAGCTGCTAGGAACTGCAGGATTTTCTTCGGGGTGGAGATTTTTAGCTCGTCTGGACTAAGCAGGTGCTTGCCCAGATTGATGGTCTTGGTTATATTTCGGTCTAGGTACGGACCGAAGTATAACCAAGACAACAATACGCACATGAAACACGAAAACCGGCGGCGCCGCCCCGGTCCGACTAAGACTGCGGTAGGTGGACCTAATTGGACCTATTTTGAGCGTTCCACTTTCAGCTGTGTGTGCTTAGAATTTGCACCACCCCAAATCTTCCCGCGGGTGTCGTAAGAGGCAACTAAGGGATATCCACCGGGGACGGGCAGCGGCCCCTGCAGAACAATTCTACCACTGAACTGCGATCCCCAACCCGCATGCCCAGCGTGGGAATTATAGGCATTACCCCCATGTGATAAAAGCCAATAAGGCGCTTATCAGGAAAAGGCCTGCGTCCAGTAGTGGACCAATTCCGGCTGTTGAGGTTGAGCGTTCCACTTTCGAGAAGTTAGACCCAATCTCCCGAATTGTACTTACATCGATGGCACCTACGGTATATTGTGAACTCCAAGAGGTAATCAAAATTCCACATCGATACGTCCTCTCTTTGCAATTTATGATTGGTCTCAGTTTCAGCTGAGCTTGAGACGTGTTGAACCTATCAGCTGTTGGTTCGTTTACCTTTTCCACACGTATTTCGGATATAGGAGTTCAACGCTCTTTCATTTTTATTTTTGATGTTCTTTAAAAAAAAATTATCCCGTTGGTTAAGAAATTCGAGAGATTACGCAAGCGAGGTAGACACTGCTAGGAAAATGTTCTTTATGTTTTACCTACTAACTATTGTTACCCTTGACTTCGTCCACGTGGAATTTAATTTCTTAACTTATCCATATAGACTTTATATTGTTCCAAAGAGGGGTGTAATATTACAGGATCTAGGCAGCCAACTTAACTGATTTTCAAATTGTTAATGTTAAAAGAGTGTTTTATATTAGTATAGATATGTCGTTATCACTCATAGAACTCATCACCGGCTCTGTGTATAATTTTTGACTGTTTTAATTTGCTTTTTTACTACCAATTTTAGTTGATTTATAATGTAGGTAGTGGTTAGTCAGTGCTGTGTGGTGCCCGATGTGCTGTGTGGGTGCCACCTTAGAATTTGCATCACCCCAACTCTTCCCGCAGGTGTTATAAGAGGCGACTAGGGGACATACACCCGGGGCGGGCAGCAGCGCCCCCTGCAGAACAATTCTACCACCGAAGTGCTATCCCCAACCCGCATGCCCAGCGTGGGGATTACCCCCCTGAGATAAAAGCCAATAAGGCGCTTATCAGGGAGAGACCTGCGTCCAGCAGTGTACATGTGTATAAATAAATAAATAAATAATGCTGGACAATTCACACAGCATTATCTAGCCCCAAGGTAAGCAGAGCTTGTGTTATGGGACCTACTAGATAACTGATATACTAATACAATACATAGATAGATATTTTTTATTATACATAGAAAAACATCCAGAACCCCTGAACAAATAACTGCAGATCGTACAAACATTTGTCCCGATGCGGGAATCGAACCCGCAACCTCCTGCGTCGCAGGCAGACCTTCGCCCGCTGCGCCACAGAGGTCGTCAAAAAAGTATAGGCTGTTGTGATGAGGTGAGGTAGTTAGGTACTTGCCTGCCGAAAGTATAGCTATCAGGATAATGTCATTTTGAGTTTCAAAAAGAAATTTGGGTAAAAGATTTACTGAGCCATGCCAAGATAAGGAACACAATAGATATCTTTTATAATGCTTGTGCGCATTATAATAAAAAAATTTATTACATTTAGATTCAACTTATGTATTGTGCTGAACAAAATGTAGTAAGTATTACGTTACTTAAGGGCGTTTACAACCTCAAATTGCTTATTTTCAACTCCGTCGGACCTCCATATCTTCCAAACTACTGATTATTTAACTTTGAAATTTATATATGGTAAAGTTCAGGACTTATTCTATCGATCATATGTTTCGAAAACACGATTCCATAAAATTTTCTCGAAAAAAATCGCAAAGTTACCTCTAATTTTTTACTAAAACCCTAATTTCTCAATAAACACAAATGATACGATCTTGAGATTAAGCATAGTAATTGAACTAAGTATAAAGAACATTTTATATGTTGTCTTTTTTTCAATTAACTATTCTAATGTTTGTGGGGAGCGAATAACTACTAAAAACTTGATTTTTGGGCTTACGCCGCTTTGCTCTGTCCCGCTCCTGTGAACGCGAAATCCTATGCCTATCCTCTTCACACAATAACGAGGTAGGGTACCGCCTTAAGAGTCTCCGCAGTATTTAGGATTATTGACGTGACAACGTCTTATAAATTGGTTTGCCGGGTGACACTTCAAGAAACTGCGTTACGCTCCGCTCACGTTATGCGCTCACAATGAGAGCGAGTGAGAGGCACGCGTCCCTTCCACTCGGGCATGGTTAGCCCGCCTAAGAGCGAGAGAGACAGACATAAAAAGTGAAAAGAACTCACAGTCGTTGTCACGTAAAACTTTCGCCCGTATACCGACTTTACAGGCAACCAATTTTTTAAGAGAGTTTTTCTGGTTATCCTGTTTTTTTATAACGACTGAATTCATGATAGAATAGAATAGAATATTTTTATTTGTGACTATAATGAAATTACTAATACTAATAAAATTAAACTTAATTAAACACAAAAAGGTCACCAGCATATGACTTATGATATCAAAGTTGTTAATTGCGGTAGAAGAAAAATACAATTATTAAAAAGTTTTTATTTCACATCAATGTTAATAACATTTTACAGAAAAACAATTCGTAATTCGTATACATTTAGGTACCTATAGTTTACTTTCTATGCAGGTTTGGCACAACCTATTAATCTTCTTTCAATTTATTATAATAAAATAATCTGTATTTCCACAACACAGATTTAAAAACATTTACATTTTCTCGGTGATATTAATTTTCTTTAAAAGTTCATTATATTAGATGGTTTACAAACCATAACTTATATCACAACAAATCTTATCGTAATAATAATTATTAATAATCATAATATCAACTTTCACTATATTTACAATGTTCACATGTAACTAGTATCGATCTATACAGATAGTACGCAAAAACCTGTTGTTTTACACCACTAGATTGTTAGAACTACTTGGGACCTACAGGTCTCGTACCTACCCACCACTACCCACGCTCTGCAGACGCGAATACCACTGTAAAATGTACGGTGCCACAGCACGCACAGCTGTGCGTAAAAATTTTTTTATTTCGTGTATCCATCGTACCTAGCATAAATTTGTAGATAGTACGCTCAAAACGCACGTGGGTGACCGCTTTTTCCGAGCGGGAACGTACAATCGGTCCACTTCGCGTGGAAACTGGAATCCTTAGGTACCTACGCTTCTTCTAAATAATAAGATAGTTTACCTTTACTTTTCTTCGCATCATACCTAAACTCCAGAAAATCGTGCTGTGCGACTACGCTCAATTATAGAGAAATTTGAGAGCCATTTCAATGGGATATCGTATTCGGGTTGATGGCGTAAAAAATTTACAATTATTGTACACTAGCTTCTGCCCGCGGCTTCGCACGTGTTGTTTCTATGGAAACGTTTTGAGGTTATTTCTATCCCATGGGAACTGATTTATGGGATAAAAAGTAGCCTATGTTTTATTCTAGGCCTAGAATTATCTGTATACAAAATTTCAGCCCGATCTGTTCAGTAGTTTTGGCGTGAGATGTAACAAGAGGTAACAAACATCCATCCATCTATACATCCATCCAAACTTTCGCATTTATAATATTAGTGTGATTACGAAAGCAATTCAAAGGGCTTTCAAATGTCAATATAAGATGGGTGGATTTTGCGTATTCGCACATCAGATCCACGAGCGAATCCATTGATGGAGTAAATTCGACATTCAGTTTCATGACGTCCAATAAATAATTCTAGAGAATATATTATCATTTGGGAAGAATCTTCAGGGACTCTTATTCAACCACCGCCGAATAATCACGTATCCACAACACACTTTCTCACTGAATTCGGCAACCGAATTTCAAGAACCTTAAGGTACCTTAAGGATGGTAATCAATCACTCAACAGGTACCTAGGTGGAACTTCGATAAGTCAGAACAAGAAAAATACTACCTAGAAAATATTCTTACTACGTATACTTACTTGGTTCTACAATCCTCGATACTTTTTATAAACAAAGGAGTTACAAAACCAAGAAAGTATTGGTGGAAAATATATATTTTTTTGACACTGATATTATCAAAGCACATGCTGATTGAAGCTCGAAATAACTTTAGTTTCAGCTTTCAATTATCGTTTCTGTCGTCTGTTTTCAGATTTACATCATTTTCGCTGAGCGTTTGTTAAAATTTTCGTTTTAGTTTTTCATTTAACTTTTAAGTTCTTGTTTTCATTCCCTTTGCTTACAACGAATAGGTATCTTGGATTCTTCAGAGTATACTTGCTCTAATCTCGTTTTCCGCGGAGTCACACTGGCACACAGTTGTGTTGTCGTTGGGAACTCACTTCGTTTACTAATGTTGCCTTAAATAAGTCAAAGTACTTAAATACTAACATTCTCCGCCAAATGTTAGTATTTAAGTAACATTTGGCGGAGAATGCATCACAAACACCTCACAGCTATGGGCTTGTTTGATATTCGCAGTGTTCCTTTCGCTAAACACGATGGGATCCGAGTTGATGCTCAGACGGGCTGTCAGGCAATCGTCGAAATGCACGGAGAATTTGCTTTTTCTTCTCACCTGTGGGAAAAAAATACAGATTAAGTCATTTATTATTAACGCATTCATTGCCCATCCTCGGCGGGGCGACACGAAGATCGAGAAGCACATCTGCGTCTTTGGCCATGAAAGTGCTAATTGAAAATATGTACATAGTTTGGTAGTTCCCTCGTATGGGACAAGCATATAGAAAAACTCTGCGGTAAGCTGGGAGGGTTTTGCTTTGCACTGCGAAGGCTAGCGAGCACCGCGTCGCGCGACGTAGTCCGATCCGATCCTGTTACTACGCGACCGTCCATAGCGCGCTCTCCTACGGGGTAGAGCTGTGGGCGCGGGCCGCCGACGTACAGCGGGCCTTCGCAATGCAAAAGCGAGCTCTGCGAGCGATGGCAGGTGTCCCTAGCGACGTCTCATGCAGGGAGCTGTTCAAGGAGTACAACATCCTGACTCTCACCGGTGAACTTATCTACCAGGTGGCTCTATTCACCCACAACAATGTGGACCTGTTCCAGCCCCGTGGCCGAAACGCCAACCGCGCGCTACGTAGTAACAAATACTACTACCACCTGGTCACACCTAAACACAAGCTAAAAAAATCTGAGTGGTCAGTATATATTATGGGTCCTTCAATATATAATCGACTGCCTGACTGGATCCGAAATGCAGCTTCCATATCTATTTTTAAAAGGAAATTAAGAAAGTGGCTTATTGATATGGTTCTATATGACATAAATGAATTTTATAATTTGCCCTTATCATAGCGATAACATTATTTTTATATTTAATGAGATGACATGTAATAATGGTATTATGAATAGTCAGTATCTGTATCTGTATCTGTAGCATAACTTCTAATGATAGCTAAAGTTAGTACCTACATACACCCTGTTTGGTATAGCAATTTATTATTTCGGTCACAGATTACATAAGTTTTCCTTTTGCCATTCACTTTTCATTATAAAAATTTAATTTGTTTCAATTGTAAATAGGTACCTACTAGTTTTAATTTGTTTCTATTAATATTGGTGTAGCGAGTACCGCTGCACTTATCACCGACACCGCTGAAAACCAGCGCTGCTATGGCCCTTGTGCCATAGCAGCACTAGGCTGAGCTGGTGACCTTTTTGTGTTTAATTAAGTTTAATTTTATTAGTTATAAGTAATTTAATTATGTCACAAATAAAAATCTTCTATTCCATTCCATTCTATTATTTGTCGGTAATTTTCTCAATAGTGCGTTTTATAATCTGTCTTTTAAATCAACTATACCTAATGTAGACCAGAGGAAGGATCATCAGATTCCTTCTGAGTATTTCTTAACACCTACATTGAATAGAATAGAATAGAATATAAATTTATTCGTTACAGAACTTACACAACTTAGACTAAAATACATAATTAACCTAAATTAAAATTAAGTGTAAACTCAGTAACAAAATGGCTCTGTCTCAGCATGGGTTGGTTGACTAGCAAGCTAGCAACCAACGCTGGTCTTCCGTCAGAGCCACATGTTGGCTTTACGGACTAACTACTCAAACAGACAGATATAAAAATCAAACATTGCAATCACCAGTCCGGTTTTCCGTGTTTCAGTTTTCCGGTGCGGGGGGCAAAACCCCCTTACATGATGGATGGCGGCCTATGGGGGAAGCCTATGTCCAGCAGTGGACATGTGAGGGCTGATATGATGACGATGGATGTAGAGTATAGCTTGTCTCGAAAGTCGGTCATTGGACAGACGCTCATGAGGATTTTTGACCAGAGATGTACTAAGCTGTTCAGATGTAACGTGACATTACAGTGCTGCGTGATATTATACATTTTTGAGATATTTTACATTACTGCAGTTTTTTAGCTTAGGTTCACCGCGCAGAAACATCGCATATAACATCCTAATAAAGTTTTTTATAAAAAAATGGAAGGGAAACTCTAAAAACATCTCTTGGATTACAATTTTAGTACAAATCCCTCTGAAATTGAAATGAAAGAATAGTAAAAACCATAAATTAATGTGCCTCCAAGGTATTCCAACCTCCGACCTTTATCCGAGTCACGATTTTTCTCCTGTGATAAAAGCGGCAAAGATTTTGATAAATGTTTGTTACATTACATTAAAATTAAATTTAGGGTTTCTGAACCTGTCATAAACAGCATTTATTATTTTTGTAAAGTACCTAATTAACACTTTCATTAACACTCTCATAATTTCACGCGCACGTTGCACATGTGGTTCTAGCAAGCGTAAACGTACAATCCAGTTACGGTGCAACTCAAGAAGGGGTGGCAGGCTGGGCAGGCACATTTGCCAAGACTTGCGGGAAAGTGAGCGTAACCCTTATGGGATAAGTGAACGTATGTACACAAAAACGAAGTTTGAGCTCTCAAAATTTTAATTTTCAATTTACTAGGTATTACACGCGCAGCGCGATTAAACGATGCGTCGCTACTCGTTATCTGTATAGACGTTGCCAATTGACCAAAATAAACTGAATACCCCACGTACCCCGTTCCGGAGACCCCACTTACCCACTGCGATCGGTTACCCGTATGACTCAACATTGTCAACGATGCACATGTGTTTCTACCAGACCAGGCCTTGTTACAAAGTTAATTAACATGTTTTTTTCAGATTTTGTTTCAAAGTCGGTCCTGCCTAATAACCTTGTCCCTCTGAAGCTTGGCAAAGGATTATAGTGGCTACCTAGTTATCTCACTTCGAAAAAGAGGGCGAATCGTTACATTTGCTGTTTGGACTGGTACACCACCTTCTATTGTGGGTTTTTGTCTTCTAAGTAACGTAGTGAAACGTATTTGATCAATTCTATGAAGTCATACAAAACGATTTGGTACCATTGTTGACTGTGGGCAAGTGGTAAGAGGGAACGTATACTATTACGTTGTATTCCATAGAAACTTTACGTACCTGCCTATTTCATAATGTATTGTTTTGCCTCCGACAGAACTTCCGCACCGGAAGCGCTCTAACTTAATTGATCCCCGGGAGTATGTTACAATACAATATGGGACGAAAATATTCAGTGGTGCAGATTAACGTCTTGTCAAAAGCAAAACTTTTAGTACCAGTGAAAGCGCCGAATCAAACAGACAGGCAGAAGTTCTCAAAATGGTATTTGTTTGCGTTTAATAAAAGCGGTTATTTTGACGGTACAAACAGAAACTTCAATTATTGTAAAATGTATCCAAAGGTTAGAAATATAAGCAATATATTTTGGCTGGCACTGACTCTGAAAATAGCTGTGTTGATATTTATATGTTTGTTATAACTGTTACGATTGATTCTTGTACAATATCTGTGTGTTCTGTTTTACTTTATCTTGGTGTGCATTAAGAGTATTTATATTGCACTTATTGTAGAATGACCATTAAGATCACAGATGCTCTAATAAAAAATATTCCCAAGGGGTTCGTACCTATACCTACGTATTCGTGTCGCAGAACTTAAAAAACAATTTATTACATTTATTTAGCACATAGAACATTACATTAACAGAATAAAACAATAACAACTAGTATATACAAGTAAGTATATCTATTTCTTAAAAATCTAAGCCGTCACCAGAAGGCAGAGTGCCCAGAATGCTAGCAGCATTGCCACGTTGAATGGCAATGCTAATTCGTTGACCGAAATAAAAGCCAGCATTCCGATCACCTGTGGACTCTATAAGAAGTTTGGTAAGATCTTTAAAAACAATGGTATTTGAAGTCGTTTTTTGTATTTTCAAAAAAATCAAATTATTTGTAGAGATTTCACGAATATATTCTACTGAGAAATTAAGTGGGAGTAAGTCTCATTAAAATCAAAGTACAATAAGTAAGAACTTGAATTTTACTTTTCATAATTCGCATTACGAGTTCGTTCACTCTCGAAAAAACAAGCTCTTATCTTGCTCATGAATCTTACTCTATCTTAAGAGCAAGAAAAGAAAGCTTTTGCAGAAACAAAATGGAACCCATTTTATCCTATTCAATTTTACGAGATGAATAAAATGTGCCAATTCGATACAAGAATAGTTTTATTATAAAGATAGGTACTGTTATTTTGAACCTAGCCTCCAGAGCATTAAAGTTCAAAGCAACTGGAGATAGACTGAATGGCGGTTGTAGTCAATAATAGTTATTTTATACGGTATCATTGCCTGAACACCCTATCGGGATGGAAGAAATATTATTTTACAATAGGCACAACAATGTTTCTAAAAAAATATCAAAAAAGTAGCCTTTGTATACGACAAAGAGTTCAACAAAGAGCTTAGTGAACTGCATAGATTCACTTCACTGATTTGTAGCTTTGGACCTGACAGCTACATATGTCGAGAGTCGAATCTTGTTCTATTTTCCGATAGTTTTCCGGTAGTTTTCCGGGAGGGTTCCCTCGTTTACTCAACAAATGATCTGCCATTTCACAGATCTATAAGTCTATAGTCATATTATCAGAAAGATCAATCTTCCACGAAACAGGCCTAGCCTAGCTCTCGGATCTTATTTAACTATGTTATAGAAAATCATCTTACTCATCATCTTCTTTACTCAATAGAACTTTCACAATAGAACATCATCATCTTTACTCAATAGAACTTTTTGGCAATATTTTTTGGTATTATCTGAACTAGTTCTAGTTTCTCTATTTTAGTTCTTGGTACTTACATTATTATTGAGGTTCCCAACGTCAGCCTTCGTCGAAGACTTGCCATTAATTGTAGTCTGTCCATTGATACCTGCGATCAAAGACAAAGTTTAAAGACAAACAAGTACTATTTAATTTTAATGGAAAACATAATCAATATCAAGTTTAATTTAGTATTCTTATAAATAGTCGGCTCATCTAGATCCTATTCCCGTTAATAAACCTTCTATCTAGTAGATCGCGCGCCTTTGACGTAGACTTTAATCATGTCTTTCATTAATAGCTGTTCTATAAAAAGGTAGTAAACCTGTCCTTCGTGTCCTAGAGTTCAATTTAAATAATTGAAATCTAGGACGCTTCATAGTCCTTTGTATCGTATATTGAATATGAAGCAGCTAAACTACAGCTTAGTGATTATCCTTTGATAACGATACGAGCTTATTCGTGATGGCCTTCGTCTACTATCATAACCGAGTCCCCGAATACCTACGTGCTTTCACTTATTGACATTTCTACATACGGCTACGACTTGGGGTAATGATCTAATACGACTTGGGGTAATAACTAATCAAGGAGCATGCTGTACAGTGGTGTCACAATTGTGGCACATGCATATGTTCTACATGTACTAATAACGCCTTCAGGATGTTGTTGGGGCTGCCCCGCTTCTGCAGCGCATCCCTCATGTTTGCTGAGGACCATCTTTCACGCCATCATCCGCAAAAAAATCGAATCGCCTGCGCAGAACACGGACCAGTCCCAACACCATTCTACAGGTAGGTGGTAAGTTTGCCCATCATGTAGTCTTTCAAAAATACAAACTACAAACAAACAAATTCTTGACTCCTTATGTTAGGACTCTGTTGAATAGCTGCTGAACTGTATATTGTGATTAAATCTTTTTTTTATTTTATCCTTTATTTTGTGTAATGTTTAGTGTACCTACTTTATGTGTTATTTTTGGACAACGTCTGAATAGACAAACTTTTATTTTTATTATAGTCTCTTCTTTCCGCTAAAGATAGGTATTAATGTAGGAAAGAAGTAGGATTATATAAATAAAAATAACCCATAGATAGTCACATTTAGTGTAATAAATGATGAAAGCCTGGCTCGTATTTTAGTAAAGTAGATTTTACATAATATTAATGTAGATACTTTAATGATATACAAACCGATTCGTCATAAATCATCGTAATTGAATTGAACACGTTTGTGATTTTGTAATAACTAATAACATAAGGCGCTTAAGAGCTTAAATGTTTTATCAAAATATTATTCTCGATGTCTACCTATTACTTTGGATTGAATATAATGTAGGTATTTTGCACACGTTATGAACCTACACTTTAATTATCTTGTGGTGCTGTTTAATATATCCCAAGAGGATTGTCGGGTACCTGGACTACAAGACTTACGGTAGGAACACCAAAGGAATGTTCCTAATATCACACGGCAAACAAATGAGGCAAGCTGCCTCATTTGTCGTGTTGGCATTGTTAAAGATATTAGCTACAGGGTGCAAGAAACGATAGAATGGCTGCTATCCTTGGCTACCAGCCGAGAGGCTGACACGTGTTATTATCATAAATTCACGGCCGATGCCGTTTACCGGGTAAAACCCATTAATTATACATCACGTACATTACTATGAATAGATAATTCCTCTCAAATCTTGATTATCAAGACATTAATAATGCTGTTAATGTCACTAAAAGCCTCTGTCTTGGTCTACATTATAAATAAAAACAAATTTAATTTAATTTTAATTTTGCTCCGACCCTTTTTAAGCAAATCTTGCGACTTAACCAGCCCATTAAAACTGTCCTTGTGTAGATGACGAAAAATTTACTTAATTCAAGAAAGGAAGAATGTTTTTTCTGTGATTTCGTCTCGTCGTCGTTCATTCATACTGTTGGTACTTTGTTACACTCGTTTTCATTTAATTGACCTATGTTGATACTTTACCTATAAATTTACATTGTTTCGTACTTACGTACCTAATCAGATTATTTAGGTGTTAAAATCGCCGAAGCGAGTACGTTTCGGAAATAACTAATCTGTTTCTCATTTGTTTCTCTGTAAATGGTGATTTCTAGTTTGTTTCTAGGGTTTCTAGTCTATTTGGGAACTTGACGGGGTAAATATGCCAACATTAAAGCAGCTATTTTCAAATCGTTCAAATAATATGACACAGGTGCGATCACGTTTTCAAAATATCAGATAAATGAACGGAATTTTTACACTGAATATTCATAAATCTAACTTTTTGTAAAAAGTCTGATGAATGGGCACTCTAAATGGTTTCTGGATATCAGAATCTGAGATTTATGTATATCTGATGTTAATTAACTAAATCCTAGCAATGAGGACCTGTAGTAGTACTAATAGTAGATTGATATATAATCATTTATTTGCTTCTGCAACACTTACTGTTGCGGTCGCGGGTCGTCTTATATAACATGAGATGTACACTTTTTTCTTTCAGAAAGAGAAGTTAAAACTCTTTTCATTCATTATATCTTCGAGGAACTATCTTAAATAGATGCTTTATTTAGATGTAGGCGCAGAGAATATAATACTATACTACGTAGGTATGACATGCATCTTTGGTGTCAGGCTTCCTGAAAAATAAATGAAGTTTTCATTTCCGATGGACAAGTCTATGGTAGGTACTAACCCGGTATATCTGTCGTTGGGGTATGTATACAAAACACCTTCCGAAAGGTCCTGGTGAAGGTCCTCGGATCAATGGTGAATGTTCCATAAACCAGGGGATCCATGCAGGAGTTGGAGACAGCCATGATGAAAAACAGGTCCTGAACGCGTGGAGACACGTGCATAGCTGACTTGCGGTCTACCATGTACCTGGGAACGAAATTTCGTTGGTTAAAAAGCATCACCGAACTACGATCCCAACCTGCATGCCCAGCGTGAGGATTTTAAGAGCAAATAAGTCGCTTCATGAGCCTTCAGTTCTCACTCGTAGCCTACGTGATCTGGTGAAGCTGATGTGACGTGAAAAGCACTAATAATTGGATGTTTATTATTAGTTGGCATTTTTGATCTGCATTTCAAAATTTTCGACACAGTTGCTTACGACAAGCAAATATAAAAAAACTAAAAGTCATGAAGCAAAACACTCAAAATCATCACAAATATAAGTATTCAGTGCTTTTAATAAAGAGTATCATGATAGTTGCAAAAGTTTTGTACGTTTTTGTTTCATATATGAAACAAAAACTTACAAAACTTTTGTAAGTTCCTAGTGATCCAGGAACTTACAAAAGTTTTGTTAGCCTGAGTTATGTGAAGGTCAAAGGACGCGGAAGTTGCGGTTTTTAATCATAAAAGCCGGGTTCAACCAAAAGACATGAAAAAACAACCAATATTCCTGTTAAAACGGAGTCATAATTACAATCAACACTTGTAGATATTATTAATTTTATTCGATGTTTTTATACATTTAGAAACTAGGCGCTATGGTCGTCTTTCCATTTTATTGTTCCTGCTTGACGACCTGCTTGATGACGACCCCTGTGGCGCAGCGGGCGAAGGTCTGCCTGCGACGCAGGAGGTTGCGGGTTCGATTCCCGCCTCGGGACAAATGTTTGTACGATCTGCAGACATTTGTCCAGGGCGTTCTGGATGTTTTCTATGTATAATAAAAAATATCTATCTATTTAGTGTATTGTATTAAGTATATCAGTTATCTAGTACCCATAACACAAGCTCTGCTTACCTTGGGGCTAGATAATGCTGTGTGAATTGTCCAGCATTATTTATTTGCTTATAAAAGAAATGAAGATTTTGTTTCAAGTTTTTTATAAAACAGACTGGGACCCTTTTATCAAAACCAAAAGTTAATAATTTTTTTATACCTGATACCTGTTCCATAAGAATTGGATTGAGATTAAAGGTCACTTTGATAATAAATGCGATCCGGTTACGACGGAACCCTAAAAACCTCCCAAGCCTGGCTTAACGCGGGTAGATAACTTTAATTAAGAATACCCTTCCGAACGACCGTGTTTTTGTGACAAAAAACCCTTAGACGACGTACTAATTTCCAAATTTTCCCCAGTATTTTCTAATTTTTTTCAAGAAAAATGCAGGTTAAAAATTACATCGATGTTTTTTTCACCGGCTACAGCGTCACTTTCCGAGGCGAGAATGTGATCAAACAAAGGATTATAAATATTTAAAAGTTAAAAAAAATTAAACTAAATAAAAGCTTGTACAATACAAAATGTTGTATAAAAATTTGATTTGACAACTTCCTGCTTTAAATGCGCTAAAGTGTGCTAAGACCCACAAATTTGTAAGGTAATTCTTCCTAATAAAAAAGTGTAACAAAGATAGTCATGTGTCACAAGATTGAGAAATTTTGATAAATTTGTTACAGAACGTAAAAAGTTCTTTAAGACATTAAAGTTTTTGTTTCTTTATCACACTAATATTGTAAATGCGAAAGATTGAATAGATGTTTTTTACTTCTTCAATCCAAAATAACTACGGTCAGCCTCTAATTACATAGCTGTAGTGTGGTCCTGCAATAACATATAAAATTGATGCCATAAATGAGTCCCCATGGGATAAAATAAATCTAAAACGTTTGTTTTCTTGGAATAACGTTTCCGGGGTAATCAACCCAGAAAAAACGCGCGCAAAACCACGGGCAAAATCTATATTTTCAATAAATCTTTAGTTGTACAAAAAGTTATTCAACTTTCCCGGATAGTTTGAAAAATAAACTAGAAATGAAAGTCTACCATTGGCAAAGGATGTACCTTTGGTATTTGTTATCTCAGAAAGTATTAACTCGAAAAAAAGAAAGTTCTTCAAAGGATTACGTTGGAAAGTACTTTCAACTTTAGCGTATTTTGCCCTTGGGGCCAAAAACGACCGAAAATACTTCAGTCGTTTTACCCAGGTGTTTTTAGATAAAAACTACGTACATTATTTCAAAATTCGTAGCATCCGCGTAGAGGTGCTACGAGCGCTACGAAACCATTCCGTAGCTCATCTACGAGCGAATGAAAATTAAATTCTTGCTATGTGTAAATTATTTCAAATAGCTGGCGCGGGAAAGGTTACGGTTTTAATTTTTAAAGCAATTGCAAGCAGAGATCGCGCTATTGCTTCACCGGTACTATTGGCTCGAACCCTGCCGAGAAAACTACGCAAAAATATATAATATGTTGATACATTTTGGCGTGGTACATGGTGAATTTTAAATTCAAAAATTTGTATCCGCCATTTCCGATGCAATTTTACCACTGGCGTCATTCATACCACCTGAGACGCAGGAGGCTCTGCTTAGCTTGGGGCTTAGCGATGATGCTGAGTGGATTGTCCAGCATTATTATTATCACTATTCATAATAATTTTTTCGCGATTATACCACTTGGTTCTGGTAAACGGCTGAACCTTGCGCGTGTCTTTCATAAATTTAGAGGGATTTATAAGCCTATAAGCTTGTTTCCTCAAGACGATAACATCGGGGCGTAATTTCTATTGACTTGCGACTCCTTGGAGGTGGTTTGAGACGTCAGAAGTAGTTTGCACCTCTATTATCCTTCTATTCATAAATATACATCCTACTAATATTATTAAGCCGAAAGTTTGTGAAATGTGAATAATTGTAACCTAAGATCTCCAAAATTGCTGGTCATGATGAAATTTGGCGTACATTTAGAACATAGCTTAACCATAGACTAATAGTGTTTTATAGTCTATGGCTTAACTTAGATAATGGCTACTTATTATATACCTAACGCGAATACGTTAGGTGGAAGCGTATGAAGCCGCGGGCAGAAGCTAGTATTATTATAAGCGACATGATCGACTTCTGCGGCCCAGTGGTGGGTCGACGCGCTACCTGAGATGCAGAAGGTTACGGGTTTTAGTCCCAAAATAAATAAATAATAAATAATGCTGGACAATTCATACAGCATTATCTAGCCCCAAGCTAAGCAGAGCTTGTATTATGGGTAATAGATAACTAATATACTTAATACAATACACTACATAGATAGATATTTTTTACTACACATAGAAAACGCCCTGGACAAATGTCTGCAGATCGTACAAACATTTGTCCCGAGACAGGAATTGAACCCGCAACCTCCTGCGCCGCAGGCAGACCTTCGCCTGCTGCGCCACAGAGGTCGTCAAATTAAAACCAGCTCTGCTCACTTTGGGGCTTTGTTAAATGTCTAGCAATATTTGTTTATTTAACCTAAGCCGCATTGGCACGATCAGAGTCTGCTCAGACTCAGACCGAGTGAACTCGTAGAAGTAGCTTCATACGAGTGTACTGAGATAGCTGTTGATATTAACATAGCTCACTCGGATCATTTTTCTAAGTCAACATCGAAAAGTGTCATGAGATGTTTGGTTGTTGTTACTAGACGCCATTTTGTTTTTCTACACGTAAACTTAAACTAGTTTTGTTTATTCAGATTCCTTTTTATAGTAATACCGATTCTGAAAGTCGTCAATTTTGTTAGATAAAGTAGCATTATCAGGAAATTTTTTACTGGACAATTTTATTTCACGTAGTACATATTCTAGATTCTTTAGGTCATCAGATACCCAAGAGCTGCATTTCTTTTTTGTACACCGCTTTACAATACATTAAACTTGTGATAAAAATACAAACATTTATACTTCGATTGCAAGCTACTTTATTTAAATAAATGTAATTTTGGGGTATTTTAATGAACTGTAAAGTTAACAAGCTGTATGGTGGACATGTCGTGGCCATATCCTAGAATTGATCACTTCATGATGTGACCGACCATTTCGTGAAATGGTAGAATTTCATGACATGGCCAGCTAAAACTGACTATATCGTTTAAGCATCAACGTTTAATGATATTTCCATCAACGTTTGGCCATATCATTTATGTAGGGTTTCCATGACATCAAAAGGTTTAAGGCTATGGCGCTCATTACGGGAGACCTATGTCCAGCAGTGGACTAATATAGGCTGATGATGATGATGAAAAGGTTTAATGAAAAATTCTAATTAGGAAGGAACTTCATATTTAAAAATTGCTTAATTGCTGCAGTTGGCTTTCAGTTTAGACGTTATGTTCGTTTTTCGAGTGACTTTTATAAAATTCCTGTAGTTTTTTATCGTAACGGCTCTTTACTTCATTTTTGTCTTCTATTTGCACATTATTATTCACTTTTTTAACTAAATAATTGTCCGCCAACATGATGCATCACAGAACAGAAATAAACTAACACTCAAAAACCACAGATGTCAAAAAACAAAACAAAACAATATCAGCGCCCCTAACGGTGGATAATGTAACTATTTTATGATATTGTTTGACCTTATCATGAAGTAGCCGTGCGTTTAGCTTTTCATATCGTTAAACGCTGATTATTCATTGATCTGGCCTGACTACATCATGATATGGCCAGCGCGTATTTTCCATTTCATGAAATTCTACCATTTCTTGAAATGGTCGGTTACATCATGAAGTGATCAATTCTAGGATATGGCCACGACAGACATACAAAATTGTGTCTTTTTGTATTACATTTTTGACAATATTTAAATTATTACAGTGTGTTTCAGTATTTTTTTATGTTTAAACATAATTCATAATCATTTCTGTAGTAGAAATATTACTCTTAATAGTGAAATGTTTTAAGGTTGCTGAGAAATTTGTTGTCGAAGTTAGTGGACAACACATTTCTCGGGTGCTCATTTTTTTTGAAAAACTCCCGTATACGAGCTAGCTCGGAATAGTAGAACGCGTTTCGAGTCTACTTAGATCGGAGGCCGTCATTCGAGCGCGCTCGGATAAGAGGTTGCCACAATACGAGTTATGTCCGAGTGGGTATCCGAGTCCACTCGGTTTGAGCAGACTTTGATTGTGTAAACGCGGCTTTAGTTACAACTTTGTTTTTGACGGCCGTTGGGGCCGTATGGCTCTCGAGTTGTGACTACGTACCGCAAGGCGCAGAACGAGGTGGATCGACGACGACCAGGAGGGCGATCACGGTGTGGTAAGGCACGGCATTACGGTTCAAGCAATAGCAGTTGAAACGTTAGGGTGCACGTTGCGGCCACGTACCGAAAGGCGCAGAACGAGGCGGATCGACGACGACCAGGAGGGCGATTACGGTGTGGTAAGTAAGGCACGGCAT
Organism: Eupithecia subfuscata; assembly: GCA_963564075.1. NCBI lineage: Eukaryota > Metazoa > Arthropoda > Insecta > Lepidoptera > Geometridae > Eupithecia > Eupithecia subfuscata. Next base: position 10,722,458 of record OY751112.1, on the reverse strand, counting down.
TACGGCTCAAGCGTTAGCAGTTGAAACGTTAGGGTGCGTGTTCACAGACCGGCATCGGACAATCCGCACTGGCCCCATCAATGGTTTGACTTAGAAGATCCGCACCGCACGGAGCGGACTGTCGGCAATGCCGGCGAGGATTCTTGAAGGCAACTTTTCTTAATCGAGTGACGTCATTCGGATTGCCGATCACTGAACGCACTTGTCAGTGGATTGTCCGATGCCAGCCGGTGAAAGCGCAACTTAACGTTTCAACTGCTTACGTTTGATCCGTAATGCCGTACCTTACCACACCGTGATCGCGGCCCTGGTGAAGGTTGCGGGAAACCGCTGAATGCGGGCAGCGCAGGATCGGTCATTGTGGCGATCTAAAGAGACCTACTATGCCCAGCAGTGGACGTCGTTTGGCAGATATGGCGATGATAATCACCGCTGTAGAGCGCCAAAGCGCCCTTCTGCTTGTTGCAGCTTGGGTTTAGGATGAGATAAACTACCTCTGCGAGTTTATGAAATCCACTAAAAGTGTAAAGCTGTTATAGAGTTATATTAAACATATATGAAAGTTTGCTTTCAAGTGCCCGAAGCGAAATTAATATCTGAAGTTTGGTATGTAAATATTATAAATACCTATCAAATTAATTAAAACTGTATCATAAACTCTGTCGAAACGTTTTGAATAATTTGATAGGTAATTCCACAAACACCTGTTTGTGGACTGTTATACCGATATGAAAGTCATGCATATGCATAACCCGATTAAATATAAATTATATTTTTAATCGACGACCTCTGTGGCGCAGCGGGCGAAGGTCTGCCTGCGACGCAGGAGGTTGCGGGTTCGATTCCCGCCTCGGGACAAATGTTTGTACGATCTGCAGACATTTGTCCAGGGCGTTCTGGATGTTTTCTATGTATAAAATAATACCTATCTATGTAGTGTATTGTATTAAGTATATCAGTTACCTATTACCCATAACACAAGCTCTGCTTAGCTTGGGGCTAGATAATGCTGTGTGAATTGTCCAGCATTATTTATTTATTTTGGGACTAAAACCCGTAACCTTCAGCGTCTCAGGTAGCGCGTCGACCCACCACTGGGCCGCAAAAGTCGATCATGTCGCTTATATAATACTAGCTTCTGCCCGCGGCTTCACACGCTTCCACCTATCGTATTCGCGTTAGGTATATAATAAGTAGCCATTATCTAAGTTAAGACATAGACTATAAAACACTATTAGTCTATTAACCATAGAATAATAGTGTTTTATAAGCTATGTTCTAAATGTACGCCAAATTTCATCATGACCAGCAATTTGTGAGGAAGAACAGCAACATTTTATTACATAACGAAGGATATTTCAGGGTAAGTGCGTTTCTAGGCGTGCGTGCTCTGCAACCCACTAGTATAATATTACCATGCCGGCGTTCACGCTATCTTACTCAGTGTACTACAAAAAAGTTAGACATCTGTTGAACGTGTGTTTGACAAAAGCGTTACTACAAAACTGCGATTTACGACGATTTACAGTTAGACACGGCTTAGACACAGTTTAAACGACAGTTAGACTCTTGTTAAACCCAGACACTGTTTAGCTAAACGCCAATTAACGTAGGTACGAACGACAGGTACTCAGGTCCCCCACCCCCCAGCCACTATGATCCACCTCTCTAGTTTCACCGTGTATAATACACCCTTGACACGATATTTAACTTGTGGTTTCAAAACTTAATTTTCCCAAAACATTCCAGTTGTAATATATTTCTGGATTGGTGCATTCACCGTCCAGGGAGCGCGCTGCCGCATCAAGAACCTCCAGATGGATTATGTGCGTCTTGGGCCATAAAAGTGTTAACGACCAATCGATTAATAGCAGGAGGTTGCGGGTTCGATTGACGCCTTGGGACAAACGTTTGTAGTAATAAACCGTAGGATAAACCATTCTAAAAATGCACGCCAAAATGCACGCCCCCTTCACTAAACGTCATTCAATCGGCGTTCATTTTGACGTGACAACGTCTTATAAATTGGTTTGCCGGGTGACACTTCAAGAAACTGCGTTACGCTCCGCTCACGTTATGCGCTCACAATGAGAGCGAGTGAGAGGCACGCGTCCCTTCCACTCGGGCATGGTTAGCCCGCCTAAGAGCGAGAGAGACAGACATAAAAAGTGAAAGGAACTCAAAGTCGTTGTCACGTAAAACTTTCGCCCGTATACCGACTTTACAGGCAACCAATTTTTTTTTTAGAATGGTTTATCTCTACGATCTACAAATATTTTTATGTTTCTATGTATGATAAAAAATATCTATCTATGTAGTGTACTTATATATTACTAGCTTCTGCCAGCGGCTGCGCACGCGTATTTTTGATATAATAAGTAGCCTATTATCTAAGTTAGGCTTTGTTTTAAACGTGCGCCAAATTTCATCTTGATCTGTTCAGTAGTTTTGGAGATACTAGATAACAAAAATTCAGATTTCACAAACTTTCGGCTTTATAATATTAGTAGAATGTATATCAGTCATCTAGTACTCATAACACAAGCTCTGCTTAGCTTGGGGCTAGATGATTCTGTGTGGATTTTCCAGCATTATTTATTTATTATTATTTATCTACCTTGTGCATCTTGGGCCATAAAAGCGTTAACGACTAATCGATTTAGCTTTTTGTAACATTGTAGATTTGTGGATTCACTAAAGTTATTTGCGAAGGACTTTTTACCATGATTTGCGTTTTTAACTTTCGGTACATTTTCATGCGCCATGATCACGGAATAACTGTACGTTGTATACAACTTTAATTTTAATAACCATGATAGATTTAATAGTTTTATTCTGGATCCAGTCAAAACTGCTTGATTTGTAAATATCTTCATTTCTATATCTCGGCATAAATAGCCTTCGACAATTTAATTTAATAAATTCGACATTATTATACCTAGTCATTTTTCCTGATAGACCTAAGTAGCCAAAAGGGTTGATTCGTTATAACAATTATTAACTTTTGAGGATAGCTTACGAGAAAGATGAACTAACTAAATCAAAAGGAACAAAGTTACGGATTACAAATTCAATGTACTTAATCTTAAACACAAGTCCGTGAGAAATCGACCCCGGTAGAACTCGATCGCAATTAAGAGGCCGTCTTTGATAAACGAACGATGACGTCGGATTGCACAAAACGAATGACGGCCGATCCGTTCTTTCGATGACCTGATTATTTATTTATTTATACAGTTAAGTTAGCCTATGGCGAGTACACTAAAACTTACAAGGTAGATACTTAAAAAAACTTGACAGTAAATGCTAAGTGCACCAACCTCTTACAGGCCGACACGGCATGCTAAAGAAATCATCAACTATGAACACTCTAATACTTAGCGGTAAAGATTGTAGAGATTAAGAAAGCGTATTTGTCTAGCACGCTTACTTGCTCAAAAAACAGTAAATGATATTGACATTTGTTTCTTAGAAATCTGAAACGAAATGTGTCAGTTGGTGATGTGCCCGAAGTTACTTGGTGGTAAGGTTGTTCGTTTCGCGTGACGAACGTTATCCGACAACTTCGTTCGCTTTTCAAAGTAGACCTCCAGAGCCCTGAGTTCGACTTGACGATAGTATCGATGGATACGTCATCGTGTCGTCTCATTTTTGTATGGATTTTCCGTAGTTCCATGTCCGCACGATAAAAATTCCATAAAAAAATTATGCTGCAATCAAACCGAACTCGCTCACAACAGCGCTCTGATTTCGGTATCATCATCTACACTTGCGAGCTTTAAAATGGAATCGCTTCATCGCGAGTTGATCAAAACAATTTTTTTACAATTTATGTACAATGAACTATAGCCCCTCTATCCACCCTCTATCTTTATCGTTTCATTTGAAGACATACATTTTAGGCGTGACATCGCCGGAAGCGGCTATGTTGTGGTATATCATTTGAAAGGTAATTTTGTTACCTTTCAAGTGATATTAGTAAGATTTAAAATTAATTAAATTGGCCACCTAAATTTTGGGAATTATTGCAATAGGTCGAAGTTGCATCTATCGGCTTCTATCGGCGCCGGAGCTGATTTCTTTGGATTTCAGTGTAGTTTCATAAAATTATATCAAAATCCGATCCCAATCGTGTGCTTACGAAAAATTCAATACAAGAATGCGAAATTCTGCGAAAAGGCGTTCAAAATTTATAAATTGATATTGGAACCATAATAAAACAGGACTCGCAAACTTTGTAAGGTGAAAGTCCTTCACAATAAATATAATTTAAAAAAACTTCCCTACCAACTTAGGGTTACACGGGAAATTCGTCGGCAATAGCCATTTAAATTTTATTATTGTGGGAGAATTGCCACCATCTTTGCATTATTGCCATCTGTTATCGTAACTAATTAATGGTTCGGTCGAGGTTTTAATTTGATTCCTGTTGAATAATTGTTCTACAAATTGGAATTTGTACGAAGTTTTTAAGCAATCGTGGCCTGAAAACGTCAACCTTTGTCAAACTCTTAAAATTAGAAGGTATTTCCGTAAAATTGGTGCTTCCCCAGGTTGGATTAATGAAAGGATAAGCAGTTTAAAGGGTGAGTTTCAAGCTTTTTAGTTTATTTTTTAAGCAAATTTTAATGTAATAGCAATTTTTCTTAGTGAACTGCTCCAAGGCCACATTCAAAATCGAATTTTGATATTTATTGTATTAAATCAAACGAAACCCCGCACACCTTCTTCTAACCGAGTCGGACGAATCGTCAGATATCATTTCTTTCTATTTGATTCCTATAAATTTCCGTGTTCTAAGATTCCTTTAATTCCTCTTTGTGCGTTCGTCTTGCAGTCAGTAATCTACAACAATTTTTACTTCAAAGTTTTTCCAAACGAATGTTTAAGATCTTTGTCTAATTTTTGCAAAAAAAATTGAGAAACTAAGGTAACGGCGAGTCGAACAGTAAATTGTTCGTAACGCAAAGTCCGAAGTCCATCACGTACCTACCTACATTTTCGTAGAGAGCGCGGTCACCTTCTCTACGAAACGTACTAAAGAGGTCTACCTCTAGTCTGAAATTGCCGCCAGGGGCAGTAGCCCGGCTTGCGTGCTCCACTACCCCCATTAAATCCGACTGTCAGTTCCGAAACCTGGGTGAGCTGAACACTTATTCACAGTACTGGAAAATTATGTGAGCTTACCGTATACTTACATCACGGACGAATTACCATGACCACTGGCACGGTGCCCCGCCATCGTCCGTGGGCTGTAGCGATAACATCACAATTATCCTAGCCCGTGTAAAATTTTCGAGTTATTCTCTTGCTGTTATTTGTTACTGTTAACTTTTTGTTCGAACCAGTGCCATGTTAATTCTGCCGGGTTATAAGTAGTCAAATCCAGCAGCTAGCAAAGATGCCTCGCGCGCGGTAGGTGGCGCTGATCCAAGCAACGCAACATTATCAACCGCTGCAAAACAGTAGAGCTCATACGCACCAACGGTAGAACCTTGTTAAAGATGTTGTCTTATTTTACTCTACTACTACTAGTGGGACAAAACTTTTTCGTGGTCCCACCAAACACACACTTGACCGTTCAACATATGGCTCTGGGTGCAATTATATATATACACACCCTTTCAGTCACAGAGTCGCCACGAACCCGCCCCTCCCCCGCTTCGCGGGGGTTGGACGGGCTTCGTTAGGAGTAAGTTAATGTCCCCCCGCTTCGCGGGGGTGGGAGGATGTGGACGGTCAAGTGTGTGTTTGGTGGGACCACGAAAAAGTTTTGTCCCACCAGTGGGACATCGCAGTGGGACCACGGTTCCGTCACTAGGTACACTAGTTCTTACCAGATAGTCATAGTAGCGTACGGCAGCCAGCAGCAAGCGAACACGGTGACGATGGTGACGGTCATGCGCAGTGTCCTCCGCCTTGCGCGCGCTAGGGGGCGCTGATCCGAGCGACGCAGCATGACGCGACCGCTGCCGGAGTTGTGGTGCTTGGCTGGAAGAAACCACAGCGTAAGAATGGTAATATTTAGGAAAATATTGACAAAGAAAATAACAATCAAATAATAGAAATAATTAGAACTAGTATTTACTGTTTAAATAATTGAGCTAACTGCAGACTGTTGCAAACAATCTACAGGTAGCTCAACTGATCCATTTAAATACCAGTCGAAAGTGTCCCTAAAATGCTGGCTGTATTGCCCCGCTGTATGGCAATGCTGATGCTCTGCGCCAGATACTCACGCAGCGCGCGTCGCTTCGACCAGACGCTCAGATATTTTTTTAAAACCCGAAGAGCCTCGGTACCCCACAGACTGTAAGGCGAGCAAATGTGTAGGTTCTGTCGAGACCTGCATATGTGCGCCTCTTGAGTTCTTCGGAAATCTGCCGCCGCAGCCGCCCTCACGGATGTCCTCGGAAGATGGGAAGGCGCAAGTGTGTCGACGCAGCGTCCCACACAGTGGGCCTCTACAACTCTCATGGGACTAGGTGTCATACCGTCGGGCCTCTTACCATCGTCACGCAACAGCCCATTCGGTGACAAAGGCCCGCTGGATGTTCGTTAAGGCTGCTTTCTTGATTGGCTCAGTAAATCGAATATTGCAACGAATCGTGCTTACAATATTTTATAGGTTAAACTTCGTAAAGATGTGAACATGGTTTATCTTAATTCCAAAACTACTAAAAAGGTCGTAACATTTTGTGAGAAGAACATAATCGTTGGATTTGCAAAGAAATTTTCAGTTATTATTATTCGTTATTCCCGAAAAAAGTATTGAAATAAATAACCTTGAAATATTTCTACCGCGAATAACGCATGACGCCGCGAGCTGAACCTTGTGGTTTATAATTCTAATCGGTTTTTTAGGGTCGTATGTTAAAAGTCTGGAATATGATGTTAAAATGCAAACTTTATGTCTATGTTTAAGTTCCACTGGCTACCTAAAGTAAGTTTCCACCGACTATGTTAGGGATAGGTAATCTAAAAATAAATTCTTTTGAGTTTCTGGTTCGCAGTCACTTCAAGCAGTTGTCGGTGTGCCAGACTCGCTAAAAGCTGCACTAAAAGCTTCCTGAATCTGAAGGCAGTGCTTTGGTGTATCTTTCCGTTTGTTAAGTTCGATTTCTTGCGAATTATGATTATCGGTGCAGAGCTTTGAATGTATCCTATAAAATAAACGACTCAAGGCACAGTGACTGACTAAAAGCCTAGTTGAGTAGCATTATATTGTTCGATTTGAGGCAAAATATCATTACCATATTTTTTAAGACTAGAAAACTACAAAACTTTATTTCAAAGTCAACTTTTCAGCCATATTTATCTGTGCTGTGACGTCATACGGGTAGAAAACCACAGACATAATATTAGCTGCGCCTAGAAACAAACATTAGCAAACGTTCATCTCTGTAAAAATATAGACAGAATTCATAGCGAATTTTACTTGTATAAGATCCGACATGAACTTTGCTTAGAGGCCTATGGCGCCAGAACATGGCCGACAGCGTTTTTAGAGTTAAAAATTAAAAAAACTAATTTTTAAATTGAAAATATGTAGTCATCTTACACTTTTTATATCAGAAATCTATAAATATTGGTTTATTAAGTCAAACTACAGAAAATATTTATTTAATGCGCCAAATTTGATATGGATCAAGTACCCTATTGACGTTTCCCACAATTTTATCAGGACCTTAAAGACGTTATTTTATTATTAAAGTTCAAATTAATCATACTTATCACATCATGCGAATCCATACTAAAATTATAAAAGTGTAAGTAACTTTGTCTCTCTACGTTTAAACAGGTTAATGGATCTTAATGGAATTTGCCAGGGAGGTAAACTTTATCCCGGGGAAGAACATTTCATATTTGAAAAGCGCGTGTGACACCGCAGGCAGACGCTAGTATTTTAAATGCGAAAATGAAATGGATTGGATGAATAGATAGTGCATGGTTGTTTGTCACTTCTTCACGCCAAACTCGACTTCGACGACCTCTGTGGTGCAGCGGGCGAAGGTCTGCCTGCGACGCAGGAGGTTGCGGGTACGATTCCCGCCTCGGGACAAATGTTTGTACGATCTGCAGACATTTGTCCAGGGCGTTCTGGATGTTTTCTATGTATAGTAAAGAATATCTATCTATGTAGTGTATTGTATTAAGTATATCAGTTATCTAGTACCCATAACACAAGCTCTGCTTACCTTGGGGCTAGATAATGCTGTGTGAATTGTCCAGCATTTTTTTCTTAACTAAACTACTGAACGAATCGGAAATGTAATGATGCAACGTTTTATCTCCAAAAAACTCGAGTAAACTCGCGGTCTCGTTTAAAAAATTACAGGGCTTATTTTTGGGCTACATACATTACATTAGTAGTTTTGACCCAATTCTCCTTCTGTTAGCCAAAACGTACAATCTTGTTAACATAGAAAATTCAATTCGATTCGGTGACATTTATTACCCTAATAACAAATGATTGGGATTTTTCTAGAAAGAAAATTTCCGTAAGTGGCCGATCATTCGGCTGAAGATACCGTTTTTATTCTTTAGACGAGGAGTTGTCTAGACTGTCCGTCCATGCTAAGCCACTGAACCTACCAACCTAACAGTTGTTTAAACAGCAGTCACATCTCGGATCTTCTAGGCCGTAACTACGAGGTCCAGTATTATATTATTGTGCTGCGAGCTATGTGCCCACTGCCACTAGAGTGTTTCTAAGAGCACTCTGCCACTCTACCAAGACTTTACGACTGAGAAGATGAATCTACGGTGCCAACAAAGCTACGAGATCTTTTATACATATAAAATGTGCTGGAAAACATCAATTTCCTTCAGTTGCACGTGGTTCTGACAAGATTAATGAATGTATAAGCACCATTAGCTAACAAACAAATACTTTGAAAACAAAAGCGACGTATAAATATCGACAAAAGCATCAACGTCTTCAGTAATTTTACTAAATTAATTAATTATTTACAAACAAAAGTAAGTTCTGTGATTGTAATTTTCTTTGTTAATAAAGAAAATTTACTTGTTAATTAAATAACGATCTTCAGTTAGCTCGATTGTTTCAATTGTAAATACTTAGTTATTTAACAATAATAAATAATAATAAATACTTAGTTATTTTTATTATTTTATTATTATTTTGTGGATAGGAATAAAAAAAAACAAAATAACGATAAAATTACTCACCTTAAAATTTTGAAGTTCGGCAGTAATGAAACTTAATAAATTTTGAACTGTTACGCATAGAGCTATTTCTTGAAACTGAAGTGTGTAGTTTTTACCCAGAAAAATATGTTACTTTAGATTTAATATTTTCATATTTCAAGACATAACTAGATACTTCATTTTACGCGTATTTTTTGATCTGAGAAGGTTTTATCATATTTTTCTTGCTCTTATCCCACTTCGCGCTAAGTGAGGTCGGCAAAGCATGTTTTTTCTTACTAAAGACCACTTGTCAGTTTCTTTCTGTATACGTCTTAGTTCGGATTCGCGTTTTCGGTTTTACAGCCAGTTTTTAGTAGGTACTATTATGACAAATAGTTCAGTATTATGTAAAAAAAAATGTGTATTATAGACTTTTATAAAATAAATACAACTAAATTTCTGGTAGGGGTGTTGATGCAGTATAAATAAAACCAATAAAAAACCTACGACATACGAAATTTCTTCTGTTTTGAGGTCAGCTTTAGTGAGAGGAAAATAAAAATATCTCAGTTATTTTGCAATATTCCACTCGCAAAATACATTCATGAAATAACCCTAGATGTCACACACACAGTTGACCATGTAGTGAAACATAGTTGCGCATGTATGGGCATACATGTATGCCCATACATGTTTCACTACAACGAGACGCGACTTTAGTATGGGGAAATGGACGAGTGTCCGGGGTGTACTTCCAGGGGGTACTGCTTACTTTGTGATACCAAAACGTTGCATAAGTAGGTAGTAAAGTTACGTTTCCCTTACGTACAGTTAAGTTACATTTCCTTTACATCACCCCCATGCGATAAAAGTCAATAAGGTGCTTAGCAGGGGGAGGCCTGCGTCCAGCAGTGGATCATAAAGGCTGTTGAAGTTGGGGTAAGTTACATTTTGTCCAACCAAAATAGATAAAAACAACATTACATTTCGGTTAGAAGTGCAAAACGCATGTTAGGTTTGACTAGACACTGAATTCTCACCTGGAACTTAACTAATATACGAAAGCAGAAATGCATGTCAAGACATGTTCTCAAATCTTGAGATATTTTAAAAAGACGAAGACAAAGTTTTCAAATTTCACCAACACACTCTTCAGTACCTAGTAATTCTATTAAAACTTTGGACAGCAAAACTGCTTAAACTCGTGATTTTGCATAACGTAGTTTTCGCTTCAGATTCGCTCTGGTTTATCGCCCCCGCCCACAATTCTATCAATGTTCCCTTTTCTGTACTTCTATCGGACTTCGCCAAAGCTTTTTGTTCGAGACTATTTGGACCTTTTGTAAGCAATCAAGTTTTTGTAGATGACCGTCATTTGTTTTGTCTCCCGTTTGCATGCCTAGAAATAGCCTTATATTTTAAACTAGTTTCTGCCCGCGGCTTCGCACGCAAATAACCTTTAAACATTTTCATAGAAACCGTTGTTTCTATGAAAATGTTTATAGGTTATTTTTATGTCATTGCAACATTTGGAACTGATTTATCGGATAAAAAGCCCTTGTGTTTTTTCTGATACTATGCAAAATTTCGATACTATCCTTTCAGCACTTTTGGCGTGAAGAAGTAACAAACATCCATATTATATCCAAACAATTAAAGTGTCATGTGACTAGTGAACGCCTGAGACCTCGTTCTCAATTTTCTCATAGGAACGTCACCGTGATTTTTAGGTTCAGTACGAGTATGAAGGGCTTGTTGACAAATACTGTATCTTGGGTTTGGATTTAAAATAAAATTTAAATCCTTGTCAAATGATTTTTTGAGAAAATTTCTGGATGATCGTATCAAAGAATTTGAGCAAAAGTTTAAAGCACTTAAAGAGCTTTTACTCAACTTTGAGTGACAAACGAGTGCTCCTTCCATTTCTCATCAAACTTTTGTCGATTGATTAATTTCAATACAAATTCCCGAATGACGAATTGGAATTAATTCAGGTACTTACGCATTGGCTCCCCTTGGAGTTGAGACCCTAGCTCGTGGGTTACCGAGGCCGAGTTTTTAAAAATTTATTAGAGTTTCTTGGTCATGACGCGTGAGCTGGTATCTGGCGCAGCGCATTGCTATACAGCGGGGCAATGGAGCCAGCAAATAAGGGACGCTTCCGCTTCCGTCTGGTATTTATATCGATCAGTTGGGCTACATCTAAATTGTTTGCAACATTCTGCAGTTAGCTCAACTGTTTCAATTTTAAATACCTACTAGGTAGTTTTTTGTTTCTATCCTTTAAGTGTAATTTTCTTTGTCAATAAAGATTCTTTTAAATTAAGGTACGTCTATTTACCTACAGAAATTGGTGAATTGTTAGTTTCAGTTATTGTTAGATTGTTTGCAACATTCTGCAGTTAGCTCAACTGTTTCAATTTTAAATACCTACTAGGTAGTTTTTTGTTTCTATCCTTTAAGTGTAATTTTCTTTGTCAATAAAGATTCTTTTAAATTAAGGTACGTCTATTTACCTACAGAAATTGGTGAATTGTTAGTTTCAGTTATTGTTAGATTGTTTGCAACATTCTGCAGTTAGCTCAACTGTTTCAATTTTAAATACCTACTAGGTAGTTTTTTTGTTTCTATCCTTTAAGTGTAACTTTCTTTGTCAATAAAGATTCTTTTAAATTAAGGTACGTCTATTTACCTACAGAAATTGGTGAATTGTTAGTTTCAGTTATCAAAGTCCCTATGAATTTCCTTGTGAATTGATAGGTACACAATTGGTATCTAAGGCGCAACGAACACAGAAGGCGGCGAGGCGAGGGTAAGGCGCAGACACGCCGCTCCTCGCCCCCCGCCACGCCGCCTTACCGGTATCCCATCTGCGGGCGACGTGGCGGGGGGCGAGGAGCGGCGTGTCTGCGCCTTACCCTCGCCTCGCCGCCTTCTGTGTGCGTTGCGCCTAATGCGAATGCAATACACGTGTATAGTTGTTTAGAGACCTGGACCACAACCTGGACGTCTTTTGTCACCAACTGTCTATACTAATGCATAGAATTCATACTGGACTTCAACAAGACATTATAATGAAGTAGGCATAAAGTTGAAGCTAGAACTGACTCTTGAAGGAACTCAACTAATATAAAATGGTATGAGCCAGAAACGATTTTTATAAATAAATAATGCTGGACAATTCACACAGCACTATCTAGCCCCAAGCTAAGCAGAGCTTGTGTTATGGGTACTAGATAACTGATATACATAATACTATACACTACATAGATAGATATTTTTTATTATACATAGAAGAACATCCAGAACCCCTGAACAAATATCTGCAGATCGTACAAACATTTGTCCCAAGGCGGGAATCGAACCCGCAACCTCCTGCGTCGCAGGCAGACCTTCGCCCGCTGCGCCACAGGGGTCGTCATCATTTTAACAACATATAATAAGCATAAAATGCTATTTAAGCTTATTATATGAATCGTTTCTCACAGCGAGTTGAAGTGAGTTAAACCATCCGATTTTTCTATCTTGAAACCTAGACACAAATAGCAATGGTTACATTAATTTTAGCTATATTGAAGGTCTTTGTGAAGTCGAAAAACACGCGTGAGTTTAATGACCTGTCTTCAAAACGTGCGTGACATTTACTCACATTATACTCGTATTTCTCCTAATCATTTATGTACCTACCCACGCCACCTGAATCTCACACCATCTTAGAATAATAACTTTTCACTCCCTAACAGCTGAACAGATCTTTATGAAATTTAGCGTGGTCTTAGATGATTTCCCGTCGAAGGAAATAGGCTTATTAACCTGGAAATGAAATACACGTGCCTTTGCACGTGTATTTCCAGGTTAGAGGTCCATTTCCGTGGGCAGAAGTTAGTTTACTACAAAAAACGATTCTCAAAAATCTTTTATCTCTTTTACCCCGTGACCACGATCGCTGTAACACGATGGAAACGTAGGGGAAATAATCACACATGGTACGCAATAAATACCCGGTAATTAATTTTGCTCTGTACAGTATTTTGCTAACTACCCACATCGTTTTGATTATTTGCTCGTACCGAACTACTAACAATAGATAATAAGCTTATTTTGTTTCTAACCAGTGATTACTAATCTTTTGAGAAGTAAATAAAGATCTTAAACCAATAATCATTATTAATCTTTTACGAGTACCTGAATTCTCCTTAGAATTGTTAGAAATCTCCCAGAAAATGCACAAGTAGCAGACAGAGATGGCTGCCAGAGGTAGAAAGTACATCGCGCAGAGACAGAAGACGTTGTAAGCGAGCTCATGCTCTGGTTGGGAGAAGGCGTTGAAAGACACGCACTGTTCGAAGTCAGCGACGGTTGGGTGCTTCATTACGCGGAAGACTACACTCTGAAACAAATGATTGCACTTTAACTTTTAAAACTATAACGGTTATCTTTATCTATAATTATAAGAAAACTATAAACAGGCCCAATGAGGATCCGTAACGTTTTTAGTTGAGAATGCAGATTTATAGAACTAAAAAATTCTTAACACACAGTGCAAAAAAATTTCTTTTACGACAAAAATAAAACCCTGAATTTTTTCGATACTGAAGCCAAACCTGTATTTTTTTTAATTTTTTTCTGTTATTTGGGTGCGCATCGCACCGAAACTACATAATATACTACTCTGTCAAGAAAGTACCGGGAAAAGATCAAGAATACACAAAATGTTTGTTATTCATCAAAATTTATTTTATCACCTTCAAAGTATGCTCCTTCAGAAACGATACACTTAGCCAACAAATAATCCAATCATCAAAACATTTTTTAAACGCTGTTTCCGGAATTGAGTTCAGTTCTCGCCGCGAATACTTTCTTTCGCGGTTTCGGTTCAGTTGGAAGGCGCCACTACGAAGCTTGTTGACACTAGTCAACAAGCTACTTGCATGTCAAACTCATAAACCCACGTCTCGTCACCAGTAACAATGCGTTTCATGAATGTTGAGTCGGTATTGACTCGTTCTAGCATGTATAGTGACTCTCATGCGATTCAGTTTTTGGAGAAAATTCAGGTCTTTTGAGACTAGTCGAGCGGAAACATGTTTCATACCCAAGTGATTATTTAAAAAGGTAGCTACGGATCGACTCGTGAGATGCAGAAAGTTCGGCGGCATCTCTTTCAAAGTTGAATGAGGATTTTCAGTCACTTTTTACTTCACTTTTGCGATGTTAACTTCAGTTGCAAACGTTGATGGCCTAACAGAGCGAGGCAAATATTCCATCACTTCTCGACCGCTTTTGAACGCTTTGTACCACTCATAAGCACAAGCTCTGCTTAGCTTGGAGCTAGATAGTGCTGTGTGGATTGTCTAGCATTATTTATTTATTTATTTTAATCGACGAACTTTTGAAAAAGGTCAAAGCTCAAATATTCAAACAACTTTATCAGCACAATAGTTTCTACAACTGAGCAGAAGACAGATTTATTTGAAAAAATTCTGTAAAATGACTTTTCAGAGAGAAAACATAATATGTTATCTCTAAAAGCTCTGATAATTTTCTATTTCGAAGTTAAAATAAAATAAGTCTATTTCGAAGTTCACTCGCATTCACATTTGATACTCACTCACCCTTTAATGGAATGAGGATCAAATTCATGCTAATTGGAAAACGACTACGTACATGTTGTGTATTAAAATAGTCAGCATACTCCGTGCGCTATCAGAATGAGATGGAACCATTTCAAACTAAAACAAAAGGGAATGATGCAGTGGGAATATAAGGTGAAGAACTGCAGTGAATGAGGATATTGTATAATATAGGAAAATGATGAATATAGGATATTCATCATTTTCCTATTTGTAGATATGAAGATATATAATGGTGAAATGGAAAGAATGATTCTATTAGCGATTGCCTATTATTAGCTTTCTGTTTCTATTTTAATTTCTATTGTAATTAGTTAAGCTGATAGCAATCCGAAATAAATAAATAAAAATAAATAAATGATAAAATGGAGGTATAAAATGTATGGAAATTGCATCAAATGAAGTATAGGGAGCACACTATGACAAGGTTCTATTCCATTTAGGAAACAAGCGAATTGTATGAAAAATGTGACTAACTTTGACAAGGTTCAATCCCAATCAGAGCGCGCGCGGGCTATATGTACCTCCATGAAAACTTACAAAGGGAAAAGTTTATTGCCCTTTAGATTACAGGATGGTAGACTTCCCAAATACTTGGAACCCTTTTAACGAGAAAACAGACCTCTACAAAAAGTAGCTTTGACTTTTTGTCGATAAATTGCCTAGAGTTTATTTCATCTAGCAACGATTCTGCGACGGTAGCAGTGTCATACTAAAGCGATCGCCTAGCAGAATTGGACCCCAGGTTTCAGGTAGGCTTAGGAATAAATAATAATCTCTGGAGTTTTTACAAATCTACCACAGCCAGCGTCTTGAGGACGCTTCCGACTGGTATCTGAATCAGTTGAGCTACCTGTAGACTGTTTGCAAGAGTCTGCAGTTAGCTCAATTGTTTCAATAGTAAATACTAGTGTAATTTTCTTTGTAAGTAAAGGCTATTGCCACTTCAGTAGTGTTTTGAAGTAAGTAAATTGAAAATTAGTTTTCAGGAAAAGATGACTGCGAGACTCTTCAATTCAGCGTTGTACATTAGTTACAAAATGGGCAAAGATATTTATAAAATAAATTTAAATGACTGAATAAATAAGACACACAAACGAGAACGGAACAAAATTAAGGCCTGTAAAAGTCCAATAATTCAGTTTCTTTTGTCTTACCACAAAAACAGCAAAAAAACACAAAAAAATACGGTTTAGAGACAACAAAGGTTAACCAGGGTCGTGAAAAATTACTAACGGGTAAAATGGCAGTTTTTTCTGCCATTTTTCGTCCATTCTTTTCCGAAAACGGGTGCGGTGGTAATAAATAAACTAAGGGTATATTATGTTTTCACCAGACCCTATAAATGTAGGACCCTAAATTTGTAGCGATTTGGCATAGTCACGATAATGTTTCCAAGTGATTAACTCTAATCAGGGCTGAGGAATAGAGTTTAGACAGATAGATAAGACAGAAAATAATACAAAAATAAATGTGAGTAGAGAAGTACAAAGGCGGCCTTATGATCGATCTCTTCCAGGCGACCTTGGGATGGACTGGACATGAAAGGGCTTAATAGAAGCGACTTGATTTTCTTCAACATTTATAAGTGAAAAGACTGGGAAATATTTTAATTCTGGTTAGCTAGACTTATTCTGCGTCTAATTAAATCTTGTTTAACAACGTATCAAAACAGAGCTAGTGGTAAACATAATATTTTATTTTCGTCTGTTTTACTATGGCTTGGTTTTATAGCAACGAATCAAAATGTTTTAATTACCAGAGGTTTAAAGTTACATTTTAAATGCTTTTATTTTGAAATAATGTATTTTGACCTATAGGATCAAAGACTTTCTGAATTGTTAAAGATTTATTTTTCACTAACTGCTGCTCGCGGCTTCGCACGCGTATTTTCGGTATAATAAGTAGCCTATTATCTAAGTTAGGCTATGTTCTAAATGTACACCAAATTTCATCTTGATCTGTTTAGTAGTTTAAGAGATCCTAGGTAACAAAAATTCAGATTTTACAATCTTTCGCATCACACTAATTATAGGTAAATGCGAAAGTTTGGATGGATACATGAATGGATAGATGGATGGATGTTTGTTACCTCTTCACGCCAAAACTACTGAACGGATCGGGCTGAAATTTTGTATACAGATAATTATAATCCTGGAATCAAACATAGGCTACTTTTTATTCCTTAAATCAGTTTCCATGGGATATAAATAACCTTCAAACGTTTCCATAGAGTCAACGCGTGCGAAGCCGAGGGCATAAACTAGTTTATAATAATTATATTAGTAGGATAGGATTTTTACCGAAATTTATATTTGTTTTTGACGTGACAACGTCTTATAATTCGATAGAGCCGGCTGCACGCACGAAAAAACATGACGTCATGCGGCGTTACCTCGCTCTGAGGCGTTCCATGTAAGGCTTGAAGTGCAAGCGAGAGCGCTCGACATCCGTCTCTCTCCTGCTTGAGTGAGCGATGCGTCTGCGTGGACAGCTGCTATACTATAGTACATTTACATGTTTTGATCGAGTATCAAATGCTACCATTCCATCAGTATTTTCTTAAGACGTTGTCACGTTCAACTATCGTCAGTAAACCGACTTTACAGAAAACCATTTTTTTTTAAATAAAAAAACCCTTACCTGCGGTAAACTACACAGAAGGGCGACAATCCAAGCTGATGTCAGCATCGACTTGCTTCTCTTTCTTGCAACCGCAAGTCTCAGTGGGTAGATAATCGCGAAAAACCTAGAACAATACAAAAATGATAATCACTTTCTAACAAGACTCCAGAAAGGCTAGACTGTATAGTACTGAGGGTTGTATTCTTTGAGAGGATCATAACTGAGGGATGAACAGAATTGGCAAAGCCGATAATGATGGATGAAAACATCCATAGGTAAGTGCTTATCACACTTCACACTAATATTATAAATGGAAAAGTTTAGATGGATGGATGGATGTTTGTTACCTCTTCACGCCAAAACAAGTGAACGGATCGGGCTGAAATTATTCACACAAGTAATTCTAATCCTGGAATCAAACAAAGGCAACTTTTTTTCCATAGACCAGTTCCCATGGGATATAAATCACCTTTGAACGTTTCTATAGAAGCTAAAGTAATTCTGTCTCTCTACTACTACGAATATTACATAGTACTATTATAGATTTATATATTCATTTATTATATCTTATATATAAAAATCAATTGCTGTTCGTTAGTCTCGCTAAAACTCGAGAACGGCTGGACCGATTTCGCTAATTTTGGTCTTGAAATGTTTGTGTAAGTTCAGGAAAGGTTTAAAAGTTGAGAGCGGGACGAAGTTCGCCAGGTCACCTAGTATATTATAGATTTGTTTATATACCTAGATTTATAATAAAATATTATTGAAATTACGCAAAACCAGGATATTACGTTGATTCTGGACAGTACCTACCTAACTACAAGCTGTCGTTATTATCGTAGTATTGGATTTTGGAATATCGAGTTTCTGTCTTTTGTCTCGTAAATGATAAGAAGTTATCCAAATGCATTGCTCTATTTAAAATTACTAACATTTATGTATAAGACGAGTGTGAGCCAACACAAACCTACTGTGGTTTAGTGGTGCAACATTGATAAACACTGTATTCCTTCTAAATAATAAATATTCTATTCTTTTATCTCGGAAAAGCGCGTACAAAGTCGGGTTACAAGCTAGTCTGTCATAAATGTTCATTATTTAGCTTCTATCACACCGAGAGAAGATAAAAAAAATGGCTGACAGTGGCTGCTTCCCCTTCCTGTCCGACATTTCTGTATCAGTAACGAAAGAGCAATGTTTATGAAATAAGCTGTAAGGAAACTCAAGTTAGGCGCGATCAGCAATCCAATTATTTTTATTATTATTGTGTATTTCATTTCCAAGGTTTCGGGTCATTAAGAGACTGCGGCCCTGGTTATTTACATTGCTTGTTTCTGTTGATGTTTACGACCAGCAATACTTACTAAATGGGTAATGGATCATTTGGAAGACGTTAGTTTAGTTGTTTATTTGTTTATAAAAAAAATCCACTAACGCAGTGTGCACCAAAACATGGATTGTGGAGTATTTCTGAGAAAAAGCACATCTAAGTGCCACCTTAATTACAGGTACAAATCGAAATTCATTTAAAACAGTACTAAAAACTATAGATTAATAGCAATAAAATTAACTTTCATCATCATCATCATCCCCAACCCGACTTCACCCACTGCTGGGTATAGGTCTCCAAACTTTTGTGCCACTCCACACGGTCCTGCGCCAATCTCATCCAGGTTCGCCCTGCGGTGTTAGAGATGTCATCTGCCCATCTTGCCACTGGACGTCCAACGCTTCTGTACCCAGTTCTTGGGCGCCATTCAGTGAGCGCCCTGCTCCACCTGTCGTCTTGTCTCCGTGCAAGGTGTCCTGCCCAGGTCCATTTTAGTTCCATGATGCGATTTCCCACGTCTTTCACCTTTGTTCGACTTCGGATCTGGACATTGGGAACACGGTCTATAAGCTTGATGCCGAGCACGGCTCGCTTCATGGCTCAAAATTAACTTTAAGTCAATCAAAATAATTATATAAAAAAAGAGTACAAATTCGTTGCAATAAATTAAAATAATAAAAGTAATATATACAATCGATTAAAACGTCAAAATATATTCACCATGTCGTCTACGGTATTGCAAACTGTAAGTTCTTCCCATTTAACAATAATCAGATCACTCATGATTTTTTCATAGTTCGCTTTATAAAAGTGAGACCTATGATCATGACTGGGTTTAAGATTATCGGCGTGCGCTACAGGAATGCTTATATGCACCGGGGGGTGATAGAGGTCTACTGCAGCAAGTGGGTCAGAGCTCACCTCAAATCGAGACAGGGGTTTACCCCTGTCCGTTTATCGCACTCAGTATAAGATCGGGGGCTCTATTTTCGATATTCAAGGTAGAATTATACTGTTCAAGATTGTGAAGACATGAAATCCAGCAAGTTGTTGTACCTATAGCACATCATTAGTACCGTGAGCCACTAGATTTAAAGATTCTGTTTTATTCCAAACCAACGACCTAGATTTAAATCTCCTACTGTGAGAGCATCACCATTGTGCTTCTTCAATCCGCGGCTCGAACTATTTTTAAACTTGTCTAAGTTCATCGCCTTAGCAGGCGGGGGTAAATGCAAAAATACAAAATACAAAACAAACGCAACAGATACATAAACAAGATTTTGTTTGTTACTCCTATCGCTTAAGGCTCTACCTCCCCGAACACTAGCGCCGCCACATATTTTATCTTATTATTACGTCGAAGAAAGGAAATTCCATAAATTACGTTGGGCAATTTGTGATAGGTACCTATTATAATAATTATTTGAACGCCTCTGTAATAGTTTTATTTTGTATAGTTTAGGCAGAGATACGATGTTGCCCTTGGTGGCCACCAAACTCTATTTTCGCATCTCTGTTTAAACTATACAAAATAAAACTATTACAGAGGCTTTAAAATAATGCATATAATAGGTATCACAAATTGCACAACGTAATTTTTGGAAATTCCTTTCTTCGACGTAATAATAAGATAGAATATGTGGCGGCGCTAGTGTTAGGGGAGGTAGAGCCTTAACTCTAACGTGACCCATAGGTTCTCGCAATTCGATTCAAAATTGTTTAAGCGTTTAGATCTATAGCGCTGAGAAATTGCAATTAGCACGCCACCGGTTTCGATAGCGCCAAGGAGGGGTCCTTGGCGCTATCGAAACCGAAATATTCTCGATCGTGCGTCGAAGATACTACCATTTAACCAAGTCTCCGTTAAAGCAATAACATCATAATCAGAACACACAATGTTATTAAAAACGTAAGCAGTTTTAATCCTTGAGTTAAGCCAACGTTCTGATAGTAAAACTTTATATCCGTAAACGTGCCCATTTGTACAGAAACAAGTTTAGCGCATTTATGATAAAGAATTTAAGAACTCTATACACCTCACATGGTGACTTAAGCCTTTATTCACAAAGAAAATTATACAAGTATTTACAATTGGCGATCCATATCAACACCAGTCGGAAGCGTCCCCAAGACGCTGGCTGCATTACCACGCTGTATGGCAATGCTGATGCGCTGTGCCAGATACTCACCAGCTCTCGGGTCTCGCATCGATACGACCAGACACTCAGATAATTTTTTAAAAACCCGAAGATCCTCGGTACCGCACGGACCTAGGGTCTCAACTCCAAGGGGAGCAAATGTGTAGGCTCTGTCGAGACCTGCATATTTATATAGGCCGATTCTTCGTTCTTCCGCATGAAGACACAACCGTCGCGCTGGGTGCGCTACGGTCGCATCTTCATGCGGAAGAACAAATTTATAATTCAGCTCCCTTGCTTTACAGCTAGCTGCCGCGATAAGAGCTTTGATCTCCATCGTAAGATGCTCAACAACATAGACGGCGCTTTTCTAAGCAGTCGCGATACCTAGGTGAATTGTGTTCAATTTATCGGTTTGATTGTTCCTATTAAACATCCTGGTGGCTGTAAGGAAATGAAATGAAATTTATTGTAGAAACTGTGTACAAAAATATCTTAAAAGCTAGGTGGAACAACAGTTTATCCATTAATTATGGACGTACAATATTTATCTTATATAACTAGGTAATTTATTGATTATAAAATTATTTAATGTCATAAAAACATTTTTCTAAGAGCCACCTACGGAGTTTTGTCTCAGATGTACTAGTAGGCAGTTCTCTTATGTCTATAGGAACTGGTCGCCTAGGCGCGGGCTGTTGAACTTTACCAAGATCGAGCGAGGGCTAGGGCTGTTGCTGTTCATCTTGGCCACCCAGGAGCATTAATGAATATTGTTCTCATTGATCGGGCATTTTATTGTTTTGGCCAGTTGAACGACGGTGCTTATAAGGTTCTCTTGTTTATACGCATTGGATTCAATGTGGCCCGTGATTGCTGGTCGAGCTGCGCCAGTCGTGACGCAAGTGCTTGACAGGAGTCACGCATTGCTTGATTTTCCTTTTTCATATTCTCCAACGCCGAAGACTGTTGACCTTGTACTGTTTGGACCTTACGTAACTCTTCACTGCAGAAGCCTATATAAGCTTCGAGGGAGGAAACTGAGTTCCGAATTTCAACCAATTCAGGCAGAAATTGGAACTTAAATGCATGTTGTAATTCTTCGTGAATTATCTCCCTTATGTTGTCCATCGGGATGCGTATGCAGCTCGATGCAGCTGCAGAAAGCACACTGGCGGCAGCGGCATCCGCGGAAGAAGCACGAGCGTCAGCAGTGGCTACGCGTGACTTGCAGCGATGAGTGACATGCTGCGTTGAAGGAGCAGAGCCAATCGAAATGTTTTAATTGTCGCCGCCTTTCCGTGCTTTGCTGTGGCACAGCACGCAGATCCAATCAGCTTTATATTCGATGGTCAGACCATTGAAGTCGCTCAAGTTTATATTTACGTATAAATGGTGATATTTGTCGTAGCACCGAGAGCAGCGTAAGAACGGGATATCATTCAAATCCCTCTGCATCCAGCGCAAACTTCATCAGCCTTAAAGTAAATAATAAAACGTCAAGTGCGAGTCGGACTCGCGCACTAAGGGTTCCGTTTAATTGTAAGACCTTCTTTCTTGCCAAATATGATTCTAGGTCAACATGAAGTAGGTACCCTGTATATTTTGGTCGAGGCGCGAGGGAGAGAATAAAATATTTTTTTTTTGGTGAATCAACTACAAATTTACGGTTTTGGGATATTTTCCTTTACTTGTGCTATAAGACCTTGCTTCTTGCCAAATTTCATAATTCTAAGTCTACGGGAAGTACCCTATAGGTTTTGGTCCATGGCGAGCATTAAAAGTAATTTTTTTAGTGTAACGTTAGAGTGCGTTGACTTAGAAGTTTTATTTATATCGCGGCTTCAAGAGGTTACAGACTTGAGTATTTGACATTAATTTTAACTCGATACGTCCACGCGTTTCTGAGAAAAGAGGGTTGACAGACGGACAGACAGACAGACAGACGGACAACAAAGTGATACTATTAGGGTCCTTTTTTTACTTTTGAGGTACGGAACCCTAAAATCCCTAAAATAATAATCAATATCAGATTTTATTACAAAGCTGGGTCACTAATATTTTGATACTAAAATACTTCGTTACTTTATATTTATAACTCACAGTTTTATAGGAGTTTATGGTCACTAAAACACACCCAGAATTTAAATGTCACACAGTTGTTATTAACGTGAAACCAGTTTTTACTTAGCGTTGTCTCGATTGTTATGGTCAAAAACGATTTTGATTATTTAGTGTTTTATGTGAAGAAAACAGTATCACTTATAGATTTTTGTATACACTACCTGTTTTTTATATTTGTTTGCATAAATAAGTTATTATTACAGTAAAATTAATTCTCCCACTGCAAAGGAAAGATTTTCTCCGTATAGGTATTCATCACCATAGCAATATAATGCCTTTTAGTGATTTAATTCGTTCCTAAGCATTTTCATTTGGATTTCGCTTGTCGCTCAGCGAGCTATAGAAAGAGTTATGCTCGGACTCTCTGAAGAATAGGATTCATAACGAATCCATCGGAAAGAGAACCAAAGTTATCGACATAGCTCAAAGAATTAGCAAGCTGAAGTGGCAGTGGGCCGGCCATGTCTTGCGAAGAACCGACAACCGCTGGGGTAAACGTGTTTTTGAGTGGAGACCACGACTCGCAAGCGTAGTGTAGGATGCCCTCCGGCCAGGTGGGATGACGTCCTGCGAAATACTGCAGGCAGTTGCTGGAGGCGGCAAGCAAAAGACAGGGCGCTATGGCGCTCATTACACCTATGTCCTATGACTAATATAAGCCGATGATGATGATGATATGTGGTTTTCACCTAACTTTTGGCACAATCAGTCAGTCAGTCAAAAATAACGACTCCACTTCTCAACCCGCCGAAACTTCTGTCGATTTAGCAGTCAATTTATTGTGCTTCAGATCTTTTGTTATATTACAACGAGGCTGAAAAACTTTTTGAATCGGCTGCTTTATGTTCAAATGAAAGTATGTAACCCAGTTTGTCTTACCAAAAGTTTGTTCTCATCTTAAAACCAGATTGTTCATTTTCAAGTGCGTACTTATTGTTTTAGAAGTTAAAATGGTTACAGACGCTCTGTGTGTAGGTAGGAATTTTTATTAATAGGTGAAATAAAGGAGGTCAAATTGGGTAAACCAGGCCCTTTCTGTGAGAAATGGGTTGGTGGTGCAGCTTTTTTAATACCTGGTCCGTTCTGTGAGAAATGGCTTATTGCGGTCTTTTTAATACATTGTTGATAACTTTACTTCTGTCATAAAAAAAAATATATTCGCTTTCACTTCGAAGAGTGGACTCCGCCCAAAGAATACTATATCGTTTTTATCGGAAAACTGTCAATAAACCTTTGGAGACCGGTTCCCTCGAAGTGGAAAGGTTAACGGCAAACTTATAGCGTTTTCCGTATTAGGAACTGATGATTAGCTAAACCAAACGGGAAATGGTTTTTGTTAGTATCGTGCCTAAACCCTCACACTCAGGGTAATGTTTAAGAAATCAATTAATGGCTTACACTCAGGGTAATTTCTAAGAAATCAATTAACATTCCAAAAAAATCTACTTTGACGGGACTTGAACCCGCATGATTTCCTCAGTACGGGAAAGCGCTAACCAATTACACCACGAGGTCAAGTGACGTAAGAGTCGAAAAACTTTGGGACTTCCTTCAGACTCCAGCGCTGTTAGCTCTACCTACAGGGGAAACATTGAAGTTTATCCAATCATGTTCAAAGACTAAAGTTACATTTAATTTAATTTTTGAGAAATTATTTGATTTCTTAAAACGGAAAGAATTTCGAGAACGTGACAATTTACTACTGCTAACTTGTCAAACAGAGAATTATTCCCGTCGATCCCCCTGCTCTATAGGTACTATTGAGAAATTATTGAATCACCGTCATACTACGAAAAGTAGTGACTCTCGTAGTAGGCCAAACACAGGGATTGTTGTCTAGGGTAGAATAGAGAAAAAATTACATCACATTGTCAACGCAGCGTAAAGCATTTGAAATTAATTCCTTCAACTTCTATAATATACGCGATGTACGACGACGCGATGTTATTTGTGTCTGTTCTGTCTAGCTAGACTATAATCTCTGTGCTTAGCGTACTGATAGAGGCGCTGCAAGTTGCTAAATGCTTGGAAACGAACTTTTTGTAGTTTCCGTAAACTTGCAAAACACGTACTAAGACTACAGGTTTCATTTAGTCTCCTGTTTTTAATTTTATCCTTCTCAAAATCTCTTATTACGAGTATATTTACATAAATAAATAAATAATCTAATATTGGCATCATTAACTAGAGCACCCATCTGTATGGATTTCCATGATTGCGTAGCCAGCAGCCTCGTTTACTCAATAATGATAATATTATGCGAGAGATGCACAGATTTTAAGCTACGTATTTGGTTTTGCTCTTGTCTTCATTCTCATTAGGGAGCTCACCCGGGTAAAAAATAAGAAGGCTTAGTTTGTCCGTCTCAAAATCTTTAGAGTCAGGAATAGAACTGATTTGTGCTAGATTCGGTTTTATCTCAGCATCGACATAACCTAATCGCAGGTAAAGTTTTATCATCAGGATCATCATCAGCCTATGTCAGTCCACTGCTGGACATAGGCCTCCCCTAATGAGCGCCATAGCGCCCTGTCTTCAGCTTGCCGCATCCAGCATCTGCCTGCAGTCTTTCGCAGATCATCATCCCACCTCGCCGGAGGGCGCCCGTTTGACGAGTCGTGGTCTCCTCTCAAGAACACGTTTCACCAGTGGTTGTAGTTTCTTCGCGAGATATGGCCGGCCCACTGCCAGGTCAGCTTGCTAATTCTTTGAGCTATGTCGATAACTTTGGTTCTCTGTCGGATGTATTCGTTACGAATCCTATACGTCAGAGAGACTCCGAGCATAGCTCTTTCTATAGCTCGCTGAGCGACTTTGAACAGGTAAGGTTTAATTAATTGATTTATTAACAATCATCATCAGCTTCTATCAGTCCACTGCCGGATATAGGCGTCTCCTGATAACGCCTTGTTGGCTTCGTTCTTATCGTTAGGGAGTAACGTTACAAGCCCTGCGATGGGATTCGTCCGCGAAATTTGGACTCGATGCCTGCTTTTGTTCTCCCGGCCAACTTTATTAGTTGGATCTCTTCAAGACTACAAAATAAATAAATTTATAAGATAGGTACTAGTAGAGGTACAAAAAAGTAAGTATCTATCTACTCGTATATAAGGTTTTGCAGCGCGTCCGGCATGTTCGCTGATGCACGGGTTCCGGACTTTTTCGCTATAATCAGATCTCGTATTGCGTCATTCTGGGCCAATCTTAGACGGTCTAACAATAGCATCCTCAGGTTTATGGCTAACAACATCTGTAGCCCTATGTACAGGTTCTGGCTCTCTGTGCACCAGACCGGGAACCGTAAGTAGGTATGTATTTTAATTTAATTTTAATTGTACCTTAATTTATGTATAAATAACCTATGGGTTCCTTTTTTCATGACCTGAAATAAATGATTATTATTATTATTATAAGGTACCAGTCGTTATGCGGAAAATCACCGACTGAACTTCAGAACAGGAAAAGCCTGAGCTCTGAACTAAGAAACTAAAAGTCGTAATATCTTTATCGTCGGAAACAATAATATCACTTCCTACAACTCCGTCTACAAATGAATTTACGTAAACTTAATTTCGTAAGTATTTTATTTACTCCGTTTAAATAACGTTATTTCTATCGTCAACGTCGAATTTATCATGAAATCTAATAATATCGAAATTGTTTTCTTATAATATTCAACATTGTATCTTTTGTTGGGCAAGAGTAGGTATACAGATATTATTGATTATTCATTATCACTGCGTGAACATCAGATTCTGCCCATCATCACGAACACGTTCGTGAAGAAACCTGGTCTTGATTATATATAACTAGGCGCGGGCAGAATCTGACCGCGGCTTCGCACGCGTTGTTTCTATGGAAACGTTTTCTATCCCATGGGAACTGATTTATGGGATAATAAGTTGCCTATGTTTGCCTGTACACAAAATTTCAGCCCGACCCGTTCAGTAGTTTTGGTGTCAAGAGGTAACAAACAGCCATCCATCCATCCATCCATCTAAACATCCAAACTGTCGCATTTATAATATTAGTGTGTAGTAGTTTTGTATTGTTTGAAATTCAACTATTTGCTGTACATCTGTGGCCACCATTCATCAAGATGGTTTATGAAGTGTTCGTTTTCCAAGACGTTCGTATACGTAAGCTTGTAAGGCCCAAGCGGGAACGACAGTTGCTACGACAGTTTTGACAAATGTTCGTACGAAACAAAACAAGGTGATTAAACCTACATTTTACGTAGAACTGGGTTTTTTTTACTCAGCCTCATCAGGCTCCAAAGTAGCAGAGCTTCTGTTTTGGGTGATTATTATATTTCAATATGTGAAATAGTCTAATGGTCGGTCAAATACATAAATAAATAAATGGGTGAGTTTACTTAGACTGTACTACGGAATACCGAAAGTCGAAATACCGGAGAAGGTATACCGAAAGTACACAAAACCGCAGAACGAAATACCGAAAGCACATGAGACCGCATAACGGAATACCGTAAGCACACTGAAAAACTGTAGACACAATCTCGAAATCGATTACATTCTCGAATGCACGCAATTCCGAATGATCACGCAATCGAAAGAACGCTATGTCGAATTTTCTTCAGTACCTACACCAGTTTGTAGACGACAACAATAACTTGTAACACAGGGGGCGAATATCCGCTTTAGACGCCAACTCCCGGGGATCTTCCTACGATCCACAAAATTATATCCAGTCTGAGTGTTATTTTTTGTCTAATTTGTATGTTATGAGATTTGGTACCTCTGTTTACACAAATTCTGATTATTTTATGACCAGATGATGTCTGACCATCAACTACTGGGGTAACGTGTTTTTGACTGGAGTTTACGATTCGGAAAACGTAGTCGAGGACGCGCCCCCACGGTGGGGTGACAACCTGCGAAAGACTGTAGGCAGATGCTGGATGCGGCAAGCTGAATAGTGAATACAGGACGCTATGGCGCTCATGAAGGGAGTCCTATGTCCAGCAGTGGACTAATATAGGCTGATGATGATGATGGTGCTGAGTGAAATGTCCGCATTATTTTTGTAACTTACCTGTCCAAAGATATGCAGACGAGCACGTTGGAAGACAGATAGAGTCCAAACGCTCTTAGCACGAGGAAGAACTTGCAGGCTAAGTTCCCTGCCAGCCAAGCGTTGGTGGTGCGCCAGCCGATCTGAGAACAAAAAAATATGGATATGTATTGTTTATCCCCTTGGCAGGCAAGCCACCATTATCTGAGGTTTTTTTTGTTATTATAGTGCGTAACCCCACACTCATGGTAATTTCTATCTACCTACTAAATTGTTGTCCACACTACCCAAAGGTTAGCATGTAAAGAATGCTATCTCCTATATACCTACTCCTCGTTGAATTATTGTTTTTCAGTTTGTATTCTTCTTTCTAAACATATTGTATCGCATTTTCACTCCGAGTTTATCAGTGCTGCCATATTCATATCCGACGCCATCTCGTCTGTCTGTCAGTCAACGTTTTAGAGCGAGATGTCAATTGTCAATGACACTCCAAAAGCTGCTTGGACGAAAGAAATCACAGTCTGTATGTGTGGACTTGTTTGATAGTTCTGTGTTGAGATACACTTCATATCATTGTTAGACAAGTAACTTTTTTGTATTTTTAGTAGTTTAGTGTTATTTTTTGTCTGTGGTCTGCCACCCGTGTTGACACGAGCCAAAGGTCCTGTCAGAAAACCAGCGTTACTCTACTTCTTGTGGAGCAACATTATGCTGAGATAGGACCTTTTGGTTCGCTGCATTGCTTGCTACTGATATGTACTATTATTTTATTATTGTTATTGTAATATTCTTATGTAAGTTTAAGTATTGTAATAGTTGCAAGCTTTCTAGTGAACTAATAAATTAATTTTCTTTCTTTCTTTCTTTCTATCTAGCATTATGCCCGCCCATAGAATATACTTTATTGCACAAAAGTTGTACACTTTTGTGCAATAAAGTATATTCTATTCTATTCTCAGGGTAATTTTTAAGAAATCAAATAGTATCGCAAAAATTTTCGACATCGACGGGACTTGAACCCGCATCCTTCCCTCAGTACGGGAACCCACTACACCACGAGGTCAAGTGACGTAGGAGTCGAAAATCTTTGCGACTTCCTACGGTCTCTAGCGCCGTTTGCTCCACCTACAGGGGAAACACTGAAGTTTAAAGAAGAACACCAACTTAAATAATATTCGTAGTTAACCCGCTTTATGATATCCTCCTAGCCGAATTTCGACCACGGCGGCCAGTCTCATCGGAGACTAGCCAAATGTGCAGGACATAATTATAGCGCACAAGTGTGTGCGCAAACACAGGTGCACTCTCTTTTTTTTCATTTATTTATGTTACATATTATTAACTTATTTTATCTACAGCTAACATAAACTCTCCCTCACTTCATAATCCGATGGGACGGCAGACTGACACGACCGGGGGGAGGTCAAGCGCAGGACCAACGGCTTAACGTGCTTTCCGAGGCACGGGGGTGTACCGCCAACTACCTGACGCCGCGGGCTGCTACTGTGAACTTGCTTCATAGAACATTTGGCCCGACCCAGGATTTGAACCCAGGACCTCATCATAATCAGCGGTTGAACAAGCTGACCGCTGGACCAACGAGCTTACACCCGTAATGAATAACAACAGTATAATATCTATTATGCATCTATGCAGGTAAGTAGGTACCTATCCTTATGCATTGCACATTAATGATATTTTATTTTAAATTTTATTTATAAATAATCGTCAAACAAAACAGAGAAAATAATCAGTTTTTGAAATATCATTTGCCACACATAATCCTTTCTGGGCGTGTGCCTAACATTTTAGAGGGCTAAACTTAAAGAGCTCAGATTTCATAAGTTTCAATGAGCACAAATTTTTAATTAAATAATTAATTAGAACTTACGGTAAGGTAACTTATTTTTCGTTATTAATAAATAAACTTTGATCATGCTATGAACAACGTAATATAAATAAAAGTAACCTTAGGTATCTGACCTTTACTTTTAGTACTTGGAATATTCAAAAAGAAAAAAAAATTGAACGGAAAACGAAATAAAATGGAACGCATCTGCTACATTTAAATGCTGAAAAATTATCAAAAAGCTTTTCACTCGGGCACGATGATGTAGGTACAAAAAGTTTCTACGAACATCTCGCCAGCTGTGACATCTGTTTTGAACTTTGCAGAGCAATGGTTTAAATTCCGTTTCCCATCGAAAATAAATCAACAGGACCACTGCCGCACTTTGTGGTTCAATGGTCAGACCGCTCGGAGCTTAGGAAACCATTCAATCCAAACAGAATAAAAGGTCAAGTGCGAGTCAGACTCGCGCACTTAGGGTTCCGTATATTTGTAAGACTAGGTCCTAGTTCAACGGGAAGTAGGTTCACTGTAGGTTTGGATTCATGGCGAGATAAAAAGGTATTATTTTTGTGAATAAACTATAAATTTACGGATTTCGTATTTTTTCCTATATATTTGTGCTTTAAGACCTTGCTGCTCACCAAATTTCATTATACTAGGTCTACGGAAAGTACCCTATAGGTTTTGTGTGCATGTGATTCCCTTGGAAATTTCACAATATTCGGACATAAACGGCAGCAACTTTTGAGTACGCACTTAGAAGTTTTATTTATATTTCGGCTCCAAGAGGTTACTGACTTTATTTGACGTTAATATCAATTCTATACGTCCACGTGTACCTGAGAAAATGGGGTTGACAGACGGACAGCAAAGTTATCCTTAAAGGGTTCCTTTTTTCCTTTTGAGGTATGGAACCCTAAAATTTCAGCGTTTCAACCACCATAAAAAAAATTGTCAGCGTTTCGACAGACAGCTCGCGGACCACTCGTTTGAAGCTTGTCAAAAGCTATTTTGCTTTTCACTGCAAAAGGTATGAAAAAATAACGAGTATAAGCTCATATCAAATAAGGGCTTAAACTGAAAGCCGATATTTGAATGTATAGTACGTTTTTGTCCTTTGTGGTAGCGGCATGGGATTAATGAGCAGAGCAGCTGAGCTCTGTCTCCATTATAAGAATAATCCAATACAGAGCTTTATAGTTAGGTACTAACAGCAACGGTACTACAAAAAAGCTAGGCATCTTTTGAGCGCGTGTTTAACAAAAGCGCAATCACAAAACTGCGTTTTATGATGGTTTACGGTTAGACTCGGCTTAGGCATAGTTGAAACGCGAGTTAAACTCTTGTTAAACCCATGTCTAACTGTTTAGACACTGTTTAGCTAAACGTTTGTTAGACCAGTGCTTACTTTGGTTTTTGTAGTACCGCTGCAAGGCTTTGTAGAGATAGTTATTTATAGGGGAAAGTGTGTACATGGTTTGCTGACCGTGATAATAGCGAGAGTGAAGATCGTATTACACGAGCTCTCAGGCAGGATATGTATCGTTAGATTGGCCCTTACCACAGTAAGACGGCGCCGTGTTGTCGCCGTGTTTAAATGAGCTCGGCACACGCATGGTAAAATAAAACAAGGTATGCTACTCCGATATCTTCTCAAGCCTACGTCACTGTCCACTTGCCACAAAAATGGGAGGTTACGTTAATTTGCCGGTGACTATCAAACTTTTATTGACGCCGGTGAATCACTCGCGTTGTTGATCGGATAAATCTTTAAAATAAAATGGGCGGTTACTCTAGTGGTAAAGGCGGTAATATAACGTTCTTCAAATTCCCGAAAAGAGAATCTGTGGCTGAAAAATGTTCCTGCGATTAGATAAATTTCATTTTAAGGGAAAAATTGATTTATCCATGTGCAGAGCTCATTAGCGTTGCTCAAATTATGGAAACTAAGTTTGTAGAATAAATTCTATTATTCTATTATTATTATTATATTATTCGATATGACGTAGGCTTGGGAAAACCCACGTGACCTTTGTTTCTCGGAGTAGCATACCTTGTATTATTATACCATGGCCTCACGCATTTGAAATCAGTGTACATCTATTTATTTTATTTATTTATTTTTATTTATTTATTTATTAAAGGCAACCAACTAGAAGTAACACAAGAGATCACACAATTAATCCGACAAAACTTAAAAACTAGTGCACTCTAAATTACAGTTAGCCACAACATGCGCAAAAAAACAATGCAACTCAACTAATCGTAACATATGTAATAAATTAGTAATATAGTTAAATCAATGTACTTATACTTATTTTATATAGGCACGAGTTCCTATGATACCTGGTTATATATGTGGATCGTAGGTTGTACAAGTTAGGTAATCTATAATATAAAAATGAATCGCAAAATGTGTTGGTAAGCGCATAACTCAAAAACGCCTGGACCGATTTCGCTAATTCTTTCTTTGTTGTGTTTGTTATTGTCAGGAGAAGGTTCTTATGAAAGAAAAAATTAAGAAAGTTGGAAACATAAATTTCCACGGGGGCGAAGCCGCGGGGCGCAGCTAGTTTAAAATAAAAATGAGAGATAAGTGAAGGAATCTTGGTTTTACAACAGGATTTGGTCACTGTGTCTGCGTGGTGTGAGACTAACAAGATGCATCTAAACATAGACAAATGTTTCGCCATCTCTTTCTCTAATAAACAGCACACAATCAATAACACCTATACCCGTGCCTATACTATAGATGGTCATGCACTACATCGGTCTGACACTGCTAAGGATATAGGAATTATATTTGATAGTAGATAGATAGATAGATAGATAAAATCTTTATTTGCATCTTCAGACACACACATACAGTCTACAGCAATTGTATAGTACACTAATACAAATAAACAGTTATAAAATAGAGTTGACAAATAAAACAAACAATAGCATTAGGTATTAACATCTAAGCAAACTGTCCGTGTGTGCTGCAGTATGTCAAAAAGGCCATAGTAAACTCTCTTTTAGACCACACTATCATCATATATCATAGCGAAGGCTAATCAACTTCTTGGCTTCGTCCTAAGATCAACAAAGGGCTTTAAAAAACCTCATAGTCTTTTGTACCTCTTCTTTGCCTTGGTCAGAAGTGGTTTGGAGTATGGCAGTCCAGTATGGTCCCCAACTTACAAAGTACATATAAATGCTATTGAACGAGTGCAAAGAAAATGCCTTAGATTAGTAATATACCGTTACCAACCCGGGCGCTCTACTTTCAGCTATGAGGATCGGTTATGCAGATTTAACATACAATCCTTGGAAACACGTCGCTTATACTTTGATCTCGTTTACCTATACAAGATCATGCATTCTGTTATTGATTCTCCCGAATTGTTGTCATATATTTCTTTACATACCAAATTTAGCGCACGTAGAGCCACTTACAGTAATTTATTTTCATTACTTACTTATAAAATTAACATTTCATTTTTTAACCCACTATCGAGAATGTGTCGCCAGTATAATAAACTTTCAAAGGTGAATACAGAAATGGACATATTTTGTCCTAGTTTAAACAAGTTTGTTAAAATTCTTAAAGACATCCTCCATTTTAACCGCAGGGGCGGTGATGCTCGTGAGAGCAACATGCCCACTGTAACCAAGTGATTAAATAGGTATATAGTAGTTTGCATGATTTTTTCTTCTTGTTTTGGTTTATTGTGTTAATACCTTTATTTTCTGTTGTTAACTTGTTATTTCTTAAATAACATTATTATGTTAAAATGTCTACTTAACACGTCTAATTATATGCTGTGTACACATAGGTTACGTCTCAAGCCAGTTCGTATTCTGATTGAATTTTGACGTGACAACCTCTTATAAATTGGTTTGCCGGGTGACACTTCAAGAAACTGCGTTACGCTCCGCTCACGTTATGCGCTCACAATGAGAGCGAGTGAGAGGCACGCGTCCCTTCCACTCGGGCATGGTTAGCCTGCCTAAGAGCGAGAGAGACAGACATAAAAAGTGAAAGGAACTCAAAGTCGTTGTCACGTAAAACTTTCGCCCGTATACCGACTTTACAGGCAACCAATTTTTATTTTTGTGTTATATTATTGTTGCTTGTTATGTGTTTTGTGTACCTAATGAACATAAATAAATAAATAAATCTAAACACAGTGTTAGCCGGACGTGTTATAACTGCCATTTTTGCGAGAAAAGTGTCACAAAATGCCATCGTGTGCATTTCTAAAGTGCTGTGATGGTAATAATAGCAGTAAGGTTTATTGGCCGAATCGAAACACGATTTTTAATACTTATTAGTATGCATGAGTCAGCATTTTGTTAACGCATACATTCAAAGACAATGCCACAGTTTTTGGGGTCGGGGCATATCTAAGTACATCTATGCTCTCGGGTACCTACCGTCGCTCTGGTCATCCTTCCGAGGTCTGGGGTCCGAAAAGGAAAATCGAAGTTTCTGATTAGTTTTCGTGTAAACCAACACTTATTACTTGCATAAGATTAACATTTGCACAGAAACGAGTATATAATATACAGGGTTATTGGTAATTCACTGACACTATGTTAACTGCAGGTTCTGCCCACCATCATGAACACGTCCGTGAAGACGACAGGTATCAATTCTTAAAATTGATGGGAAGGCAATGACATTAGTAAGTATCCCCCTCCATTCAAAAATCATTATAGGGGTTTTGTTTGAAACTAAACCTTAAAACGGCTCTTCCCTGAATTCTCAGTGGGTGTGTATGTGTTCGGCTGTCTCCCAGCCAGGCTAATGCCACTTAAATCATCTTGCGTAGATGTAACATAGGCCAATGATGATGATGTGGATTTAATTATTTATTTATTATAATAATTTCACAAAGCAGTTTACAATTAAATTTATACACTTTATAATATAGTTACAGTAGTGAACCAGATTGTAAACCTAGATGTAAACATAACAAGATTAGAAAAGTGTTGCAAACATAGCCAAACAATTTCCCTAAAAATATACCTAAAAATTACTCTTATATTTAAACTAATACATATTATTTAAAATAGAAAATACGGTTATAACTTTATATAATATTACGTAATATTGCTCAGTATGTTCGAAATATCTTTGCGAAATTTATTGGGGTTAGAGTTAAATATATCTATTGCATTGTTATTAGCTGCCAACTCGTTATATTGACCTGGTGATTGGATTATTATTTTGTATGAGAGACGATTTACAAAAAAATAAGAATTAAGACGTCTTCACTAACGTGATGATGGGCAGAACCTGCAGTTCACGTAGTGTCAGTGAATAACCAATAACCCTGTATAAGTACGAGTACGGGCCCTGAGAGGTGAGTTTATTTGACTTCAGTAGCAAGACGTGACCATGTCGCCCCCTTATTCTGTACAATTTGGTACGCAAATCGCTCGTCAAATAGACTCACCCCCTGGTTACAGCCACAGCTCGCTAGGGAGCACCATCTATGCAATAAAAAAAATTATACGTGACGCCGTAGTTGACGATAACTAGATACCATTTAGATATTTTTTTAGTACACGGCGTCGCGCTGTAACGGTCCAGTTTATGCTGGTTCGTTTAATTTGCAAATATAGAAATAATTAACACATTTTGATATAGTTTGAAACACTAAAAATATATTCTGAACTGTAAATCGGTTCGAACGCTTTGCTGGAAGGATAGCAACCTTCTTAAGTCTTACGACAGTTTAGTAATGTTTGAATTTGACGATTCTAGGAAAACAAATGGGCTTCTTGATAGTTGGTACAGAGATGTCAAGGGGAGGAGATCGAGAGTTTTGGAAGGGAAGTGAAAATTTGGGGTTTTTTCTAGATTTTACAGAAATAGTGAATTCTTTTGATGGAAATCGTTCGGCTCAGCCATCGAACGAGACCAGGGAGGAATTCTAGGATGGATTGCAAATTTCTATCAATCAGATTCAGGTTACGTAAACCCACACTTTTCATTTCTAATAATTCTCCGTATTGTAAATGGATGGTGTTACATCCCAGAACCGACTATTCTAATTTATTATTATATTTATTAAACACATTCTGTCGATACTGCAACGTTCCTGGATGTGTTGGTGAATGCTTGTGCTGTAAGGCCCTGAACTAACCTGATTATTAAATCTATTGTTTTGACCTACGGTTGGACTGGAATGTGGTTCCACACGTTTACTTCTTAGGACTCCCCGCGTGGACTAGGTATGGAATTAGGTGGGCTAGAGTTTTAGTAAGGTAGGATGTATTTGGATCGCTTGAGATCATTCCCCATCAAACTCTCCTGAGTTAGCGATTTACAAACGCTTTGCTTTTAAATGTCTGGTTATCTCTGAGTACGGGAAGGGCGATAGCCGTCTGCTTACGACTTTCCCCGAGGAGAAGAAAAGATTAACTTCGTAGTGGGGCACCAACCAGATAAATTTGGCTTATACCTATACGGGATAAAGCAAAGTTCTCAGGTTCCGCGATAGGAGAGGCAGAGTAACCAACCAAAGTCACAATGCCGAGATATTATAGGTTCTTCGCTTACTATGTAATTTCAGTTGTTTCAGAGCATGGGAGTATCATGGTTTGAGACGACCATGAAAGAGGGGTGCTATACTACCGTACCAGGATTGAAGAGTCAATAACCTAAGTAGTTTTAACGTTTATTTCATTTGTCTTAAGCTTCTAAAAGAATCTGAGTTACTACATCACAATGTATGAGTCCTACCACTAACTAGACGATCATTGGCCACTTTAAATCACAATTTTAATACAAAACTTATAGTAAAATACTTAGTTTTATTGATAGATAATCACTAGTGATCAGGTAGGGTAGGGTACGATATTTCCGAGCGTTACAATTTGGTGCCGTGACCAGGATCCTAAAAATTATTTAAAAATATCAAAAATATAACCAAAATCCTACAAAATTAAAAAAAAATGTGATCAGATTCTAAAAATTACTTAAAAATATCAAAAATATGACTACAAACCAACAAACCAACAAACAAATTAACAACAAGGTAACGACAAAGGTAACGACAGAGGTAACGACAAAGGTAACGACAAAGGTAACGACAAAGGTAACGACAGAGGTAACGACAAAGGTAACGACAAAGGTAACAACG
This sequence comes from Eupithecia subfuscata, assembly GCA_963564075.1. NCBI lineage: Eukaryota > Metazoa > Arthropoda > Insecta > Lepidoptera > Geometridae > Eupithecia > Eupithecia subfuscata. The sequence continues at coordinate 10,685,427 of OY751112.1, read as the reverse complement.
AAGGTAACAACAAAGGTAACGACGAAGGTAACGACAAAGGTAACGACAGAGGTAACGACAAAGGTAACGACAAAACCAACAACAAACTAACAAACAAACAATACAAACCAACAAACCACACAAACCAACAAACCAACAACAAACCAACAAACCAACAACAAACAAAATAATAATGAGTACCTATCTATCTAATAATGTATTAATCCATAACCATAATCAAAAGTCGCGTAAAATAGTATTGAATAAAATGATCTAATATAGCTATTCGGTTTAGTTAGGTTAGAGTAAATTTAGATGTGAAGTGCGAGTTCGACTCTCGCACAATTTGTTGCAGTGAAATGGAAAGAAGCTTAAGACAAACGGAATAATAGAATAAGATTTAGATGCGAGGTGCGGGTTCGATTCTCGTAAAATATGTTGCAAGTGAAATAATAGAATAAGGTTTAGAGGCTGAAGTGAGTAGAAGGTTAGACAAGAATCGACAAGTTGGGGGGTCGCTTTAAAATAATATTTAATTTCAGTCAATAACTCAATTTTCCTTAATATCTAGCACTGGTGTCGAATGGGCGATGTTGATGATGGAGAAGCTGGACGTGCTGTGAGCAGCGTTCTCCAGGCGTCATCTGAAGCGGTATTGATGATGGAGAAGCAGGCCGAGCTGTGAGCAACGTTCTCCAGGCTTCATCTGAAGCGGTGTTGATGGTGCAGAAGCGGGCCGTGCAGTGGACAACGATCTCCAAGCGTCATCTGAGATAAGCAAGAAATAAAATTATTTTTATTAGGGTTCTAGCTACGAATATGTTAGCATCAGAGGTGCAGTGTAGATAGATTATTTTTATTGTACATAGAGACATCAAGTACGCTTTGGACAGGTATCTGCAGATCGTATAAACATTTGTCTCGAGGCGGGAATCGAACCTCCTGTCGTCGCAGGCGGACCTTCGCTCGCTGCGTCACAGAGGATTGAGTGCAGAGCAGTTGTCACACCCAGACGTGGGATTCGAGAACGTTACGTCTAGCTAGTCACATTAATATTATAAATACGAAGGTTTGGATGGATGGACGTTTGTTGCATCTTCACGTCTAGGCTGCTGAACGGATTGGGTTGAGGTTTTGCATGCAGGTGATTCTAGTTCTGTAATCAAACATAGAATACTTCTATCCCATAAGCAGTTCCCATGAGATGGGAATCACCTTTAAACGTTTATAGAAACAACACGTGCGAAGCCGCGGGCATAAACTAGTTAGGAATATCTAAGACTTGAAGTCAATTAAATGTACTTACTTGATTCTTTCTTGAGGTAACAGCATACTGTATCAAGCTGCTAGCTAGGTATAGGCATATTCACTGCCAGCTTCGACGAAGTGAACCGGAGAGGCGTGTTACTGGACGAGGCAATGGAGAAACGGAATGCTGTTTCGAGCAGCTGGCCAGGTGATTGGCGCATTCACTACTAGCTTCAGCAGAGGAATCCGGTAGGAGCGCGCCGCTGGACGACGCGTTGCGGATGGACTGAGGTCTGTTTTGACTCATGAAGGGGTGAGTTTGACGTAGGGGTCGTAAGGTTTATTTCTGAAATAAATAAGGGAAAAATGTGTAAACATTCGTACGAATTGGCATTGCTTGTCATTATCTGGCATTTTCTGACTTCAAAAGGGACTTGGTTCGTCTACATTGAAATGTCGGAGGTTACCAAAAAGTGATACTTACGATTATGGATATCCAATTGTTCTTGCCGGTCAACAGCGGAGCGCGGCGGCGCGGTTTCTTTTAATCACAGGCTTCCGCATAGGATTGGAAACAAACATTAGAAACCTCAATTAACTTGTCGAAATTGTTATTTTGTCTTTTGTGTTTTGAAAAGGGGAGACAATAATGTACGGCCGGATATTGTACGGCACAATAATTGGTGACAAAATTTGTACAGCCTAATAATTCGTGTACATTGCTTCTGATTTTGGTGGTTGTGCATTATCGTCACGTGACAAGCTTACACAGACTGATATTGCGCGTCGAGATATTGTACACCCAGATAATTGAAACCGTTTTGGCACGGATTATTGGGGTGAGCATTATGGTGCCGTGCAGTAAATTGTCGTGCATTGTGGTGACCCTTGAAAAGAAAAAAAATGTTTGTTTGTTTACGTTTTTGTCAAATGTCATGTCGAACGAAACGTCAAAGTCGAATTACTTCAACTTCATTTTTAATGGGGCCGCTTGCCTTCGACTCTGCCAGTGTCAATATGGAACTACGTTGTAGGTAGAATGTCACGGTATATTAAGGCCGATTTACACGAGGTAGAATAACGGTCGCGTTTGGACACTCGGGGTCGATTAAAAATTAAAACGTTTAAAATAAACTAAATTTATAAACAAAAAAATAAAGCATAGCATTGATTTCGCGATTTGACACTTGGGGTCGATTAAAAATTAAAACGTTTAAAATAAACTAAATTTATAAACAAAAAATAAAGCATAGCATTGATTTCGCGTTTTGACACTCGGGGTCGTTTAAAACGTTTATAATAATAAATAATAAACAATAATCAATAATCAATAATCAATAATCAATAAACAATAACCAATAATCAATAATCAATAATCAATAATCAATAATCAATAATCAGTAATCAATAAACAATAATCAATAATCAATAATCAATAATCAATAATCAATAATCAATAATCAATAATCAATAATCAATAATCAATAATCAATAATCAATAATCAATAATCAATAATCAATAATCAATAATCAATAATCAATAATCAATAATCAATAATCAATAATCAATAATCAATAATCAATAACCAATAATCAATAATCAATAATCAATAATAAATAATAGTAATAATAATAATGCTGGGCAATTCACACAGCATCATCTAAAATAAACTAAAATTAGCATTGATTGTCTCAAAATTATAACTGTTAAAATAATATTTAAATTAAAGCATAGCATTGATTGTCTCAAAATTATAACTGTTAAAATAATATTTAAATTAAAGCATAGCATTGATTGTCTCAAAATTATAACTGTTAAAATAAACTTAATTTAAAACTAAAATTAAAGCATAGCGTTGAACTTTAAACAAAAAAAAAAAAATAATAATAAATTAAACGATTAAAATAAACTAAATTTAATACTAAAATTAAAGCATAGCGTTGTTCTTTTTATTTATTTCAGAATTTACATCTTCCTTTTATATTTTTGAGACCATATCGTACCGTTCGATTATGTTGGAACGGGGCCTTAAAATTAACTTCGATTACAATGGAATGGAACCTTAAATATTTCAGAATTTCCACCTTCTATTTTTATTTTGGTTTAGTATGATGAAGGTTCGATTGCGTTGGAATGGGGCCTTATTTATTACAGAATCCTTCTTTATTCTTCGGTTTATTTTTAGCTCTGTATCATGGTTTGGTTACATAAACCATCCTTTGTGGATGTAAAGGCCATTGATGATGATGATGTTGATGATGATGATCATGGGTTGACACAATTCTGCCTTCAGAAAATAGTGCGGAAACGCGGGTGGATTATGTAGGTTTGACAGTGACAGTAGGCCTTAGAATCGGCCAGGAACTGTGAGTTTGGCCATAGGTTCATGGACATAGGGTTGGTCTACATTCTGTCCAACAACGAGACGGGCCTGTTTTCACTCGTCCAAGGTGTCTACCCTACTTACGTGTTCCATAGACTTGGGGTATATGGTCTATATTCCTACCGTCCAACAAGTTGGGCTATTTAGCTTGGTTAGAAAATTAGTTATTTGTCAGTCCAGGTAAATGGTTGGCCATCGGAAAAATAGTCGGCAGGAGGAATGAGAAAAATATGAAAACAAAATAAAGCTTGCAACAAACTAATAAAATACTATTAAGAGTCGTGAATAACTAACAAATAACTAAAAATAATGGAGGCTCTGTGTCACGGATTCAGGTACAGGTTGATTACTGGGCAAGACATGACTGAATTGTTTGCGGGGTTTTGCAAGAAGGAAGAGGGATTGATATACATAACTTGTACGAGAGGAGTAAGCAGTGAGTTTGTATGAATGTTTGTAAGTATCAGTAAAATCGGAGTGCAGTGTGCCCTCGTAATTAATCTTATTTCGGAATCTGGGACGGTTTATTGGACTTGAGTCACATGCGCATCACATACAGGTTCTATGAAGGAATAATTCTGGAGTTAGGTTACTGAGATCTTGTCAGATTACATTGAAAAATCTGAAATCTGAATTGCAGCTTGGACTGGCTTCATAGAACCTCATACTTCACCTATTAGGCCAGAACTAAGCACACTTCACAAACTCCAAGTTTAGAATGGGATTTAAAGCCTTTGTGGGGATTTTGGGGTAAATTGAAATTGTGTTATTGGTCGGGTCATTAAGCAGGTAACAGGCAATTGATCTGGTTTTAGTTGAGTTATGTGTGAGGTCTGGTACCCTATCATAAGTTGACTGATGTTCTATTAGGGATGCCATGATTCACGACCATGTTCCAGGAGCTATTGTTTTTACTCTGTGAAACGTTGATAATGCAATAGAGTTAACTTGACAATTAGATGAAGAATGTGGCGCTGGACCATATTGATTGTTTTAAACCTGGTTTAAATACACAAAACAGTAAAATGTATGTGATTACAAGTTTAAATAAATTAAGAGTTCAATAATAGCACTATTTAATAAAATTAAATAGAAAAATTATAAAAAAAAACTAAATATATTTGTAAATTATTTGAAATTTTAGGAAATCCTTACTTCTTTGGAAATGCTTAAGGATTTGGGGTCGCTGTAACGGTCCAGTTTATGCTGGTTCGTTTAATTTGCAAATATAGAAATAATTAACACATTTTGATATAGTTTGAAACACTAAAAATATATTCTGAACTGTAAATCGGTTCGAACGCTTTGCTGGAAGGATAGCAACCTTCTTAAGTCTTACGACAGTTTAGTAATGTTTGAATTTGACGATTCTAGGAAAACAAATGGGCTTCTTGATAGTTGGTACAGAGATGTCAAGGGGAGGAGATCGAGAGTTTTGGAAGGGAAGTGAAAATTTGGGGTTTTTTCTAGATTTTACAGAAATAGTGAATTCTTTTGATGGAAATCGTTCGGCTCAGCCATCGAACGAGACCAGGGAGGAATTCTAGGATGGATTGCAAATTTCTATCAATCAGATTCAGGTTACGTAAACCCACACTTTTCATTTCTAATAATTCTCCGTATTGTAAATGGATGGTGTTACATCCCAGAACCGACTATTCTAATTTATTATTATATTTATTAAACACATTCTGTCGATACTGCAACGTTCCTGGATGTGTTGGTGAATGCTTGTGCTGTAAGGCCCTGAACTAACCTGATTATTAAATCTATTGTTTTGACCTACGGTTGGACTGGAATGTGGTTCCACACGTTTACTTCTTAGGACTCCCCGCGTGGACTAGGTATGGAATTAGGTGGGCTAGAGTTTTAGTAAGGTAGGATGTATTTGGATCGCTTGAGATCATTCCCCATCAAACTCTCCTGAGTTAGCGATTTACAAACGCTTTGCTTTTAAATGTCTGGTTATCTCTGAGTACGGGAAGGGCGATAGCCGTCTGCTTACGACTTTCCCCGAGGAGAAGAAAAGATTAACTTCGTAGTGGGGCACCAACCAGATAAATTTGGCTTATACCTATACGGGATAAAGCAAAGTTCTCAGGTTCCGCGATAGGAGAGGCAGAGTAACCAACCAAAGTCACAATGCCGAGATATTATAGGTTCTTCGCTTACTATGTAATTTCAGTTGTTTCAGAGCATGGGAGTATCATGGTTTGAGACGACCATGAAAGAGGGGTGCTATACTACCGTACCAGGATTGAAGAGTCAATAACCTAAGTAGTTTTAACGTTTATTTCATTTGTCTTAAGCTTCTAAAAGAATCTGAGTTACTACATCACAATGTATGAGTCCTACCACTAACTAGACGATCATTGGCCACTTTAAATCACAATTTTAATACAAAACTTATAGTAAAATACTTAGTTTTATTGATAGATAATCACTAGTGATCAGGTAGGGTAGGGTACGATATTTCCGAGCGTTACAGCGCTGCTTTTTCCTGAATAAAACCTTATTTTTTTTGTAGGATACAAATCAACTCCCTGCCTTTCACCGTTCGGATGTTCAAGGCTAAAGGACATTCTTAATTAACATCAAAATTCTTAGCAAGTTGCGAATATCAATAGTAAATAAAAGCAACCAAATTGTCAACGCTTTCCTGTGCAAAATGGCTTAGGTAGGTACTATAAAATATCTACCTTAAAATACCTAGCGGATAAAAAAGCTTGGGACGGGTTTTGCTCCAACTCGAAAAATAACAACTAACAGGCTAAAGCTTTCGTAATCGCTTCGTTACTTCAGTCTCTACATACGAAATAAAAAATACCACTTTAGTGTAAAATCTTATATTTTGACCTTTTTATGTGTACATTTATTGTATATATGGAAATATAGAGTTTTTGATTTTATTTGAATTCACGACTCAAAGCACGCAAACTTTACTAAATATTTATAGCAGCTCTGCGCTCACTCGCACTGATTAGTTTCTTCATTAGCAAAGAAAATTACAATTAAATATTATAAACAAATAAGAACTAGTATTGGCGAAAAATAAGAGTCTTCTCGTCATCCATACCGCAATGCTTGAAAACGAAAGTTTTCAATCAGTGCGTCCTACCCGTCATGACCTACGGAGCTGAGACGTGGACACTCACGGTAGGGCCGGTCCACCAGTTCAAAGTCGCTCAGCGAGCTATGGAAAGAGCTATGCTCGGAGTCTCTCTGAAGGACTTGAATGTACTATTTACAGAAATGTACTATTTAGTACAATAAGCAAAAAAGCTGTACCTATCGTACTATCGTAAAATAGTAGTTATAACATGTTTAAGTTGGTCCGTACAAGACGAGTACTTTCTGTACGGACCATTGTGAATTTTGCATCGTTTTGGATATTTCTTTTAGAGGCGCTGACGCTGTACAAAATTGTATGGAAAAAGGAGACCTCACGATCACGTCTCGTTAATAACGTTAAATAGACTCACCCTCTGAATTAGGCCAGCAGCGGATAAATCGTTGCGTGGGCCTCAAAAATCACCCCATCCCTTAGAGAATAATTGAATGCCTTCATGGTATGAAATTATCATAAAGCGAAATGACTGGATCTGGCCTCTCGATTTTCGCTCTTATTTCTTTACTTGTATCTGCCTGCGGTTTCGCTCGCCTTTTTCCTAAATAAAATATAGTCTATGACTTTTCTAAGGATACAATCTAATAGACCGTCTACATGGTGGTAAAGCTAGTCATTTTTTAAGGAGTCTACATACCAATGAAGGAGGCTGACAACAAGGAAATATACTAGGTTTCAACTTGCAGCACACCTAGGCCACAGGGATACCGTATAGCACAAAATAGTACATTATACACCTAGGCGAGAAAGTTCCCAATTTCGCCTCGTGCCTTAAAACAAACGAGGTAGGAATCGTACTTTCTCCCGAGAAAGTCTAGTGCTTTATACTATACCTTCGAGGAAAATCATAATTATAGAATCTTTAAAATCACTTGAGTGAATTCAAATTGTAAACTCAAATGTAAAAATAAATACGCGTACGTGCGATTTTCGGCATGGTTCTTTTTTTTAAATTATTGTGCCGAATACGGATGAGGCCGATATCATATAGCGGATTTGGAGTAAAAACTTTTTGTCGTTTGACCTATTATGAAATAAACAGCTACTGGCTGTTATTTGAGATAATTTAAAAAAATTACACGTATTTATTTATTTATTATAGTACGATAGTACTAGTAGGAAGCGACTCCTTTACTGACCGAGCAAGAACAAGCCTAACAGATAGACGACAGATACTGTCGCATATAATATCAGAATTTATAAAGTGCCGGCTCCTGGGTTGAATTTATCTCGCAATTAAAATAAATGCATTGTACGCTTCCCTTACGCCCTAGCCCTCTTAATTAAATGTATTCACAACAATGTTGAAGCATTATAATAAGCCACAGAGTGTAATTAAAGTCTGAAACATGAAGAGCTGGATTTTAAATACAGTAATTAATTTAATCTGTGATGAAAGTGGTGTGAGAGGGAACGATTTTTTAATTTTAAGTTATTTTTTTAGTCAATGGATGCTAGAACCACGGGGAGAAATTTCAAAAGACTTATAGCCCAGCTGTGGGTAGAATCTCGTTGCCTGTCGACATCCATGGGCTGAGGTGGACCCCTCCAACGATACACTGCAACCACCAGGGCCAACGAACCAACCATATCTTGCAAAAAAGAAGGCAAACAGGATCATGATAAACACGATGAAAATATATCGTTAATTTTGCAACTTTTTCTAAATTCACTGTTTAAGTAATCATAATAAGAAGATCTCGAGATCTCAATATGCAGGTCTCGACAGAGCCTACACATTTGCTCCCCTTGAATAAATTATCTGAGCGTCTGGTCAAAGCGACGCGTGACCCGAGAGCTGGTGAGTATCTGGCACAGCGCATCAGCATTGCCATACAGTGTGGCAATGCAGCCAGCGTCTTGGGGACGCGACGACTGGTATTGATATGGATCAGTTGAGCTACCTGTAGACTGTTTGCAACAGTCTGCATTTAGCTCAATTGTTTCAATTGTAAATACTAGTATAATTTTCTTTGTGAATAAAGGCTATTATAATACAATTAAATAATCACATCACACTATCAAACTAATATTATCAATGCAAATGTTTGGATGAATAGATAGATGGATGGATGGGTGGATAGATGGATGGATGTTTGTTACGTCTTCACACCAAAACTACTGAACAGATACTTTTTATCCCATGAATAAGTTCCCATGGGATAGAAATTACCTTTGAACGTTTCCATAGAAATAATGCGCGCGAAGCCGCGGGCAGAAGCTGGTTATTATAATACTATTATTTAATCCTACTATCCAACTAATATTATAAATGCGAAAGTTTGTGAAATTTTTGTTACCTAGGATCTCCAAAACTACTGAACAGATCAAGATGAAATTTGACATACACTTAGAACGTAGCCTAACTTAAACAATAGTCTATTTACTATTACTACTATAAGCGTATATATAAATACTAACTCTACTATAAGCGGAGGTCGTTCCGAGCCGTGCGTTCTCGTCAGCGCGATCTAGAGCCCGTTCACTTGTACTAGTGACATCTAGTTATGCGCGAGCAGAATAGTTTGTGTGACGTCACTACAGCGCGCGGCGCCGCGGCGCGCGGGGGCGCACGGGCGTGACGGCGCGGCGACGTCGCTCGCTGTCCTTGGTTTGCCAAAGCTTGTCTTTTTAAAAAATTGATATACATAGGTACTTACTTGTATATACTATGTAGTTGTTATTGTTTTATTCTGTTAATGTAATGTTCTATGTATTATACATATAAACCTTCTCTATCTATCAAAAAAAAAAACGCATCAAAAGCATTATGTCGTGGCCATATCCTAGAATTGATCACTTCATGATGTGACCGACCATTTCATGAAATGGTAGAATTTCATGACATGGCCAGCTAAAACTGACTAAATCGTATAAGCATCAACGCATGATATTTCCATCAACGTTTAGCCATATCATTTATGTAGGGTTTCCATGACATCAAAAGGCTATGGCGCTCATTACGGGAGGCCTATGTCCAGCAGTGGACTAATATAGGTTGATGATGATGATGAAAAGGTTTAATGAAAAATTCGAATTAGGAAGGAACTTTATATTTAAAAATTGCTTAATGCAGTTGGCTTTCAGTTTAGACGTTATGCTCGTTTTTCGAGTGACTTTTATAAAATTCCTGTAGTTTTTTATCGTAACGGCTCTTTACTTCATTTTTGTCTTCTATTTGCACATTACTTATTATTCGCTTTTTTAACTAAATAATTGTCCGCCGACATGATGTATCACAGAACTGAAACAAACTAACACTCAAAAACCACAGATGTTAAAAATAAAACAAAACAAAACAATATCAGCGCCTCTAACGGTGGATAATGTAACTATTTTATGATATTGTTTGATTTATCATGAAGTAGCCGTGCGTTTAGCTTTTCATATCGTTAAACGCTGATTATTCATTGATCTGGCCTGACTACATCATGATATGGCCAGCGCGTATTTTCCATTTCATGAAATTCTACCTTTTTTTTCTTGAAATGGTCGGTTACATCATGAAATTAATTCTAGGATATGGCCACGACACATACATAGGGACAGAGAAAGCGACTTTGTTTTATACTATGTAGTGATGAATGTGAATTTGTTTGTGAAGATCACAGAATATTTATTTATAAGTACAATATTTTATTATTTTAGTGTGCTGCTAGCTATCGTCTACTAGATAGATATCGTCTACGCGCGGTCCGATTTTTTGATAATTCCTTTGTATAACGTAATTATAAAATAAAATTTGTAGTGGCGCTACTATCGGGGTATATATACGCCTTAATTGTGAAAATACGATAGCGAGAAAAAATTACGATAAAAAATCATGAAAGTGCACTGTCACTGTTTTGCATCTAATTTGGTCGAGATCTCAGGAACCCTGCGGTCTGTAGGAAAGATTTTGTGTTTTTGATACGTAGGTTATTAATAATTCTTTGATTCGATAATGCAGTTTTTTTAATAAATTGTGTAAAAATATAATTTTTGCGCTTACGCCGTTCCAAAAATGTATTCTCTGTCCCGCTCCTATGAACGCGAAATCCTATGCCTATACTTTTCGCTACATGGCGCGCAATGCGCCCTCTTAAGGCATTCACTGCCCAGCCGTAGTTTAACATCTGTAATTTGCGTCACGGGCACTCTTTGTTAAGATGGGTTAACCTCGTAACATTCCTCCACAGTCAAATAAAAAAGCAATTAAATGAATGTGGTGTCAGCTACGTTTTACTTTTACCCGAAACCCCCGCGCCATAGAGTCGTTATTTGAAAAAAGGCAATAAAATCTGGAACAATTCTGATATATTTCATTGCCTTTGCCATCGAATCTTTTTCCGAATGTATTGAGTAAGGACTCTTAGATACTAGAAATAAATAAATAAAATAAAAAGTGCTTTCCCTAACACACAAAATTGTACAAAACAAAATATTTTACCACACTGGTATTACCGGAGCTAATCGCAGAAATTCGAAATAATTTTTGGTTTTGTAAGTTTTCATTTCGATTCCAGCGTTTTTAAACTCGAGTTTGAATAGTTTTTGTTGTGCTTGCGCCATTATGCATTCTTTTTTTTTCAGGTATAAGTTTTGTTGGTTATTATATTTAGACATGTTAGTTTATGTTGATATAAAATATCTTGTATTCGCGAATCGAGTAGGTATAGATATTTTCTTCGACGTATTACTAACGAGGGTAGACACTTGAGTTCGTTATCCGTTCTCTAGTTACGATAGATAGGAAGTTTCCTACTTTTATTACCCACCAGGTTCCGCTCGCGGTTTTGCTCACGTGGTACCTCAAAATAAAATTATAAAAAAAAATATTATAAGACTGGTCAATTATTCCCATTCTGATTGTGCTTGGATAATGCTACGAATTATATCTCAGTGCGGAGAGACGTGGCACTGGTAAAGTACATGGTTCGCGTCTTGTGCGGGGAGCTGCACTACCCGGCGGTGCTCGCAGCGCGCCGCCGCCCTGCCTTGCTGGAGGTGCCCAACTGTAGGACCAACCTATGTAACCAAGTTTGCCCCCATGTCACTCGCTATCTATTTACTCAATATTGTGTCTGAAAACAGCGTAGATATATTTTACCAAAACATGTCGAAAGCCATGGAAATGGCACAGATTGTTATTGAGACAAAATGTTTAGATTAGTATTTAGTAGGTATTAGTATTTTTATTAGTATGTGTATTGCTTGTATGTACCTAGATATAACATCGCCTTAGGGCTTAATAAAAAAACCTGTAATGATGTTGTTCTCTCAATAAGTAAATAATGAAATATTTTACGGATTAAGCAACGAATTATGATGATGATTTGTAACCAATAAAGACTCAGTGACCACTTAATTTCGTAGTTATATTTATAAGTAATCTGAAATATCTGACGTGTCCGAGATTTCAAAAGTCCTTTAGACATTATCTAAAGGAAATAAAACACTATAGTGTGCTTTGTTTCCTCTTGTGAGTTTTGGTGTAATCCGCGCAACTAGCTAAGCTAGGCTAGGTTTTGCTTATTTAATCCTGCAGACCTCGTGAAAACTATGCTCTAAATATGATAATAACCTTGCTATAAAAATAATAGAGATCACTATAAATCTTCAGTTTTGGCAGCGCATTCGAGCGGCGAGTCGTGTTGTTTACCCTAGTCGGGAGAGGATGAAAGTAGATAGGATGAGCCTATAATGCGCAACAGAATTTTATGGCTATCCCTATGCATAAACCAGGAAAATTTAGATGAGAAGATCTGACAGTAAGTAGACCTTATTTCCAGCGTGGTGTGGTGACGAGGAAGGCATCAGAAGGCCTCAGCATGGAGAAGCTTGGATATGATACCTTTTTTGTCATTCTGGAAAGACCAATAACGTCTAGCAGATATTAATTTATTCGTCCAGAAATGACAAGCAACTAGACTAACATAATAACCAATTTTTCATGGATGTTTACACCAACATCGTACCTAGTGTACCTCTTAAAAAAGGCCCCGAAAAGCTCTTCCTTAGCAACGTTTGGTCATCGGAAATTGGAGAAAAGCTAGCTAACGGCGCTAGAGTCCGTAGAAAGTCGCAAAGATTTTCGACTCCTACGTCACTTGACCTCGTGGTGTAGTTGGTTAGCACATTCCTGTACTGAGGCAAGGATGCGGGTTCAAGTCCCGTCGAAGTCGAAATTTTTTGCGATATTATTTGATTTCTTAAAATTTTTCTTCTCATCATCATCATTCTTAGATTCTTCTAATTCGTTTTCTGACAGGACCTTTGGTGTGAATCAACACGGCAAATAGCTACTCTGGCTATCTACAAATAAAATGCGAATGTATAAAGATTTTTGACTGCAAAAAAATCCAAAACTATTGATTGATGGATTTACCTAAAAAATTTTCTTATTCTATAGTCCCTCCCCATTCTACGGTGTCTACAGAAATTTCGTTTGATTTGCTAAAGAAAAAAAAACGTATCATCTCACAATCACTTATCTAAGACACAGTTATAATTATTTAGACACACTTACCTCAAGCGGGATCACAATAAAAGTGACCATCATGTCGGCGACCACCAAATGCGTCATCAGCAGGTTAACCCTCGACTTTCGTCTCCTGGACCGCATCAATGCCACAAAAACCGAGATATTCCCTACTGCACCAATCACTAGTAATACACTGTACATTGTCACCACAAAATCCTGCTCCGGGGGGTCTAAGATTGACCCATCAGAGATATTAAGACTATTCATAGTTGAATTCGTGAAATTCGATGTCACATCCATGGTAAATTTTTCATTGATGTTTTCTTCTACGGGTTTTGTAACCATTGAAGCTTATTGGTAATTAAAAATCACACACACACATAGGTTATTAGCACTCACAACACTAATACCACTTTCACGGGAGAATATTATTTATTGATGAAAGCAACAAAACGACAAATTAAAACTAGAATTTACTCATATACCAATTTTAAAACAACCCAAAAAAAATTTTACTTTACACTAGATTCCGATTTTGAATTAGATTTGTCAATCTGTATTCTTGGTAAGCTACGCCTTGTTTCAAATTTCCTCAAACAAATTGGGCACTTTCCTTTGACTAATAAAACTTCGCGACGCGACCGGAGATAAATTTCGAAGCGACGTTGCTACGCGTGCGAATCACGTAGCTGCGTACCACGTAGTGCCGGAGTCTACGTGGCGTAACCTCTGAATGAAAGCTCAAGTATTTTTTTCGCGGTCTAATACACAACAGGTGTACCTAAGTACTACCTTATTGTATTAATAAAACATGAAATAAGAGTGAGAACACGTCAATACGAAATGTTGTTTGTTGTTTTTGACAGTATATTAATAAGCTTTAACAATGTAAGAATTAATAGGAATAACAAAATAAACCACAATTTATGAAAAATATTATTTAATAGGTCAAATCTTTTCTTAAAACTAAATTATAGATACCGACTAGATGAAACTTGGTACATAAAATGATTATGATAATTATACTAACTTCAACTTCTTATATAATGGCGCCGCTTGCTTTTCGCTACGACTCTGCCAGTTTCAGTAAGGAGTGTCGTAAACTGATTTGTCAATTTTTTTGTTGAAAACTGTCAATAATTCGTCACATGAGTCAAATCTTAGTTGCGTTTGAGTGTTCGGGGTTCAGTGACACAAGGACGCGAGACACCTAATACAATTTTGAGAATCATTTTAGTATAATAATTATACTAAAATGATTCTCAAAATTGTACACCGAACACTCAAACGCAACTAAGATTTGACTCATGTTACGAATTTTTGACAGTTTTCAATAAAAAAATTGACAAAAATTAGTTGCTTGAGACGTGCTCAAATCTGAGTTGCGTTTGAGTATTTGGGGGTTAGCTGCTCAATAACTGAGTTTGTCGACCAGGATGACAAAGCGTTTTCCAAAAAAACTTAAACTATTTACCGTAGTACTCAGTAGATGGCTGGGATCTTTCACGGAAGAATAGAGGTGGTCGTTAGGACGTCATGTCAAAACTGTTTGTACAGGCACGGTCTATGCAGGGTCTATGCCTTTTTAATTTGACAGGCCCGAACTAAAAGTGCCATTTTTTCAGTCTGATCGAACTATTTTTTGACATTAAGACAGCGCCTCAATAAAAGTAGAATTAAGTTTAAAGAAATAATGCAATTAATAATGCTACGTTTGATACACAAGTAAAATGAAAATGTTTATTTTAGAACGACAAATAAGTTACATTGTTCTAGGTAGCTTTGTCCTTGATTCAGATCCTTATTTAATTTTTGTCTTAAAAAAATTCAAGCGGTTGAATGATGGTAACCGTAATATTCGATTTGTATATATAAGAAAATGATGTCTTGTGGTAAGTACAAGTAAACAATATTAATGAAAACTAGTTAATCGTAAATATCAATAACAGAAACATAAATTATAAGTAGTTAAACAAAAAAAAGCACGTTCTCTCAAGTAAAAAACACAAACTTTAAATAAATAAAAAGGAAAGCAAAATTTCTTTGTAAATTTATAAATAAATAATTATATTTATAATATTTGAAAATTGAAAAACGAAAAACGATAACTGATAAATTTATCTAGCCAGATACACCTAAATTTATTATAATTAAAGAAAAATATAAACAAACATAATCAGAAAGTTTCTTTAACCAGATAATTTCAGCATTGCTACTATACAGCGGGGTAATGTAGCCACCGTCTTGGGGACGCTTCCGACTAGTATTGATCAGTTGAGCGACCTTTAGATTGCTTGCAACAGTCTGCAGTTAGCTTAATTGTACAATTTCAAATACTAGTTCTAATTTGTTTCTATTCTTAGATTGTAATTTTCTTTGAAAATTGCAAGCACAATAATTATTTTCAAGAGAAACATAGCCTGTATTTTATCATATCTATTAGAATTCACTTGTTTAAAAAGATTTAAATCCTTTGTCTTATTTTACTAACAAATTGTTTTCCTTATTTTAATATACTTATCTTTCAGATAATGCCGGACTATGCTTGAAAGTGGTTTTTAGACAAGTAGGTAAAAACAAGGCAAAACTCTTTGGGAATTCGTAGGTAACACGATAATAATAAAATTAATTCAAAACAAAAACCAAAGATCTTTGTAATAATTACGGATCTCCTTGATTTGGGTTGAATTATGTTTGTCCTTATCGAAATACCCACAGATATTTATGTTTGTGACTAATTATTAGTCGCAAATATTAATTTATCTTTACTAAAAACAAAACCATTTGTTCCAACCACAAATTAATCTGTGATTCTAACCAAAAGCAGTGTTTTCATAAACAGCTTTAGATTTTGGAAGGGTGTGAACGTTGTATTCATGACCAATATAATATAATGAATCCAACGTTCCTACCAGATTACATTCGACTATTTCGAATTAATAACATGGACATTTTACACAATATCATCTGACCTCAAAGCAAGCCGAGCTTATGTTTTAGGTACCGTTGACCAATAACGACATAAATACCCAGAACTGGACCTTTACCTGCAAATGCCACAAGCATTTAGCTTGGGGCTGTATGAATTGTCCAGCATTATTTATATATTTTTCTCGCGGCGGGAATCGAACCCGCAAACATGTTGCGTCGTAGGTGACCTTCGCAAAATAAGTAAAAGTTACAACTTGTAACTAAATAACTAATAAATTACACACACACTTAAAACATATCGAAGTAATTAAATTTGTAAATTAATAACTTTAAATTACATACACACTTAAAACATATCTAATTAAAGATTAAAATAAGGCTTGGCCGAAAAACGTTTTTAATACTTATGACTATTTTAGATTTCACACGATCGACTTGTTTTTAAGTGTCTGAGTATTTTTCTTACAAAATTATACAATCGACATGTTTGAGGTTGGTGAGTACCTAAGAGTTCTACAAAGTCGTTTGAAAACAATATTCTGATCAAAAGGTTATGTGAAACATTGTTTTTCACTGAATATTTTCTCTAAATTTGAAAAGGTGGGTTATGTTATGTTATATTTCGAGTTGCTAGTTAAAGAAATACTGAAACAGAAAAAAAAATCGTCTACTATCGCTGATTTATCAAAATGTTACTGCTAAAATGCAACAAATCACTCAAAATCATTTGAAAACTATAATCGAGCTCGTAAAAAACTATTGGATCGCTGTCATTCTCCGAAACTAGTTCATTCCTATCCGATATACATATATGGAAGGATACGAAAACTTTTATAGTTTTCGTAGACTGTAAAATCCATCCTAAGATCTCCGAACTATTTATTGGATTGGGTTCGTACTTGACTTTTTAACGTAAGAAGTAGAACTGAAAATACATAATATGTTTCGGTTCATTGACACATACAACCGTGTTTCAAACTAAGGTTTTTTATTAGAATGAATGATTATTTTATTGCATTGGAATGCTGCTCTACTAAAACAGGTTGCTTCCAATATTTTTCTGGTGTCTTTTAGGTGGACTTCCATAATAGGCTAGTTAACTCTATAAAGGTCTTAAAGTATTAATTATTGTCCGATCAGAGGGAAAAATATATTTCATATTTTTGTAGGACCTAGAAAACCGCAATATTGAAAAAGTCTACTTTTCGTAAACAGGCGAAAACGCTGTCAGCCATATTTATCTGTGCTGTGACGTCATAGTAGAAAATCACAGACATATACTAGCTGCGCCTAGAAAACCAACAATTGACACTAGCAAACGTCCATCATTGTAAAAATATAGATAGACTATCATTGACTATACGAATTTCAATCGTAGATCCGACATGCAATTCGCTTAGAGGCCTATAACGTCACAACATGGCTGACGGCGTTTTCAGAGTTTGAAATAAAAAATAAGAAACGTTTTTTATTTTTATTTGAAAATGTGTAGTCATATTACACACTTTTAAAATCAGAAATCAAAAAATATTGGTTTATTAAGACGAATACTACAGAAAATATTTATTTAATGCGCGAAATTTGATTTGAGTCAAGTAACCTATTATTAAGCCCGTAAGGTTTATACAACAAGGTTTGGTCGAAGGAAAATTAGAGAAATATGTAATTAAGGTGTGTACTGTGAAATATTGACGACCTCTGTGGCGCGGTGGGCGAAGGTCCGCCTGCGACGCAGGAGGTTGCGGGTTCGATTCCCGCCTCGGGACAAATATTTGTACGATCTGCAGATATTTGTTCAGAGTGTTCTGGTCGTTTTCTATGTATAATAAAAAATATCTATCTATGTACTCGTATATTATTATGTATATCAGTTATCTAGTACCCATAACACAAGCTCTGCTTACCTTGGGGCTAGATAATGCTGTGTGAATTGTCCAGCATTATTTATTTATTTATTTATATTTATTGTTCTTTCCACATATTTTCGCAGTCCAGTCATCCACATTAAGTGAGCCCATTTTCTCTAACGGTTTTTGTGAAAATCTCTCTTATCTACAACCAACTGGCATGAGTCGATTTCTTCTGTTTTTTATACAATTTGAGGCGGAGGCGTGCGAGTGTTATGTGGTAGTGGTAGTGGTGCTGGAGCAGTACGGCCTATGTTTGCGACGACCTTTACCAAAAGCATAGTGTCAAAATAGCACTAGAAAACCATCGCCTATACGAGATTCTATTGGTTGATTTTACGTCGTTTCTTCGAAACCGGGCTTGAATTATTCTCTATTGTTTTTTAGAAAAACCTTGTCACTGATATTCAGGCTAACTATACATACAGAATTTAAAATAATATTAATAATTAGCTTGGCATCGGTGAGACAGATCGTCTGGCTTGAAGTGATTTGTCGTTGCAAAAGCTTCTTATTTCGTCAATTGGCATCAGAAGAAAGACAGGCACGTCGTCGTCACGTTTCTGAAAAATAACATTTGGCAAATTGTAGTATAGGCACAGATGGCTGCAATAGTAGGATTGAAGCCCATTCCTTCTAATACAGACATGTTTAAAACTATCTTTCGCTTCGATAAGTTGGAAGACCTTTTAAATTAATATTTCTCTTGAACAAAGATCCTGTTCTGTAGTGAAAACAAGATCGTCAAATGCGAGTGTAACTCGCGCATTATGTACTATAGGTACCGGTTAGAGAATTCACTATTGAATTAATACCCAAAATAGTGGGTACTTAAGCTTTGGAGATGGGGGGAATGGGTAATTTTTCGGTTTTTTTCTAAATATTTGAATAAGTGTACGACGTGTACGTACAGAAATTTACAATTTCAAATCTCTTTTTAAATTTAGTATCACGATTTGTACAGAAATTTTCATTTTCATTTTATAATTATTATCACTTATTTTTCTTTAAATCTGTACAGGCGCACGAAATGCATTATTGTTTTAAATTTCACGCAGATATTAAAGAGCTAAAAAAGGACAGACAAAGCGAGACCGGGTTCGAACCACTAACAATTATTTTGTAATAAAAAAAAATCCTCTATGTAAATACGAGCCTTGGAACCTGTTATTGCTGATTGACAGTATCTGAATTTAGTTTTATTTATAAAATCGGTATCACACTAACATTATAAATGCGAAAGATTGGATGGATGGATGTATGGATGGATGTTTGTTACCTCTTCACGCCAAAACAACTGAACGGATCGGGCTGGAATTTTGTATACAGATAATTATAATCCTGAAATCAAACATAGGCTACTTTATATCCCATAAATCAGTTCCCATGGGATTCAAATCACCTTTAACGTTTCCATAGAAACAACGCGTGCGAAGCCGCGGGCGGCAGCTAGTAGAATAAAAAAAACTAACCCCCGAATACTCAAACGCAACTCATATTTAAGGCTTGGTAGGCCAGCATAGGCCGATCTTTTGTGATTTTAAAATCATCTGAGACTTAGAAAATAGGGTTTAAAACTCTGAAAAAAAGATATATAATATTTATGGATCTAGTCTACAAACTCGCATTCAGTTACAAGATCTAATGAACTTCACTCGACAGAAAAAAAACCTAAAGATACCGATAACGAGTACCCTTACAAGCTCTGCTTAGCTTGGGGCTAGATGATGCTGTGTGGATTGTCAAGCATTATTAATATAAATATCCCGTCATTTTCCTATGAACCTGATGAAATAACCTACATAATAACCTTTTGAGTACACTCAAATTTGCTGCCTGGTTAAAACCCCAATGAGGCGACCAACTGTTCGGCTCAGATCGGTGGATCGCCTCACTGAGGCGACCAACGGCGGACACATGTGCCGCCATCTTGGACACAACCGATGACAGGTTAATAACCATGGTAGTTGTTAAAGTTTTACTACAGTAAGATATGTAGATTTATACCTGAAATAAAACTTCTCCTTCGAACTGCGTGAGGTGGTGTTTCCGGGTCCGTAGTAGAAGACCGACTAGCTTGTCATTGATTATTGTGTAGATCTGAAACAAGCGACAAGAATATTAAATTAACATCGAATTGGGAAAGTCTGTCGTAAAACATTTATTCACAAAGAAAATTATACTAGTATTTACAATTGAAACAATTGAGCTAACTGCCGACTGTTGCAAACAGTCTACAGATAGCTCAACTGATCCATATCAACACCAGTCGGAAGCGTCCATAAGACGCTGGCTGCATTGCCACGCTGTATGGCAATGCTGATACGCTGTGCCAGATATTCACCAGCTCTCGGGTCATGCGTCGCTTCGACCAGACGCTCATATAGTTTTTTGAAAACCCGAAGAGCCTCGGTACCCCACGGACCTAGGGTCTCGACTCCAAGGGGAGCAAATGTGTAAGCTCTGTCGAGACCTGCATATTTTGCGCCTCTTGAGATCATCGCCCAAATCTGCCGCCGCACCCGCCCTCACGGATGTCCGGGAATAATTGGGAAAGTTACCAATTACAATTATGTAAGTAAATAACGAAAATTGATTTTTATTTATTTTGCTTTCCTTTGGCCGTTTCCGGAATTCAATTTGTTCATTCTCATTATGGTCGTGTTTGGTTATCAGTCGTCGAAATTTGGCATAGGTAACAATCGATATTGAAAACCAGATATAGATACATCCTTTGAGTATCATTTATCTAATAATACGTAATTTAGTTTATGGAAGAACTTATTGGTAATTATTTTAAATATTCGTTCAGCTGGAAAAATCAGCTAAAAAACGATTTGAACAAAATACTATGTCTTGGTCGGCTGTTTGATCAGCAAAATTAATGTTTTGTTTAGCATAGTTAGTTAGGTCAGCAGGATTATACCTTCGCTAAGCAGAAAAATTATCAGGTTTCCATTTGAAATCTGACAAATGAAAGCAGAAGATCCCTGCACCCGCTGGGTATCCAGTACCCACAAAAACGCACATAGCTATAGGAATCTCTACAAAATCTCATCCCAGATCCTGATTTAGCGATTCTTTCGCCGGTTCCTCACGAACACTCGTGATAAATCTGTGTGCTTAAGATAATAGAAGCTAAATTAGACCTCGTTTCTCACGAGTGCGAAGTTTTGCTTGTGAAATATCCTGGAAATGTTTTCAGTGATTTTTTTTAGAAAAAAATTAAATCTTTTAAACTTAAAAAAAAATTGGTTGCCTGTAAAGTCGGTATACGGGCGAAAGTTTTACGTGACAACGACTTTGAGTTCCTTTCACTTTTTATGTCTGTCTCTCTCGCTCTTAGGCGGGCTAACCATGCCCGAGTGGAAGGGACGCGTGCCTCTCACTCGCTCTCATTCTGAGCGCATAACGTGAGCGGAGCGTAACGCAGTTTCTTGAAGTGTCACCCGGCAAACCAATTTATAAGACGTTGTCACGTCAAAATTAAAAATATTTACTTATTAGTTACCATTTTTAACGTCACGTTCATGCGTATTATTAAATCAACGGTTTTTTACCTTTCTGCGTTCTACAAGTACCTAATAGTTATAGCTAGTATAGAACTAGGTAGTTTTACGACAATGCTATCTATTAGCACGGGTTCGCAGAAAATACCTACTAATATTATAAACGCGAAAGTTTGTAAGTATGGATGGATGGATATTTGTTACTCTTTCACGTAAAAACTACTGATCGGATCGGGCTGAACTTTTACATACAGGTAATTGTAATCCTGGAATCAAACATTGGCTACTTTTTATCCCATAAATCAGTTCCTGTGGGATAGAAATCACCTTTAAACGTTTCCATAGAAACAACGCGTGCGAAGCCGCGGGGCGCAGCTAGTGCTTTATCATGATAAATCATTTTCTATGGACAATGGTCGCAAAACTACCAAGTACCCGCCGACGTTTATTGGCTGAACAGATTTTCATGAAACATGGCTAAGAACACTCGGGATAAAATTATCTATGACACAAAAAAAACGATAATCGGTTCATCCGTTTGGGAGCTACGAGCACAGATACACAGATCGACAGATACACAGACAGACACGTCAAACTTATAACACCCCTCCTTTTGCGTCGGGGGTTAAAAATGAATTGAATTGAATGTACTTAGGTACATGGAAAGGTTTATATCCATATTTTGGAGCACGGCGTGATTAACAGGGACTTAATTATACAGGATGCCTGGTATAGCGACCGATATAATTTTTCGGAGATTTTTTGTAAATCAACCATTATCTTAACCTTAAATCGTCAGAAAAAAATTATATCGCAGCAACAGTCTTAAATGTCACTACATTTAAGACATAAATTGAATTTACCGGAGAAATGTAGCCCATGACCCACCAACTCCTCAAAAAACAGGGTGTCAGATAGGCAGAAATATAAAAAGTCGGACTAAAAAATCACCTATTTATTGATTTAAAAATCCCATATCAATCACCAAGTTTACCAAATTATTTGAGCCAAACTAAACTCGAGCAATCACAAATAGCTTTCAACCTGAGCTGCGCACGTCAATCTATAAATTTATGATTGGACGAAATAAACAGTTTATTTTAAATACTCAATGATGCCAACTTCCGTTTCCAGTTTATGCAAATAATATTTATTTAGTAAATGTCTGGGCGTCCATTTGAGCTTCATTTAATAAGCAAGCTGTGTTTCTTATTAAGGTTGCCTGGAATAAATTGCTTTAAGCAATAAGACCGCCTATTGTACGTTTTTTTTAATTTAGATGACAGTTTTTTTTATTAATTTTGAACAATAAAGTGTTCATTCATTCCTATTAATATTTTATTGAGACAGATTTAACTCCATCAATTTGAGGGCAGTGACATAGTACCTACACAGTACCGTTTTTTTTATTCGGCGAGGAAATTCATTTGCGAATAAACTAGTCTAGGGGGGCCAGAATTATGTGGGACTCGACGCTCTGAGAAGGACGTAATACCCACTAGAACCTCTTATATGGTATAGTACCTACCTATTCAATGAATGAGGTTTTTGTTATTATAATGCCCTCACACTCAGGGCAATTTATAAGAAGTCAAATAATATCTCATAAATTAGGTGTTCTGGTCGTTTCTATGTATTACTAGCTGCGCCCCGCGGCTTCGCCCCCGTGGAAATTTATGTTTCCAACTTTCTTAATTTTTTCTTTCATAAGATTCTTCTACTGACAATAACAAACACAACAAAGAAAGAATTAGCGAAATCGGTCCAGGCGTTGTTGAGTTATGCGCTTACCAACACATATTGCGATTCATTTTTATATTATAGATAAAAAATATCTATCTATGTAATATATTATTATGTATATCAGTCATCTAGTACCCATAACAAAAAGCTCTGCTTAGCTATATGATGCTGTGTGGATTGTCCAGCATTATGTACTATTTATTATAAAATCTACTTCTATGAATGTTTTATAAGGTTCTCTCATCATGTCGTGGGGTCGCGACTCGCCGCGTAGATAATCGACACCTACTCAAAATGTAGATATTTATCAAAATGAACTCAAAAATGTAAATATTTATGTATGTATTTATATAACTATACAGGGTTATTGGTAATTCACTGACACTGCGTAAGGTGCAGGTTCTGCCCATCATCACGAACACGCTAGTGAAGACGCCAGGACTTAATTCTTTTTTTGACGTGATAACGTCTTTAAAATCGTTTTAGTCGGGTGACATGTTCAGAAACTTGTGTCACACCAAAACCTCACGAGCGCGATCGCAGGTACAACGAGAGAGAGACGGACCGATCTCCCGTCTCATCTCGAGCGCTGCCAGTCATTCCGTGAAACTTCATTTTGTTGCAAAACATGAATAAAAAAATTGTTATCTTCATTAATTCCTTACTTCCCAAAAACTTATATCACCAATAAGACGTTATCATGTAAACATCTCGATCGTAAACCTACTTTACAAACAACCAATTTTTTTTTTGTAAATCGCCTCGCATACAAAATAATGTCCAAAACCGAATTAATGACTAAATATCGATTTCCCACTCCTATTTAAATCCACATCATCATCATCATTGGCCTTTTTACATCTACGCAAGATGATTTAAGTGACATTAGCCTGGCTGGGAGACAGACGAACACACATACACCAACTGATAATTCAAGGCAGAGCCATTTTTTGGTTTAGTTTCAAAGAAAACGAGTTTTTAATGGAGGGAAGTAAATACTATCATTCCCTTTCTACCAATTTTAAGAATTGAGACCTGTCGTCCTCACGGACGTGTTCATGATGGTGTGCAGAGCCTGCAGTTAACATAGTGTCAGTAAATTACCAATAACCCTGTATATCTATACTAATATTATAAAGAGGAAAGGTTTGATTTTTTGTTTGTTTGTTTGTTTGTATGAATTGAATAGGCTCCGAAACTACTGGACCGATTTGAAAAATTCTTTCACCGTTAGGAAGCTTACTTTTCAGGGAGTGACATAGGCTATATTTTATCCCGGAATTCCCACGGGAACGGGAACTACGCGGGTGAAACCGCGAGGCGATCGTCTAGTATTTAGGTATTTTTATAGTTTGCATTTTGTCATTCGCATTAGCTACATAATAATGCACACAGATCCCCATGTTCAATCCAACGATCCTATTCATCTACGGCTGTCTGAGATCCACTCTTGAGCGATAAGACCGCCAATTGTCACATATTTTGTAATTTTTTATTTTGATTGTAAATTATTTTGATTAGTGTGAGTGAAATAACGCTGTGAGAAGAGCTATGTGGTGCCGGCTTAGAATTTGCACCACCCCAACTCCTCCCGCGTGTGTCGTAAGAGGCGACAAAGGGATATCCACCGGGGGCGGGCAGCAGCGCCCCTGCAGAACAATTCTACCACCGAACTGCGATCCCCAACCCGCATGCCCAGCGTGGGGATTATGGGCATTACCCCCATGAGATAAAAGCCAATAAGGCGCTTATCAGGGGGAGGCCTGCGTCCAGCAGTGGACCAACACAGGCTGTTGAGGTTGAGGAGGTTGAGTGAAATAAAGAATTTTCTATCATCTATCTAACTCATCCCGTGTGGATCTCGTAATAGCCGACTAAGGGAATCTACCAGAAAAAGGGCACCAGCTTCCTCTTGAGTATTTTTAACACCTACACTACGATTGCCAATTCGCGTGCCAAGCTAGGTGATGATTGCTTATCCCCCTATTTTGGGAAAACATCGACTCGATGGACGAACAACATTGTAGCGGCCGTCGGAAGTCGATAGATGGAGGCGGCTCGAACCGCTATTTATGGAATTAATAAATAATAAATAAATGATGCTGGACAATCCACACAGCATTATCTAGCCCCAAGCTAAGCAGAGCTTGTGTTATGGGTACAGTTATTCTATCTCACGAAGTCCGTTGGGCCATGTATGTCGTAGTGAATGCATGTACACATTGTTTTAGTGTGCGTAAGCTCAGAAGCAATCAGTCTCGCCCGAGACGCGGTCCGGGTCACTAGTGCTCATTGTATTCACGTCAGATTTTGGTAGTGAGTACCGTCAGCATGACAACTAAGCGCAAAGTTACTACTACAACCAGGGCTAAACGGACTTCGTGAGATAGAACAACTGTACTAGATAACTGATATACTTAATACAATACACTACATAGATAGATATTCGTTAGTATACATAGAAAACATCCAGAACGCCCTGGGCCAATGTCTGCAGATCGTACAAACATTTGTCCCGAGGCGAGAATCGAACCCGCAATCTCCTGCGTCGCAGGCAGACCTTCGCCCGAGAGGTCGGCATTGTGAAAGGCCTATGTCCTTAGGACATAGGACGGGTGGGCGGACGATTGGGCTGTTAATTATGATAATGATGAATGTTCTGTACGGATATAACTTTGTATAAAATGTTCGAATTGAAAAACTTGAGTTTGCGTTCGTCGCATAAAATTTTAGAGCTACATTATATTTGATAATGAATAAGTATAGTATACCTGAGGTATATTTTGTGAAATATATTTTATAAACTGCATTTTTAATGTATATGACTTGAGATAGTTTTTCTAAAGTTGCAAGTCTATAAATAATAAGACAGTCATTTGGTCTGGACTTCCGTTTCCTTATTCGACCGCGCAAGCATTTGTTTACGTTATGTTGCTAATTACGCTAGAGAACGTGCCACTAAACTATTCCAAATTTAAATCTTGGCGATCTTGAACAAATGGAATGCGTGACGTAAAGTCTCTACAAAATACGCATGACGAAACAAACAGATTATAATTTTATCTACTCTACATCTTTACTCATAATGGAAAACACAGGGTGCCACAACATGCCGAAATGGTGTGATTCTGGACCCCGATGGTCCATTTTGTAGGTTGTCTTTGACCAATACTTTTTTAATTGCACAAATTTTCGCTTTTACTGTATATATTATTTATTCAGGGTTATTGGTTCCAGTCAGAGGCGGCGTAAGGCGTGGGCGGTGTCGGCCACCGCCCACGGCCTCGCGGTGCAAAGGGCCTCGCGCCTTACAGCCCAAAAAAACTGAAACAAGATCCGTGAAGTGCGAGTGTAAATCGCCCGCCGAGAGGATTTTGAACGTTTTTCAATTATACTAATATACATATAATAAAGGTCTGTTAACTATTTAATGGATACCTAAAAATAGCTTGTAATGTAAGCTAGTAGCTACAGCCACTTGAGATGGATCTCTCTGCATACTTTGTTCGGTTAATGGGTAATTTTTCGACTTTTTTCAAAATATTTTAATAAGTGTGAAACATACAGAAATTTCAAACACTGTTTTCAAATGTCCAAACCAATTCCTTTCATTTGATACCGCAATCGGTGGGGTTGGGGCGCTTTTGAAAATTATTCCCCCTCTTTCCATTTTTCAAAAAGTGTTCGTTTTACAAACTTGTCTATATTTTTCAAGTTTCTGTAGATTACACAATATTTAGAACTAGCTTCTGCCAGCGGTTCCGCACACATATTTTAGATATAATAAGTAGCCTATTACCTAGGTTAGGTTTTGTTATAAGCGTACGCCAAATTTCGTCTTGATCTGACCAGTCGTTTTGGAAATTTAAGTAGCAAACATTCAGATTTCACAAACTTAGCAGCTTTATAATATTAGTAGGATAAAGTCAATAATTCTCCGAAGTATCTATGCAGAGCGATACATCTAAAATGTAGTTTGTTACTATTTTTAGGTAGGTATTCATCAAATAGCGATATATCCGGTACCTTTAGTACATATATTTATGTTTAATTGACAAACGTTAGAAACCCTCGGCACGCGAGTTACACTCGCACTTGACGGATTTTATTTATTTTAAATTTCCTTCTTCTTGCACCAAAAGAGGGCCCTTGAAATGGACCTTGCCCACATTAATTTTAGGTCTTGCGCCGCCACTGGTTCCAGGTCAATGGAAATTTGGGAGGCGAGAATCTCATTTTTTTGTGAATCAACTACATATTTACGGTTTTCGGATTTTGTCCTTTACTTGTGCTATAAGACTTTGCTTCTTGCCAAATTTTATGATTTTAGGTCAACGGGAAGTCCGTCTCAGCGTTCAATTTTATAACTGGACCTTTTTTAAGTGTAAATTGTATGTATTTATGGAAATAAAGAGTTTTTTATTTGATACTAGTTTATGCCGGCGTTGTTAATATTAACTTATCTATTTCCTTTAATTATTACGGTTACAACAGCAATTACACTATTATAAGGACAGTTAAACAATTATGTTTGATTGAACGTATTGAAAATAAATAATTCAAAATCAATTGATTGGATTTTACAGGGAAAATTATAACAGTATTTACAATTGAAACAATTGAGCTAACTGCCGACTGTTACAAATAGTCTACAGATAGCTCAACTGATCCATATCAACACCAGTCGGAAGCGTCCCCAAGACGAAGAATATTTTACAGGTATTTACAGACACATATTGATAAATTGTGCTCGCATAACCACAAATTCTGAAAACAATAATTTACCTGAAAGCGGCACCGGTTGCCCGGAAACCGAGAGAGACGTATGAAAAGGCACCAAAACGTATTACTTTAACTTAGTATTCGATGTCTGTATAGATTTGTGCAAAAAATCATGTTTGACGACCTCTGTGGCGCAGCGGGCGAAGGTCCGCCTGTGACGCAGGAGGTTGCGGGTTCGATTCCCGCCTCGGGACAAATGTTTGTACGATCAGGCTTGCCTCGTGCGGGGGACCACCAGCAACTGTATGGTCGAAATAAGTTTTCTGGCAAATAAAATATTTTATCTCTTATCTTATCTTATCTGCAGACATTAGGGTGTTCTGGATGTTTTCGATATATAATAAAAAATTACCTATCTATGTAGTGTATTGTATTCTGTACTTATTTCAGTTATCTAGTACCCATAACACAAGCTCTGCTTAGCTTGGGGCTAGATGGGGATGTGTGGATTGTCTAACATTATTTATTTATTTTATTTAACCCAGACGTTGCTCTAGGTACCTTTCCGAGGAACGATATTAGCTATACAGGTTACTGGTAATTCACGGACACTGCGTGAACTGCGGTTCTGCCCATCATCACGAACACGCTAGTGAAGACGCCAATTCTTAAAATTTTATGTAAAGTCCGATTAGTTAATCGAACAAACCGGAAAAAACATTTCATGTGGTCCAATCGGTAGGACAAAAGCAGTAGGACCATGTGGCCAGAGGGAGTAAATCACCTCCCATACAAAATGTAAAAACAAGTTTGTCCAGAACCAAATGGTTTATAAAGACCGATATCTCCAACTCCCAAACCTACTGTTAATTTGGAGAAGAAATGTTTTTAAGCTGAGTTTCAAATAAAGCCCCTCCACTGAAGGATATTTGTATGAAGAGGGGTACCCACTACCGATACCAAGTTTAAGAATACTAACATAAGAATATCTTGAAACCTGCAGGGCTAAGATGTGTACGACGAAAGACGTCGCCCGCGCGACGACTCTTGGTGCTGCATGCCGCCATTTTTCTCGAGTTATCGAGACGAAACACGCTTCTCGTGGTGCGCACGCTAGCCTCGCTGGTGTCTTTACGAATGGGTTCGTGATGATAAAATCAAAATCAAAATCAAAATCAAAAACTCTTTATTTCCATAAATACAATAAATGTACACTTAGAAAAGGTCAAAATAAAAAACTAAACACTGACACGGAAATAAAGTGATATTTTTTGATTTCTGTCGCTTCGGTATGTAGACTAAAGTAAAGAAGCGACGAAGAAACCTTTAGCCTGTTAGTTGTTATTTTTCGAGTTGGAGCAAAACCCGTCCCAAGCTTTTTTGTCCTCTAGATAATCTGATATTTTATAGTAAGCCTTTTTGCACAGCAAGGTTTTGACAATTTGTTTGAATTTATTTACTGATAATTTTTGCAACTCACTAGGAGTTTTGTTGTAGAAGCGTATACATTGCCCTTTAAAAGATACATTTATTTTGTGTAGCCTAGTTGTGGGCACAGCGAGTTTATGTTTATTTCTGGTATTAAAAATATGTTTATCGCTATTTTTAGGGAACCGATTTATATTTTTATGAGTGTACAATAATTTTTCATAGATATATTGACATGGTACTGTCATTATGTTTATTTCTTTGAATTTATCACGTAGAGATTCTCTAGGACCCATGTTATAGATAGCCCGAACAGCCCTCTTCTGCAGCACAAATACGGTGTTAATATCTGCAGCGTTCCCCCACAGCAGTATACCATAAGACAATACTATGGAAGTAGCTGAAATAAACAAGTCTAGATGTATCCACGTCTGTAAGATGACGGATTTTTTTGACTGCATACGCTGCAGAACTGAGTCTCTTCGATAGCTTATCTATGTGTGGGCCCCATTGAAGTTTATTATCTAAGGTGATTCCTAAGAATACGGCACTTTCTACTATTTCTAAAGTTTCTCCTTTAACGTTTACATCAGCCTTCACTTGTTTAACATTAGGTAGAATAAATCTAATACATTTTGTTTTGGTTTCGTTTAGCAAAAGATTATTGACACTAAACCAATGAACTACTTTTGAGATTGCATTATTCACATCGTCGAAATTTGTGTTTTGTCGCATCATTTTAAAAATTAATGAAGTATCATCAGCAAACAATACAATCTCGTGATTATTCTTGACAAGATGAGGCAGGTCGTTAATATAAACTAAGAATAGGAAAGGACCGAGGATAGAACCCTGCGGTACACCCATTGTAACTACAGACCCCGAAGACCGTTTCCCATTAATGTCAACTCTTTGTATCCTATCACTCAAATAAGATGTAAGAAGATCCAAAGAGGTGTTTCTTATTCCAAAGTGATGTAGTTTCCTGATTAATGTTTCATGGTGTACGCAATCGAACGCTTTTGACAAGTCGCAAAAAACGCCTAAAGCGTCTTGCGACTTCTCCCAAGCATCAAAAATATGCGATACTAACTCTACACCGGCATCAGTAGTTGACCTGCCCCGAGTAAACCCGAATTGCTTACCATGTAGCAGGTCATTGCCATTAAAATGCCTAAGCAATTGATGTAAAATAAGTTTTTCAAAAACTTTTCTGAAAGTTGGCAGTACTGATATTGGTCTAAAGTTAGTGGGGTCAGACCTACTACCCGATTTAAACAGTGGGATTATTTTACTACATTTCATTAGATCAGGAAATACGCCACAATCAATAGATTCATTGAATATAAAAGCTAGATCTGGTGCAATCGTATCAATTAAAGGTTTAATAATTTTAACGGAAATGCCCCAGAGATCTGCAGTTTTCTTTATATTTAAAAGTTTGAAGGCTTTTTTAATATCTTTTTCATCGACATAGTTGAAATTAAGTTTATTTTCGCATTTAGGTACATTTTCTATGAGTAATGACTCAGCGATTAATTGAGAAGAGTTTAGACACTTCGTAGTAGAGATTGGAATGTCAGTAAAAAAGTTTTCAAAAGCTTGGGCTACTTCAATGTCATTTTTGATTGTGCAATCATTTATCTTTAAATTGTAATCAATAACGTAGGTACTGACCTTTCCAGTCTCACTATTTATTATTTTCCACGTTGATTTTATGACATTTTCACTATTTCTAATTTTGGAGCTTAAATAATTTGATTTTGCGATTTGACAAACTTTTCTAAACATTTTTGAGTAATTTTTTACTTTTTTTTTGAACTCCTGGCTAAAATTGTATTGTTTTTCACTATATAGTTCATACAAAGTTTCTCTACTCTTATGTATACCTACTGTTGCCCACTCACTAAAGCTAAGTTTTTCTGAGACCATAATCGATTTGGATGTGAATATTGAATTGAACGCATTGGTGAATTTATAAAAAAAACTACAATACGACTCATTTGGGTTGTTATGTGAGTAATTAGGTGATGGCTTAGAATCCCAATCCAATTTCAACCGTTCAAATCGACTGGTGGTCACAGGTATGTAAGTTAATCTCTTTTTACAATTATTGTTTTTTACTTGAATTTCTAGTTTTATTAGTTGACCTAAGTGGTCTGATTTTAAATTACTTATTATTTTCTTAGTAACAATTTTTTCACTTTGGCAAACAAATACATTATCTATACATTTTGCTGAGGTTTCAGTTATTCTAGTAGGTTCCATAAATAATGGCCTTAGATTATAAGAATTAAATAAATTAGTCAATCTAGTACTGAGGGAATAAACTACTAAAAGGTCAACATTAAAATCTCCACATACCATTATAGTTTTATTTGATTTTGATAATTTAAATAAAATGTCCTCCATGACATTTTCAAAAATTTCAAAAGAAGCTGATGGTGGGCTGTATACGCTTACTACAATAATTTGCTCCAACTCTACACATGCTACTTCAATGTGGCTTTCAACGGATAAGCATATTATGTCCTTACGGTCTTTGAATTTCATTAATTTGTTTATTAATATTAATGAGCCTCCACGAATAGCATGTGATCTGCAAAAAGAGCTACCAACCTGGTGGTTACTGAAATTGAACATGAGCTCATAGCTTTTCAGCCAGTGTTCTGTTAAGTAGATGATATCAATATGAAAAGCGTTCATGTACAATTCCAACTCTAGTAATTTACTTTTTAATCCTTGAATATTTTGATGCACCAAGTTAGTGAACTTTGCATTTATTTTACAGGTTTGGTTTCTTTGACTTTTTATGTAACCAATATTATTTGACTGTTTATGGCTAGAGACTTCCTCTATTGTCGTTAAATCTAATTTAAATGGCTTGGAAGAAGTTCCAAGGTCTTGGTTGTAAATTTATTACAATGCTCAAAAGAAGCATCTTGTTTAGCCAAATTTTTGGCTGTAATAGTAAAGTAATAGGATAGCGACACAGCTATTTGTTTTTTGTAATAATTTGAAAGGTAGTAATTACCTTTTTTAGTCAAGCAATATTTTTTACTAACAGTATTGTTAGTGTCAATCACATGTATATTATTATTGCATGAAATAGTATGCAATGTCATATTTAGCTTATATCTAATGTTATTTTCTATATTTGGCAAGCTGTTGCTGTAGGGGAATGTGAACATTACAATTTTATTTAATTTTAAGGAACATATAAGATAATTTATAGATAATGGGCGGAATCTGCAGTTCGCAGTGTCAGTGAATTACCAATAACCATAAAGATGGCTGTGGGTCATAAGAACTCGTGGGCGTTCCGCCCCGGTGAGATATTATGTAGTCAAGGCGCGGGTTATGTGTGCTTCTTCAATCATTCCATTTCATTTTACATGTCGTCGTCATCACATTTGTTAAAGATTGCATTATTGATTATTTTTACTTTTTTTTCATCTTTTTTCATTTTCACACCTTTTATTTTTTTTTCATTGTGAAAGATCCTACAACTTTTTCATTATCTATGAAAAGATTTAGTCAGAACATAGCCAGGTACGTCCAAAATGAAATAACGAAATTTCAATCAAAATCTCGCTTCCAGGCCGTGCCTTGAAACTGCCAAATATGTTTCGACTGCGTCTGACAAAATTAAGAAGCAGTGCCGACACCGGCAATCACGGACGTATTGGTTGACGACGATATTTTTTGCCGGATCACGGACGCCGCGGCATCAAAAACAAAATGGAGGACGAGCGATTGATAGGCGGAACTGTGGCTTCACTGATATGTGTGAATCGACCATAAACGTTTCCATAGAAACAATACATGCGAATGTAGTTTATAATACTAGTGTAATTGACTCACCGAAAACAATTCACCAAACGATATAACTTTGGTAGCGCCCTGCATTTCCGGGGGAAGAAGGCTCTTGCACGGGGCTTTCCCATAATCGTTGATTATTTCGCAGAGCTCCTTCATTTCGGTGAATACCCGCGCTTGGGCCTCCGCCCCTCGGAACTCGGTCATTGACCCAGGAATAGGCCTGAAAAAAATAATGAATCAGAAGTTTTGTTATCAACGCAAGTTGATCGATAAGACCATAGCTATTGCTTAAAAATCAAAATCAAAATCAAAAACTCTTTATTTCCATAAATACAATAAATGTACACTTAGAAAAGGTCAAATCATAAAACTAAGCACTGACACGGAAATAAAGTGATATTTTTTGATTTCTGTCGCTTCGGTATGTAGACTAAAGTAAAGAAGCGACGAAGAAACCTTTAGCCTGTTAGTTGTTATTTTTCGAGTTGGAGCAAAACCCGTCCCAAGCTTTTTTATCCTCTAGATAATCTATTAAGAAATTAAATTTATTTTTGCATTTAGATACATTTTCTATAAGCAACGACTCAGCAATTACCTGAGAAGAGTTTAAACACTTTGTAGTTGAGATTGGAATTTCAGTAAAAAAGTTTTCAAATGCTTGGGCCACTTCGACATCATTTTTAACTGAGCAATCATTGATCTTTAAATTGTAATCAATAACGTATGTACTGACCTTTCCAGTCTCACTTTTTATTATATTCCAAGTTGATTTTATTACATTATCACTATTTCTAATTTTCGAGCTAATATAATTTGATTTTGCTATTTGACAAACTTTTCTAAATATTTTTGAGTAATTTTTTACTTTTTCTTTGAACTCCTGGCTAAAATTGTATTGTTTTTCACTATACAGTTCATACAACTTTTGTCTACTTTTATGTATACCCACTGTTGCCCACTCACTAAAGGTAAGTTTTTCTGAGACCATAATCGATTTGGGTGTGAATATTGAATTGAACTGGGCATGTTAGTTTATTCACAAAGAAAATTATACTAGTATTTACAATTGAAACAATTGAGCTAACTGCCGACTGTTGCAAACAGTCTACAGATAGCTCAACTGATCCATATCAACACCAGTCGGAAGCGTCCCCAAGACGCTGGCTGCATTGCCACGCTGTATGGCAATGCTGATACGCTGTGCCAGATATTCACCAGCTCTCGGGTCACGCGTCGCTTCGACCAGACGCTCAGATAGTTTTTTGAAAACCCGAAGAGCCTCGGTACCCCACGGACCTAGGGTCTCGACTCCAAGGGGAGCAAATGTGTAGGCTCTGTCGAGACCTGCATATTTGCGCCTCTTGAGATCTTCGGCCAAATCTGCCGCCGCACCCGCCCTCACGGATGTCCTCGGAAGATGGGAAGGCGCAAGTGTGTCGACGCATGTAGCGTCCCACACAATGGGCCTCCCCAACTCCCATGGGACTAGTGTCATACCGTCGGGCCTCTTACCATCGTCACGCAACAGACCATTCGGTTCGAGAATAGCTGGTACGTTAACGGTGACAAAGGCCCGCCGGATGATGTCGTTAAGGCTAGCGTGGCGAGATATCCGACCAGCGGCCCTAGTGCACGATAATCCGTGATGACCAAGCTGTTCGACAGCAGTACCGCACTGGCATTGATGAGGCGCGCAACACCTTGCACCCAACCGGAGACATGTTGCGATACGGAAAGTTACGGGATCCAATAAAGTACCAGTGTTATATGAAGGAAATGCTTGCAACCAATGTCCTGACTCCCATTTAGAAACGGCCAGGAGGCGGGCACGATCTGCAGAGCTGGAGCACGTTTGTAACAAACAATTCCGTGTCAACTCACACAGAGGCCCGTATTGAATTGAATGCATTGGTAAATGTGTTAAAAAAATTGCAATATGACTCATTTGGGTTGTTAAGTGAGTGATAAGGTGATGGTTTACACTCCCAATCCAATTTCAACCGTTCAAATCGATTTGTGGTTACAGGTATGTATGTTATTTTCTTTTTAGAATTATTATTTTTTACTTGAATTTCTAGTTTTATTAGTTGACCTAAGTGGTCTGATTTTAAGTAGCTTATTATTTTTTTGGTTACAATTTTTCCACTTTGGCAAATAAATACATTATCTATACATTTTGCTGAGGTTTCAGTTATTCTAGTAGGTTCCATAAATAATGGCCTTAGATTAAAAGAATTAAATAAATTAGTCAATCTAGTACTGAGGGAGAAAACTTCTAAAAGGTCAACATTGAAGTCCCCGCATACCATTATAGTTTTATTTGATTTTGATAATTTAAATAAAATGTTCTCCATAACATTTTCAAATATTTCAAAAGAAGCTGATGGTGGGCTGTATACGCTTACTACAATAATTTGCTCCAACTCTACACATGCTACTTCAATGTGGCTTTCAACGGATAAGCATGTTATGTCCTTACGGTCTTTGAAGCACTTTACGCAGTTGCCGTGTATAAGATTCGCATTGTTTATTTATATTAACACTAGGCGATCGCCTCGCGGTTTCACCCGCGTAGTTCCCGTTCCCTTGGAATTCCGGGATAAAATATAGCCTATGTCACTCCCTGAAAAGTAAGCTTCCTAACGGTGAAAGAATTTTTCAAATCGGTCGAGTAGTTTCTGAGCCTATTCAATACAAACAAAAAAAAAACAAACAATCAAATCTTTCCTCTTTATAATATTAGTATATATCATCATTGCTATATGCTTTTTGTTCCAGTAAAATGCTTGCAGATTAAAAAAAGTGTACACTAGCTTATACGTTCATACTGTAACCTGATGTTTTAACAAAGAAATTTTAAATTGAATTGAATTATCAACGCAAGTGCATTGGTATATCAGTTATACTAGTACCCATAACACAAGCTCTGCTTAGCTTGGGGTTAGATGATGCTGTCTGAATTGTCCAGCATTATTTTATTATTATTAGGTAAAATCAATTAACATGAAGATAAATATACTTACCTACTTTATATCCAAGGTTGGCTAATTCAGTGAGTTAAATCATCAACCATGTTAAAATTCCTCGCAACATGCACTGTCCTTCTAAAGGGTCTAAGTGTCCTCTAAGGCGAGGAGTTGAAACTAAAACTGGTTAACTAGGCCTAAAATTCTAGTGTTCTGATTTGTTTAGTTTGCATCACCAAATTTTCTAGATTCAACTTAATATTACTTTTTGTCTGTTTGCCCTGTATATGTTACAAATAATCTTTACCGCTAAAGTTACTTTTGTAAACAAGCTTCCCGCGACACAGGCTTGCCTCGTGCGGGGGCCGCCAGTAATGTGTACCTGCTTATGGCAAATAAATGATTTTGTATTTTGTATTTTTGTAAAATAGCACTTTAAGATCTTCAGATGTAGACGTGTTTTATTTGCTATCTCTGGGTGAGGACCATTATTCATAGATCCATTGGATTTAGGGATTGGATTGGAACTGAACATTTTCAGTTTTTTCTTTTTTTTGGTATTTTATAACTAAAAAAACAATCATTAATAAATAAATAATAAATAAATAATGCTGGACAATTCACACAGCATTATCTAGCCCCAAGATTGTACTCATACATTATATTTGTACTATAAAAACCTTGTGAGCTTTGTCTTGGTACTCGCATTCGATTTCACTCTATTTAACCCCCGACGCAAAAAGAGAGGGGTGTTATAAGTTTGACGTGTCTGTCCGTCTATCGTCTGTGGTATCGTAGCTCCCAAACGTATGAACCGATTTATGTTTATTTTTTTGTGTCATAGATAATTTTATCACGAGTGTTCTTAGCTGTGTTTCATGAAAATCTGTTCAGTCAATAAACGGCGGCGGGTTTTTAAAAATGTTAACATTGTCTTGTTGTTAATTTTTTTATGGATGGGCCATTTATTAACATTATTTACGACTGGATAGTCAATGTGGGCGAACGAAGCAGATTCTACGTTTCGTTTTTGCTAAAATGTTGTGGTAAGGTTTACGGTACGGTATGCTACTTACTTTCCATATTCCTCCCTGGAGAATGTGGGTTTGTGGTTCTTGTCGAAGGTTCCACTGAAGGCTGTGACCTTCTGCAGGTCCGTGTGCGCCTGCGCTTTTGTGTCAAATGCGCGGACCAGGTCTGTTAATGACGAGCTCTGAAAAAGACATGAAATAAAAAGTTGCGATTTGACTAGTTTTGAGAAACAATTTTTTGCTAATTATAAAGTATTTAAAAGAACTTTGCCTCCAATATAGGTACCTACTTAAAAGGAGGTTTCGAGCACGGATCAACGCATTATAATAATGAAATAGTTTTTTTGTATTTTTATTTTCTGATAAAAATAATGAAAACGATATTATTCGACGTGATTCTTCAAGATAAGTTGTAGGTTTCATAAAATTTGTTATTATAAATCAAATAAAATGGTGGTGCGGCAGAACGCTTATCTAGGTCCCATTTCTCGATGACGTCATAGGTCATAGCTCGACATACAGTCACCGCGGGCCGTTGTGGCTGTACTCCCAATCCGTCATTAGTGATGAAAACAATCTTGGAAATCTTTAAAAATTGTAGTTATTTACAAAAACGCTTATTTTACAAAAACCAGACAAAAATTTTATATAAACCGACTAAATAATAATAGGTATGCTATTTTAGCACGTTGTAGAGTAAGGTTTCATAGCGTATGTAATGACGTCATCTATGAAGTCACACAGGACATCGTCGCGTCGTCGCGCTCATGTCGCGCTCACGGCACGTGTGAGCGCGATGATAACCCTTGAGAAACCTAGCCGCTAAACGGCTTTTGTCTAGGCTGCCTAGGTTATGCTACTTTTTTCGAACTGTCGAGAAGTTACACAGTTTTGGTAAAAACTTTGTTCATGACGACGTTCATGCGACTTCAAAAATACGATTCTTTTCATGAACGTCATGAAAGGAATCGTATTTTTGAAGTGACTTCTGAAAGTTATGAAAGTGAACGAAACTGAACCTTGACGCTTCATCTGCTCTTTAGCTAATGTTTTTTACTGGCTAAAGTGCAAAAATTTAGTAAAGTGTGCAAGGAATCGGAAAATTTTATGGGTTCTGTTAACTATGCAAGACCTCTGCAGGTCGGTTCAGATGTCAATCAGATTCAGTCAATTAAAATTGTAGATTTATTTATCTTATTTATGTTGCCCCACTGCTGCACAAAGGTCTCCCCCAAACTCTTTCAGTAAACCATGGATGGGTAAGCAGCAAATAGTTTTTACATGATACAACAAAGTTTTTACCAAAAATGTGTAACTTCTCGACAGTCCAAAAAAAGTAGCATAACCTAGGCAGCCTAGACAAAAGCCGTTTAGCGGCTAGGTTTCTCAAGGGTTATCATCGCGCTCACACGCGTTCGGTAATACCGTGAGCGCGATATGAGCGCGACGACGATGTCCCGTGTGACGTCATAGATGACGTCATTACATACGCTATAAAGCCAGCTACCAAATCTGGCTACGAGATGGGATTAAAGGCATTTAGCGATATCACCGACCATGCTACAAACTGAAATCAGTGTGACCGAACATGTCACTATCATATTCATGATTTTATGGGGTATTTATCCGCGAACCTTTTGTTATTATTTCCCCTACGTTTCTACCGCGTTACAGCGATCGTACTCACGGGGCGACTAGATGTACTCGGAGTTACAGCCGAGAAATGACGGCAGTATCCACGACCACCCTTCAATTCGTCTTCAGAATCAGGAATGTCCAGTTTCACATTACGACACACTACACTAACCATGTCCGATTGCAGTATAGTTGGATTACAACGCATGCACTTATAAATTACGGGATTCCACGAGGAAAAGAGACGAAAACCTTTTTCACGTTCACGATTAAAATTCGGTTGTTTCTTGATCTCAATCGCCTCTCGAACCATCCTTTTGTAGTAGTGGTGTTCATGGGATAGAACTTTTGGGTCATGTAGCTCAATCCAGTGGTTGCTTCCTGGGTCTAGCAGGTGTCCGCTATCACCGACTTGTTTATTTGCCTATTTTTGACCGCTGCTATGTGCTTTTGCACCCGGCAATGGTTCGTTTACTCTGCCCTGGCAGCAACGCCCCCTCCAAAACAATTCTACCACCGAACTGCGATCCCCAAACCGCATGCCCAGCGTGGGGAATACGGGCACTACCCCCATGGAGGTGTGGGGGGTGAGAACGGACAACAACCCGATAAAATCATTAATCATCTTAACAAATCGCGCGAGTTTAAAAAGTCATCGTATAAGTAAATATTTTGTGATCGCTTGATAGCGACTGTCCCGTCCAAAATATCCTGTGTCCATGTATGGTAAAATATATTTTTTATTTTGCAGAACGCAATGCACGTAAATATAACTGGTCAAAAAACAACAATCAATACACTC
The DNA here is from genome assembly GCA_963564075.1 of Eupithecia subfuscata. Lineage (NCBI taxonomy): Eukaryota > Metazoa > Arthropoda > Insecta > Lepidoptera > Geometridae > Eupithecia > Eupithecia subfuscata. Next base: position 10,645,730 of record OY751112.1, on the reverse strand, counting down.
TAGTCGTTCCAATGTATAATGAAGCGAAATCTTAGTTAATTGCAACACACCACACAATGCAAAGGGTTGAATGTTTTAACGGTTGTATACGAGCGGGGCGGCAGTAAGTCTTTTACGCACTCCTGTGAAAAATACTGTTGCTTATGTTTATGAAAGAAACAAAATGTAGGTACCTATCTTAGCTCCTTAGCTCCAAGAACTATCAGTACCTTAGGTTTTTTTTCACTTGCTGCACCTCTTGCCGCAAGTATTAGTACCTTTAACGGACAAGAGGTATGTAATTATTACCAACTAGAAATAACCTTTGCGCAGAAACTACTGAGGTAATCCTACCTAACTGAAATAAAACCAGTTACATAAAAACGGCCCTAATCTAATAAATTAATTGCTTCACTAGGGCAATAGTATCGTGGATCTAGGATTCTACGTGACGATTCTGTGACGAAACTCCTCAACCTCAACAGTCTGTATTGGTCCACTACTGGACGCAGGTCTCCCCCTGATAAGCGCCTTAATGGCTTTTAGCACATGGGGGCCCATAATCCCCACGCTGGGCATGCGGGCTAGGGATCGCAGTTCGGTGGTAGAATTGATCTGCAGGAGGCGCTGCTGCCCGCCCCCGGTGAAAGAGTTGAGGAGGCGCAAATTCTAAGCCGGCACCACACAGCTGACGATACTATTGACGTAGTAACGCAATTAATTAGCAGAATTGGGCTCGCAGTAGCGATAGATATGTACCCCTTCTGCGTACATGAGTGATATCGTGGATCTAGGGCTCTACGTGACGATTCTGTGACGAAACCATTGACGTAGTTAAGCGATTGATTAGCAGAATTAGGCCCTATTTTGTCTTATTTTAGGCGTATTTGGTCTCTGATTTGCCTTATGTGTCTATGTGTTTGTTATTGTGACAAGACTGCCTCGTTGGTCTAGCGGTCAGCTTGTTCAAACGCTGATTATGAGATCCTCGGTTCAAATCCTGGATCGGGCCAATAGTTGTTATTTGACAGTACAGTGACTGACAGTAGCAGCCTGGAGTCAGGAAGTTGGCGGTATTACACCCCCGTGCCTCGGAAAGTACGTTAAGCCGTTGGTTCTGCGCTTGACCTCTCCCCGGTTCTCTCGGTTTGCCGTCCCATCGCATTATGAGAGCGAGGGAATAGAGAGTGCACCTGTATTTGCGCACACACTTGGGCACCATAATATGTCCTGCGCATCTGTCTAGTCTCCGATGAGACTGGCCGCTGTGGTCGAAATTCGTCTAGGAGGAAATCATTATTATTTATTGTGACTAAAAATAAAATCTATTTACTTTTTAATTCGTTTTTGCAAATTGCTCCAGTCTAATTCTACGACGTATATTCAGCAAAGAAAGATGTTAAATTGAGGTATGTTATGTCTAAATCAAACGGACTTGGCAACGTTCGCGCGATATATAAATAAAACAAAGAACTGACAGACAGACAATGCTTGTATTACGTGTCTGACCTTAAATACCAGTCTGGCATTTTGCAGCTTTCTCAATGAGTTTTTAGTTTTTATTCAAATACTGGCTTTTCGGAAACTTTTTCAGATTTCAGTGGATTGAATAGCTGGATAGGTGCAGAGGCGATCAGTAACCCGATGACGGATTCAAAGTCTCGTATTTGGATAGATAGATACACATTTATTTGCTTCTGCAACAACAGTACCTCCCTCCATAGGTAGTATAATTATAAACATTTGACAAAAAAAAAAATAGATTAAGCTGACAAGGAAAAACAAGACCCGTCAAGTGCGAGTGTAACTCGCGCGCCGAGGGTTTCGAACGTTTGTGAACAAGTAGGTATGTACTAAAGGTACCGGTTAGAAACTCCGTAATTTAATGAAGACCTAAAACTAGTAGGTACCAACCTACATTTCAGATTGATCTCTCTGCATGCTTCGGTGATAGGGTGTAGCTGTAAATTTTTCGACTTTTTTCAAAATATTAATAATAAGTATTAAACCCACAGAAATTTAAAAACTGTTTTGAAATGTAGAAATTGATACCTTATATGATACCCCACTCAGTGGGGTAGCCCCCCCTTTTGAAAATTATCCCCCCCCTTTTTGACCATTTTTCAAGAAGTGTTCATTTTACAGACTTCTCTATATTTTTCCTGTAAAATATAGATCTATATCTACAAACGCTTCATACATTTTGAATGGATCGCTCTGCAAACTTCTGAGATAGGGGGGGGGGGGGAACGGGTAAAATTTCGACTTTTTTCAAAATATTTCAAAAAGTGTGAAACCTACAGAAATTTCAATAACTGTTTTGAAATGTACAAACCGATACCTTTTATTTGATACCCTATTCAGTGGGGTAGCCCCCCCTTTTGAAAATTATCCCCCCTCTTTTTGACCATTTTTCAGAAAGTGTTCATTTTACAGACATCTCTATATTTTTCCTGTAAAATATAGATCTATATCTACAAACGATCCATACATTTTGAATGGATCGCTTTGCAAACTTCGGAGATAGGGAGGGGGGGGGGGGAGCGGGTAAAATTTTGACTTTTTTCAAAATATTTTAAAAAGTATGAAACCTACAGAAATTTCAAAAACTGTTTTGAAATGTACAAACCAATACCTTTCATATAATACCCCACTCAGAAAAAGGGTTCATTTTACAGACTTCTCTATATTTTTCCTGTAAAATATAGATCTATATCTACAAACGCTTCATACATTTTGAATGGATCGCTCTGCAAACTTCGGAGATAGGGGGGGGGGGGGGAAGCGGGTAAAATTTCGACTTTTTTCAAAATATTTCAAAAAGTATGAAACCTACAGAAATTTCAAAAACTGTTTTGAAATGTACAAGCCGATATCTTTCATATGATACCCCACTCAGTGGGGTAGCCCCCCTTTATGAAAATTATCCCCCCTCTTTTTGACCATTTATCAAAAAGGGTTTATTTTACAGACTTCTCTATATTTTTCCTGTAAAATATAGATTTATATCTACAAACGCTCCATACATTTTGAATGAATCGCTCTGCAAACTTCGGAGATAGGGGGGGGGGAATGGGTATTTTTTCGACTATTTTCCAAATATTTCAAAAAGTATGAAACCTACAGAAATTTCAAAAACTTATTTGAAATGTACAAACTAATACCTTTCATTTGATACCCCACTTGACTCTGTAGGTCTCTTTTAAAGTTTTTACATCTCAATTTGTATGGAAAATGTTCATTTTCATTTTTCATTTATTTTCATATATTTTTCTTAAAATCTGTACAGGCGCACGAAATGTATTATTAATTATTATTTTAAATTTCAAGTGGATAGCTGCTGTAGTTGCTGAGTTATTAAGGAGGGAAAAAAGGACAGACAAAGCGAGACCATAAGGGTTTCGAAACCGATCTTCGAAACCCTAAAAACGTAAGATTCATACTGTTGCAGTGTTTTATAAAATAAATAAACCTAACTTGTCCTTATAAGTAATAGATTCAGGCGTTACTTTGCGGAAATCCATTGTATAATATTGTTTTATCCTAATATTATTAACGTGTCCTTTGTGACCTACCTACAGATTGGTGCTAGGCGTAACAGCAAAAGACAGGAAATAAACAGGTAGAAAAGCCAGTGCTTGCTATGCTTGCTATATACATACTGATGCCGGCCTGTAAACGCGCACCCTAACGTTTCAACTGCTAACGTTTGAGCCGTAATGCCAATAGGTAACTACACTTACCACACCGTGACCGCGGCCCTGTTCTCGGGTCACGCATCGCTTCGACCAGACGCTCAGATAACTGTTTTAAGATCCGAAAAGCCTCGGTACCCCACGGACCTAGGGTCTCGATTCCAAGGGGAGCAAATGTGTAGGCTCTGTCGAGACCTGCATATTTGCGCCTCTTGAGATCCTCGGCCAAATCTGCCGCCACACCCGCCCTCTCGGATGTCTCCGGAAGACGGGAAGGTGCAAGTGTGTCGACGCATGTGACGTCCCACACAACGGGCCTCTCCAACTCCCATGGAACTAGAGTTATATAGTTGGGCCTCTCACCATCGTCACGCAACAGATCATTTGGTTCGAGAATAGCTGGTACGTACGTGGTGACAAAGGCCCGTCGGATGATGTCGTTAAGGCTGGCAAGGCAAGATATCCGACCGGCGGCGGCCCCAGTACACGATAATCCGTGATGACCGCGCTGCTTCACAGCAGTATCGTACTGGCATTGATGAGGCGTGCAACACCTTGCACCCAACCGGAGACATGTTGCGATACGGAAAGTTACGGGATCCAATAAAGTACCAGTGTTATATGAAGGAAATGCTTGCAACCAATGTCCTGACTCCAATTTTAAAACGGCCAGGAGGCGGGCACGATCCGCAGAGCCGGAGTACGTTTGTAACAAACAATTCCGTGTCAACTACACACAGGCCCGTTCCATTGCCGTTGGGACACGAATGATTTTGGGGGAGCAGTTTAGGGGCAAGCACTATGCCAAGCCGTTCAAGCTTCGTCTAAAAATGACATTTTTAATCAAATTCCAGGTGGGACCAAACGAGATGGCTTCAAAATTTTATGAACTAAAGAACTAGTGCTGTAGACAGAAGACAAGAACGTTGGTAGGGCGATATTGATATGGATCAGTTGAGCTACCTGTAGATTGTTTTCAACAGGCTGCAGTTAGCTCAACGTCAGTTAGCGAAGCGTCCCAAAGACGTTGGCTGCATTGTCCCGCTGTTTGGCAATACTGTTAAAACAAATAAATTTGATCTTATTCTTATTTTATTATCCCCGGGTGTTACAAATACCAACATCATCGTATCAAGGTAATTGAAGCCCCGCATAGTTATTTGGTTCATCTGCAATAGAGAGTCTAAATCACAAGTTTCCAATGGTTTTGGTTTGACCTAAGCTATCAAGGGCAGCGGAGATAAACGGCCCAAGAACATACATGTTACACAATATAAAATTGCTGGTGTTGAAAATTCTTGAATACCTAGTTAACGCAGGCAAACTACGGCAAACGATCGATAGCTATGATAATTATTATGATTTTTAGATATTATTCATTGATTACGAGTACATTATTGTATCAAGTAGGTATATCTAGTAGGTACCCATAACAGAGGCTATACTTAGCTTGGAGCTAGATGATGATGTGCAGATTGTCCAGCATTGTTTTTTTTTTATCTAAAGCTATAGAATGGATCAAGAAAGCATGTAGATAGTTGTTGCTTTCAACATCAAATCAAATCAAATAATCTGGGTATAACGAATCCACATTTTCTCAAAATTCTACGAATGCAGTTATATTACACAGCATGCAATTTACATTATAAATATATAAATAAATAAAATAAATTAATAATAAATGGTGTCGTCGTTTGTTTACGAATATTATACATCAAGTTTGGTACTTATTCTTGAATTATAGGAATGTTTCCTTTAAAATAACATTGCCTATTCAGAATTTTGGGTACTTGCTCTCCCGGTAACGTTGTTTTTTCCATCTATATAAATAGTTAGGATTCTCATTCACAAAATAATATTATTTATAATTATTTATTTAAATTATATTTTGTGAATAAATGTCTTTATTTAAATAATTATTTTAATTGATCCTAAAGCAATTTACGTTCAGTTTAATTTGAACAAAACGCGCTGACTTACAAATTTACCAAACAACAATGTTAAACCTTAGCTGTTAAACACACATGTTTATTAAACTAGAAATGGTTGGTCTACTGCCGACTTCTAAATGTTTTCATAAAATACACATAGCTGAACTTATCACACAATCTTCATTAACATAATACTCATTATTATAATCATTAACATAAACATTAGGTTTCCTCGCGCCTTGCACGAAAGCTATTATAACCTGCCTCCTCCTCAAAAGACTATAGTTTTCCACTGCTGGACGCAGGCCTCCCCCTGATAAGCGCCCTATTGGCTTTTATCCCATGGGATCCCCCATGGGATCCCATGGGATAATTAATGGCCATAATTCCCCACGCTGAGCATGCGGGTTGGGGATCGCAGTTCGGTGGTAGCATTGTTCCGCAAGGTGCGCTGCTGCCCGCCCCCGGTGGCTTCCCTTAGTCGCCTCTTACTACACCCGCGGGAAAAATACGGGTGGTGCAAATTCTAAGCCGGCAACACACAGCTATTATAACCTGCATTCTTAAATAATGGGATTGAAAATGACGACATCTCTCTTGCTCGCTCAGATCGAAATCAAACTATGAATAAATAATGCTGGACAATCCACACAGCACCATCTAGCCCCAAGCTAAGCAGAGCTTGTTATAAGGAACAACCCTTGAAGCGATTCCAGTTTAAAGCTCGCAAGTGTAGATGACTTACTAGATGTATGAATACTCTGTTCTCGAATTTCAGATATTTTTTGAAACAAAGGGAACAAAAGAACTGGTGGAAATATTTTACAATACTGGTATCATCGGGACTATTCGCAGAAGACCGAAATATTTTTTAGTTTTGAAAGGTCAGCAATGTTGTTACCTTGTTGTTTTCTGTTATTGTTGTTTTCAGTATTATTTCCTAAACGTCTTTGTTGACATAAAATATGTTGGATTGTAAAAACCAGTATGGCCAAGTATCAACATTCAATTACCCTACGAAAAGCAAAAATAAATTATACTTTCAGACATTTTTCTTGGAATGTGTGTATCAAAGATCACCTGTTTTGGTATCAAAGATAAATAAAACTTTCCTACGATCCTGGATAATGAAACTTACTTACAGCTACTTATTTATGCTTCCTAAGATGAGATAAATCAATAATGCTGGATAACTCACACATGATCATCTAGCAAGAAAATGGCAGATTACTGACAGGGAAAGTCCAAAATCATCAAATTAACATTTACCCATTAAATTTCTAACCTTAGTTGCTTTGTTGGTTGTTGTTTGTATGTGTCATCGATAAACAACTCTTGTTCAAAACTTTTTTAAATTATATAATTCAACTTTCATTTCTAACGTAATTATTAGATGTTTTTTACAAAAGGTAAAAACCAACTACGAATTCCTTTATATACATCCTTGATATTCCTTTAATATAGAGTTTGTCTATCGAATGTTGAGACTGAGTATTTGTGTACTTTTTAAATGGCTCGAAAAAAAATAAAAATGACAATATCAATTCTCTTCTTTAGTCATAATTATCTTGATATGACGTAGATACTCATGATGAAAGTTTTACTCTGTAAATTCGGGCATGGCAAACTGAACTCATATTTTTTAAATTTGCCGTGCTTTTGGTGTATCAAGTCTCAGTAGCCACTCTATTTTAAATGAACAAAATGAAACAGCCATCAAATAAAATGTAGATCGATGCAGCTCAGAATGTGAGAACATACCTACAAAAATGTATTCAGTTGCTTCAAATAGAATTAATGATTAAACGAACTTACGTGTACGTGAAGTTCTATCATAATTATACGAAGTGCTTAGTCCGAAGAGGTTAGTAGAATTAGATATTATTAGAACACATGTAGTACGCTCAATAGTAGATACTACCACACTATAAGTTGAAAGTTTGCCACAGATGGCAACCCTAAATCGTTAAAAATTTCCTACTGTCAGTTTGGTAACTCGTTTCTAGCTACCTACTTTTCCTGCGCCAGGTTCACTCCGCTGTTCTTCATTTAGTTCAGAACAATCTTTTTGCAATATTTCCGAAACTTTTGGGCTATTCAGGGAGGGTGGGTTTTGTCTACTAACCTCTTCGGACTAAGCACTTCGTATAATTATGATAGAACTTCACGTACACGTAAGTTCGTTTAATCATTAATTATACTCGTGCTTAGTCCTCTAGGTTAGTAGAATTAGATATTATTAGAACACATGTAGATGTTGAGAGCAACAGGTGTAGGAAATTATTGTAAAATAAAATAATTGGTTAAGTACCATAATTATTCATTTATATTTCACAAAAGTATTTTAATGATAATTAACAAAAATAGGTAAATAAAGTTTACAATTACTTACATTTACCTACGCTTACTTATTGATCATCGAGTACATATAGTTCTTGCTAAAGCTGTATTATCCTCATCATTGATTACAGGTCTATTATAAAATTTGGCGAATGTAGTGGAATTGCCGGTCCATCCTGCTGTTTGCCTAATGATGTCTAGGTTGACTCCAAGTTTGTGAGCTTTAGAAGTTGCTGCATGGCGAGTGCTATGCGAAGAGAATACGGACACGTCAATTCCACTATAATTTAACATACACTTAATCCACCTACTGAGTGTTTGTGAGGATACAACATTGTGAGGTTTACGAAAACTAACAAAAAGTTCGCTAGATGTCCTTAAACTATTGGTTTTTTCTATATATGTTGTAAGGGTTTTCCCCGGACATATACCAGGTCTATCAACAAAGAATGGTAAGTATAGAGTAGGTTGCTTAGATCCTGCTCTTGACGTTTTAATTAACTCTGATATTTTGATTACTATTTGATTATCGAGTGTAACAATGTGATCAATTTTAATTTTTGATAGTGTTTGAATCCGATGAGCAGTAACAAGTGCTAGTAATGTTACACATTTTTTTGAAAGGTATTCCAAGGAAAGACTTTCATTTGGATAGAGGGATTCGAGATAATTTAATACAACACTTGCATCCCAAGTGGCGTTGTAACGTGGCAGTGGAGGTCTTAATCTATAGACTCCTTTACAAAATCTGGAAATCCTATCGTCATCTGACATAATGTTACCCACAATAAGCGCTAATGCACTTCTATGGGTGTTGATGGTGCCGAATTGCCCACCATCATTGAAAATTTGCGTTAGAAATTCAATAATAATCGGGATAGATGGTTCGTACATATTAATGTTATAGGCAGTACAAAAAGCAAACCATTTTTTAAAACAAACATCATACTGCTTCAGAGTGTTTTGCGACCAAGAGGCCATGATAATTTCGATAGCAGAATCGGGAATTAGTCGTTGCAGCATCGCCGCCCGGACAAAAGCCCTGCAACCAGGGTAGTGTGGGCTTGGATGTTTCGATTGCTGGAACGAGGAATGATTACATCATTAGAATTCAATGTAATTTTATCTGAAGCGAGTAGTCTGATAAATAAAGGGTACCAGGGCTGGGTCGGCCAGTTGGGAACAACAACTATACCCTCGGCTTTGTCTAATATAATTTTACGAAGTGTTTTTAGGATAACAGCTACTGGAGGAAATGCGTAAAACAAATGATTGGACCAGTTCAGCGTGAAGGCGTCTATGGCAACGGCTTCCGGATCTCTTTGCCAGGAAACAAATTTGTCACATTTTTTATTAATGCGGGTAGCAAATAAATCTATTTGGGGTGTAAGTAATTTGTCTTTAATTTTTTGAAAACCAGCATCTGTTAGTTCCCATTCTACGTCAGGATGGGTTCGTCTAGATTCTCTATCTGCAACATAATTTTCCGATGATTTTATGTACGAAGCTACTACCATAATTTTTCGGTATTCGCACCACTGCCATATATTTTTCGAGACTAGAGTTAAATGGGGGTATTGAATACCCCCCATACGATTAATATAACTAACTGCTGTTGTGTTATCAGTTCGCAGCAATATCTGACAGTTAAAGTAATTATTTGCAAAAGTTTTGAGTGCAAAGTAGGCTGCCAATAGTTCAAGCTGATTAATGTGCAATTTTTGTTCCGCAGAAGACCAACTACCACTAGCTGTATGTTCATTGCAGGCAGCGCCCCAACCCGTCGTTGAGGCGTCAGAAAATATTTCTAATACGTAATTATCATTTCTGATTCTGTGAACGGAAGTCGTAATTACGCTTAGCCACCAGTTTATGTCGGGTAATAGGGATTGAGGTATATTCATAAAACTATCGTAGTTATTTAAACTTTTTTGCAAGTTAAGGAACTTACAGCGTTCTAGTTCCTTTGTGTAGAGCCACCCATATTCTATAGCAGGGCACGCAGATACTAATAACCCTATGAGCTGGGCAAATTTTCTTATTTTGCATCGTTTTAATTTTTTTAATGTCTCTAATTCTGATTTTATTCGTAGCCTCTTATCTAAGGGGAGGCTGAGTTGCCATTTATGGGTGTCTATAATGTATCCTAGGTATTTGCAAGATCTAGAAGGAATTGCCATACTTTTTTCATGGTTTATTATGAATCCTAATGCCCTGAGTAATGTTTGAGAAGTCTGGATGTTCTGTAAACATTCTTGAAATGTCAATCCGGTTAAAAACAAATCATCTAAGTAGATCGATGATATGTACCCGCAAGAGCGAAGTAACCTCACAACTGGCTTCATTATTTTGGTAAAAATGTATGGAGCAGTGCAAATTCCGAACGGGAGGACATTAAACTCGTACATTATGTTTCCAATGAGAAAACGTAGGTATTTCCGTGAATCTGGATGGATTTTTACTAAAAAGTAGGCATCTTTTAGGTCTAGACTTGACATATAACAATCTTTAGAAACAAGTTTGAGCGCTGTGCGAATATCCTCTAATTTGAAATGTTGTGTATCAATAAATTTATTTAATTTCTTTAAATTTAAAATTAATCTCATCTTCCCATTAGGCTTTTGTATCATAAAAACACGGGACAGAAATTGATTGGGACACTGCAAACATTTTGATATTGCTCCTATAGATTCTAGGTTCGCGATTGTTTCGTCTAGATATGGTCTCTCAGCATCTGTAAAGTTATTTACAGGTGAGTGCGTCTGACGTACAGGTTGGATAAACTCAATCTTATAGCCTTTAATCCACGACAAAATGGTCCTATCATCAGTTAATAGCGACCATTGTTTATAAAAGAGAGTAAGTCTACCAGCATACTGTACCTCATCTACTGGCGGCGGTTCTGCTTGGACCGTTGCGTGTAGTTTTGCGACGAGGTCGCACGCGGCGGAGCGTTCTGAGACGCAGGCGGTTGCTGGCGAGGCGGCTGGGTCGTCGGTTGCCTGCGGGATCGGCCCCTCGCCCTCCAGTTTAAATGTCTGCCCGATGGACCTGCTGAGGTAGTAGGTTTCGGTTTCTTAACGGCGTCTGGTTTCAAGTCTGAAGACGACTTGGTCACGGCCTTCGCCGTTTTAATGGTTTCGGTAAAGTCTTTCCCGAATAGAAACTGGTCAATTTTTGTTGTAGACAACTGTTCTTTAAGTTCTTTGCGAACAGAATATAGCGCGAAGTTTCGGCGCATTTCGGATTCGGAATATTGTATGTCGCAGAATATCCGACCGACATCCATTAATTCTTTTATAAGATCATTGTCTTTGTCCTTTTTGGCGAGCTGATCGGAAATTATCTTCCCTAGACAGGAAATTCCAGCTGCCATTTGCTTCTGTCGGGTTTCGATAGCCTTGTCTCTTTTGACTACTGCATCAGGCACCGCAGCTTTAATTTCCGCGTTCAGTTGCGGTGCTGATATATAAGAACAGTTACCTGGGATATTCTTCTTGATAAGTTCTGCACGCATGTTCTTATCTAACCCAGTCGTCACCACGTGGGTGAATCGTGTTGCCACGTCTTTATTTATGTCTGGGCCATATTCCACGGTGACTGTCGGATCCTCACCCAGAATATCTGTGATATCTTCTGTTGGAGGTTCTTCCGAATCGCAGACTTCTATGGTCAAGTCTGGAGGTATTTCTTTGGGGGCTGCCGTAGGCTGTGGTAAGCAGTCATCGTTCGCCTCTGCGTTTACAACCGCGTTTGTGGTTACAACCTCGTCTGTAACAAGGAGACCAGGAGTTTATTTACAAGACCGCATTGATATAAACTATTTGTAACAAGATAGTCTCGTTGACTTCTTATTTGTCCCAAAGAAAATATTTTACCAATGCGGCGAGATAGTCCTACAGACTACTCTGGTGCATTGCATTTACAGGCTTAAGGAAGCACTTTTGAAATTATTGCAGTGAAGTAGTCCCATAGACTACTCTGTTACAATAGTGTTAGGTTACAGAAACCTCGGGTAAGGTATCGCTTATAAATCATTGCGAGGAAAATAGTCTCACAGACTACTCTGATGCAGTGATGATTCAGTTAAAGGTCAAGTTATTGGCATTCATTGCGGCAAGATAGTCCCACAGACTACTCTGATGCAATAATTTAAATTCATGCGGCAAGATAGTCCCACAGACTACTCTGATGCATCTTATTACCAGGCCCGTAAAAGATCTTTGCGGCGAGATAGTCCCTCAGACTACTCTGGTGCAATATTTATTAGGCGGCGTAAAATGATTTGCTTATGAATGCGGCGAATAATCCCAAAGATTTTCTGATACATTCATTTTTAGCGTTTTATAAAATTTAGAGGGTACTTACGATTTTCGGATCGGACCGGTGAAGAATCCCGCGATGAATTCGATGAGCAGCTCGATGATCCACTTGATGACGAAGAACTTATCGTGGGAACATTGTTTCGTCTATCTAAGCGTGATTTTTTAATACTTTTCTCCAATTTTAATAACTTTTTTATAACAAAGTCCATGTCATGCCGACGCTTCGACATGACGGCGGTTTTTATTTTTTCACACCGATGAACAATGTTTTAGGAGAGGTGTGGTGTGGTTGAACACTAAAAAACGAATGAAGAACAGCGGAGTGAACCTGGCGCAGGAAAAGTAGGTAGCTAGAAACGAGTTACCAAACTGACAGTAGGAAATTTTTAACGATTTAGGGTTGCCATCTGTGGCAAACTTTCAACTTATAGTGTGGTAGTATCTACTATTGAGCGTACTACATGTGTTCTAATAATATCTAATTCTACTAACCTAGAGGACTAAGCACGAGTATAATAAAATACTTTCTCAGCGATGTGACTTTGAGTTGCACGAATGGTTCTCGAAAATTTTATCGTAATCTTATTGCGTCCACGGGTACTTAGCACTCTAAATCGTAAAATAGATTTATGAAATGACCATTCGCACTTGGATTGAAACGTTTTAGATTTATTCTCTAAGAGGGTATGAGCACCTGTTTGCGTGGTGAGTTCTTACGCAATGATGGAGATAATTGGCGCATTGACTTCTAAATTATTTTAACGCGTTTCTTTGTAAAAGCGTTTCATATACATCGCTGTTTCATACCTAACTTTGACAAACATTGAAGTTCCTAATTTTTAAAAGCTTGCGCGATTCTCTTTTGTTTTTTCATATAATTATCCACGCTGACGAGTTGTTCCCAAAGTACTCCATTCCGTTGTTATAAAAAGATAAGAATCTCATACATTAATTCTCAAACTACTGCAAAGAATTAAATTTTACAAATGTTTAAATTAAAAGCACTGCATTTAAGTTGCATCCTATTCCGCAGGAAGCTTAAATTTATGTCATAGTACTCCAGTGATTTTTCATTTAAATTCCCAAACTACTCCACTGAAAACATCAAAATCTCTGACGAATAACAAAACAGAACCGCGCCAGCTTTACAAATTTTCTTATACACGATGAACAATTGAATATAACTATTTGACGGGTATTTATCGCGTTCATTTACCGTTTTGCGGTTGCGATTTGTTTTTTGAAGATGACTTGAGCTACATTAATTAAAAATAATTAGTACCACATAGTGACCACAATGTATGACTAAATACTGAATTCTGAGTTATTGCTATATTGCTACTTGGTAGATAGATTGAGTATTTAGTACCTATATGATGTAGGCACTTACTTACCTACCTCAATTCGACATGGTTCAAGCATGTTTTTTACGATTGCCACAAAAGGAATGCGTACCTAAATAATTTTCCTTATCAAATACCGTTGGTCGTTAAAATAAAGTAAGTATGGTACCTAACACCTCGACTTCCTCCAGATCATCTCCTCAGATTTTTCTTGAGCCACTCTGTTCCACATCACTCCTGTCACAAGCCTTGTGTGTGTATCCTCGTCCCGAATTTCACGTCAGTGGGTCGCTGTGTGGTGCCGGCTTAGAATTTGCACCACACCAACTCTTTCCGCAGGCACGGTAATATTATCCTATACAGTATTTGAACTCGGCCGTATCTTTGAAGTAAATGCCTACAGCCACGCGGTAGGTAAACATGCGATAGGGCTGCCCGCCTCCAGCATTTTAATTACATTTGCCTACTTTGTGTTTCCATTTAGTTTTGTGATTGTAAATATATTATTTATATTATAGATAATATAGGTAGGTACTTTTTTATATGAACAAATAAAATACTTTGTGAATTGAATGGGAAGTGTTCAATAAAAATGCGTGTTGTTTTTTGATTGGTAGATTTAATTAAAAAACCGTGTTTATGTTTGAATTAAAATCGGTCTTATAAATTTGCGACCGAAAAATATTTGCGCCTCGACTGAGACGTACAAAATGCTTTATTATTAAATTTTAGGAGATTTTTTTGAAGAAAAAGGAATATCTTTTACTTGGTTATAGATACCTGCAGCTACTTTATTAAATATGTACCTGAACTTATTTTTAGAGAAAATACCGCGCGGTTATTGTTAAAAAAACAACACACCATCCGTTCGTCACTGCGGCACAGTCGCGACTGTCTGCATGCTGAGCGCATGCCGAGATCGAGGCGCGTAGGTATAGCTCGCGTTTCGTCCATTTGTATGAAGTCGGATTACTTTAGTAGGATAATATTACCGTGCCGCAGGTGTCGTAAGAGGTGACTAAGAGATATCCACCGGGGGCGGGAAGCAGCGCCCTTCCACCACTGATCTGCGATCCCCAACCCGCATGCCCAGCGCGGGGATTATGTGCATTACCCTCCTATCTGGGGGAGATCTGCGTGCAGCAGTGGACCAATATAGGCTGTTGAGGTTGAGGTTTATGATAAGTATTTTCATGAAACATTGTTTTATTGGCAAAATGCTCAGTTCGGAGATGACACTTCATCATTCAATAAACAATGGAACACCTGTGGCGGCTGTGAAAAAGTTATTGACGTAGAATATCCATTACAATTTACTGCTCTCATGTTTTATGGGTTCCTTTCGTTATTTGATTGAGTACCAGTCAATAGGGACTTACGAAAAGTGCAAAAATAACTGATATGCGTAGTTACGCAGCAGCTGACCGGGACAACTGGCGATCTCTAGTGTTGGAGGCCAAGATCCACTTCGGGTCACTGCGCCACGCCAGTAAGTAATTAAGTAAACCAAAACGTCGGGAAAAAACTATTTTTAGAGTCCTTAATTCTCCCATTGATTATCATTGGTGGTTAGTGGTCGATTTTTCTTTGAGAATTTTTCGAACGAGATTATCTAGTAATACAAGTAGGTACTGACCTACCATACATTGCTTTCTTAATTTTTGAAGGTGGACTTTTTTAAATCACTAGACTTAGTTTGTTCACAACTTCACCTGATGAAAGTGACGATGTGCCTGACGATGTATCACGGATGTCCGTCCAAGCCATTCCAAGGCACTGACCGATGTTACGGGGCGTAATGCCATTCGCAGACAGCATGTTACGTTACGTCGTGTGCTAAAAGCCGTCTCGTTGTTCGTTGCGAGCGCCTTCTTTCCCCATACTGACTGCATGAACGCTCGCTGTGTAACATTTTACATTACGCCCCGTAACGTCGGTCAGTACCTTGGCGTGCATTTTCCGTCAATGGAAAATTCGACTAAAACAGTTTTAGACGAATTGTTTTAGTCGAGTTTTTCGCAAAGCGCATTCTCCAGTGCGGTAACGGGCCCACCCAGCAAAATGATTCCCAAGTGTTGTTATTTCTATCTGAAGCGAAGCTAATACAATTAGATAATCATGACCCAAACACGATATGACTAAGCGCCTACCGTCTAGCGCCTACCTAGCGTTTCTCGGACACAAATCAAACTAATTAGATAATGACTCGACTTAATGTCCTAGGACCCCTTACTATATTAGGCAGAGGGCAACTAATCGCCATTCCGTCCTGTCTTGAGTTTAGCGCTTCTTTTCGCTCCAGATCTTCCCAATGTTCTTCACTTCTGCCAAGATAGAGCGTGTAAAAATCTCTTGTACGTGACCACGTTTTCGCTTGTCACAATTCTGAGATATTCTCGAGATGGTTCGGAGTCCTACAGAGAGTGTGACCGATCCAGTTCCACTTTTGACGTCTTATTTGTAGGTCAATTGGTATTTCGTGAGATTTGTTCAGCAAACCGGTGTTTGTGATTATAAGTGTCCAAAGTATTTCGAGGATGAAACTAATGAATACCTATTCAGTATCCATAATTCGTGAAATTATATATACTTAGCAAAATTGTAAGGTACTCAAATAACACAATATTTTCTCTCATGTCGACGATTTTCATTAAGTAATATCTCATAGCAACTTTACTCGAATATAGAATAATTTATTTGAGAAGCGAATCCCATCAAACATTGGAATCCAGCTGTAAAAAAAAATCGGGTTCGAATCACATTCCAAGAACATGAAAACAAAATTCTAATATTAAAGGTACCTAACGCTAATATAAGAGGTTATTTTGGTTCTCAAATACTAATAGACGACTATAATAAGTTCACCCAAATGTAGTAAGGTACTTATTATACACTTATTGCTCAAATTTACAAGGACTGAATTGGGTTCCCTAGGTATGTCTTTGTAAATAGTTGGGTAAACACCAATACAGGCTTTTATTTAGGCTGGATCCAAATGATGAGAGGTAAGAGATTATAAGCAAATTGAAATTCTATTTCCTTATGGTTTTATTCACAAAGAAAATTATACTAGTATTTACAATTGAAACAATTGAGCTAACTGCCGACTGTTGCAAACAGTCTACAGATAGCTCAACTGATCCATATCAACACCAGTCGGAAGCGTCCCCAAGACGCTGGCTGCATTGCCACGCTGTATGGCAATGCTGATACGCTGTGCCAGATATTCACCAGCTCTCGGGTCACGCGTCGCTTCGACCAGACGCTCAGATAGTTTTTTGAAAACCCGAAGAGCCTCGGTACCCCACGGACCTAGGGTCTCGACTCCAAGGGGAGCAATTGTGTAGGCTCTGTCGAGACCTGCATATTTGCGCCTCTTGAGATCTTCGGCCAAATCTGCCGCCGCACCCGCCCTCACGGATGTCCTCGGAAGATGGGAAGGCGCAAGTGTGTCGACGCATGTAGCGTCCCACACAATGGGCCTCCCCAACTCCCATGGGACTAGTGTCATACCGTCGGGCCTCTTACCATCGTCACGCAACAGACCATTCGGTTCGAGAATAGCTGGTACGTTAGCGGTGACAAAGGCCCGCCGGATGATGTCGTTAAGGCTAGCGTGGCGAGATATCCGACCGGCGGCCCTAGTGCACGATAATCCGTGATATGCTTATGGTTGCTTATAAAGTCTGAAATTCAAACTGACTTTATGTATGTTATGCAAAGTGCTAAATTAAATCTTAAAGTCAATAATGTATCTGCAATACTTATTACGAAAGTCACATACAATGCTAACACATAATATCTTTTTGAACCAAAGACCAAAAAAGGAATTGAATTGAAAAAATAAAGTCATTCTGATGATTAGTTTGATTGAATCAAGATTTTATACAACGAATTAGATTATATCAATTTATTCGGATCTTCCGTAGCGATTGACTTTGATTACATATTTTATATATTAATTTGGCTCTGTTCCACTCCACTGATAGATTTGTCATTTTGTTCCACTAGATTTCATTATTTTTTTCTAGTACATGTTGGCTGTATTCACCATTTCAAGAATAGTTAACGTCGATAAGGGAAGTCTTTGGATTGCTTGCATTGCATCTATCAAAGAGCTTGTGCGATACGTGTTTCACTTCTACTTGCACCATATACGTAGGTACATCCAAGTTGGTACATGTGTCCCTTATGCATGAAATTCCTGAAATTCCGCCGCAGAACGTAGACGGAAGCATGACTCACTAATGCACGTCAAAACGGCAATCATTCAAACACAAATGAGTCGAGCGCAAGGTCGCTCCGGCGCAGGGCCAAGTTCACCTCTTCTCCCGGGGTTCTAATTATATGAGACTGTCTTTGCGAATGTGTGGAAAATCTTTGTTTTCATTTCGCATCTTGGCCTTACTTTAGGACCGTTTAGGTTGGCCGCGGATGTTTAAATGTTCCCATGGTTCGGCGAAAATGGCTAGAGACGGACACCGGAGAGGTTTTAGTGGGTATTACGTCCCACATAATTCTGGTCCCCCCAGATCAGTTTATTCGGAAAAAAAGGACCGTTTAGGTTAGGAAGTTTTCCAACGGATATTCGGGCACAGGAACTCATTGGCACAGCTTTTTCACTCTTCTTCGGCTTATTTTCGAGGATCCGTTTGATGGCTTCCTGACAGCAAATGTATATTATAAAAGTAAAAGTAACGTTTCAATTTTGATTATTTGGATTTACTTACATATTTCCCTATATAGCAACTAACACGATTTTAAATAAACGAATAACAATATGAGGTACATATATTCGACTTTAAAGACGAAAATGGGGACACTACTTCAATTCATTAAAGTTCTAGAATAACATTTTTTTTTAACTAGCATCTTGTTCCCTGTACGGAATACGTTACGCTATTTGTCGCTCAGACCCCTTGTTTTAGTTTCAGAATATGCTGATATTGGATCTAAAACAAGGTTTAATATTATTTTGAGTCGTTAGATGATGTGTATGCTGTCGTGAACTCTATTACTGATGATGACACTCATATATTTTATTACTTTTGTAACATATCTACAGTATTATTATATAGCTTTGCTTTTCGAATTGTATGCCAAAATATCATATCTACTATTCACAAAAATGTGTAGAGTATACAAACGGAAAGATTTAATTTAATATACAGCGTCTGTCTTATTGATAAAAACGCTTGGCACAAAGCCATTTCATTGCATTATCTTTACGAGATTCCTCAGGCGTTACATACAAAGGAATGTTTGAATAATACATGAAATTTTCAGCAGATAATCAAATTATTGTTGCTTGTTGTCTATACAAACTTCAGGATTATTTTCGAATTTTGTTCATATGTCATCATCATGATAATTTCAGCTGAAAGACGTCCACTGCAGCACGCAGACCGATCCAAATTTGCCATAATCACCTCACTTGGCAGGTGAGTTGGCGATCGCAGTTTGGGGGCACTTCTGTCCGCCCCGTATTGAGTAAATATCCCACCGTCGACTCCTACTATATTCATGAATTTTAGAAGCTCTGGCTTGAAAACAGGCATAACTAGTTAACACTGACACTACTTATAGCAGCGAACACAAAACGAAGACCCACAATCTAGCAGGAAAAAGCGATATAGGTGCCCTTTCTTTTTCAATTTCAGTTAAATTTTACAAAATCTTTTTGCATATTAAATTATCCAATTTGTTGCCAAGTAATAACCTAAAATAATAGACATAAAATAATACTAAATATAATTTGTGCATTAAACGCGCAAATCATTTATCGCTCATGCGACTTCTACTAATGTTGCCCCCGAGTTCCTCTTAGCATACGGGAGAGAAGTGGATTCTCTTATAATAAACAAAAGATAGCCAACCATTTTTAACCCCCGATGCAAAAAGAGAGGGGTGTTATAAGTTTAACGTGTCTATCTGTGTATCTGTCTGTGGTATGGTAGCTCCCAAACGGATGAACCGAATTTTGTTTAGTTTTTTTTGAGTCATAGATAATTTCATCCCGAGTGTTCTTAGCCATGTTTCATGAAAATCTATCCAGGGGTTGTCAACATTTTTAATATTGTTCTTGTTGATTTCTTGTACGCTTGGACGTGCGAAATTACTTCCCTAATCGGGATTAACGATTTGCACGGGTAACGCATCCGGATGCTTCCGTTCCAAATTCTCCCCGACCACAGACGTTTTGGCATCAATTTGGTTTGTTTTCCTCATACTTGGAATATCGTGCGTTGAGCTTAGAGGTAGAGATATCCCGTGATAAATAGCGTGACCTACAAACGTCTAGTGGCAAACCGTGTTAATGATAAGCCTTTAAACCAATTTGAAACGAAAGACATCGTTTTACTCTAATCCGTTTGATTTCTAATGATAAGCTACCTATTATTGATTCTGCTAAGTGAGAACCACTTCCATTTTGATTGAAGAATGGCATGATCTTAGATACAATTTGAAGATTCCTTGAGTTGAAGACGCTTCAGCACGATCATATTCTTCAGGCTTTGTACTTTGTTTGTTTGTATTTTCAGGCTTTCAACACTAAAAGTACTCTAAAGCGTTGCACTCCTAAAAATAGAGTACGAAGGAAATGCGGATAAAGCATCATGGTTAATTCTATGTGACTACATTATGCAGCCACTGTTAAGGGTTAATCTTATTAATGCACATGAACTAACATTCCTGCATGCATTCAGCAACCTTGTAACAGAAACCTTACCCTCGACCGTTTCTGAATAGGATCATCCCCAGGAATCGTCAGGAAATTTCCACTCATTGTCACTTTAAAACACACAGATCACAGATTCGTTTTTAATTATAACGCGGAACACGTGCGTACGAGTCGACGTCCAGTTACCGAATGAGTCCAAGCCAAGAATACGGATATTTATATTTGTTTCAAGTTTATGAATGGATGACGTTCCATTTGTGACGTTCACATTCTGCGTTTGAATGTATTCTGCGTTTGAATTTGTAGAGGAATGTGTGGTATTGGGCGCAGCAGGCGGGAGACTCGCTGATTTGTTATTTTGGATGTTGCGTTTCATTTTATTATAATGGCCGGCCTTCTGACATGACCTCACTCACAAAGGCAAGTTGGATATCGTACATCTCTTTAGTAATATAAAACAAAACATCAGTCAATGTTTTTTATTTAAACTACAGAGCAAAACGTAACTCTTCCAGGTTGGATGACCTGGATACAGGATGGGTTGACGACATTTGAACCAGGATGTGAAAAGCAAATTGACACAAAGTTTGTCAACAAGTATACGTTTTGGATTAAATCACCAAGCAGTTAATTGCTTTTACTTGGTGATCTTAGCTTTGACTTTGGTTTCTCGATAGAGTCGAGACGTTCGGTTTTTCTATAGGATTTGTTTGTCCGGACTGTAGAGGCGGTGTAATAGATCCCATAACCAATGGAAACGGATCGTGTCGATAAGGTCTCGAACGCAAACGCAAGGCTCTGATTCTGAACTTAAATGATAAAAACATAAAAACAGACGACGACGTATACATATAGGTACCATACAATACATATTATAGGTACGCTTGTACCATACAAACATTGTGTACAAGCAAGGTACATAAACGACAAGAAACACACTTGAAATCGCTCATGTTTGCTAACCTTCACTGCCAGAGCGCTTGAAATAAACATCTGAAGATCAAACATATAATTTGAATCATGGAATTCGGAAAAGTTGTTGTTCTCTTGAAAAGTTCTTAATCTTTTGAATTCATTCGCGAAAATATGATTTTATTGCTCTTCAGTTTACAACTTCCTTCCTACCAGCGTCGTCACAATCTATTTCGGTTGGATAACAGAGATTCGTCAGTTTCATTTTATTACCATTAATAATTGAAATTGGTCTTCTTTGTTGACTTAAATATTCATTCATGTCATTTAATGTGACTTTATGCAAACAGATGTTGCAAACAGATGTAGGTGGTCCTAGTGGGTACACAATGCATAAACACCCTGTCAAGGCGCTACAATTGTTTTGGGTTCGCTGTGCACATGCAATAAGTTTATAGACAAAACACTATCCTTATTATTTTTTCTCTCTCCATAACCTGTCATCGGCTGTGTCCAAGATGGCGGCACATGTGACGTCAGTTGATCGCCTCAGTGAGGCGAGCCACAGATCTGCGCCTCAAGTTCGCCACATTGTGGTTTTTAACCTGACACAAATTTGTGTGTACTCAAAAGTTAGGTTATTAAGTAGGTTATTTCATCATGTTCATAGGAAGATTAGGCTTCAAAAATGGCAGTAATTTTGTTTTTTTGGGCCTTGGACACATTGTAAAGACTACTTTAATCAACGGAATTTTAAAAATCCATTGGGCTGTTTGTGATACCTATCATAAGCTTTTTTTAATGCCTTTGTAATAGTTTTATTTTCTATAGATGCGAAGTTGCTTTTGGTGGCCACCTAAATTTGTTTTCGTTTTGTTGTGAAAATTCCTTTGTAGGTACCGTAGTAATAAGATAAAATAGATGGCAGCGCTAAGGTAAGTCGGGGTAGCGCCTTAAAGCACTTTACTTATATGTAATTAATCATTGCGTATTTCTATCTAAGGATCGAATGAAAACAATTCTAATAAAACGAAACGAATTATATTTGAAATACGGATATTTATTTTTTTCATAAAAATTCTAAATTCAATAATGTGTTTAAACATGTAACATATACATACATATATGCATTTATACAAAGATATATGCAATGTTCAGTGATATTTTATGCTAGAATCGGAGCGTAACAGACTTAGGTACGATGCATGATAATGATGATCACATTATACACTTACAAAATAATATTTACCAAGTATTGTCAAATGGTGAAAGTTTGTCGATACGATGGTTATGATAATGAACCTGTGCGCTTCTCTTTATACTAACACGAATCGGAATATCTTCATAAACTTTGCATTTTTTGAAATTATAACAAGTTACGATATAACTTTTATTTTAATACTGGATTGGTTTATGAGATATCACACGATCCTATCGATACAGCAGCCTCCCATTCGCAATACCATGGAAATGATTTGTATTGTAAGTATTTACAAATGGATGTTCATGATTATGAGTTTATTATCATTGGTTGCGGTTTATATAACAAATTTTGTATGTTTGGTTACTTTCAAACAATTATCTAATAAATAGCATCTATGTTAGAAGATTTTAACTAGATCTATGCAACGCAGTAACGCACAATATGTTTACATTTGGTATTAAATAGATAACTCGCATGTGTTAAACTTTCAATGAAAACAAGAGAGTAGATAGTTCTTATTTAACTTTAGACATTGTATATAATTCAATCTAATAATTAATATAACGTGCATGACTGCGTTGAATATACTCGCACAAACACAACGTGAAAATACATTTTATTTGAATTTTCTATTACTCTAGTTACAAAGATTCAGTCAACACGGAAATGTAATTTAGAAATGAAACCTTATTTATCAATAGACGAGTAAATATAAATTTAATATATTGAGATTTGGACTAGACAAACCACATTCTCTATCTACAGATATGTAATCAATGATAAATGCTATAATATTTAGAAAATCTAAGTCCCGTGTTTGTGAGATGTGCCTCGCTACACATCGTGTATATTTTCAATGTAATATAATTTGTAAAAATAAAAATGTATCGCGTTATCGTATTTAATTTTGTTTTGGATATTCTATTGGTATTTCCAAAAGTAGAGCGAATTAACAGTCAATGATATTTAATGATAGTCGCCAATTACTTTTGCGGAAATCAGTTTACAAATTTGTAATTACGTAAGATAATATAAATGATGTAATAATTTAATTCCGTTCTTTTCCTCCTCGGATGGGTCATAGACTTAATTTCACACGGATCATCAAATATGATGCACACAGAGTATTTCAGCGTGTTGCTTTACTCTTGTAGACATTGTCTTGCATATCTCTATCGATAATAATTTAAGAAAATCCAAGTAAATTTACTTAACTGTCAGTGAGTCACAGCATTTCTCCAATATATTGACACTGAAAATATACACGTACTAAAATTAAAGTGAAAATACAAACACTGTGTTTTGAAGTTTGGACTGTGATAAAAGTTTTATTTTAATGTATCAACGATTTATTGTTATATACCTTAACAAATTACATTTGAGCACTGGGGCCTTTTGATGGAATGTAACAATATAATGTAAAAGAGACACACCCATACATTGCACTCAGCCATTTATTGGCCTTTCTTTTTTATTATTGGCACTTCAGTTTGCATTGACCTTTTCTAAGCTTCAACAAATACACTGTTTGAGTAATTATTTGTCAAATAAATTATTGACTAGGTACAAATACATTCACAGAACCAATCAATCATTACTTGCAGGAGACCTGAGACCAGTGAATGGGTGGTATAAAATATTAACTTTAAATAAAAGTTTTACCACAATGTGCCATGATAACAAAGTGAAAAAGACGAATGATATAAAAGTGCTCCATTATTAACCAATATTTAAAATAAATATATGCAAGTAGATCAGGCCCGAAATCTTTTTGTGGCTAATTGATGAATATTATTAATTGATTTAACAATTTAATTATTGCTCAAAATTTCAACAATGAAACAGTTATAATTATTTGAAAGAGCTTTGCTATATTTATTATATGAAACCTTATGAAAAACATTTATGATATCAATGATGCGATCTCACTTTTTATAACAATATCACAATTTTCAATAATATACAAAAAGACGTTGGAGATTTCATAGATTACACAAACAGGCCAAGCTTATAAAGTAAGAACGAATTTTTGTGATATACATTGTAGGTTTATTTATATAACATTTTATATACAGGTCGGTTAAATAATATGGACCACAGATACATTGATTGATCACTCAAGGGGATAAAAAACAATTTTATAAAAGAAGACAAAACTTTAGAATAAACCGTTAGCTATCACTATATTTATTCCATTTTATATAACACTCATCATCTAACAAACATGCTTTACGTACTTCGCACTATACACGCACTTATACAAAACAACGCTTTTACGTTCAAAGTTCATAGCACTTGTGACACATCACACAATTCCGTTTCGAAAGAAGCGAATATAACCAACAAAGGAAATAATTTACATAAGGCCATATACTTTACTGTACAATTATAACAAGTAGATGATTAAATAGATAAATAATGCTTTAATTAATATTAGGGATTAGGATTTTAATGTGTCCGTTATTTACGACAGTTTGGTCCATATAAACATTATTACATAAATCGTGGGTCGATATGTCCACTCGAGCGTATTGGGCATTCAGCAAACTATCGAAAGATAGAATATTTAAATGGTAAAGAGACACGAAGTTTAGAGAACTATAATATTTTATCAGAAAGATTACAACAGGTTTACTCAATACGAGGATAAAGGCGTAACAGTAACCGCAAAAGTACAGGCGATCGAAGGCTAGTCTAAAGAAATAAAAATCTTTTAACGTATTTACTGAATCCCCAAGAGTGGAAATCGCGCGGCGCTCTCAGCCGCCTACGGTCAGTCTTTTCTGCTAAAGATTACGAATTTGTGCAAAATATTCTACTATTCGCGTAAAACTTAACCATTATTACAATTTTATTTACAAAAACCCATCTCGACATTGAGACGTTATGAAAATGAAATATGAACGAGCACTGACCGGAAACCGCCGGAGCGCCGAATGTTTGTGTCGTGATCTGTTGTCATAGCGTTCTCTTCTTCCTTGCGAGATAAGATACCCCGTCCGACTGCGGGACGTGACGTAGCTGAGGCCTTCCGACTAAAACGCCGAATGCGTCAACATAGCCGTAGCTCTCGAATTGATTGGTTGTTTAGCTTTATGCTTTGTAAAGTGGCACGTATACACTTACTGCACTGTTCACGAGGGTCCTGGACCTCCGATGGGTGCTTCCGATCTCATTTCGGATTTGAGTTTGACGAATTCCCTGGCTACCTCGTCGCTATGCCGTTGCGAGAGTATCCTGAGGATAGTCCACCCAGTTTCGTCCATCTTGATCCTTGTGCCGAGGGGTAGCCAGCAGGCGCAAGATCCCTGTGTAGTACCAGATTTCTATTAGTGATGAAGATAAGAAATTCGTAATAGACGATTATACAATAACCCACCTGTTCGGCGATGTCGGAGAGGCGCATGATGGCAACACCGACGAGCCTGTCTTCGCGCGCGAAGCAGTAGTCCCGAACGCATACGTGAAGTTCGAACAGATCCATTTGTTCTGTTGAACTAACCATGCTGGAATAGGACAGAATGCGTTGGTTAGAAAAGTAACTAAACAAATGAAGGAAGGTTCCTATTTGATCACAAGTGCACTTCGAACACAAAGGGAAGGAAATGCTTTACTAACTCGCTTTCCTTTAGCAAGTCATGTATTATTTACAAACGTTCTGAACAGGTTTCTGAACTGTTATGAAGGTACACAATTTTGCGTCGTCCCGTCTCTGTGTGCATACGTGTTCACCTCACCTCCCCGTTTGAAAATCGGAGGGGGAAATTTTTGTGCAGCGTATCCCTTCTTTATGTTCAAAACAAGTAGCCAATGCATGCCGGACATTTCACACAGAAGTCGTAAAGACGACACGATAAAAAATGACGCTGCGGTTAAGTCAAAACTGGCTAGAATCTGTTGAGTACAGTTAAAATGATAAAAGTTGAATTAAAAGACAGACTCACAAATGGAAAGTTTCGTTAAACTTCGGACTCCAGTTATTGCTCTTGGACTTGGTCGCGAATTTCCTTTTCTTATCGGCGAGGTGAGGTCCGATGAGGTTCACCTCTATAAACGGACGGAACATACCACTCTGGATCACCCACTTCAAGTCGTTTGCTGCTACCACTGTGAAGACAAACATTTTGATTTGACTAGGTGTAATACTTTTCTTAGAACTAAATTATAATCTTGTAGATAAACATTTTCCGTCAAGTACCAGTGTAAATTTGCGCGCCGAGGGTTTCGAACGTTTGTCGGTTCGGTTAGAGACTTCGCAATTTAATGAATACCTAAAAATAATAGGCATGTACCAACCCACATTTCAGATGGAACTCTCTGCATACTTCGGTGATTGGGGTAATGGTATTTTTTTTGGCTTTTTTGAAGATATTTAAAAAAGTTTAACTGACTTACATTACACTTAATTTTAAAAACTGTTTTTAAATGTACAAATCGATACCTTTCATTATACACCCCACTTGGTGGCATAGCCCCCCTTTGAAATTAATTGCACCCTATTTGACCATTTTTCAAAATGTGTTCTATTTACAGACTTCTCTATATTTTTCCTGTAAAATATAGGTCCATATATACAAACGCTCCATACATTTCAAATGGATAGCTGTAAACCGTCGGATAAAAAGTATGTATCTTTATTATTGTAATTTTTTGGATCTCTATCAACTTCAATTTCGTAGGGCGTTGTCATACACAGTTTTTTTTTAACTTCTGCAGATGCCATCGTTTTTCATTTTATAACTATTGTTTTTGTTCCATAATAATTTAGCTTTATTTATTATTCTTAATACAATTGGTCATCAATCGATACTAAGAAGGTATTTATGTTGGAAGTTATTTGGCTCGATTATCAGTCGGATGTGATCATCGTCTCAGCTGATGGACGTCTACAGCTGGACAAAGATCTCTCCTAATAATAATAATAATAATAATAATGCTGGACAATCCACACAGCACCATCTAGCCCCAAAGTAAGCTACTCAAAGCTTGTGTTATGGGTACTAGATAACTGATATATTTAATACATTATAGACATAAATAGATTATTATGTATTTTTTTTATTATACATAGAAAACACCCAGACCAACGGAACCAACGGACCAACAGACCAACGGATCCTAAAGATCGACGACGTTGCGTTGCGACCGGTACGCGTCGTTATTCGAGAGCCTTATGGGCCTTACGATCATCAGTTTTGATTGCTATGTGCCCACTGCCAATTGGCAGTGACAGATGGCAAGAACCAGCAGGCTATGTCAATGATGAGTACTACCTTTGACAGTAATCTTGTGCTCGCCAGATGTTGGATTCGTGAAGAGGTCCACTTGTAGTGACACCTCACCGACGCTGCCTTCTTCAGCAACTGCTGCATCTAAAGTTATAAAAAAAGTTTGTTGTAAAAAATTATAATGATACAGGGCCATTTTCAAAATACAATCTCTTTGGCTATCGTCATTCGACATACTCGTATGACACATTTCTTAGTTAAAAAATAGAAAATACAATATCTATAGACAAAACCAGAGACGAATGGAATATTGGGCATAGTAATTTCTTTATAACTAAACAAATAATACTAGATCGGTTTAATATTATGATAAAACAATATTTAGTAACAATTCCGCGCAAAATTTTTGTTGGATCTTATCAGAAAAGGTTTTGCGCGGAATTGTTACTAAATATTGTTTTATCATAATATTATACAATGGATTTCCGCAAAGTAACGCCTGAATCTTATTTAACTAGATCGGTTGGTAATAAGTAACTTAAACTGTTATAACCAACTAATCATACTTATAAAACCTATGCTGCCATATTAAATTTCAATCAAAATTCTGTTTTACTTTCAAAAGCGGTGAAATAAAAACAACTCTAAAAAAAATTGGTTGTCTGTAAAGTCGGTTTACTGACGATAGTTGAACGTGACAACGTCTTAAATACTCGATCAAAACATGTAAATGTACTATAGTATAGCAGCTGTCCACGCAGACGCATCGCTCACTCAAGTAGGAGAGAGACGGATGTCGAACGCTGCCGAACGCAAAGGCCGATTGTGCTTCTTTGTCGCATGTTCCGCGCTCTCGCTTGCACTTCAAGCCTTACATGGAACGCCTCAGAGCGAGGTAACGCCGCATGAGTCATGTTTTTTCGTGCGTGCAGCCGGCTCTATCGAATTATAAGACGTTGTCACGTCAAAATATTAAAACTCAACGGCGGCGTTTTGATCGTACTTAAATTTTCATTTGTTCTTCGGAAAGTAACGTACCCTGATTTTGCTGACTCGTAACAAACGTGCGTATCAGCGTGTCGGTGGTCTGCGTGTACAGACTGAGCGCGTATCTCAAAGACTGAAGCTCTGGACTCTTTTCTAAGAACGTCTTCTTCAAGCCATTGCCACCTGCGTGGAAGTACAACTTGATCGTGTCGAGCGCCGCATCCAATACGGCGCATTGTTTTGGGGAGAGGGATTTTTCTGCTGATAGGTGCTGTGAACAGATTCAAAAATATATGTATGCTAACTCATTGACAAGAGAAACAACATGATATTTATTTTAGAGACATAAGACCGCCTCATATAACTAAAATAAATAAATACAATACAATACTACAGTTCAATAATGCTCTTTATTGCACACCAAGATTGAGAAAAACTGAAAAGCAAAACACAAAGACAAAAACAGTTGTACAATGGGTGGCTTTATCGTTTATAGCGATTTCTTCCAGGCAATCTTTGGATGGACACGTAACTGTTTTACAGGTTTAGACGGTGGCGTATTACAGACTACTATAATATACAAAACATTAGTACATATTTAAATATAAATAAATCCTAATGAAATGAAATATTTCACTAAGTACAGACTGTACATACTTTATTTATTATTTGAAATATAAGTAAGAAAGTCTTCATAGACCATACATGTAATACATAATTTTACTCCAAAGTAGGCAGAGCTTGTGAGCATTTATAGAAGACTCATACTTGCAGAAAAAAAAAACAAATGCTTCTATCAACAAGCATTTGTTCTGCAACTGTAACTTGTGTCTCATAACTTACATCTCACTCACATAACTACATCGGTAGTCAAACAAATAAAACAACATTGTTTTGTTGGGAGCTGTAGGTAGCTGTTGGAGCTGTCGCTATATGGCTATAGCAACAGCTCCAACAGCTACCTACAGCTCATTGCTGAGAGGCTAGAAACAAACTCTTTGTGGAATGTATCTTCATGGAACACTGGACAAAAGCGTATATTGTGCTCTCTTGACTAGAGTTATACGTTGTTATTTATAATTAATTTATGTAATCTATTTCTCAGAAAATTGATTATTTGTATCTGTTAAAATTATTGTTGCCTGAAATATTCAATTGCATTGATTGATGACCTACCTCTTTCGAAATATCCATGACACCGGAAAGCGCATGTTTCACGTCCTGTTTTCCAACGGTGTTCTTGAAAAGAGATGTCATGTCTTCAATCTTTGCATTCGCTGCTAAATTCTTGGCGTTGTTTGTTAGATTCTTCAACATCATCTGCGAAAAAATATAACTTATCAGTGCGTTTCTGTGCTTTGTTTAGGTTTATTAACCTTTTGAGCGCTACGCCAGAAACGCATTCCCGTGTTTTTTACGCCAAGGCAAAAAATTGGTTGTCTGTAAAGTCGGTTTACTGACGATAGTTGAACGTGACAACGTCTTAAGAAAATACTGATGAAATGGTAGCATTTGATACTCGATCAAAACATGTAAATGTACTATAGTATAGCAGCTGTCCACGCAGACGCATCGCTCACTCAAGTAGGAGAGAGACGCATGTCGAGCGCTCTCGCTTGCACTTCAAGCCTTACATGGAACGCCTCAGAATGGAACGCCTCAGAGCGAGGTAACGCCGCATGACGTCATGTTTTTTCGTGCGTGCAGCCGGCTCTATCGAATTATAAGACGTTGTCACGTCAAAAGTGAACAAAAATACCTATCCTCTGAGGACCCGCAAGTGCTGGTCATGTATAAGTGAATGTGGCTTTCAAAAGGTTAAAGGTTCACTAGGATGTTGGTTTAGCCCATCACGTGGTTGTTTGGATTGATTTAACAGTCGATACATCAGTTCTGGCAAGTCAAGGCTCACCATTACTAGGCCAACATTTGAATGCGTTAAAAAGGCGTGTTCTCGGTTGATAACGGGAATAGAAGCGGTAGTGGATTTAATAGTTTTCAATGGAACTTTTGCCCGCTCGAAATTCTTATTGATATTTTCCAAAAATTAGCGTCCAACTGAATTTTTGCTGTCAGCGTGAATTCACCTTTAATCCTTTGTTCTATAGCCAAAAATAGCCAAGTTTTTTATATATAGAAACTATCGTAGTTTGTAGAATTCATTACTGATATAAGCGGGTTAACTTCGAACCTTATTTGTATTGGAAGAACACTAACGTTTCATCCAATCCAATAACTTATTCTGCTTACACCAGTAATGAATTATCCAAGTTTTGTTCTTACCGTTTTATCTGTCATCGGAGGTAGTACAACAGTCTTTTCTAGAATCTTCATCACAATCTTCCACAATTCCTTCAGCAGTCGTTTGAGAACAGTCTTTTCGCATGACTCCGCGTACATTGTCAATGAACCATCCTGTAGAAAAATAAAAATAATCAACCCTTAACTAGATACGTTTATGATGATGTCTAGACGAATTTCAGCCACGGCGACCACTCTCAACAGAAAGCCTACTAGCCATGTGCGCAGGGCATTACACAGCGGCAACCCGACACGACTGGGGAGAGGTTAGGCGCACGACTAACACATGAACGTTCTTTCCAAGGCATGGGGATGTGACATGCCAACTTCGTGAGTCTGAGCAGCTACTGTGAATTATTGTTGCTAGAGAAGTCCCGTTAGCAACTTTGGCTCGACCAGATATTTGAACCCGGGACCTCATTATCAGCTGTGTACACTGACCGCTAGATCAACTTGGACGTCGATAGACAGAGATATAATAGAAATTATACGATAGTTCTTTTTAGCTTTCTGTTTTTTAAGTCGTAGATATCTAACGAACAAAGAGTAGGTATCTCATTGTAGGTGCCAAAACGTAAAAGAACTGGAACAAAACTTGGCAGATCATGCATAACATTGCATTCGATGCTATAAAAATGATGTAGAAATTTCTGTCTATACAAACCGTGATATCTAATTTAATAAATGTTTATTTACGTTTAAAAATTACAAAATTCATGTACTAAGGTCACGTATTTTGGTCCCATATTATTTATATGGTTGTCTTATGGTATAACAGTTCGGAAATCCGTTTATCGGTATTTAACTAAATTATTCATTTATATTTTCCTTGATGTCATTCAGAATATTTTTGGCCACGGCGAAATTAATTTGAGAAGAACAAATTTGGCGCAATAAATACATATTTTCGGTAGTATTTGACGTAATAAACCAATATTTATAGATTTCTGATATGAAAAGTGTAAGAACATACTATTATTTTGAATTTAAAAATTGTATTGAATTTTTTTAATTTTGACCTCAGAAAACGCTGTCGACCATGTTGTGACGCCATATGCCTCTGCAAATTTTATGTCGGATCTTACGTCGTGAAATTTGCTGTGTATTCTGTCTATAATTTTACAATGACGGACGTTTGCTAATGTTAATTGTAAGTTTTCTAGGCGCAGCTAGTATTATGACTGAGGTTTTCTACCCGTATGACGTCACAGCACAGATGAATATGGCTGCCAGCGTTTTCGCATGTTTTCGAAAAGTAGACTTTTAAAATAAAGTTTAGCGGTTTTCTAGGTCCTAAAAAAATATGGTACTTAATAGTTTTTTTCCCTCTAATCGGACATCTACACTCTCGGGTCACGCTTTGTTTCGACCAGACGCTCAGATAATTCTTTAAAAACCCGGAGAGCCTCGGTACCCCACGGACCTAGGGTCGCGACTCCAAGGGGAGCAAATGTGTAGGCTCTGTCAAGACCTGCATGTTTGCGCGTCTTGAGATCTTCGGCCAAATCTGCCGCCGCACCCTATTGAACTATTTGTATTTCTTAACCCCGCTTACCAAGATGTCCATAAGTGGTCTGAGCACCTCATCCGCCTCATGATGCGCTGGTGGCTGCGGCTGGCCTGGCACGCCACCACCCCCGACCTTCTGTAGTAAATCTCCCAGCTCTTTCACACTCGCTGTTATTCGCGTCTCTAGGCTGAAATGGGAGATAGATGTTTAGATTTCCTACTTCCTTTGTATTGGATGATGTAGTCTGAATATTCTTATTCTATCGCTGTGTGCAAGGCATATTCTATCCAAAACAAACGCGCCGAATAAATTGAATGAAAACAAATGAATTCCGAATAAACATAATTCTCTTGTTTCCACTTTTTTTGACTTGAACGTCGTCATTGCCCTTTAGTCCCATCTCGTAGCTAGATTTGGTAGCTACGAAAAGGAAATGTGCTTTCTCATATCCCCGACGTAATACTTGTTACGTTTCCTTTTTTTATGCATATTGGTACTCTAATTCGGTGTATTAGAGTACACCAATTTTCCGAAACGAAACATGCAATTTCGTGCTGGAGAAATAAAATATATTTCACTTATGTTCTGGGTACGTACTCTTAAAAATGAAATCGAAGTTTCTGACACATTGGTTTTCGCACAAACTCCAATTTTATACAAGCGACATAAGTTGGTTATGCATGACAATGAAAACGTAACAACGATTTTCCTTTTCCGAGTAGGCAGTAGAACAGGGATTCTCAATCAATTGAACGCTTAACCGCCGCGCTTTTCATTTGAGCGCTGTCAAACGGCTGTAAACCAAAAATGTACTCTAACACCCTTGTAGTAAACGTGTAAGTCTGTAATTAAAAAGCGTACCTTATAGCGAACATAGAAGCCAGTTCATCAAGTGTGTTGTTCAGTGTTTGCTGTAGATCGTTCAGAATGTCCGCCGCGTCTCGTTCGAGCTTCGTTCCGCCCATCGCTTCGAACATCTTCTGTAGTTGCACGCGGAGTTGTTGGATGTTGTTCATTAAAATGCACGCCTGTAATAACTGCACTTGAAATGAGGCAAGTTCTTTAAAAAAAATATTGCAAGAATATAGTTCGACCGGGCTGGAAAGAGGGCGCTATGATCTTTGGTCTATAAAATTTTAATAGAGTATAGTAATAGTATAGTAGTAGTAATAGAGTCTAAGCAAAGCTTGTGGTATGGGTACTAGATAACTGATATACTTAATACAATACATAGATACATACTCGTATGTAGATAGGTATTTTTTACTATACATAGAAAACATCCAGAACGCCCTGGACAAATGTCTGCAGATCGTACAAACATACAAACGTCGCAGGCGGACCTTCGCCCGCCAATATACACATGACATCCCAATGAGAATCTCTATTTTTGCGCTTTATTATGTGCGCCATCTATTGAGTTCTAGGGTAAATATGTTTTTTTTTGTTTATGGAAAACGCCTCATTGTAATAATTTATTTTCTAGGTTCAGTTTGCTCAATTAAGACCGATGAAATCAATGATACAATTTATTGATTGATGTTATGAATACTTATGGTATTGTAATATCAAGTAGGTACTAGTTTATGCCCGCAGCTTCGCACGCGTTATTTCTATAAACGTTTAAAGGTGATTTCTATCCCATGGGAACTGATTTATGGAATAAAAAGTAGCCTATGTTTGATTCCAGGATTAGAATTACCTGTATGCAAAATTTCAACCTGATTCATTCAGTAGTTTTGGCGTGAAGAGGTAACAAACATCCATCCATCTATACATCCATCCAAACTTTTGCAACTATAATATTAGTGTGATTCAAGAAATTACAACAACAGTCAAGAACAGTTAGAATACAATTACACAGCGATGTTACATCCTCTAGATTTAAGTAATACCACGTAGTACGTTTTCCATCGTAATACATCGTCATCAGTTAAATCTATTCGGATGTAACATCTCGTGTAATTTTGGTAGAAATACACTTAGGTAAGTTATTTTAACCATAAATAGTACGTATTAAGGATTTATTGCGTAAATTTTTGTTTTTCTCAACTCAGTGGAAAGTTGCGGTAAGGGCCGAGGTAGCTTATATTGCAGCTGTATTTCTGTAAAAAATATAGTTTCATATTAAGTAGTGAGTGTTTTTTTGTCCAACTTACTACTTTCTCCTCCTTCACATGCTCCGGAAACTCCTTCTTTACAATATCAGCGTATGCCACCAACACCTTCACAATTGTCTTCGCGAACCTCTTCATATACCGCTTCCAGATCTCAGGATCTGGACATTCGAGCTTGGAGACGACGTCGAAGCACTGTGTTAGTTGTGTGAAGACATCCACCACTGAGTTACTGAAGAGTGCATGCTCGCTGGATTTTTGGAACTGCAAAAACAGGAGTATTTTTAAATTTTACTATAGTTATATTCCGTACATTCTGTACTGAGTTGAAAATGGCGGGTTCTAGTCCCCTCGAAGTCATAAATTTTTGAGAAAAGTTTGAAGAATTTTGGCAAGGGTAAGCACTTTAAAAACAAATAACTTTAGGTAAAAAACACGATTGATAAAACTTGAATTTGACCGTTGCTCAAGGCGTTTGAAGGTATTTCATTCTGTACACTGAATATCGATAGTTTTTAAAAGCTGACGCGTTCCCCTATTTTTCGTATACGCCTGGATTTGTGACGTCAGCGTGGAAAATCGTATAAAAACAAAAGACATCGCGCTCGCTCTTAAAAATTAGCTATAAAGCTCTACTCTTTGCCCCATCCGCAAAGTAAGGGCACTTACAGAATATGCCAACTCTGGCCCCCTTTTCGGAACACCTTTACATTTTAGTCACATAGTCAGGTAGTCAACCAAAAAAACTGTTGCAAACAATCTAGAATTAGAACAAAAACCATAGGTAGCTCAACTTATCTAATAAGTATGGAAAATGAATGTTTAGGTTGACAAAAAAAATCCGTTTGTTTATGTTTTAATTTCCACAATGCAAATTTCGTAGACCCTACGTAGACCCTCTACGAAAACGGCGTAGCACGTTTACAAGGGCAGTATTTTTATGTAGTACACAATCGGTGGATGAGTTAGATCAGAAAACACAGTACCTATAAACGCGTTAGTAAATGGAATTAAGATATAAAATAACCTAGGTTGCAACTGTGCCGAAATATTGGAAAACTCAAAATAGCACAAATCATGATAAATATACCGTAATGACTTTAGTGTTAATAGCTAAGACCGATTTAAAAGTAAAAAAAACCGTTTAGAAATATTAACATGTATCTGTATGCCTACCTATGTATGTTAAATGAACCTATTCAACAGAAAGTTACTGAATTTATTTATTGAGCATTGTTTTTATTCTGTGGAAGCTTACCTTAATTTTAAGTTTTGATCTTGTGAGTTCTGCAGACAATTTATTAATATCTGCGTTTGTTTATGTCAATTATTTCAATGACATCTAATTTTAATGTTTGTAATTTCTATAACTATTTAAGTACTATTTACTCCTAAAATATTCACGTGCACTCAGCGAGATGTGCAGCTCTACTGTTTTATTACACAATTTTTTTTGTACCATTTCTTGTGTGAATAAATGTACTTATCTGAATTACTGAATTGCCAATTATGTGTCTAATCTATTTTAATATAAAACGATCGTTGTTTGAGAATTCATTACGGATGTAAGCTCATAGTTAACCCGAGAAAGGTTCGTAATTCACCCGCTACATGCGTAATGAGTTTCTAATCTACATTGTAAAACGCCGTGGATCTATCGTAACTTTACTTAAGTAATACTTATTTTAGATACCAATGTAAACTTATTCTTGGTGAATTTGTTTGTTCTTCTTTATCTGACTTTGAAAAAAGGTTCTTTGTTCGGCTGTATGTTTTTTTATGTATGTTCAATCATTTATCTTTCAATTAAGGACCAATTAAGGAGAAATTCTTTCGCTATTGTTTATTGAATGATCCCGAGGTAGTTTGCCAGTGGATATTAAGAAGTCCACATCACATCACGATTTTAAAAGGAAGGTCTTTCATTCCTATTTAAATGTCACGTCACACTAGATTTAGCATAACCAATAAAGTTACTAGGTATAATTATTTGGTTGTATGTATTAGTGTTGAGTTTAGTAGGTATTATGTGAATTAGAATTAATAGTTTAGATTTATGTTAAGAATCACCGCCATCCTGCATTTTTCTCACATCGTCTTGGTTCTATCTACGTGTCCCGGAAAATTTAAAAACAGTGTATAATTAAGGGGTTCGGAGTAAATTTTTAGTTTTTAGTTTTTTCAAAACAATCAAATTATCTAGTAAGTATATATGAAATTCCTATTTCCCTTGGCCACGGCATCACGCGTGAACGCCTGGACCAATTTCGCTAATAATTTTTTTGTTGTGTTTGCTATTATCAGGAGAAAGTTCCTACGAAAGGTTGATTGACAAATTTATTTTATTTTATTTTAAATTTATATATTAAAAAAACTACTGACCTAATATTTGCATGCCCTAGATTTAGGTAGAACATGTTGTGCTTTTATATTCATTTACATCTTTATGACTCGTGTTCGCAAATAAATGACTTTGAACTTTGAAAGAAAATATAAAGAGAGTTGTAATCATAATTTTCCACGCAGGCGAACCAGCGGCGCAGCTAATTAAGAATATAAAAATAAAGAGTATAGAAGAAGACCGAATTATGTACTTACCCCGTCTCTCTTATCTCTGTTGAAGGCTCCATTCAGGTACTCCAACGACACGTCATCGTTTTCGTTTAGCCACTGCATCACAAACGGTTCAAACCAGGCCGGGTATTCGGGCACAGCGCCGCAGTATGGGGGGACGTCCTTTACGTAGTTCGTATGCAGCCATTTCACCTGGGATACAGAAAAAGCTAGTGTGAGAAACGAAATGAAATAAGAATAAGAAATCTTTATTTGTAGCATTAAAATTTAAACTAAATCTAGTAAACAAAAATTGGTTGTCTGTAAAGTCGGTTTACTGACGATAGTTGAACGTGACAACGTCTTAAGAAAATACTGATGGAATGGTAGCATTTGATACTCGATCAAAACATGTAAATGTACTATAGTATAGCAGCTGTCCACGCAGACGCATCGCTCACTCAAGTAGGAGAGAGAGACGGATGTCGAGCGCTCTCGCTTGCACTTCAAGCCTTACATGGAACGCGTCTTATAATTCGATAGAGCCGGCTGCACACACGAAAAAACATGACGTCATGCGGCGTTACCTCGTCATGCGGCGTTACCTCGCTCTGAGTTGTCACGTTCAACTATCGTCAGTAAACCGACTTTACAGACAACCAATTTTTTATACCGAAAATATGTGTGTGAAGCCAAGCGGGGAAAAAATTGTTTTTTTATGTTTAATTTTGAACTCTGAAAACGCTGTCGGCCATTGTGACGTCATAGGTTTCTAAACAAATTTCATGTCAAATCTTATACGAGTGAAAGTCACTATGTAGTCTGTCTATATTTTTACAGTGATAAACGTTTGCAAATATCAATTTTTGATTACTAGGCACAGCTAGTATTATGTCTGTGGTTTTCTACCCGTATGACGTCACAGC
Organism: Eupithecia subfuscata; assembly: GCA_963564075.1. Lineage (NCBI taxonomy): Eukaryota > Metazoa > Arthropoda > Insecta > Lepidoptera > Geometridae > Eupithecia > Eupithecia subfuscata. The sequence continues at coordinate 10,607,697 of OY751112.1, read as the reverse complement.
ACAGATAAATGTGCCTATAAGCGTTTTCGCCTGCTTACGAAAAGTAGACTTTTAAAATAAAGTTTTACGGTTTTGTAGGTCCTAAAAAGATATTATAATATTTATTTCACTCTAATTGGACAATAAAATTAATAATTTAAGGCCTCATTATGAATGTAAGCGGGTTAACTACTACACTCACCCTGATGAAGTCCCTAGTTAAGGGATGAAACGTTGGTGTTCTTCCAATACAAAATAGGTTCGTAGTTAACCCGCTTACATTCATAATGAATTCGTCAAACTACGGAAGTTTTTATAGTAAAAAAATTAAGACCTACTTTACGTAAGCAGGCCAGTTGAACGTGTGAGCGACAACCTTTACACCCACTCATATCATGCGACCTCTATCAATAATGTTACCTTGAAGTGCAGATTCATGTACGCCGAAGACTTGCACAGTCGATGTTGTTCGTGCTCCTCTAGCGCATACTTCATGTCGACTGCGAATAGCGACCACATTGTCGCTGCTGATAACTGCAAAAACACAATAAGATTTTTTAACCCCCGACGCAAAAGGAGAGGGGTGTTATAAGTTTGACGTGTCTGTCTGTGTATCTGTCTGTGGTATCGTAGCTCCCAAAAGGATGAACCGATTTTCGAGTAGTTTTCTTTGTGTCATAGATAATTTGATCCCTAGTGTTCTTAGCTATGTTTCATGAAAATCTGTTCAGCCTATAAACGTCGGCGCGTTTTAAAATTTTTTAATTTTCTCTTGTTTATTTAAAATCCATATAAAGTATCTCAATTATTTATCATTTAAATCGTGAATAGTTCAACAGTGTGGCGAGATGTGATAAATAATCACATATCTAAATGGTTACCATTATTGACACGATCAAAAATCAGGAAAAAGATCTGCTGTTGTTTAACAAAAAAATCAACAGTTAAGACATGTAATTTTTAGTAGCACTTTAACAACTCTGACATCTGACTGCCTGAACTGACTGCAGCATTGGGGGCCAAACGGGACAAGAAAAAAATTATAAAACTGGTACTAAAAACAATAAACTAGTAAAAATATCAAATTAGCCCACAAACGTTGCTGGAGGCCTCCCCAATACGACGCCACAAATAAATAAATAAATAAATAATGCTGGACAATTCACACAGCAATATCTAGCCCCAAGCTAAGCAGAGCTTGTGTTATGGGTACTAGATAACTGATATACTTGTCTTAATACAATACATAGATAGATATTTTTTATTATACATAGTAAACATCCAGAAAGCCCATGACAAATGTCTGCAGATCCTACAAACATTTGTCCCGAGGCGGGAATCGAACCCGCAACCTCCTGCGTCGCAGGTAGACCTTCGCCCACTGCACCACAGAGGTCGTCTAGATAGCATCCCTGAGCCGCCTCCATCCATCAATTCCTTGCGACCGCTGCAATATTGTCAGTCCATCGAGTTTTTGATCTCACCTGTCCAATATTCAACTCCTGCGGGAACTGGTTGAGTACAGGCGCGTAGCTGTTCCTATCCTCTTCGATGACGGAAACTATGAGAGCTATGAGCTTGTGCCAGAAGTCTACTGAGTCTAGTTGGGGTCCGTGGTCAGCTGGGTCACGCTTTGCTTCGTTTGGGTCCACCTGGAATAAGAATAAAATAAAATGAAACGAAAAACGTTTTTTTTCACGACACATTAGGTAAATTATAACTTTATTCACAAAGAAAATTATAATCAAATAATAGACATAAATTTGAACTAGTATTTACAATTGAAACAATTGAGCTAACTGCAAACTGTTGCAAACAATCTACAGGTAGCTCAACTGATCCATATCAATACCAGTCGGAAGCGTCCCCAAGACGCTGGCTGCATTGCCACGCTGTATGGCAATGCTGATGCGCTGTGCCAGATACTCACCTCTCGGGTCACGCGTCGCTTGACCAGACGCTCAGATAATTTTTTAAAAACCTTAAGAGCCTCTGTACCCCACGTACCTAGGGTCTCGACTCCAAGGAGAGCAAATGTGTAGGCTCTGTCGAGGCATGCATATTTGCGCCTCTTACACATAAGGTACCTACTCAAAACATTATTTGAAAAAAACTAAGCTATGAACTTACTCATTGTATTAAAATAATATGGGGAAGATTTTTTTAAATCCAATTTTTGTGTTTTTGTAGTTCCAAAAATGTCGTGTTCACCTATTTGAAACATGCATATCGACGCCCCAACCGAATAAAGCGGTAATATGAAAATCGTAATTTTACAGGAGAGCAAAAAAACAAAAAAATCAGTTTTGACACTCGTGTGTTCAATGAATATAAATAAAAAGGGCATCACTAGAAGCGGAAAAAAAACACCTTCTCTTCATATTAATGACAAACTTCACAAGCTCACAGATTCAGTAATAAATACTAAAAACCATATAACATTTTTGTTCGCCCTTAAATGGGCTATACATTTTTTTGCGTTACTTCATACGTCTTTATTCGTCTAAAAACGGCCGCAAGTGATTGTTGTAACAAATGCATACCTACCTTTTTAAAGGATTTTATGGTAACATAAGCTCCTCGTTCTAAGCTATTGCGTCTTTATTCGCCTTTAGATTAGATGTAATGATTTCGGTAAGTATATTTTATATACCTTTTTATGATACAACCTTGATGCTATTCGCAATCATAAAAACTAATGTAACATTTAGTTTTTTGAAGATAATACCAATAAAACAAAGTATTTTGAACCAAGTTATTTAATAAACATAATATAAAATCAACACTTAACTGGATTTCAATCAAAAGATCTCCAATAATACGCTAGTTTGACAAGAAAAAAATATTTTACTTCGAAATCTGCCGAATAGTGTTTTTTTTATTTAAAACGTTATTTTTACATTATATAACTTTACAAATATTTTTTTAAAATGAACATTAATATAATAATTTATGTATTACCTTTATTTACCTACCATTAATCAACAGACTTTCAAAAATATCGAAAACAGTTAGGTAAACTAATGAACAAAATAACTGCTACTTTCTAGGTGTGGACTGTCAGTTGTATTCATGATTAGCAATAGGAACATTCAATTTACACAAATAAGAGATTAAAATAAAACAAACGCTTCAACATAGGTAGTCTTAACTAAATAGTAAGTACTTAACTTTAAAACAAACACAAAATACTTACTATTTTCGAGTATTCTATACAATTATAGCAGCTGTAACTTTTTATTATGTTACCGCCGTGTGATTTGGTTTATGAATCATCATCTTCAAAAACATCTGACTAATGTTGTGACTGAGGACTGATTTTGTGGAACCAACTTCCTGAGAAGTCCTGGTATTGAAGAGGATTAGTTTCAAGAGCTGAGCGTGAAGGCACTGGGCAGTGGGCAATCTTCAGAAGACGGCTGGCACTCATGGAGTAAATAATATTCTCTCTAGGGTCAGGTTCATCCGATTCTCTTGCCATTTCAGCTTGTGTAGTTCAATGTCTTGTCTTGATAATCCAGGGCCGGGTTTATCTGATTCTCTTTCAGTTTGTCTATAAAGTGGCTCCAGTATACTCGACTCCTCCTGTAACTATTCGACACTGCTCAAAAAAATTCTGTTAGATATTTCGGCAATTCATCATTGATGGCATACAAAACTGGTTGATTGGGATTTGAAGTCAGGGGAGGAATCGGGTGATAGTGATCTGGATGGCACATATTCATAGGCATCCGCGGAAAAGTCTTCAACCGATGCAGCAACCTTTCCTTTCCTGAAACGTGCAATATACTATAGTGAATGACCACTCAACTTCTTAATAAAAATTGGTTTGTGCCCTTTCGTTTATACCTACTATCTACGTACTAATTTCATCAAGATCAGACAGAGAGACAGATCTACTATCGCACTTATAATATAAGTACAATTAGTGTGATAAAAATTTCACTCCATTTTACATATAAATATCATAGATATTTTTTAATGTAGATTTGTAATTGTATGTAGTGGCTGAAGTTGTCTACATTCAAAACTGCATTAAAATCAGATGGTAATTTTATAATTACTAGCAGCATAGGTTCGCATAATTAAAATAAACCTTTTTAACCTAATTTCAACACTAACGCAATAAGGGTCTTTGTCTGTATCTACAAAGTCTTCGACATTATTTTATATTAATTGCAAGAAGATCTCTAAAGGTAGGTACTCACACGCATCTTCGACATCGACCAAATTCAGCATTCGTCTACAACGTAAACGTCGCAAATGCTTTTGTATTCGCTGAAGACACCATTTCACCACACCAAAATCGTTGTAATTGATCAAATGTATACCTACACACAAAATATAATATACAAAATTTTTATAAATTAATAAAACAATACATAAAAAAAATTATCAATTACACTTATAAACTGGATGCGAATCGGGTTTTAACACAAATAATTTGTATGTTTAATTACAATCCTTAAATGGGTTTTGCTTTATACGAATAATAACGTAATAGCATAATACCAACAAAACATTTGCCGCCTACAGCCGAATAATAGCGTAACATTTTGTTGCTCGGTTGTTCTGCTAGCTTACTACTATGTAAGTAAGCGCAATGTGTTAAAATGATTATATTCGTCTATTATTTGTGTGACCTATTTCGGAAGAATAAAAACGTCTATCGTTATAAATCTGTAAATTGTGGTCGTAAATGTGTGAAAAAAATTTACGTTATAGATCTGCATGCATAGAATTCAAAAATGCAATAAAAAGAAATTGATGTAATAACACATTACCGCTTTTTTCGGTTGGGGCGTCGATATGGGGGCAGTTCAAATTTGTTTTATTGTTTGATATGTCTGGTTGGTGAGAACCCTTAAGATAATAATTTATTTGTAATATTTTTTTTTTAAATTTAGCTTACATGTTCGGTAAATAGTTGGACGGTCGGAAGTAGCGACGAGCTTTTTAGGATTGAGGTGTGTACAGGTTCTATCATCGCAAATATAGATAATGATCCAATTTATATTTATAATGATGATTTATATTTATATTGATGTAGAATCCTATTATTCAGAGAAACTCCGAGAATAGCTCTTTCCATTGCTGGCTGAGCAACTTTGAATTTTTAATTCAAAGATTTTTGCATTTGAGTTAATTGGAGCTTTATAAGAAAACGGGCTCACCTGAAACTCTCTGTTGTAAAGCTCGTAGCAATTCTCGAATAGAAATTGATATGTTGATCTAAGGCACGCCTTCACGCAGTCCTTCACTACGGTGCTGGCTCGCGGTGGACTGCTTAGCTCTTGGACCTACAATAAAACAAATTATGATTTAAGGTATATTTAAGTAAAGTTGTGTAATAGCACGGCCACACGCACTGTCTTGCCTACGCAATCTAACTGCGCAGTCCAATTTTCAGTCCGTCTACGAATGCACAAGCCGCGCTTCCGCCGTCTACATGCACGTTCTTACCTGCTAACTGATTTGTGCATGCATGCTCGCAGGTAAGAGCGTGTGACCGAACTATAAAAGTTTACAAATCTGCTTTTTGATACCTTTTTCACACGTTTGGTGAAATATGGTTTGAAATAGTTGCTGGAGCTTTCAAGAGTAAGCAGTAGCAAAGTTGTTTGTACAAACTATGTATGTACCTTCATCCTAAAGAACGTAATGCTGGTAAGTAGATCCACAGTAGACTTGAGGTCCATGAGCTTCTCCGCACTGGAGGCGGGAAAGTTGTTCCGGTACATCGACAGGTCTATCCTCAGAGAGTTGTGCAGTTGGTCCAGGAGCTTCACGAATTTCTCTTTCTGTCGATGTGAGAAGATGAAATATATGGGGAAGGGGGCCTATAACTATACATAGAAAACACCCAGAACACGCTGAACAAATATTTGCAGATCGAACATATATTTGTCCCTAGGCGGGAATCGAACCCGCAACGTGCTGCGTCACAGGCGATCTTCGCCTGCGGCGCCACTATGTCGTTGCTGAATTTAATTAGAGATTCCCATAACTTAATTTTTATTCTAATACCCACACTGTTAGGTCATGTTTCACTTATAGGCTTATACAGAACATAATTCTTCATTTTACACCACAAAATTAAACAAAACCATAGATTATCATGAAACATAAAACAACAATGGGTACACTTATCGCTTAGAAACGATTTCATACAGGTAGCCTTTGGATGGATAAAAATTCTAGTATATACGAGTATAAAAGTTAGTTAAGGCGAATAGTAGGGGTGATAGTGGCGCCACATTTAATTTTATAGTTACGTTACACAAAGGAATTATCAAAAAATCGGACCGCGCATAGACGATATCTATCATAAGCTTTTTTTAAATGTATCTTTATTAGTTTTGTACTGTCTTATTTAGGCAGATACTTGTTTCAAGAGTTTAGTTCCTATTGGTGGCCACCAAGCTCTCCAAACAAGGTTTTTTATTGAATAACACAAAACAAAACTATTACAGATACATTAAATAAAAGCTTGTGATAGGTATCGTCTACCAGCGGTCCGATTTTTTGATAATACCTTTGTATAACTTAATGATTAAATTAAAAATGTAGTGGCGCCACTATCACCCCTACTATTCGCCTTAAATAGAATCTCTCTCTTTCTAAAGCTTACCCCAAAGTTGGAAGCAGCAAATCTGTCCGAAGCAGAAACAGCAGACGAAGCTGTGGTGTGCGCGTAGTATGCATTGATGTTTGCAAGTAAAGTTGACATCACCGCTGGAACTCCCGCGCAGAGGTACTTCGTTGATAGGCAGTGAAAATGCCTGATAAACAATAAATAAACTCACAATACGAATAATATTATAAAGCCGGACTGTGAAATTTGAATTTTTGTGACTTAGAATCTCCAAAACTACTTATTTATTTATTTATTTAACAAAATCCACAGTCCTTATTCTACATAAACTTTAAAAACATTTATTCACAAAGAAAATTATACTAGTATTTACAATTGAAACAATTGAGCTAACTGTCGACTGTTGCAAACGGTCTACAGATAGCTCAACTGATCCATATCAACACCAGTCGGAAGTGTCCCCAAGACGCTGGCTGCATTGCCACGCTGTATGGCAACGCTGATACGCTGTGCCAGATATTCACCAGCTCTCGGGTCACGCGTCGCTTCGACCAGACGCTCAGATAGTTTTTTGAAAACCCGAAGAGCCTCGGTACCCCACGGACCTAGGGTCTCAACTCCAAGGGGAGCAAATGTGTAGGCTCTGTCGAGACCTGCATATTTGCGCCAAATACATAAACTTAAATTATGTGTATTTCTTACGACCAATAACGGATTTACATTTTATAGATGATAATTTTAAAACAGACAGTCAAATAGCAATTTTTTTTATTGGTTAAAAATCAAAACATAAGTACTATTACAAAGGTAGAGATATAGGCATATCATAAAAACTTAAAGTGAATAAAAATAATAATAAGTAATAAATAAAAAATTATAGGTAAATAAACTACATAACATAACAATAATATAAATACAAATGTGTAAGTGTACCCTACTTTCTACGCAGTGTCTTTTAAAATTTTAAAATTTACCCTTTTTAAAACCTCCCTTGCGTAAATATAATAGATCAGATGAGTCAAATCTCTTAAGCTCAGTACTCACATACGGTATTACTCGATAGTTTTACTCGAAGTCGAGTAAAAATCAACGTGTGGACCGCAAAACTCAGAGCTGGAAGGCTCGCACCCTGTGAGTTTTGCGGTCCACACGTTGATTTTTACTCGACTTCGAGTAAAACTATCGAGTAATACCGTATGTGAGTACTGAGCTTTATTATAAATTCTATGAACTCTGATAACTAGTGAATTTTGTACAGAACAGATCATAATGAAATTTCGCGTACATTTAGAACATAGTCAAACTTAGATAATAGGCTACTTATTATATCGAAAATACGCGTGCGAAGCCGCGGGCAGAAGCTAGTAAAACCAACAATAAAGAACCTGTGTGAATCGTACGCGAAAAAAACTTTTTCACGCCCTATGCTCGTAAAACGCACTTCATACGTCATGTAGCCGAACCGAAAGTAAGTGATTACCTATAGCCTTGTTAGCTAAAAGGGTGAAGGTTTTACTAAATTCTTACAAATTGAATGAGATCTCTTAGTGCAAGTCTCTTTGGTCAACATTTCTATACATATTTTAAGGTTACAAATTCAAACTCATTACTTCCCTAATTTTTATGAACATTACTTTCAAAGGAATAGATTAAATTTGGAACATCAAAATATATTGTGTGAATGTTTTGCCAAGGTGATTGTTAAATGTTTACATTCTGACACAAGCATGATGTAACATAAATACAATGTGAACTTTTGTCATTTTATCACCGAAGCATTGTAACAATTAAACTTTATACATTTTGACATCTACCCATTTGAACCCTTTAGACATTCCGTCACGTGAACAGCCATGTCCCGGAAGGATCCCTACAGTGAGATCTTCTCCGAAAATCGAACTAACCTCTGTTCAAAAGGCGGATTATAAAACGATTACGCAGAATCTACTCGCAGCAGCATTTATTCGCAGAAAGTGTGAAAGTAAAGTATTCTCCTCGTGCATAAAGCTGTCTTTGACTTGGGCGTGATTAAATCCCTCTCGGACTCCCTCGCTTCGCTCGTGAGTTATTCCAGAATCCAAAGTTGCGCTCGATATTCAAAGGCGCCCGTGACCTAAGACTTTGCTTAATGCCCTCGGTGCATCTACTATTACAATCTTAGCTGCCAGTATCCAAACGACTACCAGCTTTTACTGGCTAATGAAGGCTTGGTAGGCCAGCAGAGGCCGCACTTTTGTGATTTTTAAAATCATCTGAGACTTAGAAAATAGGGTTTAAAATTCTGAAAAAATTATAAATATTAGGTACTTAAGGATCTAATCTAGTCAAAGTCGCATTCAGTTACAAGATTTAATGAATTTCACTTGATAGAAAAAAATCCCAAAGTGACCCCTTTTTCTAATGTTTTTTCAATATTATGACTGCTAAGTACTAAGCTAAGTACAGATATGTTACTTTTTCTGTACTCAACCAAAGACACTTAGTATTTCTAAACAAATTCGCAGATTTTGACTTGATAAAATGATTTTCTCAATCACTGATGTTTAACAAATATAACTACAAAAAACACGAGCGCGGCGGCTTGGCAGGCGCGCGTTTTCCCTTACGCCTTCTAAAACAGGAATACCTGGCCATAAAGAAATCATTAAACGGAGAAGTCAGGTTTATCTGCCGTCCGATCGGATTATTCGACATAGTGAATGAGTGCACCTGTGCGCACACACTTGTGCTTTATAATATATCCTACGCACATGGTCTCCGTTGATATTGACCGCCGTAGCCAAAATTCGTATAGCATATTACCACCTTAAAAACAACAACGCCAGATTTTATGATGCCATAACTACAGGATCATTAAAAAATCCTTACCTCATAAATTACGTTATCAAAGTTAATTAATCAAGTTACCTACTCAATTTCCCATAATATTCTTGCTAAGTTTACATCTTCAAGATAAAGATATAAAACTGAATCTTTTCTTCTTGGTTAACGACTTTTTAACGAGTGCTATAGATAAGTACCTACTTATGATAAACCTAAGATAATATTTTAGGTTCCCTAGATATTCACTTAAGGTGGTTAGTGATGCTCGAAAACATCGGATTTTACAGAGTAGTCCGATTTCGATAATTCTTTTTTTACTGGAAAGGGTATACCCCGAAGGTGGTCCCATATAATTTGAAAAAAAAACTAAATTAAACTTGAATTTTAACTAGATGTCGCCACTAGAAGAATTTGAAGTAGGTTTATCGTTTTTTAAAACACGCCAAATTATTAACAATGCGTATACCCTTCTTTTATTTTATATTTATACTCAGAGAAAAACTCAGGATTATCCCTCTGTCTCCCGCCTCTGTTCATAAGCTAGGTTGAGTCTAGACTTAAAACTCTTATTTAATATCTTTAATAAAAATAGCATAGAGTGCGTAGGTACATCACGCGTAGAGATAAACCATTCTAAAAATGCAAGCCGAGTGTAGGTAGAGATAAACCATTCTAAAAATGCACGCCAGAATGCACGCCCCCTCCACTAAACGTCATACAATCGGCTTTCATTTTTAGAATGGTTTAACTCTATGACGTTTTTTTGAGTGGGCGTGCATTTATTACGGATGTAAGGGAAACTTCGAACCTCATTTGTGTTGAAAGAACACCAACGTTTCATCCCTTACATCCGTAATGAATTCGTCAAACTACGATAGTTTTTATTGTAAAAGAAGCGTACATTTTTAGAATGGTTAATCTCTACCTACGAGTACATAGAGCTACAGAGTGGTTGTAATGAATTGTCAAACTTGTCAAAAAAATCCTTTTAGATGTTTTTCAGACCTATGACTTATGTTTGTTCAAATGAACTATTCCTACTGACCGCTTAACCGCTCTAACTTGGATTAACTTGATGTAAAACAAAGTAGGTATTCTTACCTCTTAAGAAGCGTGATTTACTTCAAAGTAATCCGATTAACACAAACTATATCCTGTTTATCACTGATCGGTGTTAAATAGGTTAGTAAATTTTGCCTATGGTTTCGTTAGCGCGCTTTGCTTTACTTTGGTAGTTATAAATATATTCATATTCATATCATTTATTGTGTTTTTATGCATACAGGTATTTTTCTTAGGTGTAGGTACTCTTAGTCACTAAGACTACCTACACCTAAGAAAAATACCAAAAAATTTTTGGTAGTGGTTCCTAACCTTTTTGGTCTGGCTACCCTTCTGACCTATCAGGAAAACTGGTTTGACCCCCCTTTAAAATGTTATCAAAAAAACAACACAGTCATGCATACTTATAATAGCTTTTAATAAATAAAAAAAATTGCACAAAAATATATCATGACCTAATCACAATTTCTATGTAAGTGTGCCTAGGTAGAATTCTTAATTAATTAATGATACTTATTTGATGTGAAGGTGGAATTGTTTTATGTTCCGTTGATAGAAATAGTCATTGATACGGTTTCTAGCCTTTGTTTTTACTATCACAAGTTAAAATCCATTCACACATCTATAATGTGGTCGCAAAAGGTATTAACATTCTTAATGCCCTGTCTGCTATAATAGGATATTCAGCACCTACTTTTCGCTAAAATATACCGAGGTCATCATTTTGAAAATCCACTTTGAATGTGCTATTCTCGCGTAGTCTGAGAAATTTAACTTTGGCTACGATACTCCTTCATCATTAAAAATTTCATCAGTATCTATAAATATCAGTAGAAAATGGTCTTAATATCCAAGAATTGGACTGACGACGGCGGCAGTCCATGTCCGGTAAATATTGCTTCAGTGAGTCTACTACTGAAGATATATGGTGAATCACGTAATTTTCAAACGTGATTTTTTCAGATTCATCATTTACCAATTGCTCACACAGTTGTTTGAACGTCGACATATCGCCAACTTGAACTCTGCGTTGGTAAAGTTCCAATTTACGCAGAAAACTTGCAGCTTTATCCTGTATTGTCAAAATTTTCGTCATATTTCCTTGTAATGAGATATTCAGACTGTTAATGTCAATGAAAAAATCAGTTACAAATTATCAGGTACAAATTTTCTAATACCTACTAAAATTGCGGCATGATTACCCCCGAAGAATAGCTGTTTTACCCCCGGAGGGGTAATTACCCCCAGGTTAGGAACCACAGGGTTTTTATGCATTGTGTACCCACTAAGACTTAGTGGGTACACAATGCATAAAAACCCTGTCAATCTAACAAGAGCGAACTCTTGTAGATTGATAACTTTGACTACTTCATATTTATGGAATTAGATTATTTAGGAATGTCATTTTTAAAATAAGTACCTAGGAATTATAAAAATTATATACCCGGGTCTCCATCGCGAAAGGGTAATGGATGGAAATGGTAGGCGGGACGAGCTTCTTTCAATAGGTTTACATTTCTACCAACAAAGAGTTCTGTCTGTTGATTTCCACCGCAAAATGAGAGAGATAGAGAGAGAGAGATATGAATGATCAGAGCGACATTTCAACGGCTTAAAGTAAGTACTAACAGTAAATATTAATTATCAAATACTTACGTCATAGCCTGATAAATCGCCTCTATTCCATATCGCATCGCGAACTCATCAACGATCTCCTCAGGGTTCTCGTTGAAGTAGACCTTCCATGCATCGTCACCTCTCGCCGCTGGCAACGTTACCGCTCCCCCGTTCTCTTCGCATAGGTAGTGGAACAGGTTTTCGTGGAGGCAAGTGTACTGGAAAGAGAGGAATAGATAACACTTTATTGTACCATACTGAGACGGAAAACTATACGTACCGAAGACAGAAATCAAAAATATCACTTTATTTCCGTGTCAGTGTATAATTTGACCTTTTCTAAGTGTACATTTATTTTATTTATGGAAATAAAGAGTTTTTGATTTGATTTGAGAAATTAATGCTTAGAGTAGAAGAAGTTAGTTAGTGAGTTTTGCCTACACGTTAGTTGCGGGCAAATATTCTATTTTAAATCAGACCTCATATTGGTCGAAGTCAAGATTCATTGGGATTCGATCAATGTCAGGACTTTTGGTACATTTTTGGTTGACAACGGGAGAGAAAGGCGATTTTGAAATTTTTTTTATGCGTCCCGCGGCTTTGAAATCTTTCTAACTTGGTTAGAAGGTCTAAGCTTTCTAAGCAAAAATCTGCTTTCTAAGCAAAAGTCTTGTGACATAAGAAGACAGCGTTTTCTGTGCAAATTTCTTTTACTAGGATGTACAGAAGTACCTCCTAGTTTGTAATTTTTTCAACATTTTTCGTACTAAAGTCAATTAAAACGGGATATTTACCATGATTTCAGTTTTGATCTTTCCATTATTTTGACACAGTTTCATGCGCCATGATCACGAAATAACTGAATCATGGTAAATATCCCATTGTGACTTTAGTATTAATAACCATGATGAATTTAAAAGTTTTACTTTTTGTATTCTGTACCTGAGTCAATTAGCAGTAAATAAAACGGAAATTTAAAAGTTGCTAACCTCTAACTTGTCACTGACTCACTCGTCCCAATTATGGATGATATTGGTCAAGACTACAATTAAGGTCTAATAGGTCATGAAACTCAACAAGCGATCTCTAAAAGAGGAGTTATGCGAATAAGAAACCGAAGCCTTTGAATGAAATCCAATAAATTGTCTTAAACAAAAGGCGTCCGGCCGTTTGCTTATCAAGTTAAAGCGATTAGTACTACGGTAGAGTCGGCATAAAAGGTGGTCGAGGTATTTTGAAACTAAATCGAGATTCTAGGCAACTCTAGTCAGACAGAAGTGTGTTAAGTTTTTGTTATTATATTATAGTTTTTGTTATTACACTCACACTTAGGGTAATTTGTAAGAAATCAAATAAGAGTAATATCCCAAAAAAGTTCGAATTCGACGGGACTTAAGCCCGCATCCTTGACTCAGTATGGGAATTTGCTAACCAACTATACCACGCGCTAACGGCGCTCGGGTACGAAGGAATTCCCAAAGTTTTCTGACTCCTACGTCACTTGACCTCGTGGAGTAGTTGGTTAGTAGATTCCCGTACTAAGGGATTGTTGCAGGTTCAAGTCCTATCGAAGTCGATACATTTTTGAGATATTATTTGATTTCTTTTTTATATAATTATATCGATCCAAATCAACAGCCAATACTAGTCCACTGCTGGACATAATATGCCTCACTTGATATGCGCCTTACTGACTTTTCTCTGACCTAAACCTCGTTCTTTTTTTTTAATCTAACAGACTGGCGAACCTGTCAATGCTAAACATCTTTATATTTATTCCGAATAAAAAAGTGTCAAAAGAGTCTTAACTCAAGTTGGCTTGTCGAGCAAAACTTCTACTCTATTGTTCGAACTACTCAGTAAATTTATAATAGATTGTATGTATAGTTAATTATTCATACCTTAGCTACTTTTGTTGCTATCTCTACAAAACAGGTGATTTACGATTCGCAGTTATAGGTTGGCAAACAGGATTAATAGTTTACTTCATTTATATCATTGAACCGGTCAAATAGGTCGATAACACTGTCAACAATGACATAGGCCAAGGTTGTAACGAGTTTGTAGAACAAAGCGATTAAGTGATTAAACATTTAAGGTTTTCTGTCATGTTTCATAGCTTAAACGTTTCAGAAAAGGCGAAAACAACGGTTTTAAAACCAGCTATGGCAATCACTTTTAATGGTCCATTTACATATTTCTTGATGAAGCTGTGTGGATTTTTCAGAAATATAAGTATTATTTTTATATTAGTAGAGTCAAGCTTTGGGTTTTCAAATTAGCCATCACAAAGCTCATTTGCGATGGTTCGGCCAACAAGTGTCGGGCCAAAAAAGGGGATTTCTTTTTTCTTTCGGCCAAAAAGGTACTTTTACACCAGTTATTTAAATATATATAGATAGATTATAATCTACATCTAACTAATCATTTTATCGGGTGTAAATCGCGTACCTTTTGTTATCATTTCCTTTACGTTTCTACCGCGTTACAGCGATCGTGGTCACGAGGAGACTCAATCTAAATTTGTTAAAATTATTTTAGTTATGGTGGAGTTAAGAAACTCACACACGTACGTACCTACTTGAACTCAGAAAACATGAGTTATTAATATTCCCAACGTCTCACGGACTATTCCCAGCGTCTTACGAGAGTAACACATATTCCCAACGTCTCACGAAAGTAGCGCATATTCCCAGCGTCTCACGAAAGTAGCACATATTCCCAGCGTCTCACGAAAGTAGCACATATTCCCAAAGTCTCCCACATGTCTATTCCCAGCGTCTTACGAGAGTAACACATATTCCCAACGTCTCACGAAAGTAGCGCATATTCCCAGCGTCTCACGAAAGTAGCACATATTCCCAAAGTCTCTCACATGTCTATTCCCAGCGTCTTACGAGAGTAACACATATTTCCAACGTCTCACGAAAGTAGCGCATATTCCCAAAGTCTCACGCATGTCTATTCCCAGCGTCTCACGAGAGTAGCACATATTCCCAACGTCTCACGAGAGTCCGAGCATCGTGATTTACAATCTACATCATCTATTAATTTGACTTTTACAAGTACTATCTATTCTCAATAGATAAGAGGGATGTGTCTATTTGACATCAGTAACGAATCGTGATCGGGACATCTCCTATTGTATGGGATTCCTTACAAAAAAGCACAATTTTCAATTAAACAATTATGTACCCCTTCAGGATATTTTGCCCTCAATACCTGTCCGTGACTGAATTACACCTATTGAAAGTAAATTATTAAAAGTGGTCAAACGATCCGACTTCATTCGTCAACAGCGTTCGTTTTACAAATACGACCTCCTGGAATCGCATAATTGCTTAGGAAATAGAAGGTGACTGAATTGTAACCCAATTGGTATCTTATTACCTTGATGTAGAATCTCAACTAGATTAATTGTTTAAGGTGAGCTTTAAGTAGGTTTTGCGTTCACGGCTACCCATTTAAGTGATGGTGAATTTATATTGCAAACCAAAATCTACCCGCGACATCGTCGTGCGCGTTGTTTCTATGGAAACGGTCAAAGTTATTTCTGGATAGAAATAACTTTAAATTTTTTCATGGGAACTGATTTATGGGATAGAAAGTATGTTGTATTTCTGTTCTATATATATATAATATCAAAAGTCTAAAGGTAATTTGTATCCCATGGGAACTGATTATGGGCTAAAAAGTAGCCTATGTTCGATTCCAGGATTAGAATTACCTGAATGCAAAATTTCAGTCCGATCTGTTCAGTAGTTTTGGCGTGAAGAGGTAACAAAGATCCATCCATCCTATCCATCCAAACTTTCACATTTATAATATTAGTGTGACTCACCCCTAATTTTACACTCCTTTTTGGGCAGTCGTGTAAAAGTGGCCTATTTAAGTAAATTACACGCTTTGTTTCGTCGTAAATAGCACCCATTCATTTTGACAAGACGAGCAATATTTTCATCCAAACAGCCCGTTATACAAAGTTGAGCGAATTAAAAACTTTTTAGATATGCTTGTGTTTTATTTCAATACACAAAACCAAACACACGGGGGAAGTCGCTTAGCAAACTGGAAATAAATCGAAACTGGAAATTTAATGGACTCGACTGACGGTGATAGATAGGTATTCATTTATGGGATAGTGTGTGATGTGAAGTACCTAGTAACTGGATATTTACCATGATTTGTGTTATTTGGAATTTTCCAATATTTCAGCACAGTTGCATGATATCATATGGATTACAAAAAGTGCTGAGACGTAATGAAATACTGATAGGTCATTGCGCGTATGCGTCGTTCCGCGTTTAGGTCCAAATACTTATGTGTTAATATGCGATTTCATCTTATAGCGAAGATTTTTTTTCAATTATTGATCATTATGCATCAGAACCGAAGTAAAATTGTTTTTTTGTTTTAATTTTCCCATAAACATAACCGCACGTACGGGACATTTTCACTCCGGAGCCTACGAAACACAAAACGTCACGTGAGAGTGAGTTTTATTGGCAAATAAACCGATCTACCTTCATCCTTTGTCTAAAAACTTACTCGCTTACTTTATTTATTCTGTCAGCGTGCCGCAACTAAACTCAAAGTAACACAAATCATGGTAAATATCCCGTTATAAATAACTTGAGAGTGAATAACCATGTTTGTTATAAAAGATATATCACACAAAGTAACCGAGGTATTTCGAGTTGTGTGTAGTTTTATAATTCCCGAAGTTAAGTGACGAAGGTAGTTCTGCGAAGAGTGTAGTTGTAAGTACAAATTGCGATAGGTTTGTTTCAAATCAGTAATGTCAATAAAAAAAAAAAAAAAAAATATGCTGGACACACAGCATTATCTAGCCCCAAGCTAAGCAGAGCTTGTGTTATGGGTACTAGATAACTGATATACATAATACAATACACTACAAAGATAGATATTTTTTATTATACATAGAAAACATCCAGAACGCCCTGGACAAATGTCTGCAGATCGTACAAACATTTGTCCCGCAGCGGGAATCGAACCCGCAACCTCCTGCGTCGCAGGCAGACCTTCGCCCGCTGCGCCACAGAGGTCGTCAATAAAGAGAATCAGTTCAAAATATCACTTAAATTTATAACAATCAAGTTGGCTTGTCGTTCATGAAACTGTTATGATCCTTTAAATTTTTCATATCTTGGAAATTAGTTTTAAAGTTAAAGAGTAGACGAGAAAAGTAGAACAAACAGATAGGAGTAATACTATTTGCAAAGGAGAAGGAGAGAGAGAAGTTGTATTAGTAAAGCACCGTCATAAATGTAGGCAAATTTGCGTATTCTCGTTATCTCGATCGTTCAGTACCCTTACAGCAAATACAACCTTTTACTTGTAAAAACAAACCCCACGACGGCTTTTGTTCTTGTATATGGGAAATCGCAAAAATCCAATTTGTTTCTTCAAATAAGCAACCATCTACTTATTCCAATAACTTGAGCTTGTAGGATTATCTTACTTTTCAAAGTTAATGGTGGATTTGGGAAGATCAGCTTTTTATGCGATGCTGATGTTTTTTTGATGTGATTTAGAACCGAGTTTGTTTGATTCATGTTTTTCACTAATTCTGGAACAACCAACTGAGGTCTTATTTTGAAACACAACACACGAACAACCTTACCACCAAGTTGTTTCAGCCATGTCACCAACCTTGCAAGAACGGTTCCGCCGTCGTCTTTTATACAATCCATCAACTTCATTATTCGTATTTCAGAGTATACCTCCAGAACTCATACCATACGTACATAATATACACCATACATACACTAAATATTGACGATAAAGGTCTATATTTAGGTCCGAGTGCGATGCTAGCTGGCAAGAGACAGCTCAGAAGGAAGATGCCTGGAGAAGTCTCTAGCGGAAGCCAAAATACTCTTTGATTCATTGAGCCACAGCAATATGTCGGAATTGAATTAATTCAGTGTGTGACAGAGACAAACATCTAAAATATTTCACCTTTAAAATACTCTATGTACTCTAGTGGTAGAAAGATTGATAGCACTCAAAGTGCCAGCACGTCTTGGCTAACAGACAAAACGACAAATAAATTCAGAAAGTATTAAATCTGACACGATTCCAATAAAAGAGAGCTTCAGATCAGAGATCAAACCAATTAATCAGAAAACCGCAGTCAATTGCAAAGATCGTATAAATTCAGTCTTTTAAGTCAGTTTTCTCAGAAGATGGATTGCGGGTATAAATCTTGTGATGTCAATAAAGGTCTAGTCTGTCAAGATCGATTCCGATGACACTTTGAGTACCTATATATTTACTCGCATGGTTTGATAAAATTTTGTTTTGGCAAGTTCTCTCGTTTAGACAAACGTGGATTGAATGGTGCCTAATGAAATCTATACACGCCATAACGTACCATATTCTACGTGTCATTCAATTTGTTGCTGGAAATGAATTTAAATAATTTGATTTTTTAAATTATTTGTTAGTGGTTATGGTTCTAGAGAAGAATGTCTGCTAAGAATATTCGACGACTTCTGTGGCGCAGCGGCGGAATTTATCCTGAATCATTGCATTACCTACTTGGTTCTTAATCTCTTTTGTTTTCCTAATACTGACTCGACACTTTGGACTGGTATTGATATGGATCAGTTGAGCTACCTGTAAATAGTTTGCAACAATCTGTAGTTAGCTCAATTGTTTCAAATGAAAATATCAGTTTTAATTTATTTCTATTATTTGATTGTAATTTTCTTTGTGAATAAAGATTACGTTTCTCCTAATACTTAATTTACGATGTTTTTATGTTTATTCCAAACTTTCATTTAGGATAAGTAAGACCCATAAATCTCTATCGGATTTTGATTTATTTTATTATCTGGATGGATGAATTATGTATTATTTTTTGTATATATCTCGGTCACATTGTCGGTCAATGACAGGTATACTTCACACTAATCATCGAAATGCGAAGGTTTGGTAGTTTTAGCCCTCGAATAACTTATTATTCCATTAATCAGTTTCCATGGGATATACATAACCTTTAAACGTTTCTATAAGCAACGCGTGCGAAGCCGCAGGCATAAACAAGTGGATTATATAATTCTGTGCTTAAATAATGCCTTCATAATACTCGACATTTTGACTTGGTAATTTAATGCAAAAAAAAAAATAGGCCTTTATTGCTGAAACTTTACATAATTATTTTTTATATTATTCGTAAATCCTAGTTTTATTTTTTCCAGCGTTTCCTTCAACATTTTTTTAAGGTTTTCCACATTCAGTCCTTTTTCTTGGGTTTTCGCAATGATCTTGTGTTCAAAGTTGTCCGATGCTGTTCTATTTGTTTTTTTTTTTTACCTAACTTTTAAGTAAAAACAATAAAAAAATGTAAATCCTTGTGGGAAAAAGACAGGAAAAGTTAGTCAACAGAAAAACGAAAACGAGACTTTTTTATTTTATAAGTACTTTACAGTAGTATCTATCCGGAATGATAATCCACTCAAAGTCTTATAACGGAGTTTTTACACGACTTGCCGTTTTTCCCAACCAAACTTTTTGTTTCATAATTGTTTTTTCTGAGCTTCCATCGGAGCGTAGCAAAGAGCTGAGTAATAGCCGTCAATTTTAGGACTTGAGGAAAACATTTATAAAAATATCTCGAAGAAAACCTTCGACATAAAATAAAGAAGCTTGGAATAAACGTGGATATGAAAAACATCCTTTTGGGCGTGTTTCCTTCAAAAATCTTCACATTTCCTTAAACAATTATGTACACCTTCAGGATATTTTGCCCTCAACACCTGTATTGTCCGTGACTGAATTACACCTATTGAAAGAAATTTACTAAGAGTGGTCAAACGACCCGACGTCATCCGTCAACTACGTTCGTACAAAGAAGACCTCCTGGAATTGCATAATTGCTTAGGAAATAGAAAGTGACTGAATTGTAGCCAGTATATTATTACCTTGATGTAGAGTCTCAACTAGATTAATTGTTTATGGTTACTCACTGAGTTAGAACACTGCATGTGAACGTTTAAGCTTAATATTTTGTAATTTAAACAAAAATGTCATTTTAGAAAATGTATTTACGTCAAAGACTTAGGTATATTTAG
This sequence comes from Eupithecia subfuscata, assembly GCA_963564075.1. NCBI lineage: Eukaryota > Metazoa > Arthropoda > Insecta > Lepidoptera > Geometridae > Eupithecia > Eupithecia subfuscata. The sequence continues at coordinate 10,587,522 of OY751112.1, read as the reverse complement.
TTTAACTTTGCTTTGAAGCTATATTTTAGATTTAGTGATAGTCAACTTCTGACAAACTAATAAAATGTAAATCCTTTATTGGCTGTAGGTAAGATAGTATACGTTTCATTAAGTTTTTGTCTAAGAGCTGTGGATTTTGTTACTGAATAAATAAATAAATGGTGAGCTTTAAGTAGGTTTTGCGTTCACGGCTACCCAGTTAAGTGATGGTGAATTTATATTGCAAACCAAAACCTGCCCGCGGCATCTTCGCGCGCGTTGTTTCTATGGAAATGGTCAAAGTTATTTCTGGATATAAATAACTTTAAATTTTTTCATGGGAACTGATTTATGGGATAGAAAGTATGTTTTATTTCCGGTCTAGATCTATACATGAGATACTATGCGGTGGAAGTGAAACAACCCCTAATTATTCTATAAACAAGACTCAAGTTTGCAGGCTCTATGTAACCTCAAGCAGGAACTAAATCTAGATAGCATTTGTTCGTTCAATTGCGAATAGACGTGCATATTTATAGGAGTAGCAGGTGGCCGAGGCAATATGAGACCATAAATATCTAGAGGAAATTGTCTATGCACGTGCTTGTGTGAATCATTATAAATGAGATGCGGATTTAAAGTATGGAAAAATATGCCATTTTAAAATGAATAAGGCTTCGGCTTTGTTTTTCTCAAGTAGTACTTAGAAAAGAGCCTCTCAAATGTTATTCACTGCTTGTTTCTGTTTTGTGTGCAGCAGTGCTCAGGGATAATTTGCTTTAATGAGCGTCAAACTTTTGATACCTATAATACCTATAGTATTTACCGAGGCTGACAAAGCGCCTACTAAACCTAAACAGAATGGACCAGCGTATCCTGGTAGGAACACTAACAGGACACTGTCCACTAAACAAACACCTATTTACCATCGGAGCGACGGATAGCCCTCTCTGCAGAGGGTGCCTTAGCGACGACGAATCAGCTGCCCACGTAGTCCTGGAATGCGAGGGAGTAACAGCACAACGAACAGAAATCCTCAACTTGCCGAGGTCACTCCGCGAAGCCTGTGAAGATCCCAGGAAGATTCTGCGCTTCTGCACGGAGTTAAGCTGGCTATGCTAGCAAATGAGACGCATAATGGACCAAATACGAGTCCTAATGCGGAAACAAGAGTACTTCTACCAAGACCAAGACCGAGTAGTATTACTTCTTCAACATCATCATTATCAGGCCAACTGCCTCGTTGGTCTAGCGGTCAGCTTGTTCAACCGCAGATTATGAGGTCCTGGGTTCAAATCCCGGGTCGGGTGATAGTTGTTATTGGGGTTTTTCTAGCAAGAAAAAATCACAGTAGCAGCCCGGAGTCGGAAAGTTGGCGGTGCCTCGGAAAGCACATTAAGCCGTTGGTCCTGCGCTTGATCTCTACCCGGTCGTGTCGGTCAGCCGTTCCATCGGATTATGAGAGTGAGGGAATAGAGAGTGCACCTGTGTTTGCGCACACACTTGTGCACTAATATGTCCTTTAATATGTCCTGCGTATCTGGCTAGTCTACGATGAGATTGGCCGCCGTGGTCGCAATTCGGCTAGGAGGACATTACTATAATCCTACTAATATTATAAATGCGAAAGTTTGTGTGAATGTTTGTAAGCACGTATCTCCGGAACTTCTTAACCGATTTAGATGAAATTTGGTGGGCAGATAGATTAGGTTGTAGAAAAACACACAAGTTTATCAAATTTTTAATAAATAACCTATACGTGATTTATAAGGGTGGTAAAGTTTCAATTGAAAATTATTATTCCTTAGTTCGATTCACTCAAAACTCGGTATAAATCACATCACACTAATAATATAAATGCGAAAGTTTGGATGGATGTATAGATGGATGGATGTTTGTTACTTCTTTACGCCAAAACTACTGAATGGATCGGGCTGAAATTTTGCATGCAGATAGTTCTAGGAGGTCTACTTTTTATCCCATAAATCAGTTCCTATGGGATAGAAATAACCTCAACAACGCGTGCGAAGCCACGGGCAGAAGCTAGTAAACTATAAAGTAAATAATAAATCACGTATTATTTTTAAAAAGCTACCCCTAAGGCGATCAACAGACTGCCACGCACCACGCTACATCTTGCGTGAATGCGTGTTCTAACGTTGTTTGTTAGTATCTCCGTTTGTATAGAAAACACGCCCAGTCCAACACACAGAAAATGGATCCACGCGCGTTCACGCAGATCACGGCCGCCGTGAATCCACAAAACGCAACTACGCGCGTTAGTGCGTAAAAAACCCGCACAATGATGCAGATCTGCACTCCCGCAAGTACGCGCGTAGGTGCGTAAAAAACCCGCACGATGATGCAGATGTGCACTCCCGCAAGTACGCGCTTAGGTGCGTAAAAAACCCGCACGATGATGGAGATCTGCACTCCCGCTAGTACGTGTGTAGGTGCGTCGACACGCAAGATGCAGCGTGGTGCGTGGCAATGTGTTAAGCGCCTAAGGGGTGTGCAAAAAAGCTCTGAAATTTCCACGCGGGCGAAGCCGCGGGGCGCAGCTAACCATAACCCCTCGGTGACCACCTACCCGAGAGGAGTAAATCTAAAATCAGCGCCGCATATTCCTGGCATGCAGCATAATGCTGAATCTTTAAGTTTAATTCTAGCTTAGGTCAAGTAATAGGCAATAGCAATATTTTTTTTTTACTTATTTTTAATTAGCTAGTAACCTTATAAAGCAGGTATTTACTAGGTAGTTAGTTGCTCTTCAGCACACTTGCACACGTCTCCCTTCAAACGAGGAAAGTATCCTACTTAGCCTAGTAATCTTAGTAATCCTAGAAATCATAATCATCTCCCCATCTATAATAAATCATGTATAATAAAAAATATCTATCTATGTAGTGTATATCAGTTACCCATAACACAAGCTCTGCTTAGCTTGGGGCTAGACAATGCTGTGTGAATTTGTCCAGCATTATTTATTTATTTATCTTTGAAATTGTCTACCTCGATTTCTTTAACTATCTCCCGGGTACCATTCCGTTATTAATTCTGTCCATTTCTCTTTCTCTTCGTAGATGAAATACTTACTAGATCACACAAATATCACAGTAATATTACAAATGCGAAAGTTTGGATGGATGGAGGGATGTTTGTTACCTCTTCACGCCAAAACTAATGAACGGATCAGGCTGAAATTTTGCATAGATATAGCTCTAAACCTGGAATCAAACATAGGCTACCTTTTATCCCACAAAACAGTTCCCATGGGATAGAAAGAACCTATAAACATTTCCACAGAAAAAAACGCTTGCAAAGCTGAAGAAACTTGTAATTAAATAAGTTCATTGCTAAAGCCAATTCAACCAGAATATCTACCTATAACAATTCGGCCTATGCCCATAGACCTAACTTTCGTAACTCGTTTAGGGCGGTGTAGAGCCCACTTAATTAAAGGTCTCCACCCATAAATCAAGGAAAGATAAATTAGTTTAAATGGGACCCACCCACCTGATATGGGTGTACAAAATGTACAAATTGGGTACTACTAAATTTATAGAGTAACCTTTATCGAAATATAACACACTTGCATTCGAGGTAAAACCAACAAACTCTACATGCTTTTGAAAAGGTTTAAAATGACCTGTAGTACGATGGTTCAAATCCGTGCCATTAGCCAGCGACTGATGCAAACATTCTGGTTTTTTTGTTGGTTCGGATTGGAATCATTAGCCGTCAAAGGATTAAAAAGGCAAAAGTATATAAGAAGTTTTGTTACTTTTTCATGAAAAAACTATATAACATATCGGGTTGGAATAATTGATTCCACGTAGTTGGCAACACAGTAGAAAAGGAAGCCTCCCCCTGGTAAGCGCCTTATTGACTTTTATCTCATGGGTGGTAATGCCCATAATCCCCACGATCGGCATGCGGTTTGGGGATCGCAGTTTGATGGTAGAATTGTTCTTCAGGGGGCGCTGCTGCCCGCTCCCGGTTGAAGATATCCCTTAGTCGCCTCTTACGATACCCGCGGGAAGAATGGGGGCCGGCAAATTCTAAGCCGGCACTACACAGCTAACATTATCAAATCAGTTCCCTTATTACGAATTAACCAACCTCGTCAGTCAATTCGTTAACAAAAGCCGTCATTAATCGATATTCGGAAATGAATAGACAGAATCCTAAAATTAGTGGCTCAGCATCGATTTATTAACCTTTTGCATTACGCATGAGAACTCAATGGGTAATCTGTAGGTCTAGTATGAGTTTCCGAATAAGAATTCTTTTATTTTTTGTAAAGGCGACCCTTCACGGACATAGGCAGAATTGTATCGAACCCAAAGAACTTGTAGGTACGGCCGTACAGCTAGAATGCGCAATTGCGCCAAAAAATAGTCCGAGCGAAATAGCAAGTACTCAGGCAATGCATCCCAATCTACAAGGTAATTTTGAGTAATTCGTGAGATACGTCATAATCTCAGAGGGAACTTCAAATAATTTTTCGTGCAGCAAAATGTAACTTGTGTGACAGGGACACCATGCCTGTATGCAAACCTCTCCGTCTGGTAATGGTTTGCTTTTACAAATTCGAAGCTTTTGCTCATGCAAAAGTTTCAAATTTGTTTTTGCATGCTTCAAATTTGTAAAGCAAACCAGGTTAAGGTCGGTTGTTGAGTCCACCTTTCATCGAGTACTCAGTCCAGTTGTACGTAAGCACTTACCACCTCCCTGGTCGAACGAGACGCAGAGCCATTCAACAAGAAGTTGAAGATGACAAAAGTTTTTTAGTACGTTTTTGTCAGTTAACTACCGCTTAACTACTACTTGTCAAAGTTGGCACTCGAGCTGCCCAAATACAACAAAACTTTCTTCATTCGAAAACTATAATTGAGTTTGCATAAAACTATTGGATCGCCGTCATTCTAAGAAAAGTTCCTCTCAGTATCTGGTATGGACGGAGACAAGGAGCTAAATTATATGGAAGAAAAAGAAAAAGTAAACCTTAAAAGTTTTCGTAATCTACAATCGCCTATGGGGATGCCTATGTCCTGTTCATGTATGGGTACTAGATGACTGATATACATAATATAATACATTACATAGATAGATATTTTTTAATATACATAGAAACGACCAGAACACCCGGAACAAATATTTGTAGATCGTACAAACATTTGTCTCAAGGCGGGAAACGATTAATGAGGCTGATATGTGTGTAAAACTCATACTAAGGCTTCTGTACCTAGATGATTTAGGGTAATGGGTACAAAAGGGTACTAAGTATTGAATCATGTAGATAGGCTGCCGTTTTATAAAGGAAAGGGCTCGTATGAGTTACCTCGACGTTTAATGAGGTGGATGATACCTAGGGCTGTCACCATTAAATATTTTTTAAATATTGAGTCGCTTCATAAGGTAGAAAAACGAAAAATTCGATTAACCTAGTTAACATACACAGGTAAATAGACAAATAAACTCTTCTATCAACACTATATTATTCATTATGAATGTAAGCGGGTTAACTACGAACCTATTTTGTGTTTTTATAGTAAAAAAAACTATATTATTCATATAGAATTCTCGATCTATTCTACCTAAATCTGTTAAAACGGCAATTGAATTCGCTTCGGGGGTAGCTAATAGATCGAGCAACTGTTTTTTTACAGTCAGGGGAGAAATATTCAATTCATCGTCTTAGGAACCTAATAAATGATGCTGGATAATTCACACAGCATTATCTAGCCACAAGCTAAGCAGCATCTATAAATATCAAAGTTGTATGTAAAAGATAAGCTCTCTTTGAAGCTGCGAGGCCTCGATTACCCTTTGTAGAGGTAGATAAACGAATATTAGCTAAGGAAGAGATGAGATGAATGGGCACGCTTTGGTTGAATTAGTCGGCTCGTCATAGCTACCTACGAATTTGTTTTGTTATTAAAGCCAGGGGATTTTCCAATAAGGCTTGTAAAGTAGGAAGATTTTCATAGAATCTCTTCCTTAACGTTTTTGTTATTAAAGTGCGTAAGTCCTCACACTCTGGGTATTTTCTAAGAAATCAAATAATATCGCAAAAATTTTCCACTTCGATGCACTATAATAACAAGAACCTTAGAATTGAGCAACGCGACACTTCTCGTCAAACGAACTAAATGTAACTTAAGTCTTTGAACAGGATTGAATATACTTTTGTCGATAACTTCAATTGACACATTATACAAAATGAACCTTGACGCCTACGTAATAAAGAACACTACACGTACTGTTGAAGGAACGATGACGTAACAACTAGATTTCTCGAACTTCAAACCGTCGATCACCATAGACAACCTTTAGTAAAAAAGGTTTGTTCATTCCAAATCGAATGAGACATAGACTTCAAGCCAAAGTGTCCCATATAATTTAGAAATAAGGTTAAAATTTAGCCCGTTCCATTCAGTAGTTTTGTCGTGAAGAGGTAACCAACATCCAAAAATGTGATTAAAAGGTACGCTTTTATTAATTTTGTTGTTTTCGAAATGGTAAAAATGCCTTTTGAATTGAATTTAAATGTTATATTGATTCCCGTTTTGAGACTAATTTTCCACCAGATCGAGGACAAAGTTATGCTACGCAACTATGTGACAGAGTCCATACGCGTCTTAACACTTTCATATGCCGATGACGCACATGTCCAATTGTCCAGGTAGACCAGCGTATACCTGCGGCGCGCATCTTCCGCAGTGGTGGGCAGAGAAGGGGTTATTAAGCTATGCCTCGATAGTATAATCGGTACAGCGGGTCATTCATAGTTCTAAGAAATCAAATAATATCCCGAATTCTTTTTCACTTCGACGGGACTTGATCCCGCATAGGTAGTTCATAGTTTGCATCTTTAGCTCGGGTCCCCGTATAAAACACATAGGTTCGTAACCAGAGCCAAGCTATAAAAATCGGACGATCCTAATACCTGAAGAAATAGCTCATCTAGTTTATCTCTATGTACTTTGGAACCGACTACGAAATTATGGATTCTTTTGATTTCTATAGAGAATGAATGATTAATTTCGGATGTAAACGGGTTAACAACGAACCTTATTTGTGTTAGAAGAACACCAACGTTTCATCTTAACGAGGGACATCTTCAGGGTGAGTGCGGTTCTAGATCCGTAATCCGTAATGTATTCGTCAAACTACGATAGTTTATAAAAAATGAATGATTTTTATTTCCGAAGCACTATTATTTGTTTTGCAAAACTTGTAAAACCGTGAAAATATAAACGAATTCTAAGGCAGTTTTTAATTTTATCAACCACTTGTTAATAACATAGACAACTCAGACAATTGTAAACCCACAAATCTAATAGGAATATTAGTCCAGCTAATTATCATATTGACGCTGGAACTCGGATGATCCGGATCGTGACCGGAACCGGAACAGCGAATAGCTTTAAATCAATCCAACGTCACACAGTCCCAGACTAATTAACCCTCGATGCAGTCACTGTCCGGAAAATAAATGCCGGAGACTTTGATACTCTTTTTAACCCTTAACGCAAGAGTTGAGGTATTTTATGTATTCTGCTTTGGGGCTGAATGATTATTTAACCACCCTGACACTCTCTTCCGTGCAATAACGAACGCATATGTATATGTAAGTATTTATGTATATGTGGCTACTAATGTTCATTAGAATGCGGGTTAGCCCGCCTCGAGTCGTTGGCTTAAGCACGTAATGCCTGACGTTGCAATTTAGCTCTAATTATCTTCGTATTAGGGTTGAACCTAACCAGTCATTATCCTTAGCTCAGATGTTTTTTAATTAACTTTTTAGGAGGTGAAATATTTTATTCGTCTGCTTTAAGTTATTTTGGTAAAATCCCAATATATTTTAATTTACTTCAATTTCACTATCTTATCTTTCTAACACGATTATTAGGTACTTGCACACGCGCTTTTCCTGGGTAAAAAGTAATTTACTTTTTTATAGTCACTAGATCTACATCTGGCCATAATCTCACAAGGTGGAAAGTTAAGCCGACGATGTCATTGTCCGGGATACAATTTCGTTCACATACCTACAAAATTTTTGAACGAACTTTACTACTATACAATATTTTTGAACGCTAAATTACATCAAGATCCAATCAGACGTGAAAAGGCGTCAAAAACAGAGCTGACAGGCACAGAGACGGACAGACAAAAAAAAACAGAAAGAGTTACTTGCAATAAATAATTGTTGTTGCAAAGATGAAAGCGATTCTACATAAAAGTAAATTACATAACTCTTTTAACAGTTTCCTTAATGCTTTGTGGTATTAAAACCTGTGCGTCACACCCCTATGGCCTTAGATACCTGAATCCAATTTGTAACTAACTCAGTGGGCACATACATATTATAAACTACCTCATCTGTATTCTATGTTAAACCAGCTCGTTGTAGCAACCACAAGTAGTCTAGTAATAGATAACTTGCGTCTAGATTTCCAACTTTATCTAACGGTAGCTTAACAAAAAATTCTAACCTAATCGTATTGTTAACGTTCACTGCCTTACGGGTATTGCCTTTGTGCATGCAATGTGTAAAGGTCGCGAAAAATCTCTGAATTAGATAGCGCAGGCTCGTTCATTAGTCCTTAGGATAGGCCTATAAAATAAATAAATAAATAAGGCGTCTGTCCAGCCGTGGACAACCATCAGCTGAGATGATGATGTACGTCAAAAAGTCTCTTGGTTGCCTATCTTACCCCTAACCACATTTAAAAAGCACCGCTCTCACAGTTCAAAAATTAGCACGCGGTAAGCAAGCTTACGTTTAGCAATGGACCAATATTAGGCTTTTGAAAGTTGAAAGAGAGAGAAGCGAGCTTGCCGCAACCTAACTCGTTGATTAACGTCTTGCTTTGAGCCCCTAATAGTCACTTGCCCACTCCTCATCTTAATGACTCATTAGAAAATATTAACCTTAAATCATCAAACAAGCTCAAAGTCTAAAGTTCAAGCGATCAATGTTATAAGGCAAGCAGACATAAATTAGGTCAGGTACAGGCGTGCGTAGTAACGTCAAACCAACTCCATTTTCAAGTGTCAAACTTGGTTGTGCCCTCGCTCATACAAAATTCAGGGAATCAATGAGAAGTGAGGGGAAGTGAGCCACATTGGGACACAATGTCAGCCTGATTTACGCACGATGGATGTTGGTACGGTGGCCTGGTTGGGTTTGGTACTTGTGTTAAAACAAACAAAAAATTTAAATCAACGCTCGCTTGTGAGTCCATGGATATTATGTACTTAGATGATACTATTAACATTCTTTCTGTTCTTAGCAAATGGCTGACAATGGTCGCAAAACTATGTGCTAGCCTACATGTAGAACGCAAAATTAACAACAGAAAAAAGTACAACCAATAACTATCTGAGTTTTACAACGAAAGTCGAATATAATGACCCTTTGTATTTTGTTTTAAATAAAACGAAAAAACGAACCGATGAAAACAGAAGCCATACCGAATGTACCTTGCTAATTGAATTTGAACATTTTATCAGACTGCCATCCGCATATTATCTGAATGTAATTGAAACATCATATTTCCATACGAGTGCGTTCACAATCTATTATTTATTTTGTCATGCCGCTGATTTATGGCCTCGCCTAGTCACTAATATAAGATCAAATTGTATGATTCCATTAGATAAAAATACTGAAATATATTTTATAGAACGTGCTTGAAGGATATGTAGTGGCGTACATTGTTAGTTGATCCCTATGTTCCGTTTGAAGTCAATTTCTACGAATACAGAACTATTTTAAACCTAGAATATTTCAGTAAAATGAAGATAGGAAGCTGTCTATCACTACATAGTATAAAACAAAGTCGCTTTCTCTGTCCCTATGTATGCTTAAATCTTTAAAACTACGCAACGGATTTTGATGCTTGTTTTTTTAAATAGATAGAGTGATTAAAGAGGAGGGTTTATATGCAAAGTAATAATATTATAAAGAGGAAAGATTTAATTGATTGTATTGAATAGGCTCCGAAACTACTGGACCGATTTGAAAAATTCTTTCACCGTTAGGAAGATTACTTTTCAGGAAGTGGTATAGGCTATATTTTATCCCGGAATTCCCACGGGAACGGGAACTACGCGGGTGAAACCGCGAGGCAATCGTCTAGTGTTAAATAAAAAAGACAACTTAAATAATATAAAACCAAAACTGATGTTTATACGAGACTTAGAACCTGTTAGGGGGGTCAACTAACGATGAACGCGACTGTACATATTCTAAATGGACAAACATGGATCTGCACTTATGTCTCGCTTAGAATTAGATTGTGCATCGTCCGTTATAACTTAGCCTCGGACAAGTCATTCGTTTGCCTCTGCAAATGATGGCACTATATGGATAATCTCTTTGTGCAAGGTAGCATATTTCTGTTGAGCTAATATCGTATTGTATTATAACGGCCACGTGGAGTCGGTGGATGGAGGCGACGCTGTTTGTTACTAATCACTATTTGTATTGTCGTTTGGGGCAGGATGTTCTGCAGTGGAGGTATACGGGTTGATACAATTAAATAGCTATAACAATACTCAACCTCATCCTCCACAGCCTGTATTGGTCCACTGCTGGACGCAGGCCACCCCTGATAAGCACATTGTTGGCTTTTATCCCATGGGGGTAATGCCCATAATCCCACCGCTGGCATGCGGGTTGGGGATCGCAGTTCGGTGGTAGAATTGTTCTGCAGGGGGCGCTGCTGCCCGCCCCCGGTGGATATAACTTAGTCGCCTCTTACGACACCCGCGGAAATTCTAAGCCGGAAATATCTAATCTAATATCAATACTACCTGCCTATAATCTTGTCTACGTTCCAACTGAAATTCCACCTACTGGCATTCCGGTGTACTCTACTGGAAAACGAGCTTCCTAACTCGCTGAGCGTTAACCAATTGAAAATTATCGCAGTTGCGGTATTTATGAATTATCACATTATCTAGTGAAAGCGTAATTATCGTTACAAGCACATGTTGGTAATATCAGATTAATAAATCATGCTTGAATATTAAAGCCAATCGGTATTTTCGTACAATTAATTTCATTATAAATGTGAAAGTGATTTTGATTGTTTATGACGCCATCACGCAAATACTGCCTATTATAATTTGGATGGATATTTATTCTGGAAAGACTTAAAAACACGCCAAAGTAAACTTATTTTAAAGATCCTTTTTATCGTTTATGGAACTAGAAAGAAATATAGAGTCTATGTAAAGACCGAAAGACCAAAACCCAAATAGCTTATAACACAAAAAAAAATCTTATCAAAGATTTAACCCTTTGCACAACTTATGTCCAATTATGAAAAATTACAAATAGTCTAAATACTAATTCATACTTATAACCATCATAACATTTAAGCGGCTGTACCAAATTTTCATCAAACATGCTATGAACACTTTAGATGACGTAATTTTTCATAGAATGGAACAAAATGCATTCATATAACAGCTACAGACAGACACAAACAGACAGAAATACTTAAACACGTCTAACGAATTTGGTCTTTTGGTCGGTGTAATTTTTTTAGAGATTACAAAAAAGCCTTAACTTTAACGAAGAAACAAAATCTAGTCATAAAAACAGAAAATGCGAGTTTCCATCCATAGAAAGAACATCTGGTGGAAAAATAACCAGCCAAAATTTACTAAACTTTATTCGGAGCAAATGAAGCTGGAAAACTTTATCTTTCCCGGCCACACAACGCTAAATGCGCATCCGAAACAAAAAGAAGCCAATTCCGGAGAATTTTACAAAGAAACCATGTAATCACATCCACTTAGCGCAAAAACTTTCCCGCGAATGTAGTTTTTCTCCGCCTTTTTCCGGATACGTAACATAAAGAGTTTGAGAGCCACGCGTAATCAGGACCTTGTCAAAATAAATATTGTACGTCACATTTTTGTGCGTAGCAGGGTTAAGGGTAAACATGGCCTCTACTCAGCACTGTGCTGGATAAATAATGGAGGTCTACTTTGAAAACGAACCAAGTTGACGGATGACGTCGCTCTGGGCGCGTCACTAACTTTCGTTAAGGGATGAACTGTAGATAGATAATAAAAAAAAGTTATGTATAGTTATAACATTATCCCCACTTTTTTGTATAAATTTCACGTTTTTCTGGACAAATAGTAATCTTTCGGAAATAAAATTTATATGGGACGACCCCAGGATCATTTTCTATACAACAACAAAAGAATCATCAAAATCGGCCAATAATTCAAGGAGAAATCGGTGAACGTGCATTAAACATACATACAGACATAGAACCTCCTCCTTTTTCGAAGTCGTCTAAAACAATATATAGTTAATGGAATGGTGAAAATTGAAGGCAATTCAGTTAAATTATAAATTGTATTATACCATTACTATCTACACTTTCTACACAGCGGACATTTTCCAGATGGGACTGAAAATCAGTGATGCTGAGTCCCCTAAGTACTTTTCTTTGTATAACCTTATTATCCCCCGACGCAAAAAGAGAGGGGTGTTATAAGTTTAACGCGTCTGTCTGTGTATCTGTCTGTGGTATCGTAGTCGTAGCTTCCAAACGGATGAACCGATTTTAGTTTTTTTTTGTTTCATAGATAATTTTATCCCGAGTGTTCTTAGCCATGTTTCGTGAAAATCTGCTCAGCCAATAAACGTCGGCGGGTTTAATTTTTTTTAATTTTGTCTTGTTTTAAAAGTGTTCTTTGCTTTGTATCTATCAAGTGCCTAAATAAGTACTTATAAGATTTAAGATCATTTGTAACCTAGATATATTTTTGACGAATAAACTCTTTTTTATTTTATTTAAATTATATTTAATTTTTTAATAATGTTGGTTGTACGCAAATACAACCAACTCATGCTGAGACAGGGACCGTTTTGTAACTCTAACAAATTGTCTATGTTATTTTGTTTTAAATTGTATGTCTATGTTTGAGTTACAAATAAACGTTTCTATTTCTATTTCTATTTATGTCTGGTGCCAGCCAGCAGTAGCGGTATTATGGTAGGAGGTTGTGTTGTTTGTTTATATTTAAATAATTGCAGTTCCATGATTGTAGGTAATTGTCGTCAGAGGGGTCACATGCACGCAAGCAAGTTTTAATTACTCATTACAACCGACCGGATGCGGAAATTCAATAGTTTTACAGCTTTTTTATAAAGAAACAGCGAAACGAATTCATGAAAAAATACTACCCACTTTTAAGCATAAAATACGAGCTTGTGTTTCAACATTGAAATGAAATTGAGCAGGTACACAACAAATGTGAATAAACTTTTTGTTTAACTGTTGGTCTGTTTGGTTTAATGTATAAATAGCTCAAAACATTTGCAAATATCCACCACTTCGTAAGCAATTTCAGCTACAAGTAATTAACTTAAATCGGTACTTCACGTTTGCAACTAAAACTAAGCTACGCTTAGAAATTTTCTCATCAAGAGCCTTTACCCACGCGGGAATTAGAAGTTTCCAACTCGTTTTCAGTGGTCGAGAGAGCAAATTTTCAGTGGTTGAAAGAAGGAGGCGGTGAATTGTTTGCTGAAAATCCTCTGGCGTAGAATTTTCGACCAAAGTAATACAGTAGAATTGAAATTGTAATTCGACTCAGTACTATTACTTTAGTTAACAAATTGCTAAATGTTTAGATTGCCATGATTTGTATTTTTTGGCGTTGACACTTTTGACACGCTTCCCTCTATCTGTAGTTTCTTTCATCTAAGGTAGAATGCCCAAATGTGCCATTTTGTGACGTTATAGTAAAGCGATTAGTTTAGCAGAATAAGGCCCCTGAACTTGTTGACGCACAAAATTGAAATAAATACTCTGAAGATACATCCGACACGGCAAGGATAGTGAGCGTTCTTTCAAACAATTTCACGCGAAATCTAAATATTGATTCCTTCAACTCTCTCAGCGCGTTAACTCTAAAAGATGTGGGCTCAGCTTAAATCTACATTACTCTACCTCCTAAACATACAAGTGGTACCTATTTAAGGTAAACCTAGAACGTCCTATACCTACGTCTATTCGTATTAGACTTGCATATCACCTCCAGTACGGAGACGCTTAACTTTCCGCATACATTTTCCGCCAGTTAGGTACTTTGATAATGTACCGTCAACTCTTGTTGTTAAAAGTTCAAGAAGTTTCTCGGAAAAATGAGATAAATATATTTTGCTTGAAACGTACTTAATCAGGCATTTATTTTCAAACCTTATAATTTACAGAGGTCAAAATGGTAAAACTTTAAAAAGTATGATAGTTTTCGTAAAACAATATACATGATTGTCATCAATTGTAAAACCCCTGTGGCTTAGAATTTGCACCACCCTAACTCATACCGTGGGTGTTGTAAGAAGCAGCTAAGGGATATCCACCGGGCAGGAGCGCCCCTGCCGAACAATTCTACCACCGAACTCCCCCATCTCGTATGCATTACCCCCTATGAGATAAACGCCAATAAAGCGCCTATCAGGGGTAGGCCTGCGTCCAGCAGTGGACCTACATGTTGAGGTGAGGTGAGGAGGTGAGGTGAGTTAAAAGCCCTATTTTGGAGCTTATTCCAATAAATTCCTCACGATTGTATATAGAAAAGGCTTCTGGTAAATTACCTATTTACTAGAGGAAACTACTACACAAGATTGTTGTAGTTGACAGTACTTCTTAAGCTCACTCTGAATAGACTTGATTTTGAGTGAAATTGCCTGTGATAAACTGAAAATCGTCGTACTAGAGGTTTCGGTTCGTTGGCTACATTTAGTTATAATGCCTCTATGACCTTGTACGTTAATCTTGCGTGATTTCACATACTCCTGTATGTGCCCAAAGCTTTTAAAGAATTTCCTGAACTATACTATAACTTAAACATATTTCCCGCAATAAAGCTTTTTCTTTTTTATTTATTTAAAGCACGATAGCGAAACTTTACAGCCGGGTTTTCACCGCGAGAGGGTAATGAGTCACTCCTTGTTAATGTTTATGTAAGTTTATTATTAATCTTTGTAGGTATGTAGTGTAAGTATTTGTTTCGTTTTCTTTAAATAGATACATATCTATATTTTTATTCAGTGCCACCGTCTTTTTTGTTCTTTAATTTCCAGTCCATCCCAAGGTTGCCTGGAAGAGATCGCTTTCAGCGATAAGGCCACCCTTTATACTTTCTTTTTTTCTAAGCTTTTCTCTGTATTGTTTCTTGTATTTGTGTGGTATAATAAAGTGTTTTCCATCTATCTATCTATCCTTTCCTCTCGACTATTTATTGGTGAAAGTACAAGCATGCAGTTTACTCTTGCGAGTTAATATGGGTCCGATCCGCTCGTAATGGAAACTGCGAGCGGAGCTGGGCGGAGTGGGTGGAGCGGACCGTAAATTGACCAATCACAGTGCTCGAAATCTATGCAATAACACTGTGATTGGCCAATTCACGGTCCGCTCCTCTCCACCCCTCCCAGCTCCGCGGCAGTGGAAACGCAATCTTAGGTTTGCAAGATGAAAGCATGTGAAATATAATTTGTAGGTGAACCTTAGTTTGAGTAATGGTAGTTACAAGGTCACCTACGCTTGAAGTTGAATTTAGTTAAGGGGGTATAGTACTTCAAATTGCTTATTTTCAACTCCGTCGGACCTCCATATCTTCCAAACTACTGAATATTTAACTTTGAAATTTATATATGGTAAAGTTCAGGACTTATTCTATCGAGAAAATTTTATGGCATCGTGTTTTCGAAACATATGGTTTCGAAAACACGATGCCATAAAATTTTCTCGATCGAAAAACATCGCAAAGTTACCTCTAATTTTTTACTAAAACCCTAATTTCTCAAAAAATACAGATGATACGATCTTGAGATTAAGCATAGTAATTGAACTAAGTATAAAGAACATTTTATATGTTGCCTTTTTTTCAATTAACTATTCTCATGTTTGTGGGGAGCAAATAACTACTAAAATCTTGATTTTTGGGCTTACGCCGCTTTGCTCTGTCCCGCTCCTGTGAACGCGAAATCCTATGCCTATCCTCTTCACACAATAACGAGGTAGGGTACCGCCTTAATTTAGTATAAATTCTTTCCTTTAGATATCATTTTTAATACGATTGCGTGTAAAACCGAAAGCTGACGTTAGTCTTAAATGAATATGACCTAAAAGCGACATCTTTGTAAGTGATATTTGAGTTCTATAGTTTTTCACTTGATGTTATCACAAAGTGAATCTATATCAATCCAATTAGAGTACTTACTGGGAGACGAGACTTTTCTCAGAACATTTTTTTCCCATTTGACGTTCCCTTGAAGTCAATGGATTCTCAGAACGTACCAGAAGTTGATTTTCAATTTTTTGTACGATTAAATAATGATGACCTGATTTTTCGAGGAAATTTAATATTGGCGATTCTCGTAATATTTTATTCAGCTAACAGTTACTGATGGAGACTGCTTTTTATGTTCCTATTAGTTTATGCACGCGGCTTCGTACACGTTTTTCTATAGAAAAACGTTTAAAGGTAATTCTATCCCATGGGAACTGATTTATGGGATAAAAAGTATGTTTATGCCTATGTTTGATTCCAGGATTAGAATTACTTGTATGCAAAATTTCAGCCCAATCCGTTCAGTTGGCGTTTTGGCGTGAAGAGGTAACAAACATCCATCCATCGATACAAACTTTCGTATTTATAATAATAGTGTGATGGTTTTCTGCCCGCGGTTTCGCATACGGTATTGGAATAAAATTAGCTTTTATTTTATGATAGGCCCAGATTTATAAATGTGCAAAATTTCAGCCTGATCTATTTAGTAGTTTTGATGTTGTCTTCGGTCAAACATCTTCACAACAGCACAAACTTTCGCCTTTACAATATTAAGGAGAACGCTTGTAATAAAACTTGAAAAAATTAATAAGCATTATCATGACTGCTAATTTACTTTCGGAATTCCTTTAATTATTCTAGGTCTTCCATTTTTCATAAGCATTTCCTCGCTTTTAATAGCTACTTTTATCTCCGTCTCTGCTGTTTTACTGCCATGCATAGATCTAGAAACTTAAAGCAATCACCTCTGAAAAATTTCTATCATTTAGGTAACATTCACTTGAAGGTGTGTCCTCTAAACATTTATGAAACATCGTCACTTAAGGCGGTACCCTACCTCGTTATTGTGTGAAGAGGATAGGCATAGGATTTCGCGTTCACAGGAGCGGGACAGAGCAAAGCGGCGTAAGCCCAAAAATCTAGTTTTTAGTAGTTATTTGCTCCCCACAAACATTAGAATAGTTAATTGAAAAAAGGCAACATATAAAATGTTCTTTATACTTAGTTCAATTACTATGCTTAATCTCAAGATCGTATCATCTGTATTTATTGAGAAATTAGGGTTTTAGTAAAAAATTAGAGGTCACTTTGCGATTTTTTTCTATCGAGAAAATTTTATGGAATCGTGTTTTCGAAACATATGATCGATAGAATAAGTCCTGAACTTTACTATATATAAATTTCAAAGTTAAATATTCAGTAGTTTGGAAGATATGGAGGTCCGACGGAGTTGAAAATAAGCAATTTGAGATATACCCCCTTAACGACGAGTGATATTGTGCTCTAGCGACGGTCTATTGACGTTGTAAAACACTCTTGAAATACTACGTAGGAAAATCCTTTATAGCCTCAGAATGTCATGGAATAAAATAATACCCTGCAGAATAATAGTTCCGTACCTACGTCCGCCTACGTCTAAGTTAGGCATACAAACATAACTAACAAAGTAAACATGAACATTCAGAATCAACCATTTGAGTTCACAACAAACATAAAACAGACGGTCTGAATAATTTGCATCATGAAACTGGCCACAGAATGTCCCCTGAGGCCAAATGTGACCAAGAAATTATACTTTTGCATTAGCTAGCAGTTTCGCTTAGTTAGCCGTGGAAAGTTTGCGCATTTCTCCTCGAAAGTTGGACCATCTGAGCGGTGGACGCTTTAGGACCTTTGTTCACACACGTTTTTTTAGCCGTGAAAATCTACGTTTAATTCTCCGTGTGAAGGCACGGTCGTCAGTGTTGTTTGGATCACTATGGAAGCTTGTTGACGACGCCGTCCATAAACACGGCGAAATAACCGTAGATTTTTACGGAAAAAAATCCGGTGTGTCAAGAAGCTTCTATAGTAATCCATGCAACACTGGCGACCGTGCCTAATTACGGCAAATTAGCCGTAGATTTTCACAGCGAAAAAAATCGTGTGTGTACAAGAGGCCTTAGGAAGTTCTACTAGTTTTGATTGTTAATCTTAGGGAACCAGATGGCTGAAATGTTCAGGTAATAGGTACCTAAAGCATTACGGTAGAGACGATTTAAAAGGAGATCGTTAGTTATACGGTATAATAATTTTTGATGTCAATGTTGCAATAAAGCGGTTGAGATAGATAGATAACGTTTATTGTTAAAAAGATGTTATGGTATATGGTAAGTACCTATAGTCTTAAATCCTAAATTAGGTTTATCGAATAACGTTGAATAACGTTGTTAAAATAACTCTATCAAAGTAGTAAAAATAAAACCATTTGCAACGGAATAAATCACTTGTTGTGATAGAAAATTTTAATACAACGACTATCACATCCATAACGCATAACTTTAGTTTGCGGAAGAACTTCTAGCAAATCATTTATTCAAAGTGTATTAAATTACATTTGTCAAGAGTAGTAATTGTGTGTAACGCGTGGCCATCGTTGGCTTGAGGCCAGGGGGCATGGTGCCAATTTTCTTAACCTGTTGAATCACCATCGCTGAGCATTATTCTTTTAGCAAACACAGGTAAGAATGGTGTCTGCCCCATTCACTTATAATTTGAAAAATCTATTGAGGAGCTTGGGGAAATTCTGACCCTTTTCCAGGTCACGGCGTTTTGAGTATCTCATTATTTCGTTCAGAAATTTCCGAAGGTTTGTTTTTTTTACTTCCACGCATTTTTCCATATCAATAAGTATCATGAGCACGATTGGTCGCTACTCACGTGAACGGATACCGAAATCATTTTGTTTTGTTCTAATAGCTCGAATAAACCATTTAGCCTGCGTTCTTTTATTGTCGACGTTATTATTTGATCGGTAATTTATCAAACGATTCCAATATAACGAACCTACGCTAGTGTCTATAAATACACACCTATTCGATTTCGCTTGATTCTACAAAGTAATGCACAATTTAACAGTCACGCCATACCGTTTTCTAAGTACATTGCAAATTTTCCGACCGTTTTCCCAGGAATTCATATCGTTAACCACACAACACAAACACATCATTTTGTTTTTAAGTATGTACAATTATTCGAAGGTAATTGACCTTATTGCAAAACACTGCCAGTTAATATATATGTGAGACGTTGACCGAATCATCACGAGCCTTGTTTAGGCTTGGAGTGGCAGTTTGTGATGACTCCGCCAACGTTTAACTGCACCGGTCCTGAAAAGTTAATAAAAGACGGTACGACTCGACGGAATGATGCTCTCGATATTACAGTCCTGGATGCCTAATTCTAATTCTAATTCTAAGTGGGGGAACCGGGATCTGCACTGACATCTCGCTTAGGAGTGTATTGTGCATTGTCCTGCAAGTCCTGCTCCGGTACTTCAAGGAGCTGGGCTGATTAGGGCCTGGTTAGGCAGGGGCCTAACCAGGCCCTAATCAGCCCAGCTCCTTGAAGTACCGGAGCAGGACTTTCGGCGATTGACAGCTTCGTTTCAGCTTTTCTGTGGGTGAGGACGGGTTAGATCCCTCTATCCTGGATGCCTAGTACGTGTGTGCAAAATACGAATACGAAAAAAGTTTTCAGCTCGATAGAATATAACTTCTATCTCGCTTGTACATACAAAAAAAATAATAAGTACATATTTCGGAAAATAGCCTCTGTCAAATCACTGAAAACTATGTAAAAACTTAATCGAGATCGTATGAAACTATTCAATCGCTGTCAACCTAGGCTCTGCAAGGACCCAAACATATGAAAGGTAACGAAACTTTTTTCGCTATCGTAAACTAATGCACAAACTATACTAAAAACTCGGATCTACACTTACCTGGACATGATAAGGCGCCACCTTCTCCTCTCCCTTGATCTCGACGTTGATATGCAGCCGGATGGCTCCGGAGACAGCAGACTTGTCTGTTCTCTTCTCCAAGTTGTACCACACGTCCATCTCACCAGATAGTGTTCGCACCTAAGGGAACAAGTTATACATTTTTACTTACAGTAAAAACTCGACTAGGTCCTCGATTTCTCACTTTTATCGCCAAATGAGAGGGAAAATGTAGCTAAAAAGAGACATGTATTTTGATACCTGATCAAAATCGCTTAAGCCGTTTTCCTGCTTGGAGAAATGTCCAACTGTCCACCAATAACATAGAAACACACAAAAAACATAATTCGCGCCTCGCTGGTACAAAGGTATAAATTTTTCAAAACAGTTCTAGACAACTATGTACATATGTGCCAACAGAAAACTATTAGATTACTTACGTAAGGAATGCAATTCTAAAAACACACATTTTTAGTCCAACGCTGAGAGACAAAATTAACACGAAATGAAATATAAGTAGTATTTAAATATTTCTTACCTCAATGATAGTCTGTCCTAAGAAATCATCGGACTCCCTCGTCAGTTTTTGCCTCAGTTTAGATTTCAAATCGTTGTCTTCATCCCAGACTCGCACTTTGATTCGATCCGAAGAGTTGTGGCATTCACTGAGAATAAAAACGGATGTTAGTAAGTCCAGCAAACTCTATTACATACACTCCATACTCTGTTCTAGAATTTAAGATATTTTATCTAAACATTGAAGAATGTTTAAATTCGATTTAAAAGATGGACGAGAGATGAATTAAATGATAAAAGCTTTCAAAACCAAAAATTGATTCGAGTTTCTGCGCTTTCATTCAATGATACCAATGTCGTAAATTTTTCCAACAATATTCCTTTGATTTTGTTACCTTGTTTGTTATCAAATCAAAGAAATCTCTTTGTTAGAAAATCAAAACAATAAGGTAACTTGTTGTTATCTGTTAATAGTAGTAGTTTATTTTAAGTTTTGATTTATTTTGAATGTTTGACGTAGTTATCGTTAGTGAAAGTTTAAACATAAATTTGATTCTTATTATTTTCTTTATGCCAGACCTACTGAAAGCATGATACTGAAATTTTACATAGTTACAATTGTAAACTTAAAATAATCCTTGCCAAAAGCATGTAAAGCCACGGATAGAAGCTAGTTTACCATTTTTTTCAACTTTTAATAGTCATCGTTTAATTCATCTCTCAGCATTTTTCTGCGCACACGTGCGTAAAAATTACACAATCCTGTTCAGTTCAGTTATTTATTTATAAGAAAATTTTCTTACACGTCAAACTAACTTTAGTTCAGTTCAGTTCAGTTATTTATTTATAAGAAAATGTTCTTTACTTATCTTTACTAACTAACTAACAATAGGTACATCACATTCGGAACCTGTCCAATTCTTCCCACCCAAAGCGCTTTTACTCGTGTGAGTGGTGGGCGGTAAACGCCGGACGTCCAAGGGGTTCCATAGCTTAATTTTGACACCTTGTCTGACAAGGTGGTAAATAAAGACCAATATCAAATATTTCCTACATGCTCCCTTTGTTTGAGTAGACGTTTTGGCATTTTTGCCATCCGCTCCTTAAACCGCTTATTTTTGTCATGATGGACGGAAATATTCACAAAGGTTTTTGGAAAAATAACCACTTTTACATCACTCACTTTAGTGCTAGTTAACTCTGTTACAAGACAGCGTTCATAGCGGCGATAATTTATATCGACTCGCCGCTGTTGAGGTGGTCCCCTGGGTTCTCATTAACCATAAAACGGAGTTTGTGTTTCAAACGGTGTTGTTTTTTTTCCTTAAGTATTGATCTTTGTTTTAACTCCTTTAGAACAAGAAACTTAACGGTGTCAAAAACAAATTCATTATCATTAGCCTATATTGCCACTGCACTGCTGGACATAAGCCTTCTCTAATGGGCGCCAAAGCGACCTGTATTCAGCTTGCCATAATAATAACTTACAAATAAAACTTCTCATTCCAAACAGGATTCAGCTCTTGAGGCATTGTCCTGGTTCTCTTCTTCACTTTGCTCACTTGGACGGTGACGTAGGGGTCCGACGTGCCACTTTTGTCTTTCGCGATCAGACCTTGAGCACAAATAACTGCCCGCAACGGGCCAATTTAGCATTCAATGTCAATAGTGGCAACACATTTCAGCGGATAAAAGGTTATCGATTCCGCAGTGAGGTTCTTATCGTAAGGCACGTAAGCTACGCCAGCCAAAATAATACTTGAAATATTACTCGTCGATAGGTCGGGGCATATAAAGTAAGTGTGATATAGAAGACCATTTCGTGAACCTTGCGATACGCCTCAGTAAATTCCGGCCACCGTTTGCTGCCAAATCTTGTGAAAGTAATACTCCTCAGGTTATTTTATTGCCACATTTTTGTTAGTATTTTTTGCACGGTACTATAATTTTTGCTGATAGAGTAAATCTTATGCTTAGAACTAAGCAAGCTTACCTTTATACCTTCTACCGTACTCACCAAGCAGGCAATTCAACTCTAATAACCTTCTGAATCTATAAACGGGGTTTCATGTGATCAAAACGGGTTGGGGTCAGAAGAAGACACTAGCTTCAAACTACCAAACTTTTTATCTATGGCCGATTCGATTTCTAAAACAACTTGAACATAGCGCCTACACGCAACTTCTAATGCAAACTTCGACGAAGAAGAAGAAAGTTCAGAGGGAGTGTAAAGATATGGGCGGGAATCAAATCTAATGGAATTTTCACGAATCGAAAAGTTGTAATTTTAAGGAAATAGAAGTTTTGGGATTCGGGGTTTCTTCATTCTGCATGCTTTCGTTCCGTCTAATCATTCATTTGCACTACAAATTAAATCAATTTATCCACAAACGCACTGAAACAGAAGTAGTGGATATAATATCAACGCTGTGAATTGAGTATGCTTCACCATTCCTGTCGTTATCGCATTGTCGTTATTTTGTGATGTTCATGCAATTCGTTTAAATGCAGCGTACGCCGCAACAATGTGGTTTTCACTAACATTACTCATTAACGTAGTGAGTACAAAATTGTGTTTTCAGTGTTAGAGTATAAAAAACCGTGTGCGTGACTAGAATCATCGAATTCGTATTATCATTATGGTTAATTGAAGTGAAGTGTTGATTCGTGGAATTTCCTTAGTGTTGTTTAAACAAGCTACGTTTTATCGATGGAAGTGATTAGAGGCGGTGCATTAACGACCGTGATCTTTGGTTAGTATTTGAAGTAAGGTATGCAATAGAACGGTTCTTGATATCTGCCTCTCCAATTTCCCAATTAGTTAGCATCATTGAACAGTTTGGCAAGTACGAAGGGAATGAAAGCAGATATTAAAAACCAAGTTGAAAGAGTTCAGGCGAAGAGTCTGTCTAATAGAGTCAAAGTTGCGAGCGTGCGGTTCGTAGCCGCAAAAGACCACCGCAAACCTGTTATAGCAATCTTGCAAGACCACTTTGACGTTCCTTCTATAGTGATTTGTTCTGCCTGTTCTAGACTGTCTATGTGAGTGTCTGGGTCGACGTTAAAAGTCCGCCTGGCCGCCACATGAAAAGAATACCGCAGTTTAGTGTCGGTGTGTGTGATGTGACTTCTCTTGGCTCCACGCTGGGTTCCGTTCTCGTGCTCTGTGCCTGAGGAGAAACTGCACTGGCGTGTTAGTTCGTCGAACCTGTGATAGCGATTTTGGCGCTCCATTTCGATGTACCATCGAGGACCGATTGCTTGACGGTGCTCATGTGCGCAGAGTGCCCCTCTCCCTCGATGCTAAACACGCATCTGTTACATACATACATGTGTCAGCATCACCCTTTTATGTGGTTTTATCGAGAAGTGGTAAAATAATGTGAGCTACGATAGAATTGTGATTCCAAAGTGATGTGAGGACGGACTTTGCAGTTTTTAATTAGATAGCATTTCTCATGATTTTAGGTATATTTATTGGATAACAAAAAATAAGGAAAAACGGGGCTAGTGGATCAATAAAGAAGAAAGTTGCTCTGATTGAAAGTTTGAAGTGATTAGTTTTATAGCAATGCAAAATTTAATATACCTGTTCAATCCAACCTTGTAAAAGAAACAGACATTAATTAGAATGTTATATTTCAAAATAATTTGATAGATTACCTGATAAGCTCAAAGATTTCCGGCTTGTCGCGTTCTCGTTGCTTCATTCGTTCTTTCATAGCCGTGATGATAGAATTGGCTTTATCCTCGGCGCCGTGTTTGGAGGACTTCTCGGCAGCCCCTGCGAAACACACTGCTCAGGCGGTGCCAACGAGTCCTTGGCATTGCGGGATGCGCCGGGAGCGGGCCCCCGCCCCGCGCCCACATCCACTGCCGACAACTCTCGACCACAACCTGACTAGAAACCAACTTCAAAACCCAAAACAGCAGCAAAATTATGTCAGATCTGATCAGGTCGTTGACCTCGAGCGGCGCAAGTCGGAGTTGATCTGAGCACGGCGCCTGTCCACTAAATCCAATACATTCCGTCGCATTTTATTAATAAATTCCTCCTCTTGGCGGATTATTAATTTCCGACTCATCAACAATCCGCCAATCCTTGGGGCGTCCGGAATGTACAAGCCAAAGGTCAAGTTATACCCTCTGTTTTATAATGTATAAGTATTATTTGTACCCATCTCTGTTTTTGTATCTCAGTTTTATTCACTTTGATGGTGATTCGTAACCTCGATCTCAATTCCCTAAAGAAAAGAAGATAAACATAAAGATAGTTGAACAAAAAGATTGTAAAGTCCATAAATAAACAAAACTAAAGGACCACATATAATACTGAAGTGGGCAGACATCGGATTGCGTGCACACATTGCTAACAGGCACATCGTTACACATTTAGTGACGCTCGGGCTGTAAAGTCGCTTGTGTTACTGAAGCTTCAAATCGACCAGTTAGAAAGTGTGTAAGTGTTAATTGTAAAGTAAAGGGTATAGAGAAGAAAGAAAGTAATTTATTGAAAGGCTTTCAGTTCGGCGCTGGGCGGGGCGGCCCGAAGGAAAGGACACAGGACCGGAATCCCTATCTACGTGATCTAGACAGTCTACACTTCGAAAACTGATGTTATTTTATAGCTTAGGTAAAATAAACACAGATAAAAAAAGAAAACAAAATTAAAATATGCTTAAATAATGTGAGAATTATTAATAAAAGATAACAGAAGAAAACAACATGACAAGAACCAAGAAAAAACGCACTTCAAATTGAAAATTAAAATTATGTGAACAGAGACGTAGGTAACAGTGTAAACAATAAATAAGTGAAACAAAGTGAAATCCCTAACAATTTCAAAGTGTAGACTGAAATGATTCTGGCGTGCAGTCGATGGAATTATACAAAATTGCCGGTGATGCCTGTACAAGACGCGAAATCTTACGACTGCTCACCATCACGATCGTGCAGTGTCTCTAATTTAGAACCATAGGACACTATCGTAACACATAGAGGATTGCTACAATAGCCATGCACATCGACCAAGCGACGGTAAATTCTGCGAGGAAGGGAAGTTCATGCTTATTATATGAGGTCATAACAAGAAAGGTAACAAACAAAACGACACAGAAAAACAACACATCAAGAGGGAAAAAATAATGATTCAATAGTTCGTATTGCGTGAACTGGTGGATGGTGTTATTTTGATAACCGGTGATCGTAGTGTTGCATGATCATGATCAATGTTTGGTTACACATGATCGAAACATGCAAAGGTTGACTCATGCAGTTAAAATCGAACTAGTCGTGATTTGACTTCACTACGACGAGCTTTTTAACATTTTACCTGTCGGAGACCTTCACCTAGATTGCGGGGTATAAGCAGATTACGACTAACACGTTTTAAATATTTTAGTACAAAAGTAAAGTTTGGTATTCTTTCGAGTAAGCACACCTCGTTTTTGGCATCACCTATTTGTTCATACAAAGATCGTCACGTCACAGAATTATTTCTCATATGGAGGTATTACATGAAAAAGGGACTCTATTTTGTTAAGAAATTGAGAAAGAATAACGACAAAAAATGATATCAGAGCTTAGGGAGAGATGGAACTCGACACCAGTCTCGATATATCGTGTATCTATCGACTCTCAAAAGACGGG
This sequence comes from Eupithecia subfuscata, assembly GCA_963564075.1. Classification (NCBI taxonomy): domain Eukaryota; kingdom Metazoa; phylum Arthropoda; class Insecta; order Lepidoptera; family Geometridae; genus Eupithecia; species Eupithecia subfuscata. The sequence goes on along the minus strand of OY751112.1, from coordinate 10,561,271 downwards.
CAAAAAGAAAATTGTTTTTCTCAAACAGGAAAATATTATCAGTCTTTGTAATCGAAAATTCTCGGATGCAATGTATAGCTGTAGACATAACCGAAGTGCGGGCACAAAGGACATAACTCTTAAGATGTCTGGTGCTTTTAAAGTGGTGCTCCATTGAAACTGCTTTTGTGACAAGAGACGCGGATGTAACCACTAGAGCATCCATCTTGGATAAGTTATTTTATTAAAAGCATTTTTCAATAATAAAACAGCTCCAAAAGCTTTTAGTTGTAAAACTTTTCATGAAGGTCGAAGTTAAAAGAAGTTTTAAACTTGAATTAGTTGTAGACCAATTTTTTGAGTGAAATTTGAGGAAACAGCACTAACTTTGTCCAACTTATATTGCTACTCCAGTAAAGCGGAGGGTATAGGATTTAATATTGATTTTCCTTGTCGTGTATCAAAGTCGAGAGATCTCTTCTTGACCTGCGAAGAGACACTTGTCTGCTCTTGATCTTAATAAGGAGCGAACTTCGCTGTCAACTCTAGCTTAACAAATATTTTTGTGATGTGACGGCCTTTGAGGGTCTGATTTCAAATTTTCAATATTTTTGTACGTGTGCTTGCTTAGCCAGAATTCGTTTCTTGTACATTACTATCATTATTTGTATTATTTATTTTAAACAACACAGCTTTTGTTATTTCAACTGTGAAATACTTATAAAATCAGACGAAACATTTACTTTACTGATTAAGTGTTTCATATCAAAGCACTCTGTGAGTCGTGCATCATTTTAAATTAAGATACGAAAGCAGTGTAAACCTGATTGGTCTCGTCTGCTCTGATCCTCAAACAAATTCTTCCAGAGCATAATATAGTTACCAACGTAGAGCCCCACTTACTCTGCAAGCAGTCAGCGTTGAGCAAATCTTTGCATTTCTCGTGGCACTTCACTCCGCATTCGGTACATCTGACGCCTTGCCTGGCGATGCCCCACAGTAGGCCTTCGCACTCGTAACAATACGTGGGCGAGGTGGCCGTCCACAGGACGAAGTTGTGCGGAGTCGTCGACGATATTGGGTAAATCAGAGCTTGCAATGTCTTCTTGTAGACGTGCATTTTCTGCAAATATCTTTGCGTTTTAGATTTTACACTAACTAATTTTGAATTTAAATCTCATTTTCGTAAAGAATCAAAAATGAAGGTGGTAAACTATGAAGTCAAAAAACTGAAATGGATAAGTGAAAGAATTGAATTTGATGATGTCGCTATGCACTTACCAAACTCTATTTTTTATTACGTTTGATTCAAAAAGTTTTTCATCAATAGGATAGACAGATAAATAGATAGAAAATTATTTTAGCACCCTGAACCCAACACAAAAACAATAGGATTAACAAACACAAATAAATAATTATACATAGGTAGTAGGTAAGGGTAAATAACATACATAACTTACCAATTCCTCGTCGTTCAAAGTAGCTCGGTGCACAGCAGATGTCAAGCCTGCATTCCTCTTCGTAGCAGCCATAGTCTAAACAGAAATATTGAATGAACAAAACATACCTTAACCCTCTACAAATAAGTGTTTCTAAAGCAAAGCTTGATAGATCGAACTGCCTAACTGTCTACTTGAACTCCTGCGCTTCGATTCTGCTCTTGAAAGTCTCTGATCTACTCATGCCGTCCAAAGCTGTTTTATAAGCTCGTTTCAATCTTTTTACTCTACAGAATTGTTCAACGTGACGATGAAATTCGTCTCAACTTAATTGTATTTACAAAAACAATTGCAGTAACAGTGCGTGATTTGTACAAATCATAAGATTCTGTATGTGTGAGAACACTGGATGTAGGTAGGTAATGTACAACACACATGGCAGTTATAATTGATGTTATGAATCGAATGAGCTTTCGATTGTAAAAATAATATTTGCTGTGATATTGAAGCCCGTATCGAAAACGAAATTGGCAAGCACGTGCATGGGTCGAGTGAAAACTCGATTTGTTTTTTTTTTTTGTTAATCTGATGTTTGCTCTCTGTGATTGCATGGGAGATTAACTGTTGTTTTATCATCAACTTTACCTTCGTCAATCATGTCAGTTATGAGCTATAAGCGGAATCATGCAGTGGCAAATAATATAAATCAATAATAACAATATAATGCAAGCACACTATTTACAGTGAATGAAAGAATAAAACTGATTTAAATTTAGTTTTATTGTTTCATTGTTCAAAGTATTGCATGCAAAGAAAATAGATATTGTCATTGGGAGAGAAATACCTTGAGAACCTGCGGGTCCATGGTTAGGGGGTAAAATGCAATTATATCATTATTTATCAGGAAGAGTCATCGGTCCGGTGGTTGCTACTCTACAATTTATTGGTGACCCCTATTCTTTAACGGTTAAGGTTTAAAAGGTTCGCTATCTAAGGATAAGAAGAATACATACAGGTAACATTTAGACACCGATTAAGAAAGAAGGGATAGTCTTTGATAGTTTTAGTAAAATGACAATTGATGGGGAGATCTACCTCTAAGGTAGTGCTTAACTCTATTTAAAAAAAATTGCATTGCGTCTATTCTCAAGGTAGTAAAACCGACGATAAACTAAGCTTTAATTATAGTTAAACGTAAACTTTACTGATATAATCCAGCACTGTCTCCCCATAAATTGTCGACACGTACATCTTTACCGTGTGGAAGAAAACATTTATTACGCGCCTAAAATTACTAAGCCTCAGAAGCAACGTCGATGCCAGCTGTAAACATTTACGACCAGTTTCAAATACCTTCTACACCCCGCCTTGACGCAACCCTGTAAGGGGCTTAAACAATAATATGATCCAAAAAGGGTATTACGGAATATCGGCATCGAATTTCATTTGCCACAATTGGGAACTGAACGATATCTTTGATATACTTAGACCAAATAACTTCAATTAGAAGCCGACTTCTTATCGTGAAGTTTTATTAAAGCAGGTTTTTGATACCCTTTTTAAATCGACTACAACATCGAGATAGTTTGAAACCAGTCAAAAATAGAGTTTATATCGGAACCGGATAGATATAAATGGATGTAATATTGTTTGGAAAGTTACTTACGAGTTCTGACACGAGCGGTATCGATTTTCTTCTAGGTCTGATGTCGGGCATACTGTCAATGTTGCTGTAGAATGGATTATCTCCAGGATGTCTATAAAAAGATTTCAAGTTTTATAGCATTAGACATCTCATACCAAAGTTTTCTGGATAAACTCTTACCGCCGCACGCTCTGGACTTTTCAGATTGGAAATATACAATTTTAAGGAATACATTAATTTTCTTAAAGAAGATTATGGCAGTTTTGAAGTGTCACATACCCATTGCCACGACCGCCTTGTTCATTGAATCCACCGGAGCCATTCTAAAAAAAAAAAAAAAAAACATTAAAACAAATAGAAAATAAAAAAACTAAAGTTAAACACTTTATTGAAACCAAAGCATAATTATAAAATATTTGACTGCGATCAATTATTAATTATCAGTTTAACAGTTTAACGCTATGCAGTGTTATTTTATCATAAAATTGTTGCGATACCGGATATTAATTAATTGATCGAATCTTTAAATTATTTATAAATAAATATTTATCAAGCTATGGAAAATTAAATGTACCAATGCACGTTTTAACAATAATACTGATTTCGATACGAGACTTATGGCCATGGACATGCCATTTTTGTATAAGTTCTTAATATCATTGCAGTCATACAAACACTGTCCCAAATGCTAACAACCAATATTATTTCAACATATATTAAACTTGAACAAATTTCTCTAAGCCGATCTCTATCCTCAAACTTCCATTTAACACTTAGTTCAAACACCTAAACTCGCTAAATATAATATTTAAGTGCCAGCTAATACTTTTCTTGTGTGTGGTAACTGCTATACGAATATCTAAGCCACGTTATGACTAGGTAATGAATATTTATGAATTATGTATATCGAATTTTGATTTAGACTCGTACGAGTATGTAATCTATTTGATATGATTGCTGTTTAAGAAATGTCAATGACGAAATAGTCCATTTTCAGGTCATGATTTTTTTAATAATATTTAATGAGACGTTTCCTGAGAAAATATAATTTCGATGATTTATAATAAGTATATCGTTCTCTGTTCATATGATATGAAATGATATGATACGGAATGAATTTTGTACGTAATGCTTTCGAAGCCAATAATTTATAATGATTTAACATTAGCGTTCGAAGATTGAAAGCAAGCACTTGAAACAGAATAGTGTTAAATAAAACCCCGTTACGTAGAATTAGTAGTTTAAAAAGATCGACCTTTTATCAGGTAAAACTTTAAATGGATAAAATTTTCGACTGTACACAAATGGCACATATCAAGAAAATATATATGTATTAAATTTGTTTTCAAGACTATATGAATCCATTTCTCTGCTACAAGCACTTGCTGATTCCATCTCGATCCTAAATTAAGCAATACATCGATTAACCTACAATACTGTGTATATTTTCCATAATTATGTAAAAGTTATTTTGTGTAAATATTAAGCGAGTTACAAACTTTTCATACCATTTTGTAGTCGAGAGAGGGGATTTTTATCTTTATAAAAATTTCAATAGCATTTTGTGTAACAAAGTTCTTATAACCTATCGCTGAATAAATACCTAATTATTGCCTTTATGTATATATAGGTCGAGCGTTGTTATAAAAAGCAAGTATATTTTCGTATAGTTTTATTAAAAGAGCACCCTAGTCTAGTACAAATACGTTTGTACGAGTAGTTGAAGATATAAGGTTGAAAATAAGAATCATTTTTCACAACCACAGTTTAGTTATGTAGTAAACTTGGGTTCAGAAAACAGAATGAAACCCCTCACCTGGATAAAAAACCCTACAATATTCAATATAGAAATGTATGAATGGACGACTATTCTAGAAACTCTACATCCTAAATTATTTACGATTATTCAATAATTGTTACTTCGATACAATTTAAGCAGGTTAAATATTTTTGCAATGGCAAACTGTATTATCAGTCTAGCTATAATTAATGCTCTTATGTTATGAATTTTGCAATAATCATACAACAATAGTTTAGTTCTTAACTCTAATTTCATGGAATTTTTGCATAAGATAACTTACGCCTGCTGTGACTTTGTCTTTCTCTGTAGAAGGAGTAGTTGCTGCAGCAGGTGTCTCGGTTGTCTTCTCTTCAGCTTTTCTGTCCTTCAGTGCTTTGAGAAGCTTCCATTTACTCCCCACAGGTGTGTCTTGAGGTTGCGGCGGCTCCCGCGCCGGGGGATCTTCAGCGATTTCCGGCATGTCGTAGTCATCATCTAAATCGTCACCACTCATAACCGGACTATCAGGCCCAGAAGTTTCTCCGGAACCGGAGTCATCGGCGAAAGATTTGTCATCGTCAAAACTTCCATCATCTTTGACGTCATCAACGCTTTCCTTAATGGAAGGAAAGGTTGTGATATCTTTCCATGTTTCTTTTGGCGATTCATCGTACTTGGTTTTAACTGTAGCTGTTTTTAGTTTTAATTCTCTTAGTACGAATGACATTTTTTCTTTTAAAATTACTTCAGGTTCTTCAGTTATTTCTTCAAATTCTGGCTCTTCTGGCAAAGTTTCTTGTCTCTCCATTTCAAATTGAGATTGATGTTCCATTTCTTCTAACTTTCTTAGTTCATAACAATACCATTCGTCCTCGGAATCAATACTGTCTTCAGTGCTTTGTCTTCTCGAAGAAACTCTAGAACCACTTCTCCACGAGTGAGTGCTTCTGCTATCATCATCATCGTGTTTATTTGGTATTTCTAAGCTCTGTTGATGCCTTGGCTGAAACTTACTGTGCACACCACGAGTGCTTTGTATCGACGGACTTCTTTCTGGTAGCATGGAAGGTTCTTCTACAACAGCACTACTAACGATTTCCGGGGTTGGAGTAGTTTGCTTAGAGATTCTTTTGTCTCGATGATTTTTATTTTCTTCAACAATTTCTTGTTGTGGTTCTGGTTCTCGCTTAGGAGGGGATGTGTCCATTATTTGATCATCAGATACTGAAGAAGACTTTCGCAAGCGATATTTTCCTAGTGCTCTAGAAACAGCAAATTCTTGAGATTCTTGTCTTCTACCATTATAAGGTTTATTACTGTCACTAGATCCATCTTCCGATGGAGTGGTGATGGATTTTTTTACATCTCCAATAGTCGCAAACAAAGAAGCCGGAGATTGATTGTCATCTTTATCATCCTCATCTTCAAATAAATCGACGTTTGATATATCAGAATCTATATATAGCTTTTCAAGATCTTGAATTTTGTCTTGTTTCATTTGAGACACTCTGGCAAAATGAAAATCTATGTCATCACTCTTATCTCGAGGTATGTTTGTATTTGAGGGGAATTCACTTTCTTCGACAATGCATTCATCATCATCAATTTCATGGAAACCCTGTTCTTGCAATTCTTGAATCAACTGCTGTTGTTCTATGATTTCTTGGTGATTCATCTTGCGCTGCTTAGGCTTGGGTGGAACTTTAACAAACATGTTACTTTCATGATTTGAATCAGAAAATACACTATCACTATCCTCTGATTGGGCACTTGACCGACCACCAGACCATTCTGTTTCAGATGTTTCTGGATCTGATAAAGATTGATGACTTGTTTGGTGTTTCCGTCTTGCTTTTTGTAGCAACCCAGACATAGATGCTACTAAGTGATATTTTTTCTTTCTTCGCTGCGCAGATAATATTCTTTCCTTCAAAGACTTTTCATGTGGTTGTTGCTGCTGCTGTTGTTGTTGTTCTTGTTCTGCCGAGTCAACGTCTATTGGAAGGGAGTGTGATCTGTGTTTCTTGGGCAAATGAAGGTCCGGTAACCAATGGCTCATGGAAGACATTGCTGATTTTAATGAGGAGGCTCGTTTAGGTTTTTTTTGCTGTTTCTCTTGTGTCCTATCTCTATCTCCCATTTTTCCTTTGAGATTAGCAGATATCGACAAGTAGCCGGATTCTGATACCAACATGCCACCTGATTCTACGTATTGTTCTTTTCTCATTCTTGATTGATCTTGACCTTGATTTTCAAAAGTTACACTCCCATTTCTTTGGTCATATTGTTGTTGTTTGAAGTATTCCTGTTGTAATTGATTTTGGAATTGTTTTCTTTCAGCTATGCTAAGAGAATGTGATTTCAGACTAGATGTCTCCATTGAACTAGAAGGAGAACTCCGTCCCCCTTGCCATGAAAGTTGATCTTCTAACGAGGTTCGTTTAGGTGAGTCATATCTACTTGAGGTAGGATAGTAAGATAGAGCATCGGTTAGGTTGCCCGGAGGATAACCGCCACGCCCTGTGGGCTTATACCCGTTTTGGTAATAATGTGGGTCATTTGCTCCCATCGTGTTTGCTCTTGGTAGCGGCCTTTTATTTGCGTTTGCTGCCGACATCACAACTGTTTGAGCATGGTAACTTGGTTCAGGTGGATATGAATCTACTTGAGGTCTTGCAACAGATTCTTGAATTTCATTTCTATCTAATAATTCGGAAAAACTTCTATTTTCAGTTAACATTCCTCTAGGTGTGCTATATACAGTTGTAAATACAGGTTGTCTATTGCCTGCAACTGAATATATGGATGGAGTTTCGTTGCCGTAATAATAGTCTGGTATGTTACTTTGTTGAGTATTTTGATCAGGCATTGAGTATTGTAATTCGTTTTTAATATTTGCTTGCATATTGACCAAGTCTCTGGAACTGCGCAAAAGTTGAGGTACAAGATCCTGCGTTCCCAAACTGTAATCACTTTTATCTGTTTTCCCTTCAAACATGTACGAGTCAACAAGTGTTTCTAAATAAGGTTTAGAATCCACATCATACGCCAGCCTTTGAACAGATTGCGGCGAAGGAATTCGCATTTTATGAAGATCATGACTGTTATGTGAAATTCTTCCAGTTTTTGGGGATCCGGGACTTTTCTCTAAGCTTGACCAACCACTCATAGACGATAACCCAGAATCCGATTTTGCAGCCACAATATTTGCACTATCCCTTTTCAGATGCTTAGGTGATGTTTTCGGTGACTTGGGTGATCTTGGACTCAGTCGCATGGCATCAGGTGGCATCGTGCTAAGTGAGGAAAGCATCGGCGGATGTGGCAACAAGTCATTTTTTTCTCCTGGAGGAAATGAAACTCCTCCATTAGGTGGTGCAGGTGGTGGTGGGCTGGGAGATTTCCGTAATCTACTCTCTTCATAAGCTAGTTCTAGTCTGTTTTCATTCGATCCATTATAAATTTCATGCATCGACATTGGAGAGTGTTGTTCTGCGCTGGTTTTGTACATGTCGTTCAATGGTGACATTCCTTTACTCGGATAGTAACTGTGTCTTGCCGAGTCAGTTATTTGACACGATGAGCCATACTCAAATCTATCTCGGGAGAGAGCACTGGGCGATTTACTGGATTTTGCTGCGTTTATCTCTGCATTAGCGACCGCAGAACTATAAGCGAGCCTTCCAGTTACTGTCGTGTATGGTTCTGTTGAAGTTCTTTCGGGAACAAATTTACGACGGGGTGACAGAGTCGGTTGTAAATAATCACCTTTTCTGTCTATCAGAGTATTATCAGTCAGAGATAATCTCGAAGGGGATTTTTCTCTTGACATGGATTCCTTTGGCGTTACTAGCATAAAGTCGTCAAAACTTTTCATCATATCATTTATACCCCAATTTTCACTACCCGCATATACACTTTTTAATTGCTCGTCAATAATGTTACCATCTTCAACAAGTGTTTTAGCTTCTATGTCTCTATCATGCTTTGATTTAGTTTCCGGACTTAGTAGCATTTTCAAGTCTTTCAGTTCTCTTGAATCTTTATGTAACTGGTTTGTGAGCCTATCTAATTCATGTAATTTATCTACAGTAATTTGATCTAGTGTACTTAAAGTCGACAAATGCACCAAATCTCTTTCGCTTATTTCAGGTCCACCCTGCATCCCACAATAATTTTTGTAATCTGTTGCACTGAACACTTGCCTTCCATTCGCAGCCAGCATTTCTAGATCTGGTTCTTCCGGAGCTTCCCATATCATATCTAACTGTGACGGAGGCCTCGAAGTTTCCTCGCAAACAAGATCATCACGATAAGCTTGATTGAGACTTTTATAGAAAGCTTCGTCAGATTCTAACACTTCGTCCGTAGGAACAAGTAATACAGAACTTCGTCCTATATCTAAGCCTTCTTCTATGCCATCTTCCACGCCCCCGTTCCCTAGTATTTCTCTGATGACTTCGAGCCTCGTCATCGGATCTCTACCAGTGACTGTCCGACAGGTGTAGAAGTCGAGAAGGGTGGATATAACGCCCTGTTGGTCTGCAAGCAGCGCTTCGAGCCTCTCCAGTCGCTCCCACATGCGGACGTACTCCTGGCTGAGCAAGTCGAGGGCTCGCCAGGCGTACTTGAGCTCCGTCTCGAGGATGTTGAGACGAGTACCGAGACGCTCCATGTAGTCGCTGATGATGTAGTCCCCCGAGTAGGGGGGTAGGTCTGGCGGCAGGGCGAGGGAGCCGCAGTCGTCCATGTCGGCCTCGACACCCCCACTCCCGCCGGCCTCGCTTCCCTCCATCGCGCCGCCGGCCCCGCCACTGTCGTGAATATCGCGCATCATCTTCGTGTCGGATAGTGGGATTCGCGTAACATTTTTCACTATGAGTCATCCCATATCGTTTTATTATTAGCACTTTTAACACAAAACCGTTCTGATAGTTTAATCGTCACTAACACCATTGTTTCACGTCTTTAGTTTATCAGTTCATTGGTTCACTCTCATTAATAGACACTTTTTCTTTGTACGGCAACTTGATTGATTTCATCAAAAAATTGCTTTGATATATTTTATCACTTCACTGTAACGCCAAATCGAAGGTTAGGTATTTGTTGGGATCCACTGGTTTGGACATAAGCAGGCTTATGTTCACTCCAGTGTCAAGGGTTAAAAGGAATACCTCGTCGGGACCCGTAAACTTCGAAATCTTTAGCGACCCAATTTCGTCAGGAGAATGTTGCTTTCATAAACTTGATAAGACGGATTCCGTAAAGGAAAGTTGACGTGTCCCTTAGGAAGGCAGCTTAGCGGTTCGCATTCGATTCCACGTGAGCAAGTGCGTCTCAGAGGTGGAAGGCGTCGCTCGGCAGGGAAGGAAATAGGATAAAACGATAGGAAATTAATGCCGAGTTCCACCACCGCTTCGCTTAAATTAACCTTGGGGTTATCGGATTAGGTAAGTAGGCTAAGACAGTATTGATTCGGGTAAACAAAACTCCGGAATGACTTCATTTTGACGGTAAGCCTTAGGTATTTATTCCATCGAGGAGCGCGTGCCTAAACCACGCTTTTCTTAGCAACTACGTAATGAGAAACGTCTATAGGGCGGGACGTGCGCAGATTACTGAGAAGACTCCCTTTGACACCATATACAGAAATACTTTGCGGATCCTTGATAGTGCGGTACGTAGGAATGCCTATCCAAACAATGGTAGTGAACGCTGTGTTATGCTATTGTGAGGGTATATAAGGATATTGTTTATTGGATAAATATATTCTCCAAACTTGCAGATACCTAAATATACAATTAGAGTGGCCGCTTGTATCAAATTTAATTCAAGTTGAACCACTGAAGGAACCAAATAAAATTTGTATAGAGTAAAAGTTGGTTCAGCTTTAAATGGAAAGGTATATTGATTTATTATTCCAAGGACACAAAATGTAAGAGACCTCGGCGTACATGAAATACGATTTCCTTATAACAGATTTTTACGCACCTGTTATAAAAAAACGGCCGTTTATTTGCCCGCGGGGACAATAAAACGATTCTTTTAATAATTTAATCGGCAGTACTTTGGCGTGCGAAGAAATTGGTTGTTATGCTTAATAACAGGGCTGTAGAAGGTATAATTGCAAAATTTTATTGGACTATTGCTTGGTTACTAATGAACCTGGTAATGTTTTTATTAAAATTAGCTTAGTGAAAGGTAGAGGTATTGTTTTTTACAAAATTAAATGTTGATGTATTTGTCGCCTAAATCGTCTATAGATCATCTTAAGCGTAGAAAACCATTTCCTCCGTATTATATTTCTATTCCCTTAAGTGATGTTTTCTAACTATTTATTTGATTAACCTTTGTTCTAATTGCTGTAAATATCCCTTACCATGTTATTCTTAACAAACAACATACAAATTACAAAATTAGCTTCAATTTTGTAATTTGTATGTTGTTTGTTAGGAATAACAAGGTAAGCGCCAATTACTTTTCCCATAGCGTACTTAGTTGTACTGCGTAAAGATTGATGGGGATTTATTCAAAAAGGTGTCTTTCATCTATAAATATAACTTTGGTACTAACTTCATATATCTTTCATCTAGTTATATGAAGTTAGTATCGATGTCAACTTTAGTTACTCACTGTTCAAAGTTTCATCAATTCAGATTAGTATGTATTGTAAAACCTTTTCATATATTTTCTTAAAAAATCCGAAACTTGAAATAAAGTTTCCATTTTTCGTAGACTCTACTCACCTAGCGCGGTCTACAAATCTAATTATTGTTAGGCAAAAGTTCTGGTACATTTTGGCTAGAATCCAACCTATTCAATTGGCGATTGCTATCCCACGGTTCGTTCTTGTCGGTCCATTGTTACTAATTTACTTTACTTTCCCCTTTTAAAAGTATCTTTGAAAGCAAATACTTTCACTTATAATGAAATGCAAATGGGGTGATAACTTTGCTTTATAAGGCCTACAATATGTTGTAGCGTTCTTACTGTACTGTGTGTACGTTTCATAGAACACACGTAAAAAAAAAATACTTAAATTTAAGATGAAATGAAAGTCATTAGTGAAGTTCTTTTAAAAAGTTGAAAGATCTTTATTATTTTCTATTGAAGCGTGATGGCGACTTAATAAATAGGCAATGTAAAGTCCAGAATTCGTTGTTTAAGGTAACGAAAGCCGAGTTTAATCAACTTATAGAATTTATATCTAAAGTTACAAATGTGCGTTTCTACCTTTCTACTTCTAACACAAGTTTCGGTGCTTCTAGTATACGCACATAAAATAGTGCTAAAGTGTAATGTTTATTAATGTGTAATAATTATTTATGAAGAAGGTTACTCCATAAGCTTAATTAGCTGCGTGAGGTGTACGGGTCAGGATTTGTGGTTACATGCGGTGTTTCCAGTTATATGTTAGGCCGCAACTACTCTCGTGCTCAGAGAACATTATAGTAGACGGAATGGTGATTATTTTGATTATTTTCAACCGACAAAAACAAAAGGAGGTAAAACTTTGTAAATTTTTGTAAATAATATTTATTATTTTTTTTAGCGAAGACGTAATGTTTTATTGAAGGAACTTGCTACGGCGTAGCGGTTCTACGACGTATCCGTCGTAGAACCGCTACGCCGTAGCACTTGTTACGAACACCAATCGACTCTGGTAAGATTTATATTTTAAGGATAAAATATTGCTTATAACACATAAAAATACCTTCCAAAATAAACGGAAAGTAGGTCAGTTCAAAATACTTCGAAACTCCCAATTCCGATCCGAAACAGTTCCAACATAAAAGAAACTTCAAGAATTCCCTGACTCTGATGAAACGTTTTATTCCCACCTTGGGGGGTCAGATAGGGGTCAATGGACGATTACTTGCACCGATACCACAGAATATCCAGTACTAAGATACCGTAACTTTCAATTTCTACCCCCAAGGGTTAGGATGGTTACATAAATCATGCTGAGTTACTGATTTATAGATTCTTGGTGGATTTATTACGACAGATTGTTATATAAATAATGTGCAGTGGGCGCTGATAACAGAAATTGATTTTGATCGGACGCACACCTCGTTAATATGACCTTTGAGTCGTTTGGAATAAGGGTGTTGATTGTTAGTTATTGCTTATACTGGCACCGAGTGAATTTAGGCTTTACGTGCGTGGAAATAAGGGAGATGGTTAAATAAATGGAAAACAGTCTGTTTGTCTGTGTTTGTATTGATGATAAAAATAACATAAAAAATCATTTACTCTTTTTATTATAAGTAAATTATATTTTATTATTAGTAAATTATATTCTTTGCGAACATGCTAAAGGTGCATTATGTGTGCACACTTTAAGCAGAGCAACTTCTTTTAATTCTGTTCGTTAGAAGACGGTAATAAAACTTCGTTAATGATGCATAGTGAAGAATTCTTGAGAAAAGTTAGAAGTCGACTGTTAATATGTGGTTTTCTTTAACATTTATATTTATAACAATCAAATAATATAAATAAATGTGAACTAGTATTTACGATTGGAAATATTGCACAAACAAACTACATGTAGCTCAACTGATCCTTATCAATACCAGTCGGAAGTAGCGATCATGAAACTATGTTGTTTACCAAATACAATCAGAATTATTTTTTTTAGTGATCACATCCATGACAAAAAATAAATATTACATTTAGTCCTTTTTTTTTTTGAGAAAAGAAAATTCGATCTTACTAGTTCGCCTGTAGTCCGCTTGTAAAATATAGCAAATATAAATTTTATGAACTTCGATTTGTTAACATAATTAATGATTATTTATCGAGTATTGATCGCGTTCTTTTGGTTATTATTTCGCGTACGTTTTTATCGTGTTACAGCGTTGCAGTTAACAATAACAAATAGTACGCGATAAGTACCCGTTATATAATCAAAGTTTAAAAATTAAAGTAAACGTAAACATCAAGATCTATCAAATCATGGGCTTACAATGACCACTCATCAAACTCTGCTGATTTATCACATCACCGATACTATAGACAGAATGATAGTGTAAGTATATTAAATCTAATCTAATCTCAAACTCTAATGCAAATCAGAGCAAAAGGACCCTTTAATCCGACACCTGTTTTCATATCCAGCAAATAAAGCGCTAGATATAATTCCTGCCATATAAATATGAGCGGAAGTGGGAGACGGAAACAGCTGTTGGCAATTGTTCAACGTGCCAGATGGTCGCTTTCACTCCAAAAATTCCGGCGCACACGAGAATGGGGTAAAGTCCCTACTTTACTCTACTCTCGTGTGTGCCCGAAGTGAAGAATCGCGGCAGTGAAAAAAACTACTTTGTCAGAATTAACCACATAAATAATAATTTTCGCCACTCTCGCTCGAAAACGGTGACTTTGTTTCTCAACAGTGAGCAAAATCGGGTTTTGCTCACGTGTGGAATAAAGAATATTATTCAACTTGTTGAAAAAAGTAACTCGAATTCAGATCAAAGCAACCTTCATAGAAAAAAAATTTGGTACGTTCATGGTTTGCCCAAAATGAGTTTTTGACATTCGACCTCTTTTATAAATTACAAGATATTTTCTCACTAGTAATCTACGAATTTAGTCGTGGTCAAAAGTTGTATGTTTAACTCGACGGCAAATATTTTTCGTTTCGTGCCTTTTAAATCCCTCGCTACCTCAGGAGTCTACGACGATTTGTGGAAAACTGCACAGGACAGACCTCAATGGTAACTTTTCTTATGCCTAGACAAACTGCGAGTCGCTAAGTCAAGTGCGTAAGTGAACACCAGACTACAATATTCATATCATAGTAATTTTTTTTCTACCCACGAGCTCTTATTATCGCGGTCGCAACTTACCCGCCTTCACCCTAGCCCGATTTTTGCGTAGAAATGGAACAATGCCCTCTCAAGACCCATATTTGGGTTTGTTTATCGTAATGTTACTGCATTTAGAACCTTCGGTGTTTCTGTTGGGAAAGTGATGGGAGCAATTCACTGGAATTGCCGACCTGATAAGTGAAGTGAAAATACAAACATTTGTTTGATTGCTTCTTTTGTTTTGATTGATTTGGGTACCGTTTTTTTTTCTTGGGAAAATAGAAAACAAACGCGGTCCGATAACATGTTTTGGGTTTTCTTAAAACGTATTTTCTCTACAACAACATAACAGTCAGAGGTCTATAACAACAAAATACAAGTTAAACTTTGTAATTTGTTTCACAATATCGTCTCAACGTATTTATGTTTCAAAGCCGTAATATAAACATGAAACAGAAGTCATCCTTGAGAAATCATAACAAACTGCTCATTCCAAGTGAACAACGGAGCGCAACTGTTTAATTTTTCAAGAAGTCACTCTATTATGAGACGCCACAAAGATCTTTTGTCTTACTTTCATGAAGAAAACAGGAATAATATTATTTATTCAACAACACGGATAAATGAAAGGGATGAATTTACCTTTTCATATTTTTATAACGTTATATTTTTAAAGGTCTAGCTAAAGTAGTTGTAACAGACTAAAATTCCATGGACCCTTATGTTGTGCCTACCGATGTCATGTAGTCGTGGTCAGATAGGAATGCTATTGTTTACTGGCCTTCGCTTGAAAATACCTAAATTTATTTTCTAAATAAATTTAAAATTATTTTCTTGCAATAAAGGACGATTACTAGTAAAGTTTTAGGGCGACCTTTGCCCAACAGTGGAATAATATTCATCAAAATATAAATTATGATGTCCTCCTAGCCTAACTTTCAGCCACAGCGGCCAGTCTCAAGGAAGATCAAACATGTTCGCCGGACATATTACAGTGCACAAGTATGTGCGGAAACACAAGTGCACTAATTCATTTATAAATCAAGTCTGTATCTACAAAACTTTGCTATTACATTTCTTGAACAAGTGACAGTCCTGATTTCCAATCTAAATAAATAAGGATACTAAGTTGGGTAGTCAATTTGGCGCACCCAGAAACAAGTACAAATACAGCTGATGAATTAATTACTTTGACTAACGAGCACCAACTTTAAGGATGTAACTACGCGTTATGAGATAAGTTTTACTTCAATAACTTTTTCAATTTAGATGCTGAATAGTGGCATTTGAGTTGAGGGCTTAAGATATATATAGAACTTTTATTCAGCTCTATTATTGAACCCATGGAACTTCGAGGGGTTCTTACTAGGTTACCAAGTTATCAACACGCAAGTTATATTTATCGATCGAGAATTCGATTACATCCGAAAAATTGCTCATTTAAAACAAATAAACATACAAGATTCAAAATTCTAGTACATAGCATGGGATCAGTCTATTAGGCCCAATTCAATAAATTTCCAGTCTCCGAAAGTCTATTGTATGATAGTCCACTCTCATTATTCTGTGATAGTTTTTAACTTCGACTGTAACAGATCATTTTGTTTTCTTATACATTTTGACAAATTTTCTTGGCATTTAAAACAGTAATAAAAATTATAAAATCAAAGGGTTACAGATCAGTATATTTTTAAAATCTTTATGTAAATGATATGCTGCGACGGAGTTTATTCTATGCTGCTGTCGTTAATGAAGTCCCTGTCCACTTTACCTAGAAATCTCAGAATTCCTCGTAGCAATTTTGAAGCCAGCATGTAGATTTTACCCAGCTCGTAAAATACTAGGCAAAACGTGAAATGAACTTGGAATGGGAGCTCCGACATCACAGAACTAGCTAGAGAAAATGAAAATACATTTTTGAGGAGAAAAATGGTCTTGATTATTTCTTTAAAAGAATGTTGAGAAGAAATTGTAGAATTTTTAAGATATGTAATGAAATGAAATGTAAATTCTGTGATACATCAGACATTGATTGAAAAATGATGTATTTATTGAGTCCATAGTGACCTAAACAAAGCAACAGTAAGATCTGATCAGATTTGATTTGATCTGTCTGTGGTATCGTAGCTCCCAAACGGATGAACTGATTTTCGTGTAGTTTTTTGTGTCATAGATAATTTTATCCCGAGTGTTCTGAGCCATGTTTCATGAATATCTGTTCAGCCAATAAACGTCAGCGGGTTTTTTAATTTTGTCTTGTTTTCACATCTCTACCATACTTTTATTAAATTATTAGCACTTTGCTTTAAACGAGTAAAATCACAAAAAAGTGTTAGCCGGTATCCATTACAAAATTCAAGGAATTTAACACACTCCCATATGGTGTCTTCTCAATTATTCCACCAACGAACCAAACACGTTTCTTCTTGCTTACAAATAATAAAAAATTCAAGCAGGGAAGTTCGCAGCCCAAAACAAATGAAAGAGCCGGCTAGGTAAGCTTATTTACGGATCGTCAACAAAGCGATTTTAAACGTGACCGTACCTAGCCCACAGGGGTCCACACTAGGATAAAATAGCGATAGCTGCCTCATGGTGATGGTGTAATGCTAAAATCTAACTCCTGAAAATCTAAGTTAAATATTGATACTAATTACAACTGGTATTTACAATTGCAGACTGTTCATAGATATTGATAGATCAAAATCATCTATCTTCTTAGCCCGTGAGCAGTCAATCTGTCTGGTGGGATAACTATTCAGCTTATTCTTATTCTACTTTTTTGACCTGTCAAAACTTGATTGCATTTTTTAGCAGTGACTTTCGTTTTAGAAGCTCGATTTATTTGGCTCTCCTGGGGCGTCAATTCCGACTTTACCCTACAATGCCCTAAAGCATGAAAATATGTGGGGACTCGGTAGTTGTAGCTACGGATATAGTAGTAATAAAAAAATCTAGTGCTTCATAATATTTCACATGCATGAAACATGTGTTCGAAAATAGCTGCTCTCTATACAATTGTATGTAGTTGGAATCTGAAGATGATTAATAAAAAGAAAACATTGAATTCTATTTATTCAATTTAATAAGCTCTTCTGATGTTTACGACGCATTTCCCGCCAAGGGGAGATTGGCTTGTTTCGTAATATAGTTTTACATTAGTTTTTAATCATAAAAGTTATAATTTTGTAACAAACGCGACAGTAGATAATAAATTTGAGAATAGACATTTCACAAGCTAATTTATTGTTGATTACTGTAGTAATTCACGTAGGGTTACAAAAAATATGCAGTAGATTAGGCAATGAATATTCTAAAGCTAAACAGAAATATATCTGAATCATACATGCCGAAGGAGGTCGAACAAATCGAATTCAAACAAATTATTTCTGACAATTCGTCAGACGCGGCGAGGATACAAGTGTGTGCGAGGTCTAATACAATTTCATACAATTAATTCTCAAGGTCGATTCTTGCGGCTTTTTGGCGATACTGGATTGGAAAAGTATGTATTTAGCTCTGCGTTTACAAATATTCGATTCGATACCTAATATTCTCATAAACCCTGAACTAAAAAGGTTACTAAAAATACATTTTTCATACAAACAGAACAATTATTAAACGTTACTTATTGCTCAAGTCCATCCAAGTTTTTTCCAAGTTCGCGTCAAAAGCTAGCAACAATATATTCACACTCAAAATTCACTTCTAATGGTTGAATGATAGACTACATTTTTCAATGGACATGCCTAAGCCCCATGTCCATGATATTCTGTGCCAAACTTTTCACACCGAGTTTTCTGCAACACAAAATAAAAACGATCATCGCTCTAGGATCATGTTACTCAGGTCTCGTAGTCGCTTTTACTGAAATGTCGTGTAATATTTTTTGGAAAGGTTTTTCGCATCAAAAATCATAAAGATTATTATTGTGATGTATTTGCTGTAGTGGTTTGAGTTCATATTTTCTTTCCAATTTCATGTTTTATTAGTTTTTGCTTGCATATACATTTAAAGAGATTAGGCCTAAATGTATATCTACGTCAACAGTGAACGAAACTCTATAATAAACTTAACTGTGTGTAGTCAACAATCTTAACTTTCCTAGGTCGAATGTGTAATGTATTTCTTTTTCTCGAAATGTTAGCTCATAAAACTGAGGGTCTCTATAATATCTAATAATAATCTTAGATAATCTTAGATAATCACTTTCGAGTGCCTGTACACATAATTGTAGTTTAACATTTTTCGTAGATATATCAAAGCATTTCAAGCCTTGTTGCGACTGCTACGGCGTAGCAGCTATGGCGTAGCTGCTACGTCGTAGCACTTCTCGTAGCGGCTACGGGATGCGCTGACAAGACTGTCACAACGCGTTTTCTGGATCTTACTCAATCCTTCAGATTCGATTCATAAATTAAATCAATAGAGCGTGTTGTTGTATTAATTTTTTCGTTATGACTTAATATAACTGAACTTTGATTTAAATAAGTATTTCTCCTCCTCGCGTCTTATATCCTCATGTCTGAGGGTTGTGATCCCCATGAAACTTTGTCATGGACAATATCGCGCCAGCTGCGTCTGTCCTTGGCGGCGTGTAGAGCGTTGTGAAGATTCGTGTCCAGGGTCCTAAGTAGTCAGGGTAAATAAGTATTAGTCGTGTAATTTTGTCAAAATTTTCTTGTTTGTGTTTTGATGTCCGACCAAAATATAGATGGTGTTTTCTATCGCAAGGAATAAACTTAAGATTTTTTTGTTTATGTCAGCATATACCGGTGCTAGAAATTATAAAGGTTTTTTTAACTGCGTTCCGCGTTGAAAGTGTATAATAACACGACACAAATGCATGCCACCGTTCTATAATCGCTGACCCCTTTTCATTGCGTGATCGTTTTATGGCACTTTGTTACAACAAAGCAGGTGTGTTGCTTGGATTTATTACACAAAATAATAAAAATCTGAGCAGTTTTGATAAAAAAACATCGATTGGAGAGAATAACAGAAAGCATGAAGCTTTTGACCTGCAAAAGCCGGTGACTAAATTTATAATTGATAACGGCTCCCTCGTTATCAATTATTATGAATTTTTCCCAGGGGTGGAACAGAAAAGGCTCTTAAAATCACATCGCACTAATATTATAAATAAGAAAGTTTGGATGTTTGGATGTGTGGATGGAAGGATGTTTGTTACCTCTTCAAGCCAAAAATACTGAAGGGACTAAAACTTTGCATATATGTAGTTCTAAGAATGGAAAACATAGGCTTTTTATGCCATACATCAGTTCACATGGAAAAGAAATAACCTATAAATGTTTCCATAGAAACAACGCTTGTAAAGCCGCAGGCGTAATCTATCGTAATAGATAATGGATTGTGAAAAATGCGTTTCTAATTTTATGTATAACAAAGTAAATGAAACTTGTTACTTTGGTTTTATTATCGAGCTATTGATGTACGGTTAACGACACAATTTGCTTATTCCCAGGGCTCAGGTGTGGATTCACAACTAACCCTATTAACAAATACCCAAATCCCAAGCGACTTTGTTTTGTATGACCGCCGCATAGATCGTTAAATCCTGTAACGGAGGCTGTCAAATCCCAACCCCTGCGTGTCCTATAAACCCGGTCTCGTATTCGCTATTCCAAGCCAATAACGCGCGATATCACAAGTTAAGCTAGTTAGAATGATGCTTTAAGCAAAAACCAAGGAGCTCAAATGCACGCTTTCAACGGAAAGTTTGTAATTTTCGACAATTTCAAATACAGGGTTACTGGTTATTCACTGACACTGTGTGAACTGTAGGTTTTGCTCATTTTACCACAAACACGTTCGTGAAGACGCTAAGTTTTTATTTTTAAAAAAATCCTCCCATACAAAACGTAAAAATAATACCCAATAAACTAATACCCCCTAAAGACCGATGACACAACCACTGTTAATTCAGGACACCGTTTTAAAGTTTAGTTTCAAAAAAGCCCCTTTAATTAACTGTTATTCAATGGAGACGGATATTACTAACAGTGCCAAGTTTAAAAATTAAGACCTGTCTTCACGAACGTGTTCGTGATGATGGGTGAAACCTGCAGTATACTCAGTGTCAGTGAATTTCCAATAACCCTGTATATGCAAAAGTGCGGAGAATTTCTATTTAAAATGGTCACACATCGCCACAAATTTACGGCGTTGCTCCACTCGCAGCATGAGGCGGACATGATAGCTCAAAACGTATACGCAGTGATAAGTAATATACGTGAATAACGGCTTCAGTCCCTTCCGTTCGCTGACGTTTTTTCATCAAACAAGCCGCAGTCCTGTCAACAGTTCAGGGATATGGAATATTTTTTGTTTAAATACTGAGATAAAAAGTCTTTCATGTTCATACGTTTTTACGGAGCTCGGATTTAACTAATTTCAGGGTTGAAACGGATGACGGTGAATTTATCTTTTAAAATATAGGTACTCTACAGTAGGTATTAATCTACTGTAGAGTACCTATATTTTAAAATAGTTTTCTATAATTAATAAATATGAATATGAATAGTCAAGTGTCGTCACTTGTAAAGGTAAATACATGGTTATATTTTTTGTAGTTTCGTTATCAAGATTTCATCACATCTGTATTGTATGTACCTTGTACATATTTGTCAATGGTTGCCGTAGATTATGTTTCTTTAATGTTATATTTTCGATTGATTTGTGTCTTTATGTGTTATCTTCCGTGACGTCACCAATTGGCTCTGTCGACCAGCGTTGGTTATAATATCTTTACCACTAGCTTATGCTGAGACAGAGACCGTTCTGTGACTCAAATCGACAGGACCTTTGTCTTTTATTTTTAAATCATGCTTGTTTTGGTTTTTGCTGATAAATTATTATCATTCGCTCATTCTCATTCAATGCAACACCGGCATTTCAGTTCATTGAATTCATTACATCAATATAAACTACACAAAGTGTCGCTTATCTCAAAGGTTTATGAAATGGAAGCGCTCAATGACTCTTCAGGTTAACAACGCTCAACTAAATAACAGACAGTTAGGTACACTTTGTCTTCTTGCTAACTACTAGCTATCAGGTTTGCTATTGTTCAAACTAAAAGCGATCAATGCTTCAAACTTATCTACCTAGACTGCCAGCGTTAAGGTAGATACACACTAATAGATACAAACATATCTATCTATCTATGTAGTGTATTGTATTATATATATATATCAGTTATCTAGTACCCATAACACAAGTTCTGCTTAGCTTGGGGCTAGATAATGCTGTGTGAATTGTCCGGCATTATTTATTGATTTACACTATTGTGTCAAGTTTTGTCGCACCAGAATATCGTTCATATGTACCTACATAATATGGTTAGAAACACATTATAAAGCACTATAACCAGTTATAACGTAATAATACCAACATATGTATATGTATATAGGTATATCAAAATACTAACGTATAAAATCGACACTATTCGCCTCCCACATGACATGACGGAGCATCCTTACCCCACCGGCCCGTAGGCGAGTTTTATTAAGGTCCAAATGCAAGGGACATAAGGCGCACGCACGGGGCGCAGATGGCATGGGTAATGACTTTGACAGACGATGCCGATGGTGTAGGATACTGGTTTGTTTGATCATGGACAAACGAAATTTCTTTTCTGTTAAGGTTTGATTTCACCTTTAATGAGAATGAAAATACATAAGTAAAAGGTGTTTGAGTTATTTTACAACTGTGTCACTCGCACAGTGGGTGCATGAAGCGACCCTGGATATCACAAACACACTAGCACGAGTAGCGCAACACAGTTGCACATGCGTATGAGCCGAGACGCGATTTTTGTATGGAGATAATGGTAGTGTCCGGGTTGTGCCGTAACACACGGTAATATTCGAAATAAACCTATCAGGCTATAGGTTTCTTCGTCGCTTCTTTACTTTAGTTAAAGCGACAGAAATCGAAACTATCACTATATTTCCATTTGACCTTTTCTATGTGTACATTTATCTTTACTAATATTATAAGGAGAAAAGATTTGATTTTTTGTTTGTTTGTTTGTATTGAATAGTCTCCGAAACTATTGTACCGATTTGAAAAATTCGTTTACCATTAGAGGCCCACATTATTCCTGATGAACATAGGCTACTTTTTACCGCGGGAAAATGCTTCATTTCTACGGGAAAACGGGTAATAGGACAACGGGTAGTAAGAATGCAGCTAGTTGTATTTATATTAAGAAATAAATAACTTTTGACTTGATTTGCTTGATTGGATTTGGTGGTCACAAAAACCAAATTAAAATAATTTGAACACTAAAAAAAACCACAAAAAACTATAAAATTATGTTATGCCGTGCTTTTTATTTCGTTTGAAAGGAAAGGCACGACAAAATACTTAAAGAACCTGCCTGAGTCGTTAATTTTCGGGATGACGCAACCGGGAGTTGAACCCGCGATATTTCCAATCTGTAGGGGAATATGTTTGCCGTTTGAGTGTGTCGTGTGTGTGTGAGTCACACTATTCATGAAGGTCTGTCAATAATAGTGATTAACATAATTTAATGAATAGAAAGAGAATAAGCTAACGCATTTAGTCAAGGCAAAATAGCACTTAATGGCTGGTTAAAAGGTTCAGTTTCAATTAGATGTGGCACACCCTTTGAGCCTAGTACGTTATCTAGGTTGTTTCTGTAGCAATTTAATAAATTAAACCACGAAGTACATTTAGTACGTAGCTCGAGCAAGGTGAGCACGCCTTTGAAATTCATCGAGTTTTAATGACTTTACGTGATAATTGGATGGTTTTAGAGGAGCTTCCCAGCTGTGGGTCCAAAAAAGGAGTAGGAATAGGACTTAGCGTGATAACTGGGCGTTTTAGATAAGTTACCCAGCTATGGGAGAGAAAAGGCTGTATATAAAAGGTTCAGATATTTTCCAGACTGGTTGGACCTATGCGCAAAACCAGTTTCGCGCATTTGGACCACGCACGTTATACCTGAATGAAACGTTACCAATGTCCTACGCCAGGATACAATCTATGATCTTAAAGTTATTAATAACGAGATATTCACCGTGATTTGTATATTATACTCTACCTCCTTGGCAGCCAAATACTAAGATTTATTCAGCAGTAATAATAAAAAAATCACGGTAGGGCTGGTCCACCAGTTCAAAGTCGCTCAGCGAGCTATGGAAAGAGCTATGCTCGGAGTCTCTCTGAAGGATAAAATTCGTAACGAATACATCCGACAGAAACAAAAGTTATCGACATAGCACAAAGAATTAGCAAGCTGAAGTGGCAGTGGGCCGGCCATATCTCGCGAAGAATCGACAACCGCTGCTGGGGTAAACGTGTTCTTAAGTGGAGATCACGACTCGGCAAACGTAGTGTAGGACGCCCTCCGGCCAGGTGGGATGCAGAACTGCGAAAGACTGCAGGCAGATGCTGGATGCGGCAAGCTGAAGACAGGGCGCTATGGCGCTCATTAGGGGAGGCCTATGTCCAGCAGTGTAATAGTGCTGGACAAGCCACACAGTATCATCTAGCCCCAAAGTAGCAGTTTATGGCCCAGACTCCAAGAGTCCACCAAAGCGGAAATGTGCGGAAGCGGAGACGAGAAGAGACGTATCTCAGCTTCGGGTGTCTCCGCCGAAACTGTGCAGAGATGCGTACTGGCTAGACTGGAGGGGAGATCGCAGCTGAGAAGCTGCGTGACGTCGCCAGCTTGCGAGGCACGGCTCACATCTCCGCTTCGATATTTCTTTGTGTCTTCGTATACAAATGATACACTTACGCGCGGTGGTCTCCATTGAACTGAGCAGAAACGATATCTGTGAATACCGATGTTCTACTGGTTGTTTAAACACATCTTTTCTCCGCTCGTGTCATCTCCGCTTTAGTGGAGTCTGGCCCTGAGTCGTAGAAAGGCATCAGACCCGCAAACAAGCAGATAGGCAGACAGCGGAGGGTTTAGGATCAATGGAGGTATAAGAATCATATCAAACCATCATCAAACACAAAATTTCCTATAATAATTCTCTTCGCCAAATATTCGGTCGGTGATGGTCGAGTGTATTGTGGCCGTTGTATTCCACGTACGGTCAGCAGGTAAATCCACTTACTCTATTTGACACGGGTCGGGTTCAAACTGGTGTGGATTTCCAAGAATATTTGAATGTACGCGACCCAATGAGTTTGAAGCACAAACATAATACACGAATACAAGAGAAATAAAACGTTAAGTGTGAGTCGGACTCGCGCACTAAGGGTTCCGTAAGACCTTGCTTTGTTGCCAAATTTCATAATTCTAGGTCTACGGGAAGTACCCTATAGGTTTTGGTCCATGGCGAGTATTAAAAGTATTTTTTTTTAGTAAATAAATTACAAATTTATGATTTTAGGATTTTTCCCTTTATTTGACCTTGCAGCTCACCGAATTTCATGATTCTATGTGTGTATATATTTCATGGTCTACGGCAAGTACCTTATAAGTTTTGGGTACATATGATTCCCTTAGAAATTTTAAAATATTCGGACATAAACGGCTGTAACTTTTAAGCGCGTTGACTATCAAGTTTTATTTATATTGCGGCTCCATGAGGTTACGGATTTGAGTATTTGACGTTCATTTCAACTCAATACGTCCACGAGTTCCTGAGAAAAGAGGGTTGACAGGCAGGCAGACAGACAGACAGACAGAAAGACGGACAACAAAATGATCCTAAAAGGGTAAAAACCCTAAAAACGAAGTTCCAACCCAAATTTCATTAATGTTTTTGGTGTAGAAATAAATAGTTCAAGAAGTAGAAAGAGAAAAGAAAAACATCTAAAATAGTTTAATTCTTTTTAGAACAACATTCGTATAACTCAATTACTTTTTAGTAGAAATAGAAGCAAAAAATAGAACTCATACATAAATAACTATCTAATTTCCGACTCAAAAATATAACAATAGCCATTTTACGTTGCAAACCGTACCATAGGCTCCGTCACGCAAGCTCACAAGTAGGAAGGAGCTATTCATGTCCATTGAAAAGGTCTACCTAGTAGTATAACTAAACAAACTGGACAGGACCAACAAAAATCTGGTTTGAACCGGCTGGTTTCCTAAGGTCGAGTTTATTTTTAACCCCCGACTGTCTGATCTGTCTGTGGTATTGTAGCTCCCAAACGGATGAACCGATTTTGGTTTTTTTTTTTTTTTTTTTTTTTTTAAATCTCATTTATTGTAAAGGACTTTTACTTTTCAAAGTATGTCAGTCCTATCGTAACCTAAACTTATTAATAACAAACAAGAGAAAACAAGCAACAAAATTAAACTAATCAGTCAAGTTGTAGGTATATTCAAGGGGAGTCACTGATGCATAAAAATTTTAAACAGTGAAATGGCCGCTAATGAATTTGGTTCCGCTAAAATGTTAATAAATGTTCCTAAATTTAATCTATTTAAATTAAGTTCAGTCATCAGTGCCTCCCTTTGATTTTTGAACTTGGTGCAGTCCATCAGGATGTGGTGCACATCATCTAGGACTTCACAAACTTCACAGTTTGGAGAGTTTTTTTGTGTCATAGATAATTTTATCTCGAGTGTTCTTAGCCATGTTTCATGAAAATCTGACGGGGGGTTTTTCAAATTTTTAATTTTGTTTTTGTATTATATTAGCTGTTAAGTTAGGCTGAACGTTCATCTATCCGAAAGGAACATGCGGATGAAACTGAAGGGAAATATCGGAACAAATTAATTCCATTTCAATTTATCCAACATCACGTTAAAAAGTGTGCAAGGTTTCATTCCGTTTTTTCTCGTTTAAAGAACGAATTCTAAAACTTATTTCATTCAGCTCCCATTTGCCCCGAAAAACTGAAAGCTTTAGTTACTGAAAAAAATCGTAGGGTAACTTAAACTTCGAGAGAATCCGTTCGTGATAAATTCAAAGAAATAAACATAATGACAGTGCCATGTCAATATATTTATGAAAACTTGTTGTAAACTCATAAAAATAGCAATCGGTTCCCTAAAAATAGCGATATACATAATCTTAATACAAGAAATAAACATAAACTCGCTGAGCCCAGTGTGCTAGGCTACACAAAATTAATGTCTCTATTAAAGGGCTCCAGAGCAAAACTCCTAGTGAGTTGCAAAAATTTATCAGTAAATAAATTCTAACAAATTGTCAAAACCTTGCTACGCAAATAGGATTACTATAAAATATCAGATTATCTCGAGGATAAAAAAGCTTGCAATGGATTTTGCTACAACTAGAAAAATAACAACTTACAGGCTATTTTATAATTTGACAAAAGGTCAAATTATAAAATGGTACACTAGTACTCTACGTGCACATTTATTGTATTTAAGGAAATAAAGAGTTTTTGATTTGATTTTATTTGACTTCATTCGCTGGCGTAGTTACCCAATTTTCTTTTGAAACTCATTCCTTTGTTCAAGCAACGAACAGGCTGAATCAATAGTCAATTGCCTAACACATTAAATATTAATAGGAAACAAATCGAAATTTCGTGTGAAATCTCATTAACTTACGATAAAATGACGTGTAAAATTGTAACCGGGTCACGTTGTCCCCTTGTGTACCCCCCGGCCTTTTGGGTCAGGTCGAATGTATGGGGCCTGCATCAAACGAATGGCGTAAAATTAAACAGAATTATTGTGACGGGCTGTTAAGCGGTTAAAACTATGGTTTCGCTTTAAGTTGTAAATAGAAGTAAAACCTATTATCAAATCATTCTCGTATCTAGAATGGTAGTCAATTTCAAGGATTCACATAATATTTAGCAAAGCTGGTCATATGACTTCCAGCTTTCTTGAATGACCTTACCTTTTAATCAACGATTCGATAATTTTCCTGAATCTCTGGAAAATACTACAAACTCAAAAACAAAAACGATTAATGATTTCATAAACAGTATTGGAAAACTGGAGTTGTAAACATCCGACAAAACGTTCCAGCCAAGGTAAAAGATAACTCCGTCCGATTCTTTTGCTGAAAGAATAGTTTTCAACGGAATCCACTTGTTTCAATGGAATTCACTTGAGGCATTGTGACGGTAACTAGCTAAATCCGGTTCACTTCTAATGAGGAGGCGTCACGAACCACAATCAACGCGCGATGCAACAGATCTGGATCTTAAGTCAATCGGACTAAAGTTTATTTCTATCTGCATTCACTTCTCTGGTCTCTTCCATTCAACTTTTAGAGGCTTAAAGACTTGGGTTTTCTTGTCAAAGATTCATAGGTTTGCACAAGTCTAGGTAATGTTTTGACAGCGACTTATTTCTGCACACATTAATGCCATTATTTTATCCATTAGATGAATGGGGAAGCCTTTTGATCTACAGTGAGATGACACAGCTTCAATATTTTTATATCTTACTTGATCAGCCAGCTGGCTCTTAAAATATTCTCAAAGCACGGTTAGAAATAATTTGTACTTCTACTTCGTACTTACAATAAAATATTATCACTTCAAACGAAATAACGTGTCTTATTTTATATCATTTGTGTCATATTTTGTATTATTTAATCATTTTGACCAGCAGTAGGACGATGAGGTTTAATATATTCTTATAATATTTTAAGAACACGGGTTATAATTACTATCTATTTCTACTACTTACAATAAAATATAATCACTTCAAACGAAATAGCGAGAAATAGTTTTGATACTATATCAACTGATAAATAGAGAGGGCTCTATCCTGAATTGGGACGACATAAGGTCAATATTTTAAAACCAATAATCATATTTTATGCTAGTTGGCTCCTAAAACATTCTCAAAATACGGTTTGAAATTATATATTATATATTTCTACTAGGTACTTACTTACAATAAAATGTTATCACTTCAAACGAAATATTTTAAGAGCTCAGCCGTTCCCGAATCTAATGGACTGAACAAGGAATATTCTGCTATTAACTGGAATCATTTCAAGTGGAAATTAATTTGGGTACTCGCTACTTTTATCAGTCAATGCTGTTCCTCAGAGGTCAAGGTCAAATTATAATTTCCAGAATGTTTAGTATCAATTTTCATCAGTCGATTTCTCTTTTATTTACTCTACCTCCAGATACAAGACAATGTAAAAAAAATATTTCAACAAATTGTTTTTCACCTTATATCTAACCAATAGGTACCAACTAAACAATTCCTCTATTGTTTACTCTACCTCCGAACAAAATCCGTTGAACCTTGGAACTTTTATCGTAAAAAACCCACCAGCGGTTTATTTACCTACCCATAAATATTTACAAAGTTTTACGAAAACACAATCGGAAAGTCGAACGAATAAAAAATTCGAAAAAATACCAAATAGAAAGGAATAAAATCAAAATGCTTTACCCTGCCAAGTTAAAAATGCACCGTACGGCTGTCCGTCACGTTTATCAGTTAAATTGGAATCCCATGCAAAATGCTGAACCACGTACGGCTGATATTCAATCTGGCCGAGTTTGTGCTTTTTTGTAATTTTTAGCTAGTTGTTTCGGTTCAACTGGCTTCCGGTCTGCTGTTATATTTTTCGAAAAATATGTTAAATATTTTTGCAAATTTGTACAACATAAATTGAGGCGGTTAAGCTACTCCGTAACCAACTTTTTAACATAAGCATATAACCTTTATTATACAAGAATTAAAAGTTCAGAACTTATTGTATTATGCTTTTACGATTAGTTGACATAATGAAGGTTAAATTATTTTTCATGGTAATTCAATATCTTTAACTGAAAACTCAAAGTACTTTATTTCCTTTTGACTAAAACAGGACTCATAGACACGTCAAAAATTGAAGTAAAACGTTTTCGTAACATTATGGAAACAAAAGATACC
Source organism: Eupithecia subfuscata (assembly GCA_963564075.1). NCBI lineage: Eukaryota > Metazoa > Arthropoda > Insecta > Lepidoptera > Geometridae > Eupithecia > Eupithecia subfuscata. Next base: position 10,531,768 of record OY751112.1, on the reverse strand, counting down.
AGATAAAGACTCGATATACCTACTTATTTAAGCTCAACATAAACTATTTAATGCGAACACTGCCCATTCACAATCATTGTCAACACTTTCCCATTAAATGCGACCCGTAATCCGGTCAATTGTCCAGACGGCTCAGGCCACATTAATTATACGAGCCTTCAAGATAATCGATCAATCACCCCTCCCTCCTCCCCTCACTTGGAATAATACCCATTAGTGTCACCTTCGAGACGACTCTGCGTAAACCGAAAAGTTTGTTTATTCTGCGTCGGCTTGATGATATTAATAGAACTGCCAACAGAAATTATGTTTTTAGGCGATTTCGAAAAAAAGAGGAGACTTGACTGTACGTTGTATGTTTTTTATGTAGGTACGTTGACCGGTTTTTTACTCAGTTGTGGAACGATTTTGATGATCCTTTTGCTTTTATAGAGAAATTATCCCGAAGTTTTATTCCTCAGGGATGACAACTTGTCCGGCATAACTGAAAATCAGTGTAAATAAAAAGGAGTTTGCAGTCGATTTTTAGTTTTTTTTTAATAATCACTGAATCACAGTCATGAAAATAGCCAGTCAGTTTTACATCATACCGTAAGCAAAAGAAAATTATTGTTGTACCAGCGTATAATATTGTTCGTTTCGAAACACACCATTCTTTGTCAATATTATATTCGTCATTTACACATTATTCAAAACAAAAATACCGTTGAATAAAAAAATAAGTCTTCTTCTGCACCAGTTTTAATTTCTATTTATATGACCTCACCGAGAAAAAAGAATACAGCCTGAAATTCTTTACAAATTTACGTCACACTGTAACAAAGTTTTGTTATTTATCATGAAATAATGAGAGTCCTGTCAGCAGACCGTCAGGTAACCTATCATTACGGATCATTCAACATCATATTACTTACAACTTCCATATTTCTATATGGTTAAAAGAACGAACATTTATTTTAAGTGTCCAGGTGCGGTATTACCGAGGGTTGTATCGAATAATCGTGAGATTTTCCCCTTGAGTTCCACGGGCTTTTTAAACACAATTTATTTTGTCATTTGAAAAAAGGAAAATGGTAATTTTGCGTTTAAATTGAGACAGTATTTTATTACCTCGTTATTTTTCTGGTTAAAGACATGTTTTTGTCGTTGTTTTGTGGTAAAGATACTTAAAAGGCTACATGTTTTCTTTCTAGATGAAATGAGAAAACTAACTTATTTTCTACGTAATTATCACGCTGACTGATTAAAAGATCGTAAAGAAATTTATCTCTACTGATCTTTGCCGTTAACAGGTTTTATCTTAATAATCCCTTTTGTCTTATACTGCTCTAGAGCGTATGTCTTCAACAATGGTCTTATCTCATAAGAAGTATAACCATGTATTAATCTTGTTTCTTAGGCTGCCACAGAAGGAGGAAGATAGGCGTGACATACGAGGGTACAGATAACAATTAGGACATTATTAAAGGGCAAGGCTACATAAACAAGTAGAGATATGCTGCGCTTATGTTGTCAACGAACAAAGGAACGTTTTGGGAAATGTAAAATTCCAAATAAGAGCCAGATTTACAAAATTTAATAAATTGATGATTCTCGTCGTCGAAAAAAAACATGAACAATGAATCGATGAAAGAACTTTTCCGTTATTAAATTGGGTTCATGTAGGTACACATTGTACAAAGATAAAAATGTGCATCCAACCACCACAAGGGTAGGCAAAATAATTAACAAGCAAAAGTTAAGGTCATTAAAACCTTCCTGAAAAAACCTTTTACAGATAGTAACAAAATCGAAAAAACATAACCCAAAAGCTCCATACCCAGCGGAAACAAACAACCTTTTTTCACATGCGAGACCGCGATGAATAAGGCTTAACAGGGTGCGTGGCAAAAACTTGCACAGAGAATTTGCCAATGTTCTTTTGTGTTCCAACATTTTACGTATAACGACGATTTTGACGAGACAGTTGGGTTTTTAGTGGAGCCTAGCTTTTTAACTGACAGATAAACGAGAGATCATTTTTGCAATTTCTAAATCTAATCATTTTCATCTATTTATATTTTTTTGTGGAAGGAAGTGGGGTTTTCCTTACAGTGGAATACATCAGGCTAATAATAAAACTAATAAATCAAAATAATTATGTATAATCGCCAGTTTCTTTCCTCGAATTGACTGAACTGAACTAAATAATGATCGGGCGATTGAAAAATCAGATCCCAGGGACAATGTTTATTGTCGACTTTGGCAAAAAAATATTAAGGAAAAATTTTATCCTCAATATTTTTCGATAAAAAGAACAGTTATTGAAAATGTTGAAGATAAAATACCTACCTAATCATATACTGAAAGAATTTAGACTAACAATAGAGTTTTGCAATCAAAAGAAAAGACATCAGAAGTTTCACGTAACCACGGTAAAGTCTAGTTCTACGTGCTTTTTGTTTCAGTACTTTTCCCAATAAAACTACGTACAGTACGAGAAATACGGAGACCCGTTGCTTCCGAGTAAAACTATTTCTATTTATAAAGTTTATTCATATGTCTACTGCACTGCACTTCACAATACGTTTTTACGAGTATGAATGGACGAGAGGATGGCTTGGCTTTAGAAAGTAAAGAATGGTCTGCAGAAAAGCTACAGATTTTGTCAACACTCGTAAAAAGCATTCTTCAGAGCCTGTTATCTAGATATAACTATAAACAGCAAAGTTCTGAGTTTTTGTTTCAATTGAAAAGATTTTACTTATTAAATTTTATCTGTTCAATAATCTAAAAAAGTATTACTTACTGAAATTATCGTAGTGAGAATATTTCTTTTGAAATTCATATAATTTATGAAAAATACTATCAATATACTAAGAAAAAATAAAAGGGAATTTCTAAAATAAAACTACTGCCGAGTTTAAACATCTAGTGCAGAAAATTTCTGAATTATGTAAATTATATCTACGAAGTATCCACTAACCGTTATACTTAGATATTGTCATTGTTCTTTGAATTAATTCCAAGCAAATACTTGATTCTGCGAATTTTAGGTATAGGGAAAGTCAATTTCCAAGATTTCCAAGAAGACCTCAAAATTGTCAAACATGCTGTGAAATTACCTATGAAAAATATTCTAATACATGTGTTCGTCGAAATATAATTGGCAATTAAATATAAATCGATGTTTGACAGAAGTTTTTATATATTTTGCGTTAAAGTTAACTGACGAACGTTTTTATTTGTCCATTTATCTTTCAAATAACACCACTCAAAGAAGTACCCACTGAGTGACCCAATAAAAATTAGGTAAATATATTTGATTTCTAACATATCCATAAATACTCTGAAGTACGTATCAATCTTAATTTTAGTAAACTTAAAGAAGTAGAGCCTGTAGTGATTTCACAAACTATTATCATAATTATTAAAAAAATATTCGAGGTTGATATCGATCTTAGTATTACTTGAACTTAGACCTTCTGTTTAATAGTTACAATTGAAACTGAAAGTATTCTCAAAGAAAAACCCAATTAGGCTTTTCCTACTAAAACGCAATAGTAATTAGGCACACGACCTCCCCTCACAGTCCTCTAGCAATAAATTCTTAAGCTCCTTTTACCGCAAGAGAGAGGTCCATCATTCCCATCATTGATAATATAGCCCACTACAATGGACCGCACATTGGTGACCGCATTACGAACATGTTCAGGCAAGACAAAGAAATGTACGGTAAAATTATTTGACAGAGACTAAACGCTCTAGTGGGCTTTGTTCCTTAAAATTTCCATAAAAAAGCTAACATCTTTTTCTTAAGGTGCTTTATTACAGTTATTGTCATGGTAAAACCATACGATGTAGTGGGCAGACTTCATTAAGGAAAACTTCACAAGTATTCCATGGGCACAAGGGTCATAAAAAATTAGGCTTGACCCAATTACACAGACAAATGTTGCGTGATATAAGGGAAAATAGTCTCATTTCAGAACAATAGAGAGTGAAGATTTCGCGGAAAGATACAAATAGTACGTGAAGGGCCTTTGGATCAGATCACGTAATCAGAGATATCTCATAGATGAATTCTTTATACCAAACGCGAGCGGAAATTATAGGTCACTCACAACCTATTCAGCCACGGAAAATGTAGACGGAAAAAGTACTTTTCAGTATTTTTCTTCAGACTTAAAAGTATGTGAAGCCTTAGGAACAGAAGTGAAGTTTTAGAAATAGAAGGCGGCAACTGCTTTTAAAGTTTAAGTAGGCTGGAAATAGAGAAACTTCAGACCGGAGCTTTGGGAGACAGCTTAACGAGATCGCATTAGACTAAATACGGCTAAGCTCCCTGACTTTAACTAAATCCTCGCTCAAGGTGTCTTTTTTGATTAAAAAACTTCCTATTTTTACGTAAGAACTTCTTACAATAAAGAAAATATTATATTGGATAGAAATAGAGCAATAAAAGTGTAGAGTAGTATGTCTAGCTTAATATTAATGGCTTTAGGCGTAACTCGCACGTATGCCTTCGTTTGTAGGCTTCGTAGCAGGTGCTGCGAGACTCTACTCTCTACTTTCAATAAAACTTTAAAAGAATGAACGATAATGGACGTCTGCAGTAGTTTTAGGCAGCTCTTATAAAATTCCATACACGGTATATAAGTAAAAAGGTTTCAGACATAAAATATTCAGACAAACCGCACGCGGTAAGTATCTAAGCTTTTACGGCGGCCCGTTAATTCGTTATAAGTCTATGAATAAATCTAAATACACAGTAACGTATAGATTATCTCGATCATAGCTGAAAACACAATTAAATTAGTCGCGCGATGGTGTCAAAGGTTCCGCTGAATTTTGATTTTCGATCCGGTGAAAATAACATGTAACCAATAACTCATAATTAAACACGTCACTTGTTTAACACATTCACGATCACGTGTAATTTTAAACGTGGACCACGCTCGCGGTAAAATAAAACGCGATTATATCCCGTTATAGAGATACTAGGTATAGGTAACTCTCGGAATTGTTTACGGGGATAGGTAGGAGATATGTGAGGGTAGTTCGCGCTCGGTCGAGTCTGCCGGCTCTGTCAGACGGGCGGCCGGGTCGCTCGCGCCCGTTGCACTGTGCGCGCGCCTGTCCCGGCCGCTCAATACCACGCGCCGCGCCCAACACAATCCTACATACCACCTGTACGCTCAGTCACAACACCATGGTTTTTGTCAGCGAGCCATTGAGACTAGCCATGTGTTTTCGATGCCAACCCTTTCATTCTTCTTTTCATTTCTAGCTGGGGGTTTAACAATGGGTATTGTTGCTGTTTGTTGCACCTGACCTGAAAGGTTCGCCATGATGGCTGTTTATATAAGACTAGTTCATGCTCAAGACTTCTTCGTCTTATAATTTTTTTTTTGAATTTTAAACGTAACTAAATCGAATCTGTTAAAAATAATAATTGGCCCAACGTTTATTCAGTGTATATTAATAATGTTCTCCAAATAATATTCAATCTCTTAAGTAATCAGCTTAGGACTGTTAGCGAATCTAACTTGTACATTATGGGTGGTTACCGCTTAACTTTACATGGACCATTTGCAAGATCAGTCTCCAAAACCAAGTGTGTCCGCCCAAGCACAAATGGCTAGAAACGAGTACCATTTTAGCAAGTCTACCGACTCTACAACAATTGAGACATTTATTTTTATCTCTCCTACGTAAGTGTTGGGAAACATTTTCCGTATACTCGTAGTACCCTTGATTGTACAAGGTTTCGTAGGAGTATCAATGTTTTTAGCCTTTATAGTACTTCGTAGACTTATTTTGGGAGGTCTTTATGAACAAAGAAAATAATAATCAAAGAATAGTAACACATTTCAACTGAAAAAATTACTTATTCTATGCAATATAATATAATATTTACTCACTCCTATAGTTACCGTGTCAAGGTTGCTTGGTGTATGGTATGCTTTGGTATGATGTCTCCTGGTACCCACTTATCTTCTATAATTCAGGGTACAGCGTTATTGAGACAAGATTTTAAAGGTATAAAATGTTCCGGCAGCTCAAGTTACTCCACACTTTTATTGGCCTATCCAATCCATTTATCTTCCTTTGAAGAGAATCATCTTCAAAGTAAGGTCATTCGATGCAGATTAAAGTCCCCCATCACGCCTTATCGTTTGATCTATCCTAATAACTTTACCCTATATAAACCTTATCGGCTAAAACTATGCTGGAAACATGCTTTCGACTCTATATAAATTCCAGGGCAAATGTTTGTCTAAGCAATTAAATGTTCACATAGCCGTATATCGTGCAGCATGTTACATTTTGTCAAGCACTTTCATTAGGAAATAGATTAAATTGGTGTCATGTGACAGGTTTTGTAATAATATTATGTTATTTAGCCTCATTTTAGTTCAAATTATATAATTTGTTTTAATGTATAACATTGTATATGTTCAAGCTAAAATAATAACATAACAAATGCGAATGTAATACTATATGTCTATCTTTTCACGACACACCGGATTTATCGGATCTTACGAGTATATAAAATTTGGCAAAGAGAAAGTAGTATCTCGTGAAAGAACTATTAATTAATTTGGAAATCCCGTAAGCGAAGCTTTACTGTCCCGTGGTTCTTCATTATTCCAAAGCCAAAGTAAAAATGGACCTAATGAATGCTGATTCATTAGGTCCATTTTTACTTTGTAGGATTATCGACAGAGACCGCATTACTGTGACCAACTATATCGCACACATGATCAAATCTTATCGATTTCTTTCCGAACTTGGCGCTTCGGCGGAAAAAGAATGTTCTATAGTGAAAGGCACACAGAAAACTACTGAGTCGTTACTGATAGAAATTCAATAAAACCATAAACTGATACTTTATTCGAAGCAACGCAGCGTGTAATAGCATATCGGAGAAATATTGAACATTTTAAAAAGGTAATTTAACTCTTGAATAGTGGATTTTGTTCAAAATGAACGGTTCGCTGATAGATTGCTATACGTTCAAACTATTATTTTTTTAGTTTTGAACCTGTTATTATCTGACGCATCAAGAGATCTCTGAAACTACAAGAGCTATGAAGCTGACATTTTGCAAAGAGGTTCCTTTTATGACGTAAGCACTCGATAAGAACGGATATTAGGATATTCGTATTCTAAGGGGGTCAAAGGTCATTTTTATAATAACTCCGGATCCGTAACTGTTGGCACGTCAAAATTTGTAGCGTAGGAAGATGACTAAAAGTAAACAGACACGTGTTACAGGGTTTCTTGAAATTCGCACCCTAAAGGTGGATTTTTATTATTAACGGATTCACTGCCCAGCCTGCAGGATTCGGAGATAGACATGTGCGTCATGGCCTCGTGGGCAACGAACGTGTTAGACCGTATGAACACTATAACTACAAACTGAATGAGTCACTTTTAAATTAATTCAGTTTAATAAAAAGCTAGCTAGCCCTTGGTAAGTAAACAATGCTCTTATGGACTCGTTTTTATTTAATGACCTGAGATAAATCCTGCGAAAGTTTATAGGCGTCGTTAGCTAGACAAACTGGGTTTTAGATTTTTGCAAAGAAACTCGGATGTCGTATTAAATGTTAGGTTATCTGTGACGATAGACCAAGCTGCTGTTATTCTTCCCTAGGCACTTGTCGACAAGTTACTGAAGTGGTTTTCTAACTTGCTGATTATTTTTAAGCCCTGGAGCGTAAAAGCTCAAGAATTGCAAAAGACTTTTCCTAGTGTTTTGAAAAAGTAGGTTTCAATTCGGAAATTCTTTGGAGAATTGGCGAAGAAGGAAATTATATAATGGCCTTGTAATATTATTCCAATTGTATTCACACTTTCCTTAAAGCTCATTTAAATTTCTGAATTACTAAAGTTCACAGTATTTTATTTCTAAAAGATAAACCATAAAGTTAAAATACGTTATGAGATTCTGTTCAAAACAGCACTGAATATATTAATATTCCGTCTTCAGAATAAACATAACCCGATCTAGACTAAAATTTCTGGTCCAAACGTATCCTCATAAATGGTTATCCAAACTCTGAACCTTTACGGTTGCTCTGTTCTTTGTTCAGTGATCTGATTCGGAGCGTTGTTTTAGTTTCAAAATCATTTTCGCTTTTCAGTACCTGGCCCTCTGAAAGTTTTAGCTCTTTGTTTAATAACATTTATTTTCCTAGTTTGAACCGAATCAAGGTATCTGCTTAGGTCCATTTTCACCATTTGTTAAACTATGTTCAGCTTGAACCAGACCAACGTGCGCTATGCGCTGAACTCTTTCAAAGGAATTAATGCTTTGTTATTATTAAAGGGCTGAACTGAGTTTATCTTATGTTGATTGCGTTAAGTGAAATTGGTTCTTAGTTACGAAAATAAAGTGGGTCAGTTGGTAAGAACTCTATTCTTATCAGCACACATTTGAAAATTCTCTAAAAAGGACAAAAATAAATTTGTCGCTAAAAATGTGTTTTATTCTCTCTCCTAAAAACATACCTATTATTCCCATAACGTCTGATTTTCTTGTCTTTTTTTCCACTTTGTACACTAGCTATTAGCTCTCCGCGGTAAGCATTGTTGATCTAAACTAGACCTTAATCTAGACTATTTATAATTCCCATTTGAACTTCCATTTATCGAATAATACGAATAAAACGTGGTTGGATTTGGAATAGAGTAAGTCTATTTTGTTGTGCCTCCAAATACTGGCGTAACAAGCCAATCCAAAAGGAAATAAAAACAGAAGTTTTATTTTTAAATGCAAATTGTTTTATTTGATAAGTTCCTTTGCGTGAGCGCGCGAGTAAAAATATTGGCTGACATTTTTGCGGTGCAAAAATGCAAAAAAATTTTTAAAGTTGATTAAGAGTTCTATACAACTCTAAACACTAGAGTAATCATAATATATATAGCTCGATTACCACTCACTGACTGACTGACTCATTGACACGATTGTTCTCCCTGTTGGTGGATGGGAAGGTATGTTTTTTTTTACGGAAACGTATAGGGGAATCGGGGGTGACTTGGGGAAAATCCCGACTTTACGAGATTTCCCCCCCCAGAGCCCACCCCACCCCCCCTTCTTTTCAACGGAGCGATTCGGATGAAAAATTTTTAGGGATTCGTATAGAGGGGCACGAGTGATTTCCATTGCAAAAAAAAATTTACCCCCCTTCTCCCCCAGGACCCCCCCGAACCCGGGGGAGCATTGCGGCGAGCGAAGCGAGCCGCAATGCGACAACGGGGCACCAGCACGGCGAGCGAAGCGAGCCGTGCTGTGACCCCCCCCCTCGCCCCCCGCCCCCTCAACCCCCTTTCCCATCAAAAAATCTGATATGGGTATCGTTTTCGACTAACATGGGGGTGAGGATTACGAATTTGATGACGGCGGGCGTGTGTCGGATTGCGGTGAGCGAAGCGAACCGCAATCCGTCACACAGCTACCGCCCGCCGTCATCAACTTGCTGCGTGGCAGCACGAGCGGGTTCGTATTGCGGTGAGCGAAGCGAACCGCAATGCGACTATTGGGGAACTGCACGGCGAGCGAAGCGAGCCGTGCTGTGACCCCTGCGTGCCCCCCCCCGGAACCCCCTTCCCCATCCAAAAATCGGATATGGGTATCGTTTTCGACTAACATGGGGGTGAGGATTACGAATTTGATGACGGCGGGCGTGTGTCGGATTGCGGTGAGCGAAGCGAACCGCAATACGACACACGTCACGCAGCAAGGCGAGCGAAGCGAGCCTTGCTGTCGATTTCGATAAAATCAATGACGTAGGTTACGATAAGGGGAACTTAATTTATAACGAACACTGTGACAGCCACCATCGCGAGCTGCTTGCAGCTCGCGCACTTATACCATACTAGTCATAATATATATAGCTCGATTACCACTGACTGACTCACTGACTCACTCATTGACACGATTGTTCTCCCTGTTGGTGGATGGGAAGGTATGTTTTTTTTTACGGAAACGTATAGGGGAATCGGGGGTGACTTGGGGAAAATCCCGACTTTTCGCGATTTCCCCCCCCGGAGCCCACCCCTCCCCCCCTTCTTTTCAACGGAGCGATTTGGATGAAAAATTTTTAGGGATTCGTATAGAGGGGCACGAGTGATTTCCATTGCAAAAAAAAATTTGCCCCCCTTCTCCCCCAGGACCCCCCCGAATCCGGGGGAGCATTGCGGCGAGCGAAGCGAGCCGCAATGCGACAACGGGGGACCAGCACGGCGAGCGAAGCGAGCCGTGCTGTTACCCCCCCTTCGCCCCCCACCCCCCTCAACCCCCTTTCCCATCAAAAAATCTGATATGGGTATCGTTTTCGACTAACATGGGGGTGAGGATTACGAATTTGATGACGGCGGGCGTGTGTCGGATTGCGGTGAGCGAAGCGAACCGCAATACGACACACGTCACGCAGCAAGGCGAGCGAAGCGAGCCTTGCTGTCGATTTCGATAAAATCAATGACGTAGGTTACGATAAGGGGAACTTAATTTATAACGAACACTGTGTGTGACAGCCACCATCGCGAGCTGCTTGCAGCTCGCGCACTTATACCATACTAGTCATAATATATATAGCTCGATTACCACTGACTCACTGACTGACTGACTCATTGACACGATTGTTCTCCCTGTTGGTGGATGGGAAGGTATGTTTTTTTTTACGGAAACGTATAGGGAAATTAGGGGTGACTTGGGGAAAATCCCGACTTTTCGGGATTTGCCCCCAGGAACTCCCTCCCCCCAGGGTGGCTCCCAAGCAGAGTCACACTGATGAAAAATTTTTATGGGGGTGTATAGAGGAGGTCATACGATTTTGATTTCAAAAAAAAAAATTACCCCCCCTCTCCCCCAGGACCCCCTGAACCCGGGGGAGCATTGCGGCGAGCGAAGCGAGCCGCAATGCGACAACGGGGCACCAGCACGGCGAGCGAAGCGAGCCGTGCTGTGACCACCCCTCGCCCCCCGCCCCCCTCAACCCCCTATCCCATCAAAAAATCTGATATGGGTATCGTTTTCGACTAACATGGGGGTGAGGATTACGAATTTGATGACGGCGGGCGTGTGTCGGATTGCGGTGAGCGAAGCGAACCGCAATCCGTCACACAGCAAGGCGAGCGAAGCGAGCCTTGCTGTGTGATTTCGATAAAATCAATGACGTAGGTTACGAAAAGGGGTATACAATAAAAAACGAACACTGTGACAGCCACCATCGCGAGCTGCTTGCAGCTCGCGCACTTATACCATATTAGTTACCACTCACTGACTCACTGATTGACACAATTGTTCTCCTTGATGGTGGATGGGGAGGTATGTTTTTTTTTGCAGAAATGTAGAGAGGGAGTCGAGGGGACCTAGGGAAAATTCCGACTTTTTGAGATTTGCCCCCCCGAACCCCCGCCCCCCAGGGGGGCTCCCAAGCAGAATCACACTGATGAAAAATTTTAAGGGGGTTGTATAGAGGGAGTCGTGTGATTTCGATTCCAAAAAATTTTTACCCCCCCTTGCCCCCCAGGACCCCCCCTTTTGAGAGTGCTACAAGATGCCGTCGTGATAGAGGAGTTTTGATTGCAGGATCGTATAGAGGGTTTCTTCTCGAATTGGAAAAATTAAAAATTCAACCCCCCTCCCGCCCCAATTTCCACCCCCCCTTTTGATATCTCCCAAACGAAGTACGATACAAGAATTGTTTTTTCACAGTCATGTAGGGCAAGGCAAATAATTTTGAATGCAAAAAAAAAATTGACCCCCCAGCCCCTCTAGACCCCCTTTTTTATTAAAAAACCGAAATTTGGCCATTTTTAGCCTATATTTCGACCACTTTTTAGGGTGGAGCATTGCGGCGAGCGAAGCGAGCCGCAATGCGACAACGGGGGAACAGCACGGCGAGCGAAGCGAGCCGTGCTGTGACCCCCCCACGCCCCAGCCCCCCTGAACCCCCTTCCCCATCCAAGAATTTGATATGGGTATCGTTTTCGACTAATATGGGGGTGAGGATTACGAATTCGATGACGGCGGGCGTGTGGCGGATTGCGGTGAGCGAAGCGAACCGCAATACGTCACACAGCAAGGCGAGCGAAGCGAGCCTTGCTGCGTGCCAGTACGAGCGGGTTCGTATTGCGGTGAGCGAAGCGAACCGCAATGCGACTATTGGGGAACTGCACGGCGAGCGAAGCGAGCCGTGCTGTGACCCCCACGCCTAGCCCCCCTGAACCCCCTCCCCCATCCAAGAATTTGATATGGGTATCGTTTTCGACTAACATAGGGGTGGATTACGAATTTGATGACGGTGGGCGTGTGTCGGATTGTGGTGAGCGAAGCGAACTGCAATACGTCACACAGCAAGGCGAGCGAAGCGAGCCTTGCTGCGTGGCAGCACGAGCGGGTTCGTATTGCGGTGAGCGAAGCGAACCGCAATGCGACTATTGGGAAACAGCACGGCGAGCAAAGCGAGCCGTGCTGTGACCCCCTGTGCCCAGACCCCCTGTACCCCCTCCCCCATCAAAAAATCTGATATGGATATCGTTTTCGACTAACATGGGGGTGAGGATTACGAATTTGATGACGGCGGGCGTGTGCCGGATTGCGGTGAGCGAAGCGAACCGCAATACGACACACGTCACGCAGCAAGGCGAGCGAAGCGAGCCTTGCTGTGTGACACCACACATACTTATATGGGTATCGTTTTCGACTAACTCGACTGTGTAGATTACGAAAAAGATGTCCATTTCAAAATCCAAGATGGTTGACATTTTTTTCATCGCAAAACCCACTCTTGGTTATCGATTTCGATCAAATCCAGGGTGTAGGTTACGATAAGGGGAACTTAATTTAAAACGAATAGTACACACAGCCGACGCGAGCTGCTTGCAGCTCGCGCACTTATAACAACTAGTTATAATATATAAAGGTAGATTACCACTCACTGACTGACTGACTGACTCACTCACTGATTGACACGATTGTTCTCCCTGTTGGTGGATGGGAAGGTATGTTTTTTTTTACGGAAACGTGTAGAGGGAGTGGGGGTGACTTGGGGAAAATCCCGACTTTTCGAGATTTCCCCCCCCAGAGCCCACCCCTCCCCCCCTTCTTTTCAACGGAGCGTTTTGGATGAAAAATTTTTAGGGATTCGTATAGAGGGGCTTGAGTGATTTCCATTGCAAAAAAAATTTTGCCCCCCCTCTTCCCCAGGACCCCCCCAACCCGGGGGAGCATTGCGGCGAGCGAAGCGAGCCGCAATGCGACAACGGGGGACCAGCACGGCGAGCGAAGCGAGCCGTGCTGTGACCCCCCCCTCGCCCCCCGCCCCCCTCAACCCCCTTTCCCATCAAAAAATCTGATATGGGTATCGTTTTCGACTAACATGGGGGTGAGGATTACGAATTTGATGACGGCGGGCGTGTGTCGGATTGCGGTGAGCGAAGCGAACCGCAATCCGTCACACAGCAAGGCGAGCGAAGCGAGCCTTGCTGCGTGGCAGTACGAGCGGGTTCGTATTGCGGTGAGCGAAGCGAACCGCAATGCGACTATTGGGGAACTGCACGGCGAGCGAAGCGAGCCGTGCTGTGACCCCCGCGTGCCCCCCCGGAGCCCCCTTCCCCATCCAAAAATCGGATATGGGTATCGTTTTCGACTAACATGGGGGTGAGGATTACGAATTTGATGACGGCGGGCGTGTGTCGGATTGCGGTTCGCTTCGCTCACCGCAATACGACACACGTCACACAGCAAGGCGAGCGAAGCGAGCCTTGCTGTCGATTTCGATAAAATCAATGACGTAGGTTACGATAAGGGGAACTTAATTTATAACGAACACTGTGACAGCCACCATCGCGAGCTGCTTGCAGCTCGCGCACTTATACCATACTAGTTACTATATATAAAGCTCGATTACCACTCACTGACTGACATAATTGTTCTCCTTGATGGTGGAGGGGGAGGTATGTTTTTTTTTGCGGAATCGTGTAGAGGGAGTCGAGGGGACCTAGGGAAAATTCCGACTTTTTGAGATTTGCCCCCCCGAACCCCCGCCCCCCAGGGGGGCTCCCAAACGGAGGCATATTGTTTGATTTTTCTGCAAGGGGTTTATAGAGATGGACGAGTGATTTCTATAGCAATAAAAATTTTACCCCCCCTTGCCCCCCAGGACCCCCCCTTTTGAGAGTGCTACAAGATGCCGTCGTGATAGAGGAGTTTTGATTGCGGGATCGTATAGAGGGTTTCTTCTCGAATAGAAAGAACAAAAATTCACCCCCCCTCCCGCCCCAAATTTCACCCCCCCTTTTGATATCTCCCAAACAAAGTCCGATAGAAGAAAAATTTTTTCTCGGTCATGTAGGGCAAGACAAATAATTTTGAATTCAAAAAAAAAATTGACCCCCTTGCCCCTCTAGACCCCCTTTTTTATAAAAAAACTGAAATTTGGCCATTTTTAGCCTATATTTCGACCACTTTTTAGGGTGGAGCATTGCGGCGAGCGAAGCGAGCCGTAATGCGACTACGGAGAACGCGGGGGTTACAGCACGGCGAGCGAATTCCGACTTTTTGAAATTTGCCCCCCCGAACCCCCGCCCCCCGGGGGGGCTCCCAAACGGAGGCATATTGTTTGATTTTTCTGTAAGGGGTGTATAGAGGGGGACGAGTGATTTCTATAGCAACAAAAAATTCACCCCCCCTTGCCCCCCAAGACCCCCCTTTTGAGAGTGCTACCTGATGCCGTCGTGATGGAGGAGTTTTGATTGCGGGATCGTATAGAGGGTATCTTATCGAATTGGAAGAACAAAAATTCACCCCCCCCCCCCCGCCCCAATTTTCACCCCCCCTTTTGATATCTCCCAAACAAAGTACGATAGAAGAAAAATTTTTTCACGGTCATGTAGGGCAAGACAAATAATTTTGAATGCAAAAAAAAATTGATCCCCTTGCCCCTCTAGACCCCCTTTTTTATTAAAAAACTGAAATTTGGCCATTTTTAGCCTATATTTCGACCACTTTTTAGGGTGGAGCATTGCGGCGAGCGAAGCGAGCCGCAATGCGACTACGGCAAACAGCATGGCGAGCGAAGCGAGCCGTGCTGTGACCACCGCGTGCCCCCCCCGGAACCTGGGGGGAGCATTGCGGCGAGCGAAGCGAGCCGCAATGCGACAACAGGGGAACAGCACGGCGAGCGAAGCGAGTCGTGCTGTGACCCCCCCTCGCCCCCCGCCCCAATCAACCCCCTTTCCCATCCAAAAATCTGATATGGGTATCGTTTTCGACTAACATGGGGTGAGGATTACGAATTTGACGACGGCGGGCGTGTGCCGGATTGCGGTGAGCGAAGCGAACCGCAATGCGACTATTGGGGAACTGCACGGCGAGCGAAGCGAGCCGTGCTGTGACCCCCGCGTGCCCCCCCCCCCCCCCCCCCCGGAACCCCCTTCCCCATACAAGAATTTGATATGGGTATCGTTTTCGACTAACATGGGGGTGATGATTACGAATTTGATGACGGTGGGCGTGTGTCGGATTGCGGTGAGCGAAGCGAACCGCAATACGTCACACAGCAAGGCGAGCGAAGCGAGCCTTGCTGCGTGGCAGTACGAGCGGGTTCTGCGACTATTGGGGAACTGCACGGCGAGCGAAGCGAGCCATGCTGTGACCCCCACGCTTAGCCCCCCTGAACCCCCTCCCCCATCCAAGAATTTGATATGGGTATCGTTTTCGACTAACATAGGGGTGAGGATTATGAATTTGATGACGGCGGGCGTGTGTCGGATTGCGGTGAGCGAAGCGAACCGCAATCCGTCACACAGCAAGGCGAGCGAAGCGAGCCTTGCTGCGTGGCAGTACGAGCGGGTTCGTATTGCGGTGAGCGAAGCGAACCGCAATGCGACTATTGGGGAACTGCACGGCGAGCGAAGCGAGCCGTGCTTTGACCCCCGCGTGCCCCCCCGGAACCCCCTGCCCCATCCAAAATTCGGGAGGATTACGAATTTGATGACGGCGGGCGTGTGTCGGATTGCGGTGAGCGAAGCGAACCGCAATACGACACACGTCACACAGCAAGGCGAGCGAAGCGAACCTTGCTGTGTGACACCACACCCACTTATATGGGTATCGTTTTCGACAAACTCGACTGTGTAGATTACGAAAAAGATGTCCATTTCAAAATCCAAGATGACTGACATGTTTTTCATCGCAGTCTCCACTCTTGGTTATCGATTTCGATAAAATCAATGACGTAGGTGACGAAAAGGGGTATACAATTAAAAACGAACACTGTGACAGCCACCATCGCGAGCTGCTTGCAGCTCGCGCACTTATACCATACTAGTAACTATCTATAAAGCTCGATTACCACTCACTGACTGACTGACATAATTGTTCTCCTTGATGGTGGAGGGGGAGGTATGTTTTTTTTTGCAGAAATGTAGAGAGGGAGTTGAGGGGACCTAGGGAAAATTCCAACTTTTTGAGATTTCCCCCACGGAACCCCCGCCCCCCAGGGGGGCTCCAAAGCAGAGTCACACTGATGAAAAATTTTAAGGGGGTTGTATAGAGGAAGTCGTGCGATTTCGATTCCAAAAATTTTTTACCCCCCCCTTGCCCCCAGAACCCCCCCTTTTGAGAGTGCTACAAGATGCCGTCGTGATAGAGGAGTTTTGATTGCGGGATCGTATAGAGGGTTTCTTCTCTAATTGGAAGAAAAAAAAAGTCACCCCCCCTCCCGCCCCAATTTTCACCCCCCCTTTTGATATCTCGCAAACAAAGTACGATACAAGATTTTTTTTTTACAGTCATGTAGGGCAAGGCAAATAATTTTAAATGCGAAAAAAAAATTGACCCCCTAGCCCCTCTAGACCCCCTTTTTTATTAAAAAACCGCAATTCGGCCATTTTTAGCCTATATTTTGACCACTTTTTAGGGTGGAGCATTGCGGCGAGCGAAGCGAGCCGTAATGCGACTACGGAGAACGCGGGGGTCACAGCACGGCGAGCGCATTCCGACTTTTGAGATTTGCCCCCCCGAACCCCCGCCCCCCTGGGGGGCTCCCAAACGGAGGCATATTGTTTGATTTTTCTTTAAGCGGTGTATAGAGGGGGACAAGTGATTTCTATAGCAACAAAAAATTTACCCCCCTTGCCCCCCAAAACCCCCCTTTTGAGAGTGCTACCGGATGCCGTCGTGATAGAAGAGTTTTGATTGCGGGATCGTATAGAGGGTTTCTTCTCGAATTGGAAAAATTAAAAGTTCACCCCCCTTTGCGCCCCAATTTCCACCCCCCCTTTTGATATCTCCCAAACAAAGTAAGACAGAAGATTTTTTTTTTCACAGTCATGTAGGGCAAGACAAATAATTTTGAATGCAAAAAAAAATTGACCCCCTTGCCCCTCTAGACCCCCTTTTTTATAAAAAAAACTGAAATTTGGCCATTTTTAGCCTATATTTCGACCACTTTTTAGGGTGGAGCATTGCGGCGAGCAAAGCGAGCCGTAATGCGACTACGGAGAACGCGGGGGTCACAGCACGGCGAGCGCATTCCGACTTTTTGAGATTTGCCCCCCCGAACCCCCGCCCCCCTGGGGGGCTCCCAAACGGAGGCATATTGTTTGATTTTTCTTTAAGCGGTGTATAGAGGGGGACAAGTGATTTCTATAGCAACAAAAAATTTACCCCCCTTGCCCCCCAAAACCCCCCTTTTGAGAGTGCTACCGGATGCCGTCGTGATAGAAGAGTTTTGATTGCGGGATCGTATAGAGGGTTTCTTCTCAAATTGGAAAAATTGAAAGTTCACCCCCCTTTCCGCCCCAATTTCCACCCCCCCTTTTGATATCTCCCAAACAAAGTAAGACAGAAGATTTTTTTTTTCACAGTCATGTAGGGCAAGACAAATAATTTTGAATGCAAAAAAAAATTGACCCCCTTGCCCCTCTAGACCCCCTTTTTTATAAAAAAAAACTGAAATTTGGCCATATTTAGCCTATATTTCGACCACTTTTTAGGGTGGAGCATTGCGGCGAGCGAAGCGAGCCGCAATGCGACAACGGGGGAACAGCACGGCGAGCGAAGCGAGCCGTGCTGTGACCCCCCCACGCCCCAGCCCCCCTGAACCCCCTTCCCCATCCAAGGGTATCGTTTTCGACTAATATGGGGGTGAGGATTACGAATTCGATGACGGCGGGCGTGTGGCGGATTGCGGTGAGCGAAGCGAACCGCAATACGTCACACAGCAAGGCGAGCTAAGCGAGCCTTGCTGCGTGCCAGTACGAGCGGGTTCGTATTGCGGTGAGCGAAGCGAACCGCAATGCGACTATTGGGGAACTGCACGGCGAGCGAAGCGAGCAGTGCTGTGACCCCCACGCCTAGCCCCCCTGAACCCCCTCCCCCATCCAAGAATTCATATGGGTATCGTTTTCGACTAACATAGGGGTGAGGATTACGAATTTGATGACAGTGGGCGTGTGTCGGATTGTGGTGAGCGAAGCGAACCGCAATACGTCACACAGCAAGGCGAGCGAAGCGAGCCTTGCTGCGTGGCAGCACGAGCGGGTTCGTATTGCGGTGAGCGAAGCGAACCGCAATGCGACTATTGGGGAACAGCACGGCGAGCGAAGCGAGCCGTGCTGTGACCCCCTGTGCCCAGACCCCCTGTACCCCCTCCCCCATCAAAAAATCTGATATGGGTATCGTTTTCGACTAACATGGCGGTGAGGATTACGAATTTGATGACGGCGGGCGTTTGCCGGATTGCGGTGAGCGAAGCGAACCGCAATACGACACACGTCACGCAGCAAGGCGAGCGAGGCGAGCCTTGCTGTGTGACACCACACATACTTATATGGGTATCGTTTTCGACTAACTCGACAGTGTAGATTACGAAAAAGATGTCCATTTCAAAATCCAAGATGACTCACATTTTTTTCATCGCAAAACACACTCTTGGTTATCGATTTCGATCAAATCCAGGGTGTAGGTTACGATAAGGGGAACTTAATTTAAAACGAATAGTACACACAGCCGACGCGAGCTGCTTGCAGCTCGCGCACTTATAACAACTAGTTACTATATATAAAGCTCGATTACCACTGACTGACTCACTCATTGACATAATTGTTCTCCTTGATGGTGGAGGGGGAGGTATGTTTTTTTTTGCGGAATCGTGTAGAGGGGGTCCGGATGACCTAGGGAAAATTCCGACTTTTTGAGATTTGCCCCCCCAAGCCCCCGCCCCCCAGGGGGGCTTCCAAACGGAGACATATTGTTTGATTTCTCTGTAAGGGGTGTATAGAGGGGGACGAGTGATTTCTATTGCAAAAAAAAATCACCCCCCCTTTCCCCCCAGGACCCCACCCTTTTGAGAGTGCTACTGAATGCCGTCGCTATAGAGGAGTTCTGATTGCGGGATCGTATAGAGGGTATCTTATCGAATTGGAAGAAAAAAAAAATCACCCCCCCTCCCGTGCCGATTTTCACCCCCCCTTTTAGTATCTCCCAAACGAAGTACGATACAAGAATTTTTTTTTCACAGTCATGTAGGGCAAGGCAAATAATTTTGAATGCGAAAAAAAATTGACCCCCCCAGCCCCTCTAAGCCCCCTTTTTTATTAAAAAACCGAAATTCAGCCATTTTTACCCTATATTTCGACCACTTTTTAGGGTGGAGCATTGCGGCGAGCGAAGCGAGCCGCAATGCGACTACAGCGAACAGCATGGCGAGCGAGCGAGCCGTGCTGTGACCCCCGCGTGCCCCCCCGGAACCCCCTCCCCCAGAACCCGGGGGGAGCATTGCGGCGAGCGAAGCGAGCCGCAATGCGACAACGGGGGAAAAGCACGGCGAGCGAAGCGAGCCGTGCTGTGACCCCCCCACGCCCCAGCCCCCCTGAACCCCCTTCCCCATCCAAGAATTTGATATGGGTATCGTTTTCGACTAATATGGGGGTGAGGATTACGAATTCGATGACGGCGGGCGTGCGGCGGATTGCGGTGAGCGAAGCGAACCGCAATACGTCACACAGCAAGGCGAGCGAAGCGAGCCTTGCTGCGTGGAAGTACGAGCGGGTTCGTATTGCGGTGAGCGAAGCGAACCGCAATGCGACTATTGGGGAACTGCACGGCGAGCGAAGCGAGCCGTGCTGTGACCCCCCCACGCCCCAGCCCCCCTGAACCCCCTTCCCCATCCAAGAATTTGATATGGGTATCGTTTTCGACTAATATGGGGGTGAGGATTACGAATTCGATGACGGCGGGCGTGTGGCGGATTGCGGTGAGCGAAGCGAACCGCAATACGTCACACAGCAAGGCGAGCGAAGCGAGCCTTGCTGCGTGGCAGTACGAGCGGGTTCGTATTGCGGTGAGCGAAGCGAACCGCAATGCGACTATTGGGGAACTGCACGGCGAGCGAAGCGAGCCGTGCTGTGACCCCCCCACGCCCCAGCCTCCCTGAACCCCCTTCCCCATCCAAGAATTTGATATGGGTATCGTTTTCGACTAATATGGGGGTGAGGATTACGAATTTGATGACGGCGGGCGTGTGGCGGATTGCGGTGAGCGAAGCGAACCGCAATACGTCACACAGCAAGGCGAGCGAAGCGAGCCTTGCTGCGTGCCAGTACGAGCGGGTTCGTATTGCGGTGAGCGAAGCGAACCGCAATGCGACTATTGGGGAACTGCACGGCGAGCGAAGCGAGCCGTGCTGTGACCCCCACGCCTAGCCCCCCTGAACCCCCTCCCCCATCCAAGAATTTGATATGGGTATCGTTTTCGACTAACATAGGGGTGAGGATTACGAATTTGATGACGGTGGGCGTGTGTCGGATTGTGGTGAGCGAAGCGAACCGCAATTTCGCTCGCCTTGCTGCGTGGCAGCACGAGCGGGTTCGTATTGCGGTGAGCGAAGCGAACCGCAATGCGACTATTGGGGAACAGCACGGCGAGCGAAGCGAGCCGTGCTGTGACCCCCTGTGCCCAGACCCCCTGTACCCCCTCCCCCATCAAAAAATCTGATATGGGTATCGTTTTCGACTAACATGGGGGTGAGGATTACGAATTTGATGACGGCGGGCGTGTGCCGGATTGCGGTGAGCGAAGCGAACCGCAATACGACACACGTCACGCAGCAAGGCGAGCGAGGCGAGCCTTGCTGTGTGACACCACACATACTTATATGGGTATCGTTTTCGACTAACTCGACTGTGTAGATTACGAAAAAGATGTCCATTTCAAAATCCAAGATGGCTGACATTTTTTTCATCGCAAAACCCACTCTTGGTTATCGATTTCGATCAAATCCAGGGTGTAGGTTACGATAAGGGGAACTTAATTTAAAACGAACAGTACACACAGCCGACGCGAGCTGCTTGCAGCTCGCGCACTTATAACAACTAGTAACTATCTATAAAGCTCGATTACCACTCACTCACTGACTGACATAATTGTTCTCCTTGATGGTGGAGGGGGAGGTAGGTTTTTTTTTGCAGAAATGTAGAGAGGGGGTCAAGGGGACCCAGGGAAAATTCCGACTTTTAGAAATTTGCCCCCCAGAACCCCCGCCCCCCAGGGGGCTCCCAAGCAGAGTCACACTGATGAAAAATTTTAAGGGGGTTGTATAGAGGGAGTCGTGCGATTTCGATTCCAAAAATTTTTTACCGCCCCTTGCCCCCAGGACCCCCCCTTTTGAGAGTGCTACAAGATACCGTCGTGATAGAGGAGTTTTGATTGCAGGATCGTATAGAGGGTTGGTTCTCAAATTGGAAAAACAAAAAATTTACCCCCCCTCCCGCCCCAATTTTCACCCCCCCCCCCTTTTGATATCTCCCAGACAAAGTACGATAGACGAAATTTTTTTTTACAGTCATGTAGGGCAAGGCAAATAATTTTGAATGCGAAAAAAAAATTACCCCCCAGCCCCTCTAGACCCCCTTTTTTATTAAAAAACCGAAATCCGGCCATTTTTAGCCTATATTTTGACCACTTTTTAGGGTGGAGCATTGCGGCGAGCGAAGCGAGCCGCAATGCGACTTCGGAAAACAGCACGGCGAGCGAAGCGAGCCGTGCTGTGTTCCCCGCGGGCCCCCCCGGAACCCCCTCCCCCAGAACCCGGGGGGAGCATTGCGGCGAGCGAAGCGAGCCGCAATGCGACTACGGGGGAACAGCACGGCGAGCGAAGCGAGCCGTGCTGTGACCCCCCTCGCCCCCCGCCCCCCTTAACCCCCTTTCCCATCAAAAAATCTGATATGGGTATCGTTTTCGACTAACATGGGGGTGAGGATTACGAATTTGATGACGGCGGGCGTGTGTCGGATTGCGTTGAGCGAAGCGAACCGCAATTCGTCACACAGCAAGACGAGCGAAGCGAGCCTTGCTGCGTGGCAGTACGAGCGGGTTCTGCGGGTTCTGCAACTATTGGGGAACTGCACGGCGAGCGAAGCGAGCCGTGCTGTGACCCCCACGCTTAGCCCCCCTGAACCCCCTCTCCCATCCAAGAATTTGATATGGGTATCGTTTTCGACTAACATAGGGGTGAGGATCACGAATTTGACGATGGCGGTGAGCGAAGCGAACCGCAATACGTCACACAGCGATACCACACTACTGTGTGATACCACACTTACTTATATGGGTATCGTTTTCGACAAACTCGAAATCGTAGAGTACGAAAAGGATGTCCATATCAAAATCCAAGATGGCTGACATTTTTTTCATCGCGAAACCCACTCATTGTTATCGATTTCGATCAAATCCAGGGTGTAAGGGTAAGGATAAGGGGAACTTAATTTTAAACGAACAGTATACACAGCCGACGCGAGCTGCTTGCAGCTCGCGCACTTATAAACAACTAGTATTCATATATAATCAAAAATGTTGTCCGAACCCGTGGTCACTGCTTTTTTAACTCAATGAAAATTTCTATTACATTGTGACTTAACTCTACAGTGCCACAGAAAATTTAACCATTTTTTCCCAGAAGAAAATTTTACTACCCCCAACATAATTTATTGTAAAAGCTGCGTACGCGGAGTTAATATCGAGTAATATTGTACAAATATGCCGACAATATACCCAAATGTGGCTTGCGACACGACACATTCTAATATAAGAATTCCTAGCCCTGTGGGTGGGATAATTTTCTTAGCCCTACTGTTATCAAGCCAACCAACAACGTAGGGACGTATAATTTGGTTTTTAGGGTAAGCAATCTAAATAATACTTTATTTGGTATAATTTGGAGATGAAATGTTTGAATGAAAGCGAATTATTGGCTTCGCATTGTTGGCTAAACCCAATAATCCGATGAGGCATCACATTCAGATTTATTTTCGAGATTCGGCAATAGGCATATTAAACCTCGAGAATCAAATGTACCAACATTTTTATTCTGATTCCAGGAATTCAGCTTGAATTTATTCCATGAAGATGGTAGGTAAGCTGGAACCGCCGTGAGTTTTTCAACTGGTAGCCACCACACGGTGGCTACCAGTTGACCAGTTGTTTCACAACAGTTGTCACCAGTTGTGAAATGAGCCCCGATTATAATTTTTTAATAATAGGTATTTTTGACTTCGATCCTGAGGATCGTCAAAAATACTGGGAGATATTATTACAATAAAAAGATGATGAAGTTTCTGGATCAGTTACAAAATATCCAGATGGTCAGTAAAAACCAAGACAATAACAATCATAGCCAAAATCTCTAAGTATTATATCGTGTGACCGAGTGATAGTAGGGCAGAGACTATTAATAGCAAACTTTGAAAAACTTTCTTCTCCAAGCTTTTGCTTTGCTCTTTGCAAGTTGATTCCAATTATCGTGTAACTTTGTCATACCTCATTAAGTTACGAGTAGCTACATTATTTTCTTATATAATTTTTCTGAATCTTAACAGTATCAAATAACAGAAAATAATAAAAAACTATACTCCCAAAATAAATAAAATGGGAGTCAGCTAACGTTTTCCTCTTGCCTTTGACTTCTTTTTTATTGCCAAGGATCCTTTCACTGAAGGACAATGGCTGCGTGTCTAACGTAAAAGTTATATACTTATAGGAATATATAATATGCGTTTATAAAATCTTCAAATTACATTTTAACGTTTCCAAGTGCTAGGATATGTATTTTATAGGAAAACCATACCGATATGAAGGTAAAGAATACGTAGATGTTTGAATTCTTTAATAGTCTTTCGTATAACACACTTCCTTATTACACTAACATATACAAATGATTCCCTGATGAACAAACACAGCTTCACAAACTGATACCGTAAGCTTCAGCTCCCCAGACCTTCTATGGACCGATCACGTCTGATACCCTAAGTTTATGCCTATTAATATTCAGGGAGGTTTACAACCAATCAGAAGCTCTTTAACAAACGCTGAAGTCACATAGAAAACAGCAGGCGTCTTTACAAGCTAAAATTAGAATGAAACTGTTTACTTTAATCGCTGTTAAAACCAATAAAATAATTCATGAACCTTGTACCTTTTGAATTCTTTGTCAATTTTTCATTATGAATGTGAACAGGTTAAATAAGAACCTTGTTCAAATACGACAAAGAATAAGTTTTATTTATAACAATAACATACATCTACAACAAAGATGAAAGCAACTATCAAACGCATTTTATTTCAAACAGTGACCGTATAAATTAGTATATTATTTTAATCGTCGTTCGTTTATCAGACTTTCTTTTAATAAACACAAATAATAAGATAAATATAAATATTTATATATATATATATATAAATACATAAAGAATGGTAATATTGTTTCACAATTTCAACTTCTTCAGCACTCATACAACCAGTGCTGACCGGTCTCCCCCGAGCAAGGACGGTTGGGCCATAATCACCACTCTTTGCAGGCGAATTTGTGATCGCTGTAAAGGTGTTCAAATACACAGAAGGTCGCGATACACACTGATGGATTCCATGTTATCATACGTAAAAAGACAGCGTCCCTGATGCGAAGAGTATGGGACAGTCGCAACAGCATCCTGAGGACTGTGGCAGAGTGCTTACCATCTCCAATCTGGAAGTGTCTTGTGCGGAGGGTGATCAATGAAGGAAGCTATTTCCTTGATTGATTATCCTCGGCTAATCTTATCAGAGTGCCTATTTTATTTTATTTTTATTTTATTCTGTGTGTTAAATAGCTACTCGTATATGTATAGACTCATGTTTGTCTAAAATAAAACATTTTTATTTTATTTATTAAGACTGCCCTTCCTCTGATACTTCCCTCAATCGAATTACGACATCTACAGACTGAGTTGAAAAAATCGATTGTTAAGTCACGAACACCACGGATTTTTCAAAATGTGTGGACGGATGAAACAGCAACGTTGTTCTACAGTGACAAACTACAAACAAATAGGGTTTAGAACCAACAAGCACCGATTAAAACCCTGCTTTCCGAGCTAGTGGTTGCTAACCTACATAAAATTCGCATGTCCATTTTGCGGGACAAGTTGCGTTAGTATGGGTCGTGTCATTTGAACGAGGGTTTCCACTGGCCACTGGAAATTGTGTACATACTTAATTTTGGATGTAAATAAATCTTATCTGGGCTAATGCTTTGAAACTCATCATCGTCATTTTTGGTTTATTCGCACAATGCTCAGTATTCGTTCTATACTACCGATACAATAGAGGGCTTTTATTTTCGTGCGTTGGCCCCAAAATTTGATTGTCTGTCCCTAAGGTCACGCGTGAGTAAAACGGGTTTTTACTATTTTCTAGGTTCTTCAAGTAATTTAGAGAGCAGATAAGAGGTTTTGCGTACATTTTAAGCTATTTTCTTTGAAACCATTGTAAGCTATTTGCTTTGAATCCATTGTAAGCTATTTGCTAAAACAAACTTTGAATCATTGGTCATTCAGATTTAACAGTAGAATCAGTGGAGTCTATCCACGTAATGTTGATTTTAATAATAAATATCTAAATGTCAATACATTCCAAAACAACAATTGATTTCGTTGTTTGTTTTAGCGTGGGGTCATAGTCGTAGCAAATAGCTTATAATGTGCACATAACTACATAACTGCTAGTTTATTAACTTGTAAAAGCAAAAATGACAAAAAAACAAAAAAAAAATTAATAACGTTTCTTTTCCTTCCTAATATTATCCAATTTTCCGTATGCAAAGTTAAACCTAAAATTGATTACGAAAACGTTGCAGGTCCCATTTACTTTAATTAAACAATGACTTGCCAAAATAACTTATGCCATAATCAAAATTTCAGCGTGCTTCCTTAAAATGGTGTTTCAAGTAATTTTCCGCGTTAGAATGAATTAACTGGAATGTCCTATTTCAGAATCGGGTCACGTGGTGAAGTTGCAGAAAACTTTTAGTTTTATGAATAAAACTTTTATTCATAGAGCGCCTTTTAAGGGCCTTTGGCGTCAGGCTAGAGCTATTATTGTAATTTATTACTTTATTCGTGAATCCAACTTTAAACTGAACTTCTAGTACTATTGCTTAAATTTATTAACTACTTCTCATATAATACGGAATATGATAAAGGAAATCACGAAACTTGGCCAGGTTGATCACACCTAAATCAATCAACAAACTCTAACTTCACCTGTCAGGGAAACATGCTGGGAATAACAAAGGGTTACGCATCCCTTCCCGTCTCGCAAGCACAATGCTGTATACTGTTCATAATGTACGCAGCGTTGTACGTTGTACCGCAGACAGCCATTGTAATTTGTCATGAAAGCGAGACATCACTGTGCGTCTTCTGTTGTGTGATTTGTCTGCGACTTGCAGATAGTAATGTGGATTCGCAGCGCTTTAAGCGCTTTACATGGCATTTTTATCTGGATGATTTATGAGGTCTGCTTTTTTCGCTGGGTTCCTTTCATTATTTTTTGAATGGTGTGGTTAGAATCCTAAGTTTCGTATTATGAACCGAACGTGACCAGGCTTACCTCCTAGCTTGCGGGATGACAGTTACATACAAGTAGGATACCTAACCAATGAGGCGCTTTCTTAAAAAAGTGGTCAAAATAGTTTGACCAGGCCGAAAAGAGGGCCCAAAGACTTTTGGTTTGTGAAATTAAAATGGCATAGACCGTACATTTATTTAGTGTTTCTAACACATCAATAACATCATTACAGGTTTTTTTTAGCCCTAAGGCAATGCTATATTTAGGTAGTGCTATATTTATTCTAAGGTACCGATAGGTACAACATATTTATACATTAAACAAAAATATTTATACACATTAATACATAAATGTATACAGCAGGTTTTGGTAGAATAAGTCCACGGTGCTCTCGGACAGAATGGTAAGCAAATATAAAGCGAGTGACATGAGGGCAAATTTATGAGGATACAGGCGACTGGGCCCACTACAAAACTGGGACTGCGATCCCAGTTACCTGATTAGTTTTTTCTTGTTTATTTCGTTGGGCGAGTGGGACCACTCGTAATTATGTAGGTTGGTCAGTTAGGCTCCTCAAGCATGGCGGGGCAGCGGCGCGCACCCAAGTAGTCGCCAGTTGCCCATGACGTAGTTGGACATGACATCCCAATGACAACCTGATGGTTCGCGAAAGATCCGCGTCATCGAGCAGGGTATTTTCTTGTTTGGAAAACGCCGTTTTACAAAATTGAGGTTATGCTTGTTAGTATAACCTCAATTTTACAAGTAATACACATTATTACTGTAATTTTTTACCGCTTTCCCCCATTTCCAAAGCAGAATTAGCTCGAGCATCGTTTTAACGCCAACAACTAGTTACTCCCAGTTTAGTATTCTAGGCACGCTGCCATCTTTGTAAGTTGAATCAGCTGGTAGGAGGGTTTGAATCTGTATTTTTCATTTGGCTTTATTTTGCATATGTTTCACGTTATAAGGGTTTTGTCGCGGTATGCCTACAATTTTGCTGGCCTAGCTTTGCGAGTCAAGGTCGAATAAAATGCGACCAGAAACCAATAAAAGAGGCAATCTTATACGTAAAATAGAAAAGCCGGATTTTTAAATATTTATTTAGCGGAGAGTTAGACTCACTGTCCGTTACATGATTTTTCAATATTAGCTGAAATCATTTAACCAGTACCTAATGTTAAGTTGACAAACTGTAGATTACATGATTTTTCAGGGTCAGCTGAAATCATAATATCCAGTTGACCAGGGCTAGTCAGCCTAATGGCATAAAGCATACAAAAACGTGCCCGGTGGCAATAATCACATCACAACTATATTTTTATACGAAAGTTTTGATGGATGGATTTATGTTTGTCTTCACGCCAAAATTACTGAACGTATTGCAATGAAATTTTGCGTAGATATAGATTTAGATGTGGAATAAAACATAGGCTACTTTTTATCCCATTAATTAGTTCCCGTGATAATAATAAACTTTAAACGTTTTATAGCTACGACTTTATAACTAGGAAAAAATATTCAAACATCGTATCATCATAGGAGACCTAATCATCCATTAAATATTTCAAATACGCGCTAACAGAATAAACCTAAAAGCTTGCAGCTTTGTGTAGACAAGAAGAATAGCCCAGAAAGGTTCAATAGATACTACTTCGTTCAACAAACACACAGATGCAATCCAAACACACCTTCAAATATTTGCACCTCAAACAGTAGCTAGTGCATGGACAACACAACATTGTGCATAGGTTTTATTTACAGGTGTTTTAGGGGTATAGGTATTTCAATTGTATAATTTTTCTGAACTAGTCAAGTGATGATTTGATCTTCGTATGACCTTCGTATGAACAAAACCACCACCACCACCAAAATGAATTGGTATTTGTCGCATGATAAACAGACGCCAAATGTAAATTTCGATAATTCATAATTTACATAGTGGCTATGTAAATAATAAATCATCGAAATCGTTCTGTCGAAATTGTTCAAGCATTATTTTGCAAGAGATTTTGACGCGGAAATTAATTTTCCACCAAATGTGACCCGGCGAATATTAAACCCATGGAGGCAGTAATATTGAAACAGAAAATCATTGCCCACAAAACATTCAACGCTAAAATCACGCAACTCTAGTACAAATCAGTGAACATTTCAATTAACCGTGTTAGGGGACCTTTCCTTATCTACAAAACGACACTCGGCCAAGGGGCAATTTTATTCTGCATCATAAAACCTGCACTTAACCGTTTCACGGCTATGTGAATAGTTTTGGGGCTATTTAGCCATAAACTGGACACAGAGAAACAGTCAAGACTGTGACCATGTGACCTTGTCATCTAGGCATAAAAGATAAGGGATTAGGAACAGCGAGCCACCGCCGAAAAAAACTTACTTCTTCTGAATATTGCAACCAGCCATTGAAATGTTAAATGGACACATTTGCTTATTCCGACTGCAGTCTTTCCGGTTTTTGCCTTGTCCGCGTAATTCAGTATTGTAAGCGTTAAGAGCAATTCAATATTTTATTTTTACAAAAAAAAAACACATGGAAATTTTAGCTGTGTCAAAACTTCAACTGCAATGTTTTTATCTGTAGTTCAAAGAGATTGTCTGTGAGTTTTGTTGGTCTTAAATCGGATGGACGATTGGACATATTGAGGGTCACGACCGTCGGGGTTTAGCTCTGACCTTTAGGTCTCGCCCGGAAAAGTTTCGGAGTGAGTTTCCTAAATCGGAGGAACAGTAGTACCCTTTTATAAAAGACTTAAACAGCAGGGAATGGTTAACGAGTTGAATACTTATGGATTCTTGTTGACACACTTAGAAATTATTATAGCTTGATAATAGCAATCATTGGCCAATTAGAATAGTTTAAGGCCCTTCCCACATCTATATGGTTACGGCACGGTCACCGTGCCGTGTGAAGTAGAAATGTATTTCCTAAACAGACAACTTTCTCAAGGCACGGCGACCGTGCCGTCACCGTGTATCGTCCGTCGCTTGACGCCGTGACCGTGACGTGAAAAGGGCCTAAGAGTTTCAGTTTAAAAATGTAGCAGCCTGGTACCTCATCGAGAAAAGGTACATACTATAAAGTAGTGACGGTATTTTTTGTCTAAAAATACCTTGTGACAATACTGCTGCGAGCAGTTAAGCCTCTTTAGCGAGCGGGGGCCGACAGCGTAAACTTATCAAAATTGCCCGTATTCAATTAGCAACTTCTAGATCAGCGGAAGATAAAACATGAGGCGAACTAATGAACGTTTATTTCTATAAACCAGCATGAACTAAAGTTTAAGCGTAAAGGAAACTCAGAGTCAAACTTTGAAAATAGCATTACTCACTATTACGGCAAAACTCTTTGTCAGCATTCTTAAAATTAGTGCATTCCAATCAAATAAAGCGGAAAATTCTGCTATCGGCAAAAAAATGCTAAACTCGCTACGGAATCGGTCACACGAAAGCTATTTCAGGAGCGTCGAAATTCAAATTTGGTATTTACAAAGGCTTTGACTCGCACGTTTCAAGCCAATTTTGGATTGAGGCGGTCTGATATTTTTTGGACGACCCCAATATTTGAGTGATTCCGGGTTGCTCCGAATTTTCATACTCGAAGTATGAAAATTTCAATCTTCCTCAAACACCAAACCATTTTCGTGGCTAAAGGTATCATACTTACACTGCATACTATAATACCTACATTAACCTCAAACACCAAACCATTTTCGTGGCTAAAGGTATTATACTTACACTGCATACTATAATACCTGCATATAACCTATTAACAATTTATTACACTTACATGAACATAAAAATAAAGTTGTCTAACTTTGCAAGGATAGATAATGCTGATGAAGCAGTTTTTTAAAGATAAGGAGTGATTTGGAACGTCTGATGTCCAGGGGGAGAGCATTCCATATGCGGATAGCTTGTACAGTGAAAGATTTGTCGTAGAAATTGGTAGTGAGGGCAGGGATTTTTAAGATGAGTGTTTCAGAGGAACGCAAAGAGAGAGAGTGAGTTTTAATTCTAAACTGAATTACTACGAAAGCTGTCAGAAACTCCGAGAGGTAAAATCTGATACGCAATAAAACTAGCATACACATTCTGAAATGATCATTTTTCCCCCATCAGCACACATACAAAATTCCACGGCTGTAAATGCCTCCCCTAAACAAGAGTTTCAAACGCCGGGCAAACCGCGGGCAAACGCTAGCCAAGCCCGCCAGTAATTCCCAGAATGTGCACTTGGACTGCGCTTAATCAAATAAATATAAGTTTTATAGTGTAAGTTATTCCGCATGGTTGCCAACGTTGGCGCATCTGCCGCATACCACTTGTTGCTGCTACCAGGTGCCAACTGGAGACTTTTACAATGCTCTGAATGGATTTTTAGAACTACGAAAACGGTTTTGGAATGTGATGTCAGTAAGATACACGATTATTGTGTTCTGTGAAACAGTATGCCAGAGATACGCATGGAGTGTACAACTGGGCAATTGTTGAAACTTTTTACAGTCGAATAGTATATTTTTTATTGCAAAGAGTAGATCAGTTGAGCTACATCTAAATTGTTTGCAACAGTCTGCAGTTAACTCAGGTGTTTCAATTGTTAACGCTAGTTTTAATTCGTTTCTTTTCTTTAATGGTAATTGATAAACAATCGATAAAATGTTTCTGAATAAATTATTAAAAATGAATTAAGTATCTAACCGCATTTTCGGGAGGGCTAAGAGCTAGACGAAAAACGAGTACAGAGCGTAGCAAGATTTTTTCCATTGTGCTTTTCATTTCTAAATTACTGTATAAAATATCTACAAACGATAGTCAGATACCTAGACACATAATACATGTTTACGAAACAAGAAAAAATGTGTAAACCAAGCAATAAGTAACCGTAGACAAAATTTATCAAGATTGAAATTTTATCAGCAAAAAATCAATCGGGAAGTTTCAATCCATCTTCGAAGCAGCATCTCAGCCAGCCACTTTAAAATTTATTACTCTTAGATATCACAAAGTTAAAGGTTTACAGTTAGGTGCTTGAGAGAAATTGATGAGTTTTGCTGAACAAATCCAGTAGGAGTAGGAATTATTTGTGGAAATTGTCGAGGGAAATTACGATAAAATCTATAAGTTAAAATGGACTAACAAAGAAAATTATTATCAATACTATGAACAAATTAGAACTGTGTATACAATTGAAACAATTGAGTTCCCGGTGGTTCTTTCTTCTCTTTTTTTTATTTGTGTATTTCTAGTATTGATTATGGACTACTGTATCAGTCTATCCGCAGATTGTTTGCAACAGTCTGCAGTTCGCTCCATTGTTTCAATTGTAAATACTAGTTCTAATTAGTTTGTATTATTTGACAGTCATTCTAAAATAGATAGTTCAATTAATGTAAAAAATATTGATCCATGTAATGTTTTGTATTATGTAGGTATATCAGTCATCTAGTACCCATAACACACGCTCTGCTTAGCTTGTGGCTAGATGATGCTGTGTCGATTGTCCAGCATTATTTATGTTATTTATTTATTTATGCGCAAACATGACACATAATAGCACGCAGAGATTTAAAAGACAAGCTGAAAACTAGGCTTAGCCGTATTCGAATTACTTCCTAGTTTTTAATGTGACTCTTAATAATTACGACATAACATAACTAATAGATAGATAGATTGATAGATAATACTTTATTGTACCACACAAAGACAGATATCAATACAGAAATAAATGCTAAGAGTAGACGAAGTACAAAGGCGGCTATTAGCGATCTCTTCCAGGCAGCCTTGGGATGGACTGGACATATAATAGAATACTTACAACTTACTACAAGTAAAATGAACGTTCAATTTCATCGTTCAACCCATTTTTGTCTATAATTCACACAACTTACTACAAGTAAAAGAAACGTTCAATTTCAACGTTCAACCCATTTTTGTCCTACCTTTATGATTACATCTGATGACGGCTCCCTAGCCAAATTTCGGTCACGGTGACCAGTCTCAAAGGAGCTGGCCTAGCCCATGGTTACACGTACACAATATGTCATAAAGAACTTGTTTGGGTAAATATGTTACGAAAGTTAACCTCCAAGTGAAACGTGGTAAAAGCTTGCCAAAGCAAGCTACTAATGTTTTCTGACCAATCGGTCATTTGTTGAGAAAACAAACGACATTAAATAAACAGAAGTTTTGCTCAGAACCAATGTAAATAAGTTTACTTGGAGTTTTGTTGTCTTTGATGAAATATTTGTAGAAGTAGAAAACGCTGTCGTCTATTGATTATTTGAGTAAAATCAGGTTATTTCGTCTCTTTGACTCTAGATAATTATCACTCGGTTTCACAATAATATTTTCAACGAGAGACTTTTTTTTTGTATAGTCAGCTTTGAGCAGATTTTTTGTATAGTCAGAAGGTCCACTATGTATGTTTCCCCAAGAATCTACAGTCTACGCCATCAAAAATGCTACAACTTTGCTACGCCGTAGCAAGCTATGGCGTAGCAAAGTCTGTAACAGGCTACGTTGTGTGCTACGTAGGTACAATTTATAACGAAAATAGTAGGTAAATACCTAGTAATCCTTAATAAACAGTCGTACCTACTATACTGCCTGGAAGAGATCGCTCTTAGCAATAAGGCAGCCCATTGTACAACTTTATCTGTATTTGTTTTTTCCTGTTCTGTATTTCTGTTTCTTGCTGTGCAATATTGAGTTGTACTATAAAAGCCATAAATTGTTCGTTCAAGTGAACAAAAACATATGCCTTGACCCCATTAAATCCAAGCAACGATTTACAAGCTTTAGCGAACAATTAAACTGAAATCAAATTAATTAAGCCATCTGTACCGTCAAGACATAACTGTGGACGATTGTGTGTTACGTCGGACTTGTGTACAGTCAGCTATCGTTTATCATCTAGAGGATGAAATAACTTGGGACGGGTTTTGCTCCAACTCGAATAATAACTACTAACAGGCTAAAGGTTTCTTCGTCGCTTCTTTACATTGATCTACATACCGAAGCGACAGATATCAAATAAATCATTTTATTTCCGTGTCTGTGTATAATTTTATAAATTGACCTTTTCTACTCGTAAGTGTACATTCATTGTATTTATGGAGATAAAGAGTTTTTTATTTGATTTGAAAACGACCTTCGTATATAAATATACATGCCTTGATTCCATTGTCTTCTGTTGTGTACACCATTAAAAAAAATTTAAAAAAATGTAGGCCATTATAAGTTTGGTCTTGTTTACAAGAAATAGTTACTAGAACCTTTTTAAATGCTTATGGCATTAAATTCATGCAATTCCACGAGACAGATTGGCACTCGCGACGCGTCATTACCTTGCCTTAAGTGTACGATTATAGCGGTATAATAAAGTTAACAAAGAAATAGGTTTCTTCCATAAACCGAGAAATAAATGCAAAGCAAAAGTTTTAGCCCAAAAAGTACTAACAAACCAAAAACTTGTATAAGTTTTTGGTTTGTTAGTACTATTTGGGGGGGGGGTGCCATGGAAAAGGTGTGACCCCCTTGATGTCCAGTATCACCCCCTTTTGGCTTAGTACCCTTTCCGTGGCACCCTGTATACACACAAGTAGGAAAATCCAATCATTGAAATAATAAGCGGGATGTCATGTCACGCAAACCCACTTAGTTAGGATTACCTGCTCTCGAATGAAATTGGTTGTATGCTAACCGCTAACGCGTTGCAGTCGCTAACTACCTACACAATACGGAGTCAACATTGGACATGCAATTTGCGTGTATTACCAACCAGCAATCTAAATTATACATAGTGATTTGATGCACGCCACGTGTCTCTGTAAGGAGATAGAATACGTTTAGACTAACTTTGTGCAATTTGTTTTGCATAAATAATTTTATTTTAATTTTAATTAGGTACCTACGTGTTCAACATCGTGTTCGTCTAATTATTATGGCTGTTTAAGGTATAAGTTTAGTTTTTTAATTGATATTTTCAGTCACGCAAGTGTGGTCAGATGTCTCTTAACTGTAATAACGCCACGGACATGACGTCACAATCATGACATGTAGATAGAACGTTTATATCTATTGACGTTATATTTGACGACCTCTGTGGCGCGGTGGGCGAAGGTCCGCCTGCGATGCAGGAGGTTGCGGGTTCGATTCCCGCCTCGGGACAAATATTTGTACGATCTGCAGATATTTGTTCAGGGTGTTCTGGTCGTTTTCTATGTATAATAAAAAATATCTAACTATGTACTCGTATATTATTATATAATCAGTTATCTAGTACCCTTAACACAAGCTCTGCTTAGAGGCTAGATAATGCTGTGTGAATTGTCCAGCATTATTTATTTATTTATCAATAAAGTCATTGATAACGGGATATTTACCATGATTTGATTTATAGATAGATACGCTCGCGTAGTGATAAATAGATATGCTCGCGCAAATGTACACTCGCGTAAATAATTCATTGCGCAAATGTTCATCACGCAAGTGTCTTTCGTGCTAATTTCTTTCGCGCAAATTTCAATTTGCGGACGGCATCAGGACATTTTTGTGAAAGACATTTGTCTTACTCTTAAATTCTGAAAATTTGGTTATGTTTAAACAACGTGACCTTATTTACAAAATAGTGGGGTAGTTGAATATCTTTATTATTTTCACAACTAATATGCTATTTTCCGAACTAAATAATCCGATAATGTAATAAAAAAAAAGGGACAACCCAATAACAGACCGAAAAGGTCATGTTACATTGTCATCACCTGAAGGCAAGGTATTGGAATTTCTTTGCTACAATATCAGGGTAAAATAATTCTTATTATGAAGAATAATAAGACAAGGTTGTTATTGTTAATGTAAAAATAACAAAAATCCGCTACGTTGGGAATAAAGGATAACAAACCATGATAACTGAAGTAACTTTGAAGAAACGAGTATTCGAGTTTTCGATTAAATTATGTTTCGGAACGGATGTTGGTTTAGGTTTAGGTTGCTTTATTTGTTGCTTGAAAAGGTTAAAACTTGCTTTATTTATTTATATTTAGATTGCATATTTGACAAAATCACGCAGTTAGATAAATCTTATTCCGAAATTTAAAAATATTGTAGTATTCCCTGAATAACTGTTACATTTTAGGCCTGTTTTAATACAGAATTTAAAGTCACAGTAATTCCACCTAACTTACTATCAACCTACCAACATCTTTTCGTGATTACTTACTTACTTAAAATACATAGAAAAACACAAAGGGGAGATTATCAGCGCCAAATCTCTGGGCACGAGCGTTTCACAAAACATATTACTTGTCCCTCTAGGAATTTACAAAATCGTCGCAACCTGCCAGTTTTCCTCAATTAATTCAAACTCAACGTAGAAAATGCCTGACAGGAAAACTCAGGGTTAGTGGACGAACTCAGGTCATTTTTGGGGGCAAGGGGACGTTTTATTAATTCTTGTGATTTATAATTTTATATCTGATTAAAAACTAGTAAGGTTGCGAGCTTTGTTATTTATCAAGATGGAGATCTGACTAAAAAGGAGTGAGGTTAAGCTCTATGTCACGGGGTCGAACTAAGTGGTTCGGCAACTAGCGCATTCCTTACTTTATTATTTTTAATCACTAGCTGCGCCCCGCGGCTTCGCCCCCGTGGAAATTTATGTTTCCAACTTTCTTAATTTTTTCTTTCAAAGGAACCTTCTCCTGACAATAACAAACACAACAAAGAAAGAATTAGCGAAATCGGTCCAGCCGTTCACGCGTGATGCCGTGACCAAGGAAAACGGGTTTCATTTTTATATATATAGAAGATTAGTAGGTACTGTACGTACAATTAATATTTTTTCTTAATTTGTTTAATTAAGGTTAAGAAAGTATTTTTAAATTTCGAATTTGTTGTAACTTTAAAATACGTTTGGATTGAGAATTGATTTGGTCTTTAAGTTGCCCCTTTAATTATAGTCTGAGTACGTCTACGATCTTTTTTAAAATTAATGCAAGTTATATCACGTAACACCCACAAATCTTACAAAAAATATTAGTGTGATAATTTAAAGGGTACCTCGTGACACCGTTTGCACGAGTATCGTGCTGCTTTTTAAATTACAAGGTTTTTCAAATCATGATAAAAACGTTTGACGTTGAGCATTTTTAGTTTTGTTTGCCTTTTGTTTGCGGTAATTGCTAAGTAATTACTATTACTTGGATGTTGTTATTTTGAGCTACCAATATGGATTATTTAGATATAAACCAGCCAAACAACTCGTTGACTTTGACATTTCATTTCGAAAAGAATATTCTTGTTTCTCAAGCTGCAATTGTTCCGTAAAGAAATATAAAAGGAACCTTGCGTTTACTTATTCTACCACAACAGTAGATAAGAACAAGCTATCTACCAAGTAGTAGTATTCAAACAATGTAACAGGACGACAAAGGGGTTGCAAACCAAACACAATTTGCCCAGACGCCTGGATGCAATATTCTGAGACCGTTCTTTGGTGGTTCCGAGTTTGTGACGCTTTGAGAATTCTCAACTACCATATCCCTATTTAATTGCTAACTTTAGGGTTACTTTGTTGATTACCTACAATTCCAAGAGTAAAGCTACCCCTCAGTTATTATTTTAGTTCGTACTCACCTATATTCTACTACTATTATGACTTTGCATATATTTACAAATGAGATTTTCTGTCCACAAACACATTTTTGTAGCGACCAAATAAGAAAATTCAAACAAAGAGAAATTCAAATGAGATACCTCCTTGCAAATACACAAAAACACAAACATCACACAAAAATACAAAGGAACCTTACAATATTCATACCCTTATAACTCCCAAAGCTTTTGTATCAAAGTGGATCCATCTTAATTACGTGCAAGGAAATTGCAAAAGTTCCCACTGGAAGTTCAATCGGGGGGTCTTACAACTGTCTTTTGACAAAACGGTTAGTATTATACGGCTTTTCATTTTATTTGCCGCTTCTGTTCACCTTCCTGTCCATCATAAAGTTAAGTGGGAAACAAGGTGAAGCAGGAGTAAAGGAAAGTAGGCAGGATTTTAGATGCTTTCAGCCTTGTTTCTATTCAATTTTCTTTTAATAAGAGCTACCATCCCATTGTTGGAAAAGGGCTTAGCTTAGTGCTTTGAAATAATAAGTTGGTATTTCTAATTATAGATTGCAGAATCGATAACCGCTGGCGAGTAAAGGTTCTCGAGTGGCGACCACGATGCAACGCAAAACGGAGCGTTTGGAGGCCATCTACTCGATGGACTGGTGACATTGTAGCAGTCGCAGGGAGTCGATGCAAGGAGGCTGACATGCAAATATCAGATTATCTAGAGGATAAACATGCTTGGGACGAGTTTTGCTCCAGCTCGAAAAATAACAACTAACAGGCTAAAGGTTATTCCGTCGCTTCTTTACTATAGTCTACATACCAAAGCGACAGAAATCTAAAATATCACTTTATTTCCGTGTCAGTGTTTAGTTTTTTAATTTGACCGTTTTTAAGTGTACATTTACTGTATTTATGGAAATAAAAAGGATCTGATTTGCTCGGGACCGCTGTTTGTGGTGTCGTTGACATAGGACTTCCTCATTTTGACAAGACTTTCACGTCTACTGCTGAGTAGACGTGAATTTTTTAAATAATAAATTAGGAAGATAGTCAAGGTATACTGGTATGCACAACTTGAAAATTGTTTCAACATTTTCTTGTTTTGCTAAAGTGGAAACAGACACAAAGAGAAAATTGCAACGAAACTGTCGCACAATTTACCTACAGTTGGCGATGTTGTATCAATTTTCATAAGAGCCAGACGTAACGCGTTTTTAACGACATTGGAATCGTACAGAGTCATATCTTTTAACGTTTAAGTTTACAGATCTGAATTCTAATGTATTTTGTTTGCTCATAACAACAGTATCCAAACATACGGTATCTACCTAATTCGTATTGGGAAAACGCTGTTGATTATATAACGGTGTTTTTTGATTATAAACATGAACGCACTTATATGGTGCTTAGTACATAGTAGGCACAAAGTATTTTTTCGCCACTTCGCAAGAGACACCAAACGAAATCAACGATGACGTTGACGCGTTAACGAAAACACATTTTTTTCGAGACACAAACTATCAAATATTGCACGAAAAAAATGTTCTCTCTTGTTTGTAAATTGCAAATATACTATCATAGCGTACATACGCTCCGTGAATCTTTATCCCATAAAAGCTCTACGCGTTGCGCTCTCTATTTGCAAAGTGTCTATTTATATTTTTCATCAAGATATTCTAGAAAGATCTTTTGTTCTTTTACGTAAACTGCATCTCCGTACGTAAACTGCATCTCCGGTAACTTATAGCTTCATCGTGTTCACCTCCGGGCATTATGCAAGTGGCGAGTGCCGGTGTGGCGCATTGCATCGAAGTAGCGGAATTTACGATTTGTGCAACCGTTTTTGCAAATTTCCATTAGGGAACAAAGCTTGTTTTACGGTCCAGGTTTAAATAACGCAATTTTGTCAGATCGTTAGGCGAAATATATAGATTTAACTAAGCCTAACTCATTGTTGTTTCAGTTAAGTTACATAAGTTAATGTGCTGCGTAAAAAATAAAAGACTTGGTTATTCTGCATAAACGTCAAGGAGAGATACCTGACTGAGATTTTAGAGGTAAGTAGTAACCAACAGAAAATATTGAATTGAAAATACTCCTCTTGCACAAGACTCATAGATATATTTTCATAATGCTGGATCCACACAGCATCATCCAGCCCCAAGCTAAGCAGAGCTTGTTGTGGTTACTAGATGACTGATATAGTATACTTAATACAATACATTATATAGATAGAATTTGTGATTAGGGTGGCTGAGTACTTACGTATTAGGGAGGCCATACAAATACGTCAAATTTGAATATAATTAGCAGCTACAAACATTTAACAATCTATAAGCAGGCGAGGCATAGAGTTTTATACCAGAATCAAGTTTAAACGGCAATGAAAGATGCTTGATATAACGTAATAAAAACCGACAGTAAGCGTGGGTCCAGCTTAAAATTCCGTAACAAAATAATATTATACAGGTGTTTGGTATAGCAAACAGCATAATTTATACATCGAAGAATACGGCCCATGTTACTTTGTGGCATTACAACCAGAAATAAAAAAAAATTATAAGGCGATTTAAAGGCGAAATTTAGGGTGACTGAAAAATTCTTAAAAAATCATAATCCCAGCCGTGATACTTAGGACAGTGAGTCTACTGGGAAAATGTAGCCCAAGACTCCTCCAAATCTCAAAAAAATTATGTCGGTCACTACACCAAACACCCTGTACTAATACAAACCCCTGTATTAATACTAAAGCTCGTTGCTTACTCGCAAAAACAAAAGTAAGCTGAACTGACGAATAACCGGAGAATGCAGGAAACCTTGTCATCCATTACAATGCAGGGCAGGTTGCAACTTGACGCGACAAAGCCGTCGCTTCGAAACGGCAATAAATTATTCACCAACCCCTTTGTAATAAACAACTGTGTCTGTGCACATTTATTGGCAATCGAACTGGTCAGGTTTTTCTGAGAGGTTTTTTATGTTTTTATTCAATTTCCTACCAATTTCAATGTGTAATTGGATCTTTGGTAATTGATTCACAAAGGGGACAAAGGCCTGGTTTCAGAAGGAACTAGGTACCAGACTGATAAGATTAGATTAGAGTTTTGAAAGGCTTTATAAGTTCAGACAGACTAGGCCTTTTCTAATAAAATTATGTTCCAGATTTGACTATTTTCAAACTGGGCTGCTTGTGGTAGAAAATTATGGCTTAAGAAAGTCCCTTAAGTACTTACAACATAACAATTCGGTTAGACATTAACCTGTTACTAAATACCAACTGTAACTTAGAAAAATACAATATAATTTATTTGCTATTATGATAACAAACACGTATCTTAATGTTACCTATAGTATAGATGTTACATTTATCATCACACTAATACTATAAATGCGAAAGTTTGGATGGATGGATGGATGTTTGTTACCTCTTCACGCCAAAACTACTGGATCAGGCTGAATTTTGCATACAGGTAAGTCTAACCCTGGAATCAAACATAGGCGACTTTTTATCCCATAAATCAGTTCCCATGGGATAGAAATAACCTCAATACGTTTCCATAGAAACAACGCGTGCGAAGCCGCGGGCAGAAGCTAGTATGATATAAAGTAAGAGCAGTGATTACGTATGATAACCGCACTAGGCTAGGCCTGTTTCGCGGGAGACCGAGTGAACAATGATTAATTGCCATGACACTGAGAGAGCGCTAGGTACACTAGCAAATAGATCCGATAAAAAATTATGACAAATAAACTAGGTACAATGACTCCACAACTTTAAGCAATAACTAAAGTAATAAGTATTGCTGGACAATTAACACAGCTTCCCAGTTTAACCAGAGTTTGTATTAGGAATGATATACTCAATACAAAAAAAGATAGAATAGACCCAAAACACCCGGAACAAATACACATATTATGCATAGCGCACTTAAATTTGTCCCGAGGCAGGAATCGAACTTACACCCTCTTGCGAAGCGCACCATTACAGCTTCGTCACAAAGGACGTAAGAGTTTTTTTTGTTGATTTTAATCAGACTGAAATAAGCACTGATTAGCCATTGCTCAAAGTTGACAGATTTCTATAAAGAAAGCAATGGAGAGGGGAGAAGGGACAGGTTTTGTATCGAGGGTCAAGTCCCATGGTCAACTTATTAAGTCATTGTGGGAACGACATCGTTAATAAAATAAAATCGGCCAGTATCAATCACCAACGTGTGGTGTTGAGCGCAGTGCTGGGAGTGGTCTGCCAAATTAATAGCCAATTTAATGATAATAGCGACGTTTTATCACTGTTGCCCATATTGGCTAATGTGCAGCTTAATTTGCCTCTGGTGGCTTATTTAATAGGAGCTGGGAGTTTGAAATGCCAACAACTCTAAGCTTCTTCGTGTTTCTTTTTCTATGGTGCACTTTATCAGGGAAACTGCGGACGGAGAATAGTCTTACATTTTTATTTAGGTCGTGATGGGAGTAAAAATTCCTTCGATTTAAAGGACGTTTTATTAGAGTTTGGGCAATGCCAGAAGTTGTTACTCTCGTCTAAGCATTTTTATTTAAATTTAAAGAAAAAGACTAGGAAACTTGTTTCTAGGGATAAAAAAAATTGGCACCGCTTCCAGGTCTTGGCGTGCACTTTACTGAAAATCTTTGCAGTAATCCAAATACTTTAAACCAGCTCAAAGGTTCCAAAAATCCTGAATTCCCAAAGGTGTGACCTGTGGGAATTAAAAAGAAACGACCGTGGATGTTTAAAATAAAACCTCTTCTACCAAGTCCCATTGCTGGGAGTACTGCATTCAGAGGGAATGTGATCAACGAATTGGATGTGCGCGTGTAGGAGGTCCAGTGAGATGCAGTAATGCAATGTATTGATTATTGCACTGGTTGCGAATTTCGCAATTAACTTAAAAAGAGAAAACGTAATTTCTCGCACTTAATAAATAACTGAGTTGGTTGTGATTAAGTTTATAAGAGTACCTGTACGAACTAACACTAAACGGACTAAGATAAAAGATTTGGTTTATGGCGTCATAGTCATTTTTGTTCAGCTCGAAAATAACTAGGTATCCAACGATATATCACACACGTCTATTAGGGGCGGGTACCAAAGTTCATACATTTCCTAGCGTGGTCTTTTAGAGAATTTTGTTGGTAGGTTCAATAATCACTCCTTTATTATTAAACTAGTTTATGCCCGCAGCTTTGCACGCGTTGTTTCTATAAACGTTTAAAGGAGATTTCTATCCCATGGGAACTGATTTATGGGATAAAAAGTAGCCTATGTTTGATTACAGGATTAGAATTACCTGTATGCATAATTTCACCCCGATCCGTTCAGTAGTTTTGGCGTGAAGAGGTAACGAACATCCATCTATCTATACATCCATCCAAAGTTTCGCATTTATAATATTACTAGCTTCTGCCCGCGGCTTCGCACGCGTTGTTTCTATGGAAACGTTTTGATGTTATTTTTATCCCACGGGAACTGATTTATGGAATAAAAAGTACCTTAGTTCGATTCCAGGGTTAGACTTACCTGTATGCAAAATTTCACCCCGATCCGTTCAGTAGTTTTGGCGTGAAGAGGTAACAAACATCCATCTATCTATACATCCATCCAAATTTTCGCATTTATAATATTAGTGTGATAGTGAAGTACTCTCATAAACATGACCATTAAAAAAGCTCTTTATAAATTTAAACAAAAGTTGGTAAACTTGTATAGGTAGGACAAAACTTGAACCCATTCAAGCTAAAGTGCTGAAACTGGCACACAACCAAAAATTGGTGTGCGCTAAGTCTTAATAATAGCAAATTGCTAGCATTAAGAGTGCTATAATAGGTTAGTTGAATCTTTTTTAGAGTAGGTTTTAAATGATTAAATATTGCCCGATTAGAGGGATAACAATATTACCATATTTTAAGGACCTAGAAAATCACACAACTATTCAGTAAGTTTACTTTTCGTAAACAGGCGAAAACGCTGTCAGCCATATTTATGTGTGCTGTGACGTCATACTGGTTTACGGGCCAAATAATTATAAAAAAAATTGCAAACGTTCATCATTATTAAAATATAGACAGACTACTTACATACCGATGAGACTGGCCGCCGTGGCCGAAATTCGGCTCGGAGGACATCATCATCATCATCATTAACTACCTATGTACCTAATGTTTCTGCTGATGAGGTTCATCAGCAGAAACTAATACAAAGCAATCAAATATTATCGCAAAAATGTTCAACATTGACGGGACTTGAACCCGCATCCTTCCCTCAGTACGGGAATGTGCTAACCAACTACACCACGAGGTCAAGTGATGTAGGAGTCGAAAATCTTTGCGACTTTCTACGGACTCAAGCGCCACCTACAGCTCCACCTACAGGGGAAACATGAAGTTTATCCAATCCTGTTCAAAGACTAAAGTTACGTCTAGTTACGTTTAGTGGAAAAATCCATTTCGATCACTAGTTCAAATAAGAAAGAACAGAGATAGACAGCCCATAAGCCGCGGTAGTAAAAGAGACGGAGATATGCATTAAGGAATAAATTATGAAGAACAGAGATAGACAGCGCATATTCCGCGGAAGTTAAAGAGACGGAGCTATGCATTTCGTGCTCTCGTTCAGTAGTACTGGTGTTTCTCTCAAAATTTTCTTTACAATACCTACTAGAAGTGCGAAGTAGTTCTTCAGTACGATTGAACTGGTAGGGAGCAATTCTAAAACTGACCGAGCAAGAACAAGCCTACTGCTCTTACTGTGGTCGGTTACCTTAGCTTAGTAAACACTTGCTGAGTTGGAAGGGTTTATGCCACAACTGCCACAGCATGTTAGCGAATGCTTATACGGTTTGATAGCTATCTTACAAAATTGCGTCTACGGAAAATTCGACTAAAACAATTCGTCTAATACAATTCGACTAAAAACATTTCGACTAATGACAATTCGACTAAAGCAATTCGACCTTGAGTTGACCCG
The DNA here is from genome assembly GCA_963564075.1 of Eupithecia subfuscata. Classification (NCBI taxonomy): domain Eukaryota; kingdom Metazoa; phylum Arthropoda; class Insecta; order Lepidoptera; family Geometridae; genus Eupithecia; species Eupithecia subfuscata. The sequence goes on along the minus strand of OY751112.1, from coordinate 10,487,267 downwards.
ACTTGTAGGCTTCCATAATTGCACCCAGAGCCATATGTTGACACAAAATTGTTCGTTGTTAAAACGAATTGTTTTAGTCGTTAGTCGAATTGTTACTAGTTGAAATGTTTTTAGTCGAATTGTTTTAGTCCAATTTTCCGCAAAGCCAAAATTGACGTTTTATTTTAAAAGCACAATATAACCGTTTGGTGAATGTATTTCACAAAAATTTATACAGAAAGCAATATTGAGCTTCAGCTGAAAATCGTCTGAATAAAATGTAGTTACCATAAAAGTTTGTGTAAATCGAGATATCTACAGTGAATGAACGTTTAACATCCGAGTCATAAGTGGGATAGTTCTGTTCCTTTCTACTGCTCAGTAGGGTAAAGTTTATACAAAGGAATGTCTTTTAATTAATGATTATATCGGGTATTTATCGCGTACCTTTTGTTAGGAGAAATAAAACAAAAGGTACGCGATAAATACCCAATATAATCATTAACTATCATAACAAATCGCGAAAGTTTAAGAATATCTTTGTATTTACCACGCAATAGAAGTGAAAACATAAACAACGCGCCTGATAACAGCTGCTGATGACTGGAGTCGAGTAAACGCGAGTCAGCGTAACCGACCCATGCGTGACGTTAACCGTCACGCATGGGTCGGTTTCATTCACTGTTCAGAAAGTGCACCAAAACAATCTTAAATGGAAACGATTCGCAAACGTTCCTCTATCAACTTTAAGGAGATAATGCACAGCGAACTTTCCTAATCCTAAGCTGGCTTAAACTGGGAACTTTATTACTGCGTTTTAATATGGTGGCCACGGTGACACAGGCGTGACGTCACGTGACAGAGGCCTGACGTCACTGCCAAGTGTCGATGGTTTCAAACGTGACAAGACTTCGGTCGGCATAGCAATATCTCAGACAGAACTAGAGTTGTTTGGATAATGAATACCGTGAGTCATATCGTTTTTTGGCCTGCATTCTTGCGAAAAGCTCGGAATATTTTGACGTGACAACGTCTTATAATTCGATAGAGCCGGCTGCACGCACGAAAAAACATGACGTCATGCGGCGTTACCTCATGCGGCGTTACCTCGCTCTGAGGCGTTCCATGTAAGGCTTGAAGTGCAAGCGAGAGCGCTCGACATCCGTCTCTCTCCTACTTGAGTGAGCGATGCGTCTGCGTGGACAGCTGCTATACTATAGTACATTTACATGTTTTGATCGAGTATCAAATGCTACCATTCCATCAGTATTTTCTTAAGACGTTGTCACGTTCAACTATCGTCAGTAAACCGACTTTAAAGACACCCAATTTTTTTTTAAGAATAAGATTCCCGAGTGTTTTATATATTCCAGTTAAGGCATTTATATGTTTAAAAATGTTTTGTTAATGATTCTAATTCTTAGGGCCCTAATTAAAAATTATCACTAAATAGCGTCAACTACACAAAATGATCACTTATAATGACTCGTTTAGGTTACTGTCTACCTAATATATCAAGACTTCACACTCTTTTACTTTTGTGTTTATAATATATTTCTATACACTTTTTAATTTTACTTGCACCAAAACTTATGATTTTTCTTAGAAAGCTACATAGCTCATACATTTTTTTTAATTAATAAAATTGTAAGGGTGAGTAATGTCCGCCGCCTGGCTGCGGCTGGGCCAAGATACACAAGGGGTAAGATGAATCCCTTGTACAAGCGAAGTCTGGTCTGTCTTCAGTCTTATTACCACAATAAGAACGCAGCTTTGTTTGTTGGAAGGAATGTTTCCGACTTGCTATTCTATTACAGAGTCCTCGCATTCCGTGGTTAAAAATAGTCTAGGAAAAATAATTATTTTGTCTACGTAGAAACGTATTTACTTTGAATTTTATGAACGAATTTTTGAATAATAAGTATGGATAATGGGTTATTCCAGTTTTCCCTCTTGAGAAAATTTTTTCAAGGAGGAAAAGTGGAATATAATCTTTAAAACTCACGTGAATGAGAACAGTAGGGAAAAGTAAAGTACCTAAATAGGTGTAATAAAAATATTGATGATTATTTAATCATCTACATATTTTTCATATTATGTTTAAGTCGCCACCGGCTCATAGAATCAGCCCGTTTGTAGAATGGCTAGGCGGTTTACAAAACGAAGCCATTAATTTATTTAGTTTGAAATAAAGAACGATTATTGAATGGAGACCTACTACCAATACCAATATGCCAATATACCAATACCTTTTTTTAGGTGAGTGTTCGGGTAAACCGACCACGCAGCAGATATGCATTTAGCTGCGCTTGCACTTGAATGCGTATTCGCTCGCGGTTACCTAAATTGGCTCAGTTCGCGATCGACCGCCATCGTCGCGGGTTCAAATCAATTCAACCATTCCGTACCATTTATACCATAAGTTGGCGGCAGTAGTTTAATTATCTATAAAATACGTGTCTTGTGAATATAGTCCATACTATACCATACCAGTGACTTTCCTTGACCGCATACCAAACACCAACCTAACACCAATCTCAAAGGGCAGTTCGGGGATCAACCAGCACCATCTACCACAACCCCCAACCATAACCCTTTTCAGTGAGGCTAATGACAGAAAACCTCGATTAAAACCATAAAAAAATCTATGCATATATCCTATTAAGACCTGGAGTCTTCGCGAACGTGTTCGTGATGACAACCAGGTCCGTCAGGTCACGCAGTATCAGCAAATTACCAATAACCCTGTACACAGTAGCTTTCATAATTTTATCCGACCTCAGCACCAAAATTTCTTTAGCATAACTTACAGGAAATTTCCCCAAGAATTGTTATTAAACTTGCTAACTTGTCTTAAACAAAATTAAATCATTACCAATACAATTCTATGCAAACAATTAACAACAAAGTTAGGAGCAACACTCGGAGAGTAGATAGCTCACGCAAGGAAACCAGGCCAGGAACAATATTAATATTGTACCTACATAACATGCTCCAAGAAGTCCAGTGGAAGAGATGGGTCTACCCAAGTTGAGCAAATGGGAGCTTAGTCATGACCACCGCGCTTGGCAGAACAAGATTTAGGTATTATATATACACTTGTTTATATACTCAATTACTAGTTCTAATTTGTTTCCTCTAATTTGGCTCGCAATATATGATTACTATATAAATTACGTCTAGGGGGAAAACTGAACTCCAAACAATGAGATTTTCAAGAGGGAAAACTGGACTTCAAAAAAAATAATTCCAATTTTGCCCCTTAAGGCTAATTTTCAAGGGGGAAAACTGGAATTCATTTTTTTGTAGTCCAGTGTAACTGGAATAACCCCTTGTTTTTTAGGTCTTGGTTTTGGTTTGGTAGGCCAAGGCCTGATATTACAAAAACTACCATCAATATATGTAACTCTTGGTAGACTGTGAAGTTCCCAAGGACCTTGGTATAGTGCGAAATGGTGAGAAAAGACAAAGAAAGCAGACCCCACCATCAAAGTTGGGAATTATAATGACCGCGAGAGTGACAGAGAAAGGCGTCAACATAACCCAGACTAAAGACCGAGCTATCTGTTAAATTTTGTCGCATGAGCGATTGGACGAGGAAAGGAAACAGGCTGATTGCTTTCAATTACTCGATTCAATTAATTTCTCATTCGTTCAGTTTGCTTATTTGTGCGGAAGACTTTCCATTAGACGTAATGGATGGTATTGTGCTAACAAGTAAGTAACTTGTCTTGTTAGGGGATAACTAGGTAACTTCTAACTTTTGAAAGTTGTTGGGTAAGTTTCATAAGGGTGAGTTCTTAGGTGTCTATGTCTAGTTTTATTAAAATATAGAGGTATACAATGACTGCCAAGTCATTTGAATAGTTGGTTCGATAGATTAGATATTATCTTTATAAATATAGTTCTTCTGTGAGTGTGTATGTCACTGAACTTCTCTCAAACGACCGGACCGATTTTGATGAAATTTTTTGTGTGTGTTCAAGGAGATCTGGGAATGGTTTAGATTCACAATTTTGTCCGCTGGACAATGTTTTTTTAATAAATTTTTTATTTTCTATAGAATAGCAATCTCCTTTAAACGTTTCCATAGAAACAACGCGTGCGAAGCCGCGGGCATAAACTAGTTATACTATAAATATTTCATTATCTAAATTCAATTTCACGAATCACAATCTCAAATTGAAGAAAAAACAAAAGAAGAATAAGAATGTAGAGTTCAACGCATTTCACGTGTTCTCGATTTAAAAAAATGGACTAAAAACTTCTTGCAAATAGAGTTTTAAAGAAGAACGCAATCCGAACCATCCAATCACAAAACATTGCTTCGCCAAGTTAACTAGAGTAATCTAATGCAAAAACGGTTTCATCTCGTCCACTAACAGTCCGTTTGCAGCGGTGCAAAAAGGTTAAATTGCTCGGATGCGGAGTGGTGCAGTGAGCGGGATAAAGGTCGTTGTGTTATTGCGAGACGTGACGTCACTAGGGATGTTTGATGACCGGTTATTTAAAAACATGACGGAACAGCCAAATGTACAAAAAAAATTACAATCAAATAATAGAAACAAATTAAAACTCGTTTTTACGGTTGAAATTCAGCTAACTGCAGACTGTTGCAAGCCATCTACAGGCCCAAGTGATCCGTATATATATAATATCAGTTGGAAGCGTCCCCAAGGCGCTAGCTGCATTGCCATATTGCAGATACTCACCAAGCTCTCAGGTCAAGCGTCGCTTCGACCAGACGCTCAGATAATTTTTAAAAACCGGGAGAGCCTCGGTACCCTGCGGATCTAGGATCTCGACTCCAAGGGGAGCGAATGCTTAGGCTCTGTCGAGACCTGCATATTTGCGCCTCTTGAGAACCTCGGCCAAATGGCACAGTTTCAAAGTTATTTGAACGTCTACGTGGGCGCGGTCACGGAAACCTGGTATATTTTTGGCTTCCATGAGAGAGGCGCAAAAACATGTTCAAACAGACTATGTTTGTCAAATTATTAAAATTAAATCTCCAGTGATTATATAATTTTAAGCTTAAATCTTAGGCTGCAAAAGCATTTCGAAAACACAGATTAAATATTGTTGGCCCAGACTGATTTTTTAAGGATGAATCTCACTCCGCACTTGCATTGTCTACTAACTCCATGATGCTTGAGTTACCTTTATCTACAGTCTCACTTCACCTCACCTCAACAGCCTAAATTGGTATACTGCTGGACGCAGGCCTCCCCCTGATAAGCACCCAATTGGTTTTTATCCACATTTAAATCTACAGAAAATGGCGTTTTACTTTCTTCAGCATTCTGAATTTAAACCGATTAGCTAGTATGACTCATGAATCGTATACGAAAACATGCTCGCGCGGTTCGTAAGCAAATTAAGTTATGGTCACTATTCAGTGCACAAGAAAAAGTAATTTCTTAGTAAAATCCCGAAAGGACTATGTTACTATCCGTAACACAAAAGACTTAAAAACCGGACAAAGCGCTAAAGAGCGGACATCCGGCAACTCTAGCCGAGTCATTGTGCAACGTGGCGTGGTGGGACGTATGCGAATCGGAAGCGAGACTCAATGGGGAGATCTTTTTATTTTCACTTGAAATGGAAGCATTTTTATTTCGATGTCACGTCTAATATTGTTACGTCAAGGTAGGTTGACCGTAGCGGTCACGGTGTATGTATCGAAACCCCAATTTAACCCGTGGATCTCGTAAGAACCGACTAAGGGAACCTACCAGAAGAAGAAGTTTAGTAGCTAGGTAGACATAACACTTGAGACTCGTTCTGCTCGTCTCAATGGGTTATGGCTGAAAATCAGTGTTTCTTGCATATTGAGCAAAATATTACGCTGAGCCATCGCCTTTTTGACATACTGCAGCACACACAGACAGTTTGCTTAGATGTTAATAATGCTATTGTTTGTTTTATTTGTCAACTGTATTTTATTATTGTTTGTTTGTATTAGTGTACTATACAATTGCTGTAGTCTGTATGTGTGTGTACGAAGATGCAAATAAAGATTTATCTATCTAAGAAGCAGCTCCGTCTCTGTATTTTAACATCTACTGCAATCACCCAGACGCTTGTCGAGTGTTGTGTTTATAGAAAAACCTCCCTTGTATCAGGGAGGGATGTTAAACAGTGGTTATATGTGAAGAGAGTAGGCAGCATCTTTTTGTTCTGATAAAAAGATGCTGCCTACCCTCTTCACATAGTAGCTAAGAATAGCATAATAAAATGGATAAAAATTATAACAAAAACGGAAAAAATTATCATATATTTAAATGGATCAGTTGAGCTACCTGTACATTATTTGCAACAGTCTGCAGTTAGCTCAATTGTTTCAATTGTAAATACTAGTTCTAATTTATTTCTATTTTTTGATTGTACCTAATTTTCCTTTGAATAAAAATTTATAGAATAGCATAAAAGACCATGTGGCCAGGGGGGTGAGATTGCAAGCTAAAGACTGTTGTCAGATGCTGGATGCGGCGAAGAGTTAACAAAGCTCTTCTTATTTAGGCACTAGATGATGATGTGTGAAACATCCAGCATAATTTGTATGTTTGACCACATCACGATTTCATGATGTGGTCAAGCAAAAGTCAGCCGTGCATTTAGCTTTTTCATCGTCAAACGCTGATTATTCATTGATCTGTCCAGACTACATCATGATGTGGGCAGTGCGTATTTTCCATTTCATTAAATACAAGAATTTCATGAAGTTGTCGGTCACATCATGAAGTGATCAATTCTAGGATGTGACCAGAACATATATAAGTAATTTGTTCCAGTTATAGTAAATGTAGAACCAAGCGTGAACAAACCAAAAACAAATTTCATTTTTCATTTTGTACATTAGTTTTTCTATTCTACACACGTTTTTGTATTCCGCATGACTAGAACTCGCAACACAAATACTGGACTGAACTGTACAATGGCTATATTGGCTGTTTGGTTAAGCTTTAGTTATTTCCATTGACCTCAATAAAGCGTTGTGGTTTTTTACATTACTTAACGGTCCAAGGGTCACATCTTAGGTTTTTTGTTACTCTATAGTAACTAACCCGTAACCCCACACTCAGGGTATTTTTGCGATAAATTTTTGCGATATTATTTGATTTCTTAGGTCACATCTTAGACGGCTTTAATCGCTATCTTAACATATTGCAGTATAAAATTATCACGGCTTACTCCGAAACCTGGAATTATGTGACCGAAAAAATTGATGGTCTATGAACAAAAGAACGATCACGGTATTTTATATTAAAAGCATAACAGCCGTCATTTTACGGTTACCGTTTCCCAAGGAAATGAGCTTGAAGAATTAATTCTGCGGGATTCTATCTATTTAGCAATTCAAGTCAATTAATTGAAAAAATGCAGATCTCTTAGCTCGATACTTCCTATTTAAATACGAGAGAAAATATCATCAGACTTAGAAATAGATCAGCTTTCAAATTGTGAGATCGTTGGTACAAATGTGAACTCTAAAACAGGCTATTTGTATTCAGAAAGGTTTTATTTTCGCTCGTACCGACCCGCAGCGATAATAACTCAACCAAATTACTTAATATCGGAGTTATCGGAAAGCTCGACAATTCAAAACACCTCGGTATTCAGACAATGTAATAGTAAAAGATTTATTTAAACTGGTTGGAATAATTTAAAGTTCCGAACTGCAACTAAAATTATGGCTTTTGTTTGTGGTTTTGAACATGTGGGACGAGAACAAAAAGTGCTTAAAACAATCACACCAATATTATAAATGTGAAAGATTGTATGTTTAGATGTATGGATGGATGGACGGATGTTTGTTACTTCTTCACGCCAAAACCACTGAACGGATCCGGCTGAAATTTCGCATACAGGTAATGTTAGGCCTGAAATAAAACTGTGCTACCTTTTATCCCATAAATCAGTTCCCATGGGATAAAAGTAACCTTATAAACCAGTTTTTATAAACAAGTATAGCTTCTGCCGCGAGCAGTAAAGCAGTACTTCGATATCAACTACCCTCGAGTTTCTAATTAAAATCTCCGACATTCTAGTTCAATGTCAACTCTTATCACAGATGGATCTGACGAGTAGGATCGATCCAACTCGGATCCGACCTAGTTCTCAAACGTTTTACCTCGAAAATGTAATATCAAAGCTTGGAGCATTTTATATGAAGAATTTATGTTACGCACCGTCGTGAATTAGATATGCCGTGTCAACGAAAAAAGAAACGTTGATAGAAAATAGGCGTTCGTTCATGTTTATGTTTATTTGTTTTCTTGGTAGAAAAACATGAAAGTACAACAGAATGAACAGAAAAGGTGTTTAGGGTGTAGTGAAATTTACGTTAGCATAACAAGGTCGCCGTCTTAAGTTATCTATGATTATATTTTACATTCAAGGTTTTTTTGCTTTGCTCATAATAAAGCGCGTTACTCTGCATAAAGAGGTACAAGAAGTTTACGAATATTTCTCCATAAAATTTATTTAGGTCGCTATAGAAGAATCAACATTTTCAAATATTAATTATAGAGATTTGTCGAGTAATTACCAACTTTTTTAGACATATTTTTATAAGTTAAACCTAGGTAGGTCATACATCACATCCCCAAATGTCGCCGCCCAGCAAGCGTATCTCAAATTCCTGTGTTTTGACGAAAATTTTAATTACACCAACGTTTCGACTAAGCTAAAGTAAAGGTTTTGCTTTTAGTGCTTCGTGAGACTTAACCGTAGTAAATTCAATCGAAATTCCATTTATTTCCGCTCGCCGCACTTGCGACCGTGTTTCCTTACTTATGGGTAAAGTTGGTTTTTCATTAAACTGATATAACCTTGCATTTATCTGAAACTCTATTGTTACGTTTTATGAATATACGGACGTTCTGAAACATACAACCCGAATCGTCGAATCGATTTATCAGAGTTAAGGCAGCTAGATGCCTAATAATTACAAGTAGGCATTAATTATAATTATATCTAAGTACTACACTTGCGAGCTTTAAATGGAATCGCTTCATCGCGCGAGTTGATCAAAACAATTTTTTTACAATTTATGTACAATGAACTATAGATTGTGGTATATCATTTGAAAGGTAATTTTGTTACCTTTCAAGTGATGTCAAGAAGATTTAAAATTAATTAAATTGGCTACCTAAATTTTGGGAATTATTGCAATAGGTCGAAGTTGCATCTATCGGCTTCTATCGGCGCCGGAGCTGGATGAGCTGGATTTCTCCCTCGTATCCGCTGTTTTAGCTCGTCCCACATATGCCAGATTGGGTTCAAGTCAGGAATAAGGGCTGGCCAGTCTAGTGTGGGAATGCCGACATGGAACTGTCTAGTCACTGCTGCGGTGTGGCAGCGGACATTATCGTGCATTAAATCAAAATTTATCGTCGCCAATAAATCCTGCGTAAGGGAAAACATAACTTAACTCATAGTTCACTGCAAAGAAATTGTAAAAATTAGTCTTGAACAACCCTTGAAGCGATTCCAGTTTAAAGCTCGCAAGTGTATTTACGCAATTTTATTTATATCATAAACCTTACTGCCCCGCGGTGGGAATCGATCTCGTTCAAATCCCTTCATAAAATCTATAGAATCCATCCTTCATCAAAAATATTCAGGCTCTTTTCAGCGTAGCTCTAGATTCCTCAGCTTAATCAAAAATGATTCCGGCTCATAGCCTCAAGAAAAATCAAAAACATTCACGATGGATTCCCAATTTCAATTCCTTTTGTTTCGGATATTCACGGCAAAACCTCTCTGAAGTATGAACAAGGTTAAAAATAAAAGGATCAATATTCAAGTACTGCAGGAGTAGTAGATATCTGCTGCTTTTGTTCTGCGGAAAAGCACTTCTGTTTGCTGTCGATACAGAAATATCATTTTACTCCGGGGTTTACGTAATGTTCAAGAGAAAACCACTAAATTGAAATCTTTTCCGTCAGTAAATGAAGGTTTTGATATCGCTGTTATGTATGATAATAAGTAAAATCATAGAAAAAAGTAGAAAGAAGACAAGGGCGGGGAAGATTCAGAATTCGCTATATGAGACAGATCAAGGAGAAAGTCACTGTTATGTCGTTTATAGAAGTACAAGATATTGCATTGGAGAGAGAAAAGTAGAGGAAATTGCATCATTACACCGACAACCTCACCTCAACCTCAACAGCCTGTATTGGTCCAGTGCTGGACGCAGGCCTCCCCCTGAGAAGCGCCTTGTTGGCTTTTATCTCATGGGTAATGCTCATTACACCGACAGGAGATAATAATAATGGATAGTCGCCCCAGTGGTGATGAGTGGCGCACTTAGGTAGGTAGACAAGAGGTAGGTACCTCTTGCCTACCTACCTAAGTGTGTCGAAGTTAGGATTTTGGCAGTGGCGCCACTGCCAAAATCCTAACTTCGGAAAATCACAATCAGTTCACTGAATATTACTTAAATCTACATCACATCTTGGCTATTCATTTAACTTCAAAAAACCGCTCCTGGGGCTTAAATTCAGACTTCATGAACTCTGTGGCGCAGCGGGCGAAGGTCTGCCTGCGACGCAGGAGGATGCGGGTTCGAATCCCGCCTCGGGACAAATGTTTGTACGATCTGCCATTTGTCCAGGGCGTTCTGGATGTGTTCTATGTATAATAAAAAATATCTTTCTATGTAGTGTATTGTATTAAGTATATCAGTTATCTAGTACCCATAACACAAGCTCTGCTTAGCTTGGGGCTAGATAATGCTATGTGAATTGTCCAGCATTATTTCATTTATTTACCCTATGGCTTTCGTGGTTTTTAGAGCCAAATTATTAGGTACCTTAATATTTTGTTTATTATTATTTGTTATTATTACTGTTTATTATTATTTGATTACCAGGGGAATCAAAATTTAATACCACTTTATTTCTAAGTATTAATAAGAAGTTTTACAACATTTGACTTTGTATGGTTCGGTGTGGTTTCATGGTAATAAACCTTAACGATTCTGTTTCCGGTTCAGATGGTAATGATGAGGTTTACTCCAAAACAGTATAGCGGTCTACTGTGAAGCGACAATGCAATCAGAGTCGCAAGTTTCACCTCGCCTCGCTGCGGTAGTGCCAAACCTTTACATAAACGTCGCTCACCAAGTTCACCGTAGTATAGCTGAGTAGGACACAGCTAGGTATTATTCTACAGGTATAAACTACGAAAAAGTAATATTATTTATTCGTAGAGAACAAAAGAAGAAGAAATAGAGTAAAAATTGATTGACAGCCGATGTGGAGCGCCTCGGGACAAATGTTTGTACGATCTGCAAATATTTATTCCGGGTGATCTGGGTATTTCTATATTAAAAAAATATATTTATGTAATGTATTGTATTATGTACATATATCATTCATATAGTAAGTACCCATAACACAAGCTCTGCTTAGCTTGGGGCTAGATTATGCTGTGTGGAATGTCCAGAGCATTATTATTAATTATTATTATAAGCTGGAGAAGCCACTGGCTCTTGAGACACAGTTTTTAACTAGTTCAGAAGCCTATGGACTCATTACTTTCTGTAAAACTATTATTATGTTAGCAAAGAATTTTTTACTTTTACTTATTATTGGTTTCTTCAGCAAACAATTCGTGTTTATAAGGATATCTCGCAACTAAAGTAAGTGAATAATTGGTGGAATTCAGATGATGCCAAAACTAAACTAAAATAATTAGACAGAACTAAAAATGGAGCTGTCCTATTCATTACGATCGAAATAAAAAGGATGGCATAATTTTTAGACCTGTCAAATTACTTTAGTTTAGTTTTAGTGACATATGAATTGTCACCATGGCTTTTCATTTACCAAGTGTTGTGTTTTGTTTTAATTCAATACTAACGCGTTTTTTTTACAATCAATAAAATACTTTATTGAGAAAGAAAATGACGATCAAATAATAGAAACAAATTAGAACTATTATTTACAATAATTGAAACAATTGAGCTAGCTGCATACTGTTGCAAACAATCAACGCGTTACATAGTGCCATAAAGCTTATGCTAGTTTTATCGTTAGTTCTAAGTTCTCACCTAATTTACTTTAAAGTTATTTCCATTGTAACCGTAGTTTACAAACTATAGGTTGGTATAATAAGTTTTTAAGTGTCTTTGTGGAAAAAAGTCCACCAAAGGATCTTTGCAATGAATTTTAGTGGGCCAAGAATTTTTGTCTCCTCCATTTTTTTGCTAGACTAGTTTAATCTGATACTAAACTCGCGGTTTCACCCGCGTAGTTCCCGTTCCCGTAGGAATTCCGGGATAAAATATAGCCTATGTCACTCCCTGTAAAGTAAGGTTCCTAGCGGTGAAAGAATTTTTCAAATCGGTCTAGTAGTTTCGGAGCATATTCAATACAAACAAAGAATCAAATCTTTCCTCTTTATAATATTGTATATCTGATATAATCTTAAGACCCCGTTGTTACAGTAAATTAAGATTGTATTTAAAGTGTTTGCTTTCCACAGACGCAATGCTATGGATGGCCCAGGAAATTACCAAGCTGTCTTCAACTCACTGTGTAGCAGAAGTAGAGAAGGATAATTAACAAAGTTTATCCCGACTTGATTTCCTTTAGATCGTGAGTTACTTCCGTTACTGATTCAATAATCGAAATATTCTCAAACATTTAATTCGAGTTTTATAGAACGAGGCACATGGCAAACAAATTCCATAGAAAATAAAAAATACGGCAAAGGAAATTTATTTAGAAATATCATCAAGATGTCGTCACAAAAATAAATGAGGATGTTTTTCTCAACGCCATCAAGGTCATATGGTACTAATTAAGGTTGAACTTAGAACTTAGAAAATGAAACGTAGAAAAATTAAACTCAATAGTACCTAACAAGTGAGCTCAAATAGAAATAAACTTTAAGGTCACAAAAATCACCCATACTGACGAATATCTTTAGAATATACAAAGACTTGCCCTGTTCAAATTGGGGGAACCAAACCACATTTTTTCATGTTAACTGGTTTGTCAACGATGTTCTCTATAGTCCAATAATTATTCAGAGAGTCAACGTGTCTAGACAGAGTAGGCGAAGGAGTGATATTTTCGTAGACTACGAGTAGACGTAAGTAACCGTGACTCGTGGCGTCGTCGTAGCATTTGTCTACGAATCGGATGATGTCATACATAATGATTATTTTAGTATTCCGTAGCCAAAGGAGGAATAACAAATGCCAGCTGAGGAATACAGGCCCTTTCTTTTTGTTTTATCTGCCTGTTGTAATGATATTGTGACAGGAACGTTTTGTTTGTGATAAATCGGTGAAAAGGAGAAAAATAGTCAAAAGAAATATGTTTTTCTCGGCAAGCGAAGCGTCTGGACTCTTTAGAGTTAATTTTATTTCTTCGTAATAAAGTTTGTGTACAATCTTGATTAATATTTTTATGCGTTGACCCTATTCATTTTCAATTCATTCAAACAAGCGGATGCCATAAAGCTTAAAGGAATTGCTCCCTTAAAAAGCCATTCAATTTGTTTCAGTATTTTACGACCACGGAACCCTAAAACGTTTTTAGACTCCTCCAGAGGCGTCTAGGGGACCCTCCTTTCTGGATTTATTCCCACTGTGCGTATAAAACTCTAGTCTTTCATTTGTTTAACCCTTTTTAGCAAATATATAAGTAAAATACACAAACGAAAAATTACATTTGCAAGAGGTTTCGCACAAAGGAGTTTTGTTATGTAAAGCGCCCTTTGTAGGGTACTTTATCAAAATGCTCGTCGCGTATCCATTTGACGCTGAACGATATACAATTACCGAAATTATCATAATTTAAGACACGTTTATACCTAGTCATTGTCTGAACATAAAACATTTGGGGATCTCTGAAAATTGTCTTTATTTAATTTATTAAACGAGCATGCCGTTTAATAAATTAATAAAGACATATTTCAGTTGCCAGCAGCATCTTATTACTTCATTTTAAATAGCATCGAAAGGTTTAATAAACTTACTTTATTAGATACGTAGGTCAAATGTTGTACTATAGACATGCAATAGGTACATGCAAACTATAATGAGACACCGGTGGTATCATTAGTTTGTGTAGATGATGCACTTACACCTAAATTACTATTTGCCACGACATGACACTTTAAAAGTGTATAATACACGTCTAACATGCAAATGTAACCTTATATAGCAACGGCTTTTTTAATTTGTAGACAAATAATTTTTAAACTAAACACCTTTACAAGCTAAATCACTATGAATATGTTTTTATAAAATTATTAAGTAGCTGGATTTTTTCTCTAACTCTAGAGTGATTCAAGCCTTGCTACGACTCTGAAAACCTCAGCTAAATTCTAACTTAACGATAGGTAGCAAATTCGGCTTCGTTAGATAACGCTGCATGGGACGTACCCTCAAAATTATATTAATTTACATAACCAATCTGCAGCTGACGTATAGTAACAAGCAAAGTGTAAACCTCGACATTATCTCAGCAAATAAACCGAGCCTCGTTTAAAAAGGTTAACAAACAATTAAACTCTTTGATCGGAGCGCTCTGGTTTATACGTTCCATTTATGAAAGAGATTCGCGGCGAATATGCCATGCGTTAAGCAATCACAGTTGCGATTTATTATTAAAATAAATGGAATTTTTATGGACAGAAATACATGATCACTTCTGTTCATAATACGAATGGCCTTCAATCCGGAAGGCATAGTAACGTAAATTGAAAAGCAGCGCTGCTTGCATATTAATGCATTACAGCAAAATGCTGAATCTACTCCTTTTGCCTTAGTCTATTAGTTTTAATTAAGTAGTATAAGTATAGTTTTATGTTTTGTATTTTCTGCATTAAGGCAATACATTATCTTCTATTCTATTCTATTCTAAATAGCACACACAGTACAAAGACGAACAACTGAAACTAACCGGGCTGAAGATTCTACCAGATTCTTCCGAGTTCTACGACTACCTTGCTTAATACATCTCTACAATCCAATGATTTTATTGTTCAGCTGTGCGTTGACTGCTGCAAAGTAATATTATAGAAATAGGAGGGTAAGATACTGAAAAGATGCAGAAGATCCATGATGATTTTTGGGGATCAAAACGTGCTCGATACAAAATTACCCGTTCCCAGCAGTGGGACGTTTAGTGGCCGATGATGACTATGACACAAAACATTAATCTGCGTGACTGTACTTTATCATGAATTCGGGTAAAATGCGAACGTATGTCCAGTTGACGAAAACATAAATGTGGGTTATTTTAAGTTTCACTATGTGGACACGCGTAAAAACCTTGGCGTGTCCAGATGGCGAAATAATAAGTGATACTAATTTCGAGTTTCACCAACTGGACACACGTGTGTCCAGTCTCTTGTGTCGAGTTAGTGAATAACCCGAATAATCTACACTGAAGAGTTCAAAGTTATCCTCGATCCTTTATAAAATGTACCTCTATTTCAAAGCCCTTCAACATTTCAGACGTTGTTTCGACCATTTTGGAGCGGGATAATAATATAAATCATTGCCTGTATACACCAGGATGCGGGGTTTTATACCCGTGACCTAGTTCTGAGCTCTCCGCTATACAATGCTCCGCAAAAGTGCATGCCTTTTTGGACGGGTCAGTGATCAGAAAACGAACCTTTTTGGGAAGTCTTAAGTATAAAATTAGCCTTTGGTTTATTTTGATAACTAACTTTTTGTAACCAGCTCCGCAAAAAGTTTATTATTCATAACCAGTTAAGAATACATTAACAATCTATTTATATAGTTGACTTTGGTATCATGCAACGAAAAAAATAAATCTACTCGGCTTTAGTTTTAGAATAGCTTTTATTATTTTATTGCTTGCAAGGTATTGTATGAATTGCTCTTTAAAAATAAACGATGTAAATGTTATTCGCCTATCTGTATACCAAACCATCAATGCGTTACAAAATGTTACAGCCTGTAAATAATAATATAATTCACAGGCAAAATAAAATACAATGAATGAAATAGAAGATCTTCGCTGTTGTAAATTATGAGAAGTTCATCCTTACATTGCGTGTGACGTCTCTGCAATCCACAGAACTCTTACCCTGGCCGAGTTATTAAAATGCATTCTACGTTAAAAAATGCATTCTAGGTTAAACTTTCATTCCAGATGCAATTACACGGGTGTTTGCTCATTACGGCTGTCGCTATGCAAGACTTTTGTTCTTTCTGCAAATGAGCATTTCATATTTAAACTGACCATTGTGAAATAGTTATGAAAACACATGAAGAAAGAGAAAAGAAAGGATAGTCGCTTTGGTGGTGATACGTGCTCGTGCAGACAACATTACTTCTAAAGATCATATTGAAAAGCTAAATATTTAGCTTACTTTCCAGTGTATTTATTTAGCCTATAGGAACTTGATTGCGATTTGCAGAAGTCGAGTTTGGCAGTTTAGCACGTACTTATCCCTAATGGGGCGCCAATCCAGACTTTACCCTATAGGTAAAGGTACCTAGCGTGAAATTGTTCCGAAAACACAATTTTAATTTTTGTCAGTTTTTTTGTGCGGTGCGGTAGTGATGCGGGTCCAGTTATGTGAGCACCTATAAAGTTGACGCACACATTATAAATCGAACACGGATTGTTATCGCCTTCGTCTAGAAAACAAAAGAGGTGAAGCGATTTAAGCACTCATCAGCCATTGCCATAAAAGGGAGTTTCTTACAAAGAAAACTAATGAAATAGTTCCGTTATTATAAAATAAATAGAAGACTGAGAGATTTCAATAAGTAGATTTGCTAATAAATTTTCATTGGATTCTAACATGTAAGCCATGTGTAATTTATTAAAGGTAACACAAATGTACTGTTCTGAACTTTATACAACAAAGTACATAAATAAACATTTTATATGGTAATAAAGATCCATTGAAAGGTTTGAGTAAGCTTTTAGGATTTATTGCCTGAATATATCTCTATTTTCAACGATAAATCTGTTTGAAGTTTCTTGTGTCGCGTCATTCGTGACTTTGTATAATTTACGTCTTTATTTCTAGATCGTTTTGACTCCTTCAGATATTGAGGAGATATTACTCATTACCAAATTTGATAAAATAATGGGCTTGGTTTTCTTCGTTACTTTTTTTTGTCGATGACCATCAATACGACCCCGATAAGTAATCATGAAGGATTTTTTAATTTTGCAAAATCGGGTCATTAAACATTTTGTAGAATCGTTAATTACGTGAAGAAAAACTATCAAAGCTTGACAGGTTAAAAAAAAATAATGGACAGTTGAAATAATATCTAGAGATATTCATTCAACCAAAAAAACTTCAATCATTTACCCAACTGCCGCACCTAAATACTGTGTGCAAATAGTAACTTTTTCTCATTAGGCAAAATATCTGAAATGAACTCTAAAACTTAGAGTCAAGGCACATTTCTATTCGAAACAGCAGCGCAATATAGACCTCGTTACGTAACTTTCCAGGCTTTTCTCACTTTAAAGCGGTTCCATTGTAAAATCGACTTTATTCTGATACGTTTGGGTTTAAGAGAGAATTGTTGGAAGATAGGATAACGATAAAGCACGTTAATTGGAAATTCTTTGCGATACAGAGTAACGCACTATCCTATAACTATTCACTACAATATCGAACCATATAATATATTATTTGTTTATTCATAAAATAAATAAATAATGCTGGATAAGTCACAATAATGCAATAATGTTATATTATAACATTATTGCTTGGGTCTAGATGATGTTGTGTGACTTATCCAGCATTATTTATTTATTTATTTTATGAATAAACAAATAATATATATATGTAATTAGATCATCTTTCATCTGTTCATCATCCAAAGAGTATTCGAGAAACGCATAGGTCACTGCCGTTCTGCAGTCGATGGTACCTGATGGTAACTTAAACGGTACTCGTAGATGTGAAAACAAGTGTTTGAAAATGCACGGGGCCGGCCACACTGCAAGCGTCGATTTTTTTTCTTGCTCAAGGTTTCTTTCGTATGACTACAGCCATGATAGGCCTATTGTGATCGCCACTTTATGTGTTCACCCCTGAAGCTACGGCGCTCATAATTCTCCACTTACCCTTGCAACTGCTAGGAACTGTAGGATTTTCATCGGGGTTATAAAGCGTCGAGCTTACCTAGTCGCCTGGATGTAACGAAGCGTCTTATTTTGGTTCGTTTATTTTCATACATTTGTTTTGTAATTCAACCAAGCAACTAGCTTCCAACCTAACGTCCGTTATGCCGTGCCAATATAGTTAGTTACTCAAGCATGTCCTACTAGCTACGTAACCATATTTAAATGCACTTTGTTTTTTATTTATCTTTAGTTTTCTCGTTTAATGTTTAAAACTTAGCATATCAATGTCTTCTATGTTATTTTAGGCACCCCTAGAGGGTCGTAACGTGACGCAATCTTTATGGTTTTCGCTGAAAACCAGCGCTGGGTGCATACATCAGTGTGTGCCTAGCACAATGCTGAGCAAAAACCATGTTTGCCTTGAGCTCTGCTACGCACAAAATGTTAATTACGCAGCATTAATTATTATTATAGTCCTAATTTTTGTGTAGTAGTTTGTAAGGTAAGAAATATTTCATTTCATTTCAAAGCTGAATTTTCGGCCACGACGTCGGCCAGTCTCTACGGAGACTAGACATGTGCGCAGGTCATTATTTTATTGCACAAGTGTGTGTGCAAACACAAAAGTACTCTCTATTCCCTCACTCTCCTCGGTCTGCCGTCCATCGGATTAGTTAGTTACTATTATCACAGATATTATAATAACTACTATTATATAGTTTACTCTAGCAACGATGAAAAATTGCTTTTGTTTTTGGCACAGCAGTGTTCCTTTTCCTGTAGCATAATTGTTATTCTGTGATGCTACACTGTTTAAACACGAAACTGAAGGAATGAATAATGAAAAGAATTAATGATGCACTGTTTTCCGACTGCCCGCCTTTGCTAATGAGAAACTTTGTTATGGTGACCGCAGCGATCATTAAAAAAAAATGCTACTATATGTTGTTGCATGTTTTGGACAAAATTAAGTCCTGTGCAGGATAATTACTGATGGTTACGTAACCACTTAATGATATTTTTTGATAAAACTAGGTATTGGTGGCAATTGAGAGGTCGCCAAAACTAAACTAAACTGAATTGTCGGGATTAAAATCCTCAACCTCAACTGCCTGTATTGGGCCACTGCTGGATGCAAGCCCCTCCTTGATAGGCTTTTATCTCATGGGGGGTAATTCCCGTGATCCTCACGCTGGGCATGCGGGTTAGGGATTGCAGTTCGGTGGTAAAATGTTCTGCAGGAGGCGCTGCTGCCTGCCCCCGGTGTATATCCCTTAGTCGCCTCTTACGACACCCGCGGGAAGAGTTGGGGTGGTGCTAATTCTAATCCGGCACCACATAGCTGGATTAAAATGATGCATCCTTTTTATTTCGATAGTTACGAAAGAGACTGCACCATTTTAGTCTGCCAAATTTGTTTAGTTTAGTTTTGGTGACATCTGAATATATTCACCATATTTAAAAGATCTATATCACAAATCATAATAGATTTTACTAGAAACAGTAACCGCATCATAAACGTACCGCAACATCCTATTCCCACTTCCGCATCATGGTATGAAAGCTTATACCTCTGTTTTAGCCTCACTTTCAACCCCTCATAGCCTTGAGTTGTATCCGAGTAATTTCCAATTTACGAATCCGCTCGGGACTAATGAACAAATTGATGGGCTTCAAACAAAATCCGATGGTTTTGGAGACCAATTGTCAAGTTTCGATAAGGTTAACAGTTTAGCAAAACTCTATTATGTAATCATTTTGCGGAAGTTTTTGATTTCTGCCGTTTGGGGAATATAATGCGGGTAACCAGTCTAAAAAAATCCTTTTAAAGAAATAAGCAAAATTGTTTTTATCATAATGTATTATACCTAGAGAATTAAAAACAATATCTATGTTGAGATACCTTGTAGTACGCTTTGCGGAATTCAATTCAATTCGTCTAAAACAATTCGACTAAAACACAATTCGACGTTGAATTGTGTTTTAGTCGAACTGTTTTAGTCGAATTGTATTAGACGAATTGTTTTAGTCAAATTTTCCGTAGATGTGTAGTAAGTACATCATCAGCCCGTGTACGTCCACGGCTGGACATAGGCCTAAAACACAATTCGACGTTGAATTGTGTTTTAGTCGAACTGTTTTAGTCGAATTGTATTAGACGAATTGTTTTAGTCAAATTTTCCGTAGATGTGTAGTAAGTACATCATCAGCCCGTGTACGTCCACGGCTGGACATAGGCCCCCCACACTAAGAACGCCACGTAAAGCCTGAGCCGCATTCGTCCTTGCCAGCTCTGGTAGTAAATGTCCACAATTTTATTCTTTGCATTCAATCAAAGGCAAACGACCCGTTTGCCTACTAGCATGACACGATGCTATGTAGGTAAAATTATTTAGCTACCCACATATCTAGGAATCTGTTAAAAAATCAACTAAGTACTACTTTTTGTTATTATAGTGCGTAAGCCTCGCACTCTGGATAATTTCTAAGAAATCAAATAATATCGCAAAAATTTTCGACTTCGACGGGACTGTGATACTACTACTACTTGTCTACTACTTGTTGTTGTTGTTGAAGTACTACTTGTCTACTTCGACCTAACAACCGAAGTAGGTATTAATTTATATACCATTGTAATACCTTACCTTTACTATTTACCTATATTTGTAAAGCTGAAAGGCCTACTTACTTTTATTAATTTAGTTATAGTTTGTCTTTATGTGAATTTGTAAATTCTTAAGAGAAAAAATAAATATCTCAAACCTCAATTTCAGAACGTAGTGTTACAGTTTTATTAATAATACCTGTGTTTTGAACTAATATTATAACTATGAAATACTAGGTACAATTAATTATCATTTGCTATTGTTGAAAATACAGCGGAAAATCCCCAAGAAGCACAAGCAGCCTGAGTCACGCGCACTGCACCTTGTTTTGGCGACCCGAGACGAGCCGATGAGTGCCGAGACGAGCCGACGAGCGTCAGCGCGCTCGATCGGAGCCCATTCTCACGAAAACCACAGAGCTAGACGAACGTTGCTACTTTGCTTGTCGATATACCTTTACCATTTTCATTTTGTACTTGTAAGAAGAAGTTCGTTTGTTCCTAATTGTTCTTAATGTAAATTCCGTTGCAAGAAATTAAAGTAAAATCATCCTCTAAATTGTCAAAGTATTTCAATACATAAAGTATGTACGATAACTGTGTTTTATGTTGAGATCCTGCCATCCTTCTGAGTTTATGGTCAAAAGCCTCCTATAGTTCAGAATCGGGATTCGAAAACCTACGCACACAAAGAAGTGTAAGTACACATTTTGTTCCAAGTAATATAAGTGTTGTTTATTTTTGCCGATTTCTTTGTCCCTTTGTGCCAGCACTGGCAAGAGAAACCGATCGGGGCACACCCCGTGTTTCTCTTTTATGGTGTTTTTCCGCGTTTCTCCGAATACTTGGCCGGGGCACTCCCTTGCAGACCTTGCAGTATTTCGCAGATCACGGTAGCATGAGGTACGAGAAAGACTAGTGAGCACAGAAAGAAAATTGATGGGGGTACTCCCGTAAATTTTTTTCATCCATTGCGTAACTCGTCTCGAATACGTCGCAAGGACACCCTCTTGTAGTATTTTGAGGCTTACGGTTATATCATAAGGCATTCGACAAGAAAGGAGGTAACTTATGTTATGTTATGATTTATCACACCAACTCTTGCACCAGCCTTGGTTTTTACCCGTCAGTTTTTTCTCTACCCTCATGTTGAGAGATGAAAGAATCTAGATATGATTTTAACCTTTTACCACTATTGATAATTTATGAGGCACTTGTTCTTGCTTTTCACTAGATCTACCTTCAAAGAAGGTTTATAACTTTATTCGGTAAATTTAATAATTATTTGACGAAGTACCTACGTCACGGTCATGTTACAGACCACGATGCAGGTCATGTTTCAGGTTATGTTGCAGACCACGTTGAAGGTCATGTTCTTATAGGCTATAATTAGAAACAAATAGATCGAAAACACTTTATTATACCGTAACGGTTAAGTTGTGATTTGTTCGGGCTGCAACCTACTATTGGCTTAGAATAGGAAACGTTACGATCATCACTGATTTTTATAATTGTCTACTTAAATATGAGATGATTACGTATTATGTAAATTACAATGGTTTTCTTTCTTCCGAGGTTATGGGCAAACAGAAAACCCGAGGTCTAAGTTCAAGAATGCAGCAACATCGCGCCACCAGGTTGCTGATTCTGATGAAAGAGAGGCCAGGCGCAGCTAGTCACGGTGACGGTGTCGGTGATGGTGTCCCGTTTTTGCACAAGGCAGGTTGCAGCAGGTCGCGGTGAAGATGTGAAGGCAGGCCACCTGTGCGCCTGCATGTGACCAAGAACCACTAAATGAACCGTTCGGGAGCGCGCAACTTACTGTTATCCTATAACGTCACACGCAGCGAGCGCTGCGCTGGCCGGAGATTTTCTTAAGAGATTTCGAAGGTTTAGAAATCTAAATGGGTCAATATCCTCCTTTGTAACGAAAAAGGTCGTACGTTTATTTATTGTTAGACGACCTCTGTGGCACAGCGGGCGAAGGTCTGCCTGCGACGCAGGAGGTTGCGGGTTCGATTCCCGCCTCGGGACAAATCTTTGTACGATCTGCAGACATTTGTCCCGAGCGTTCTGGATGTTTTCTATGTATAATAAAAAAAAAATATCTATCTATGTAGTATGTATGTCAAACATTGTATTAAGTATATCAGTTATCTAGTACCCATAACACAAGCTCTGCTTAACTTGGGGCTAGATAATGTTGTGTGAAGTGTCCAGCATTATTAATTTATTTATTGTCCGAGACTGAAATTGTTTTGCTCAAACTACAAACCACTGGGCCATGAAATTGCCGGTTGCCCAAAATCAATTATTCAATTTCATGTTTATTTTACAACATCTTTTTAATGGACGTACTATGGTACTACGGTTATCCTAACATTTAACACCTTGTTTAGACAATATTTACCGCAGTCAATCTTCTACCAACAAAGCAGTAATCAAGCATTTCAAATCGGACCAGTATGGTCAGTGTTAATTTTAGTAATACCTACCTAGAATAGAATCATTTAAATGTATTTTTAGAAGACATGTCAAGTGTTGCAGTGCTCTTAAATTTATCAGCAGCGGTATCAATGCAATACTATCAGTAGTTTTGGACTGGTATGAGAATATTAATATATAACACAAGCTCTGCTTAGCTAGGGGCTAGATGATGCTGTGTGGATTGTCCAGCATTATTTATCTATTTATTTATATACCTACTTAATAAAAATAATGATTTAGAAAATGCATTTAAAATGTATTTCAATTATTTTTTAGTCTGCGCAAAATCAAAATATTCTACCAGGCTATGAAACAATGACTCGGTTATTATTTTATTTTGTCTATTTTTAAACATAGTCATTGGCAAGTCCTTAAATTCCTTTGGTAACGTAATAGATGTCTGAAATGCCATGAAAACTTAGAATGGTGATTTGGAATATAATATCTTATTTATATGTCTAGTATGCCTGGATAAACTTCACTTCTTTTGAAATAATGTAAGTATTGTTTAACGAATATGCAGATTTCTACCTCTATAGTGTAGGTACATAAGTGGCAAGTGAAGAACTAAGTTTTTTTAAGTGGTTTATGCTATCAAGTAACCAGGCTCCGCAAAGAACACGCGTGCATTTTTTTGATACGAAAAGTCTCAAAAATGCAGGTTCTGAGTATCTCCGCCGAATTACCTCGCAATGGTGACCCATAGAGCAACGCAGAAGACAAATAATATTATTCATGATAGGCAGCAAGTGCTGCTGTTTGTGACACAGTTTTCCTAATTAACTATTAATATTAATCTTCAAGGTAAAACAAATCTATGATTGCTACTAAAATATAGTCAACATCCGGCTTCCAATTAGGATGTTCGTCAAGTTTAATACCTAAGAAAATACATGATTCAACACAACATCTTACATTAATTGATTGATATTTTAGGTACAAATTTATTGATTTAATTTTTGTAATTTTAAAATTACACAAGTTTAGTCATGTCAATTTTAATAATTTATTTATTTCATTTTTGTACAATACAATCTGTACGTTTAGGTAACTACTACTGTCGCGTCATTGGCAAAACAAATCAAACAAAAAAAAACTTTAATAAAATGCAATAAATGTACGCTTAATCAAATTATAAAATTAACCATTGACACCGTAACAAAGTGATCTTTTTGATTTCTGTCGCTTCGGTATGTATACTAAAGTAAAGAAGTGATGAAGAAACCTTTATCCTGTTAGTTTTTATTATGTTTGTTATTTTTTTTGAGTTGGAGCAAAGGCTTCCCAAGCTTTTCTATCTTCTAGATATTGTGGTATTTTGTAGTAAGCCTTTTTGCACAGGAACGTACTGACAATTTGTTTGACTTAATTTTGAGATTGAAACTCACTAGTTTTGTTGTTGAAGTACACATTGCCTTTAAAAGATACTTGAATTTTCTGTAGCCTAGTTGTGGGCACAGGGAGTTTATATTTATATCTAGTATTCAAATTACGTATTTCACTATTTTTAGGGAATCGATTGATATTTCCATGAGTGCACAACAAGTTTTCTTATATTATATTGACATAGTGCTGTCATAATTATGGTCATGATATAGTTTGAACGATAAATACAAGACTTTACGCAGGCAATAAGACTTTACGCAGGGAGCTCAGAGAGGCAACATCACTGGCAGGACTCTGTCGTTGTTGCTTGACGGTCTCAGTGCCAAAGTCGAGTATTGTTATAGCGTCCTGATGATGTCTCGTGGAGAGACGAAACTAGTCGACGACTTATTTTGATGAGTTTTTTCATTTTGTAATTAGTGTGGTCTTTTCTTTCACGGATTAAGTTGTGTTCATGCTTAAAGGTTAGGAAGGTAATTTACTTAGGCAATTTTATATTAAATAAGTCTGTTGTTTACTTTCTCTAATTATAAGTAGGTTCAATTTAATGAGGTAGGAAGGTAATTTACTTAGGCAATTTTATATTACATAAGTCTGTTGTTTACTTTCTCTAATTATAAGTAGGTTCAATTTAATGAGGTAGGAAGGTAATTTACTTAGGCAATTTTATATTACCAACATAAGTCTGTTGTTTAACTTCTCTAAATGTAAGTAGGATCTATTTAAGGAGGTAGGAAGGTAATTTACTTAGGTAATTATTTATTACATAAGCTGTTGTTTACTTTCTCTAAATTTTAAGTAGGATCAATTTAAGGAGGTAGGAAGGTAATTTACTTAGGCAATTTTATATTACATAAGTCTATTGTTTACTTTCTCTAAATTTTAAGTAGGATAAATTTAAGGAGGTAGGTAGGTAATTTAATTAGGTTATTTTATATTACATAAGTCTGTTGTTCACATTCTCTAAATTCTAAGTAGGATCAATTTAAGGAGGTAGGTAGGTAATTTAATTAGGTTATTTTATATTACATAAGTCTATTGATTACCTTCTCTACTTTTAAGTAGGATCAATTTGTGGGAGGGCGGGCGGTACACACGGATTACATTTTGTAGGATCTTATCAGATAAGGTTTTGCGCGGAATTGTTACTAAATATTGTTTTATCATAATATGATAAATACACCTTCAGACCAATCACAGAGGGCCGTATTAAGAATTTTGAAAGTAGAGCGATTGATTTTTGATGTAGCTAACAACAATATTGCTTGTTCTGATGACCCCAACGATCTTTTTGCCAATCTCTTGAATGTTGTAAACAAAGAAAAAAAAGCAGTACTCAAACTTATCACACTGACATAATAGGGTCGGGTTTACTGATTGGGCCACTCCCGGTATTATATAAAAGTAGGATTAGGTTATAATAATCGGTATAATCTTTATGGTTCTAGAAAGACTATGACACATGATCCTGCGTATTTTGTTTGTATATACCAGAATATAAAGCTATAACCAATTGCTCTAAAATGTTTAAGAAAGTTTCTAAGAAAGCCAAATTTACGATTTTTACTATAATAATAATAATTATTATAAACTCCTATATTAAAGTATAATCAACATGGAGACTTACAAATAACGAAACTGGTACATCAAAGCCATGAATAGAAGAATGAAGTTAAAAACTAATCATTTAATTATTTACAAAAAAAAAAAAAATTATGCGGTTTTTGCATTCAAAGTTGTTCCCTAGTCATTTTGCTCTTAGGCATCAACGGCAGTTGAATTACTATTTACTAATTGTTGAAAATGTAAGGAGGTCTTTCTCTTTAGTCATGTAAAGTACTGATTACTTATTGGAAAGGGTTTAAATCTGTTAACATCAAAAATACTGAGGATCTCTGAGGTATTTCAACCAAAGTACGATGCTTTAAGGAAGTGGCTCCCTGTTTGGTGTACATTTTCAATAATTGTGTCGACGCGGGAGTTGTTTTCCCTGATCTCATGAAAACGGTCTCCTGTTTATAAATCTGGTAACTGATCCATATGCAATTCCGCAATTAGAGACCGATTTCAATACTTTCCACACTAAAATAACAACATATTCTCACCAAGATGACATTTCGATCTCGATAAGCTATTCCATGGACATTAATTTGGTTTCACCAAGGGTAGATCTACAACCCATGCTGGTATAGTACTACTAAACCATATATTTGATGCGTGAGGTAAAGCAAAAAAAAAAATGCTATTGGTATATACTGTGACCTTTTGTAAGGCTTTTGTTTGTCATTCATGATACATTAATTAGGAAATTGAAACACTATGGAATTAACAATAAGACACTGGATCTTATATAATCATACTTTTCTGATAGAGTTATAAATTTAAAAGAAAGACGTTTGTGACGTAGTTTTATTTCTGATAATTTGTTATTTGCTTAATTGATTTTTAGAGATGACAGCAATGTATAATAACAATGAAGTTAATGATTCGCTTTCACGAATACTTACTAGATTGGTTCACCGCCAATTCATGTTACCGAATGTAGAATTCTCAACCAAAATTATGCTAAAAGATGAGATTGTTCACTTTATGATTCCATTGTTTTCCTAGAGTTACTTACATAATTATTGATTCCTGTCTTCAATGGAAGCCATAAAATGATGCTTTCGCATGCAGACTTAGTTCGAACAATTAGACATATTACCAAAGAAGATACAGCTATGTAAGTTTATTTCAGTTACTGCCATAGTATTATGTCTTATGGTATATTGCTTGGAGACAGGCAAATGACATCAAAACTAGCTTTGTTCTTCAAAAAAAAAGGAGCAGTAGTTACTATTGCGTTATATGTAAA
Organism: Eupithecia subfuscata; assembly: GCA_963564075.1. NCBI lineage: Eukaryota > Metazoa > Arthropoda > Insecta > Lepidoptera > Geometridae > Eupithecia > Eupithecia subfuscata. The sequence continues at coordinate 10,459,858 of OY751112.1, read as the reverse complement.
TTGAAGCCTTCTCAGTTCTTTGAGGGGTTTTGTTTGAAATAAATAAATATTCCGTGATTTTGATTATTATATGATATATTAATAAATATTAAACAGAGTCCTTACACAGAAGAAATGTAAGTAACTTTGTTCCATCAGTTTCAATTTTGAACTGATCACATAAATTGTTCTTTGTATGTTTTACGCTTTAATCTTGATTTTACACAAAAGCGTGAATTTAGGTTATAGCACTACTATCAATTTTGGACTGATACCACACATTATTATTTTTATGCGCTTTAATCAAGTTAAGATTTTACACAAAAGCACGTAGTAACTCTCAATTTTGGACTGATATCATATTGATGCTTGTATGTGCTTTAATCAAGTTACTATTGTATATACATATATGGTAAATAGCGTGTAGTTATGTACATGTAAGATTCGTATCGCTATCACAGACAACCTCAAAAATATTCAATTAAGTGTGCTAGTCAATGTAACGGACTTTCACTGTAAATCGTAATCAATAGCTAGTAACGATCAATGTCATGGATCGAGCTACAAATTCAATATTATCAATGGCAGGTAACGGTCAATGTCATGGATCGAGCTACAGATTCAATATTATAAATGGCTGGTAACGATCTAGTTATGGGTCGAGCTACAGATTCAATATTATGAATGGCTGGTAACGATCAATGTCATAGATCGAGCTACAGGTTTAGTATTATCAATGGCTGGTAACGGTCAATGTCATGGGTCGAGCTACAGATTGAATATTATGAATGACTGGTAACGATCTATGTTATGGGTCGAGCTACAGATTCAATATGATAACTGGCTGGTAACGATCAATGTCATGGATCGAGCTACAGGTTCAATATTATCAATGGCTGGTAACGGTCAATGTCATGGGTCGAGCTACAGATTCAATCATTATGAATGGCTGGTAACGATCAATGTCATAGATCGAGCTACAGATTCAATATTATCAAAAAAAAACATTTTAATTTATTTTAATTTAAACATTTTAATTTAATTTATTATTTTGAAAGTAACATTTTAATGTCGTGGATCGAGCAACTAATTAAAATTTATTTAATGGCCGGCGGCGGCTAGTGTCTTGAATCAAGCAACAGATTCAAGTTTATGTACCCTAGTTAATATAATGAACTAGCTAATAAAGTAAAATATTTTTTTTTAATTAACAATAACGAAGGGACTCGTTAGTGAGTGAATGGCCGAGCTGTTACAGTTTTATTAATAATACCTGTGTTTTGAACTAATATTATAACTATGAAATACTAGGTACAATTAATTATCATTTGCTATTGTTGAAAATACAGCGGAAAATCCCCAAGAAGCACAAGCAGCCTGAGTCACGCGCACTGCACCTTGTTTTGGCGACCCGAGACGAGCCGATGAGTGCCGAGACGAGCCGACGAGCGTCAGCGCGCTCGATCGGAGCCCATTCTCACGAAAACCACAGAGCTAGACGAACGTTGCTACTTTGCTTGTCGATATACCTTTACCATTTTCATTTTGTACTTGTAAGAAGAAGTTCGTTTGTTCCTAATTGTTCTTAATGTAAATTCCGTTGCAAGAAATTAAAGTAAAATCATCCTCTAAATTGTCAAAGTATTTCAATACATAAAGTATGTACGATAACTGTGTTTTATGTTGAGATCCTGCCATCCTTCTGAGTTTATGGTCAAAAGCCTCCTATAGTAGCGACTTCCACTAGGTCCCATTTAATTAAATCGTGGACCGCGTGTCTACAATCCACAAGGTCAATACAATACTCAACGCGATCTACTCACTCCGAACTACTGTCGAAGAGAATGTAAATAGGCGATTTGTCTCTTGCGACCGGGCTTGTAATGGGTACCGGGGACGAGTAAGTGGGCCCATTAGAAACAGTCTGAAACATACATTTTATCTCGGTTGTTGGCTGTCTAGATTTTAACTGTTCTTTAACTGTGAGTGAGTTATGCCTGACTATAAAAACTTTTGTAGACTGTAGCCATAAATTAAACTTAGGTACTATGAACATAATATAAGGCTTATAGAAGTATAGAAGTGTATTGTAGATGGAGCGATCGTTGTGTTGACAGAGACAAAAAAAGGTGACCTGACGCAAAACAGTGTAACAAACGCGTACTTGAATTGAAGATAAATGCACGCTGTACGTATTGTAACTAAATTTGGAAGATATCCAACGCTAAATACACTAAATTATTGCGGTTGAGTTGAACTTTCACATAATGTCTAGACGATATAAATTAACGATTCCATAACCTCGGCACATTATCAGTGCTGGCTCAAACCCCTAAAAAAGCAATGTTACTAACAATCATATTTTCATTAGCATTCATTTGCATAGTGATCACCGAGAGCGGGAGCAACACCGCACTTTAAACACCGCACGTTAAGTGGCACCCCATCCTTAATGAAATTAAGTTTTTTAACTATAAAACTTTCGTAGAGTGGTGATTTTTTTTAAATTGCTAATGGCGTTCAGTCGACAGCCTTGGCCTCGCGCCGCAGCAACACGCAAAACAAGAACTCCGTGTGCGTCATGGCCACTCAAAGTGTAAACAAATTCACTGCCCACTGCCCAGCCTCAGCAATGCAACCTGCAAAGGTGCGTCCCAGTTTCTCTACATGCTCGTAGGTCTGCACAATGCGTCAAGGGCACGCCCTTGGCAATTTTTAACTCCTGACGCAAAAAGAGGGGTGTTATAAGTTTAACGTGTCTGTCTGTGTATCTGTGTATTTGTGAATCTGTCTGTGGTATCGTAGCTCCCAAACGGATGAACCGATTTTCGTTTAGTTTTTTTGTGTCATAGATAATTTTATCTCGTATAGTCATTCATTATGAATGTAAGCGGGTTAACTACGAACCTATTTTGTGTTGGAAGAACACCAACGTTTCATCCCTTAACGAGGGACTTCATCAGGGTGAGTGCGGTTCGCGTCGCGCCTGTACCGCGTCCTTCCGCGCACTACGGGCTAGGGCACGCAGAGCACGGGTCGTAGGCGCCGGGGGTGGTGGGGGGCACGCTGCTTGTCGATGCTGTTGAGTAGGAGAGCCAACACAAAATAGGTTCGTAGTTAACCCGCTTACATTCATAATGAATTCGTCAAACTACGAAAGTTTTTATCGTATAGTCATGTTTCACGAAAATCTGTTCAGCCAATAAACGTCGGCGGGTTTTTTTAAATTTTAGTTTTGTCTTGTTAATGTAACCTTCCGTTGTTACGTAGCAATAATAATAGAATAATAAGGAAGAAAAAAGAAGTTGACTCCCGGCTAATTAAAAGAAAATTCATATATAAATAATTATTCTAATTTATTTTTTAGCGTTTGAGAGATCATCAGATATTACAGGGCCGCAGGGATTACGCGCTTTTAACTTGATTAGCTGTTTTCTTTTAAGTAATTTGTTTCCAAGGCTCTCTTTGCTTGTTTGTTACGAGATGGTAGTTAATTAAAATTCTGTTTGTTGTACCGAGAAAATATTTTCTTGACAATACAAATTAAATTGTTTTTTTTTCTTCGTTGTCATCATCAATGGTCTCATCCATAAAGATTTATGAAGTTTTCATAGTGGCGCTTGAAAAAATGACTGTTGTTACCATATAGTAATTAAAACTTCCACTGCACGGCCTCTGCGGTGCGACCCGCATGGGCACATGGGCGCATGTGCGTCGTGGGCAATGAAAGTGTTAAACGGCAACTGAATAAATAAAATCTAAATATAGTTCTGCTCAACACGAAGAGATCTGTATATAGCGATAAATTGATAATCCTCGTTTATTCCAAACTTCAAAGCGTAACAGAATTTATTGAATACCTAGCCCTTTCGCCTTAGACTTGACCCTTCTCAGCCTTTCTCACAATCCAAAGAATTCGACCGACGAACGACCCAAATTCAGCAAACTTCCTTATAAAGATTTCATATCTTGGTAGACATAGAGGTAAATTTATATCCCAGGTATATCACAGGTGGCTTACATAAGCCCGTCCAAGTGAGAGGAATAAACATAGCTATTCTGGAAACTTAGATAAGTATTGGATAAGCCGGTATAGACTTGCTGATTTTATCAATAGTATCTTCAAAAGAACTGACAGAGAATCGATTTGCGCAGATTCTTCGACAAATCGTACTTATAGTCAAAAGCGCCAAGATATATGAAGAAATCGAAATGAAACAAAATAATTCGTTCCGAAGGAAATGAAACGTTTCGTCAGCGCGACTCATACGATTTCATACGAGTTCTTAAATTCGATCCCTCGGCGGATTCCGCTCAGAAAAAAGAGTTGGTTTAAGTGAAAAGCACTACGGGGCGAGTGCCCCGTGATCACGACCGCTGCAACGCGGTAGAAACGTAGAAGAAATAATAACAAAAGGTACGCGATAAATACCCGATAAAATCATTAATTAGAAATAATACTCTACTAGATTAAAGGATATACGATACAATACAAGAGCTAAGTAAATTCTCAAAGGCAAGAACACGGAAGAACCCGTCTAAGAATCACCATGCAAACAAATACGAGGTGAAGGAAATCTCATAGCAACATAGCGTTTACGTAACACAGCTTTCAAAGGGTTTCCTGTGCTTTCTAACTCCTTCGCAACTCAAAATATTTGTGCTAACCTGCACTGTTAAACTTTTGTATAAGAATGTTCTTTATTATTTCCTCGTACATTTTCAGCCTCCGCGAAATTGCTCACAATTTGTTTTGTATTGTGTTTACGCTATGGATTATTAGATAGTTTTATTGAATGTCTGAGTGTTGTGAATCTTTTGAATAGTTCGCACTTTTCTTATAATCTATTCGATTCCTATTTTATGCGAAAGATGGAAGGATAGAAGATATTTTTATTAAAATGTTATATACTTTGTCTGATCATTAGCATCGTATTTTTTTGATAAATCTGCATTGCCTTTGGCGACCGTCTAACTTGAGTAAGCAAACATATGTTCTTTTTTTAAAACACTACAAAATTGTGGTGCCAGGAAAGATCGCATCATCTTTTGAAGGAAAATTTCTTAAGATGTATTCTACTTGCCATCATGACTCTTTATTCATGGTCTAGCCAGACAGTATATAATTAACCACGTTTCAAACAAAGCGTATGTATAGCATCGTAAAGCCGTGAAACAACGCCGAACCAGAGATATAAAACTAAGATAAACCTTTGATAAACAGTGTTTATTGAAAACCGATACGGCATCCATAAAATTTCCGTTGATGACTTGATGGTCGCCGTATGCCAGTTTGCTGTAATAAATTCCTTACGGTGATTGATATAAGATCTATTTTATGATGCCATGAATACCAAAAATCCTACTGTGTTTTGTGTCAACTAGCGGAACAATGTTGCACTACAAGTAGAGGACATTTCTATGTGGGTTGTAACATAAAATTGCATTTATTTCATGCAGCGCTCTTTTTATTATTGCTACTTTAATTCTATTTCCTAGCACTCGCTTTGTCTTTTATAACCCTATTTAGTTTCACTTGCACCTATAATTTTGTAGCTGTTTGAAATTAGTTTAAGCACTGGCCATAATAATAAAAATTAATAGCTGCGTTAGATAAAATCGATAGTAAACCAACACTCTACAATTTGGTGTCCATTCTGACAAAAACAACCCAACAATTAGGCTTCTAATGTGACAAAAAGCAGTCTCGATTTAAAAAAGGCTTGGGTCTGCTTATCGCCTACTCAAATTGCCGATAATTGCGCTAACCAGATAAGGTTACTAAGTGTTAGCCAACAAGAAAATAGGTCGAGCATAAAACTTGGACGAGGGCATTCTCAAGTGCCTTTTTAGTGGTCGCCCTCTTCAGGAAGCGAAACACTTGTATGGCCGAAAGTTTTTATACAGCACTTAAAGCGATATAAGTGTACTTCACTTTACATCACTTTGACTCTTGTAACATTTATTTAAAGAACACTAAAGTGCTATGATTCGTAGCAGCGTAGCACTTGCTACGAAGTTGCTACGGCGTAAGCGCATAATGTCGAAACACATTGCACGCGTCAAATTTGATTGAACTACATAGGTCGTTGATAGTTTCATAATCAAAGTTTACTGTAATTAGAACCTTAAGCTCTACGCAACTAAGTATAACATCAAGTTTACACTATACGTTGTATTGGTAAATTCGCGCTGCACCTAACTTTGGTGCGAGATTAACAAGCGAAGCCTTACTTTCGAGTATCGAGTTTTTAGGAGTACCAGTTTTACATCATGATCAGTTTATGATAGTAAGATTCGAATAATCTTTTTATTTATCACTAGTTTTTGTCCGCGACTTTTCTCATGTGATGCCTGGATTGAGTAAAAGTCACAGGGCGCACTTAAATGCAAGAAGAACAGGATAGAGCAGGCTGGCCACAGCGCAGAGAGATCTACCCAGCAGTGGGTGATTTCAAGCTGATATTGTGATGACTGTAAATCCGTAAAGGTGAATAAATAAATAACATGTTACACAGCGAGCGTTCGTGCAGCCAGTACGGTAAAAGAAGGCGCTCGCACCGAGCAACAAAGCTAATTTTAGCACACGACATAACGAATCATGCTCGCTGCGAGTAGTCTGAAAACCAACGCTGTTTTGTACCTATCCTGATGCAGAACAGCATTAAGCTGAGACTGACCCTTTTGAGCTCAACACGGCAGCGCAGAAACGCTTATGCATGTAGCCCCCGCCCTGGGTGACTACCTGCCCGCATTGTTATTAAGGCAGTGTAGTATTAGTGGGTGGGTGCCTATTTAAAATTGTTGCTAAGCTTTTACTTTAATTCGTAATAATAATATTCATGTGTCATCAATTTTATAATAATTATGTACCTACCTGCTTACCTACCTATTTAATAATTATAGCATCAATTGTTTATAACTACCATAAATTGCAAAACGTCACCCTTTCAAAATTCTAATATTGCAAGAAATATTCTATTGTGCAGTTTTTCTTTCCGTATCACGAAATTAAATTTCTTCGAGACACTTGCGTCTTACGTCTCACACTCAAAGCTATATTGGAGTTTTTATTCGTTTCTATAAAATGGAAATAGGAACAGTTGATACTGCTGTCCCAGTTTGTTTAATTTTACGGGTTTGTTTGTTATCTGACGTAACAAACAAACCTACTAAGCTATGTATCGTAATTTTGGGTTTCATTGTGATTGTGTCTTTGTGACTATGAGATTTCTTGAAATTTGTGGTTTAGAATGGAGTTATGCTTAAATATCAAATAAAAAAGTGCTTTATTTCCTTGAGAACTAGCAGGACTCTTGTACACGCCACAAAATTCAAATTACGTAAGTGAAGCGCATCGGGTGGTTAGATTAGCAGCCCGGACCCGACACGCAAAAAGGGCCCACCTGTGGCCTAGTTGCGGAAACCAGTCCAGAAACAAGTAACAAGTAAGTAAAGCTTGAGTTTGAAATTCGGTTTGAAAAGTCGCGATTTTTAATGACAGTTTTCAAAGAAAATCTGTCAAAATTAGGTCACTTGGGACGTGACAAAATCGTTGTTAGTTGTGAAGTTGCGATTGAGTATTCGGGGGTAAGCCACGTACCTATGCACATTTATTTATTTATTAAATCCTTTACAACAAACAATCAAATCTTTCCTCTTTATAATATTAGTATAGAAGTATAGATGTGCTTATACAAAAAAAATGGCGATACTGCAGGTTAACTGTTACTAAGTTCATACAAAACTTCATTGTATTTACAGGATAGCAACTAAAGCCCTTAATATTGCTACATATATTGCGACCTATAATTACTAAGATAAAACATTTACATTCTCTCAGACAATGAAACAATTATTTACCCAGTAAATTTGTTTCAGTAATTATTTTGTAACGTGTTCTTAATTCCAAGATCATGTAAAACTCTTGAGGTCTGGATGTTATCTCATGTGAAAGGAATTTATTATTTCACGGAATATTCTGAATAGACGTGTAAAGTTACATGAAATAAATAATGGAATTACTTAAATCTTCATCATCTTCCAGCGTGTATTTCATCCATAAAATGGTTTGTTCGTAAATCGGTTTCTCTTTAGAAATAACAATTTTCTAAGAAATATGGATACAAAAAACCGCTCCATCGTAATTATTAATCTAAAAAAATATGCTTACGGTAGTCAAATAGATACAAACCCACAAGAAATGGTTACAAAAATTTACCTATTAAAGAAGAGAAACCTTTCGAACATTAAATTATAATCTTTGTACAACATATTTCTTGTTTTTGATATGATTTTACTACCAAGTTTAAACGTAGGCAGGGTACATAGATAGTATTTGTGCCCCACTTCCAAAAAACCCAACTTCCGGAAATCGCAATCTAGATTTGATAGGCTATGTTAAAAAAGCAAAATTTTGAACCAATAATACGTGATTGCGATTTTCAATAGTAGGGATTTTTGTCAGTAGGGTTGACTTTCCGGACTTTACCCTATTAATATTTATTTATTATTACCAACCACTGAATTTCGTATAACGAAGATTACGTACGCTTCCGTTCTTCATGATAAATAATTCACGCTGAGCCTTATTCGGCCTAAACTAACTTTAAACCGATCGATTAAATTCAGCCCGTCTATTCTGTATCTCCTTAACCAAGTTACAGAATTTAGAATCGTAGCTGTTCCTATATTTATCGTCTCAAGGCTGACGTGTGACTTAAACTAGCGCCGCTGCCTTTTCTTTTTTATCTATACTAATATTATAAAGAGGAAAGATTTGATTCTTTGTTTGTTCGTATTGAATAAGCTCCGAAATTACTGGACCGATTTTTACCAAGTTACAGAATTTAGAATCGTAGCTGTTCCTATATTTATCGTCTTAAGGCGCATTTATGACTGAAACTAGCGCCGCTACCTTTTCTTTCCGCTTCCTTTTCGAAGCAGAATGACAGTGAGACGATAAAAAAGGACAAAATTTGAAAGAAAGAAAGAAAATCAATTCATTGGCTCACGCGTAAAAAATACATAACTAATAAAAATAAAAAGTATCCTTATATAAAAAAAAGTATTAATTCTGTGTGAACCAAATTTATGTAGAACAGAATAGAATAGAATTATTTAGTAAAAAACAACATTACATTTCGGTTAGAAGTGCCTTGATGCCTATGTTAGGTTTAACTAGACACAGAGTTCTCACCTGGTTCAATAAGAGGTATTATTAGGTAGGTATACTAATCGAAATACTTAGCTAACAATCTTTCAAGCTACCTATTTTTAGAATAATTACAATAAAAACAATCCGATGAATACCGGGTGTCTGTTGAGGAACATAACTGATAACAAAGCTTATCTTACAATGCTTAAATACTAGATATATTCACACATCTTCGATATCAAAAACATCCGTACGCATGATAACGCACACAACAAAGCATTTTGCTACGGTCCGAATTGTCCGAATGTCGTGATTCTAATTGTGTGCATTTATACGTCTACCTACATTTATACCTCCAACGTTTATTGTCACAACATATCCATTGACAGCAATCACAACAAACAGTAACCACAGAAGTATTTACGGAATAGGCTCACGTGTATATCGTCCTCGTGGTATTTCAGCAGCGTAGCACTATACTCACATAACGGTATTCAAGTATTCAATCTATATTCTGCCTTGAACGCGAAGAACGCATCGTATTTCTATGGAACATTGTGTCCTACTTTTATTTGTAGGCAAGACGAGCAAAAATTGCGTTGCAGGGAATTTATTCGCATAAATGCAAATCAGAACTACAGCATAGAACAAGTGGGAACAAGCCAATTCTTGTGCAATACGGGGTAACTACGAACTATAAAAAGATCTACCAGCTATAGTTAGAATTCTCGAATTCTCTCCATAGTTACAGGTAAAGTAAATGCTTAGATTATATTTAGTTGTGAATATTGTAATTTAAGTTATTCTTAACTTCACTTTCCTTATTGGCGGAGGATGAATTTTCCATACAAACGTAGTACCTACCAAAATGATAATTTAAGAATATTTTCACCATGGTTTGCTATTATTTGTATAAGAATAGTATTTATTTAGGTTCCTGCGACAAGCTTTTTCAAAATACTTATCTAGAAAAATACTAAGAAAACATTCATTCTTTGATGTAAAAATGTGATTCGGTTTAATTTCATTTCAGAAAGGTATTTTGAAAAAAAATTGTGTCAGGAACTAATAAATACTATTTTTAACCCTTATACTCTGCTACCCAGTTTTTAACTTTTGTGGTAGTCAGCCCACAATTGTACCCTATACATTATGTTCTGAGGGGTAAGTCTATTTGAAGTTATAACGAGACGTGATCGTGACGTCTAGTTTCACGTCACGTCTCGTAGTTCCATGTCTACACGATAGAGGCGCTGTACCAAATTTTATGGAAGACTAGCTGACCTGGCGAACTTCGTATCGCTCTCACCTTTTAAACCTTCCCTGAACTTACACAAACATTTCAAGACCAAAATTAGCGAAATCGGTCCAGCCGTTCTCGAGTTTTAGCGAGACAAACGAACAGCAATTGATTTTTATATATAAGAAAGAAGATGGAGACGTCGCGTTCTCGTATCGATACTAACGTCAAATACACTCATCCCTCTGTTCATAATGAAGATTTTTGTATTTTGGATTTGACTTTTTATTGAAAGGTGACGTATACTTAGTATAAAAATTTAGTTATAGGCTGAACTAAATATTGTAATATATTATTCATAAGTTTATAAAACTGTTTTCCCCAATAGAATAAAATAACTCAGCTTTTTTAGATACGAATAATTCTACTTAACTTTTCCTTCCATCAAAAAGATAAAAGCGATGAAGATTTTTCGTATACATTTCTGGCATGGGTTAGGCAACTGTTATGTTTCCGCTCCGGATCAAACAATGTCTTGCTGGTATCTGTGTTTGCTCAACGGAATTGAATTTTAAAGGACCTGTCTTCTCATTGTTGGAAAATGTAAATGAGTTTATTGATTTCATATTTCGTTCAATTGCTCTGAAAGGTACGACGGAATACGTATTTTTGGAATAATAATATTAGGTTTTGTGGCCGCTCGCCGCCATTTAACTTTTTGTTTTATATACCTATGTAAATTGTAATAAAACGATACATTTTTATAAACAATCAAATGGCTTTTAAAACCGTATCGAAAGACTGAATCCTGTATACCATTTACATAATGACTGAAAAATTGAATCTGAAAAATTAAATCACCCCACAAAACCGTATTTTCACACAAACAAGATATACATTTTACAGAAAAGTAGGTTTGTTGTTTTGTTATATGTAATTTAACAACATGTTTACATCTAACCCGTCGGAAAGCGGTGTAAAATCCTAAAACAACATCAATTAAAATTTAATTGGATCTAAGCATTACCATATTTTATAGCTAAGCAACTGTATGAAAAATCGTTTGTTAGATACTCAAGGATAAATTAATAATTTGGATAAATTGGATTGGAGATGGATTTAATGAATTGGATAAATTACCCAAAACTGTGATTTTTATTGTTATTGGTCACGCTCATTTATAAAGCTACGAGTATGTGAAATGAACTAAGTATGGATGATTCGATATAAGTAACCTCTTCACGCCAAAACTAATAAACTGATCAAGCTAAAATTTTGCTAGAATATATTCTAGACTTGGATTAACATGTAGACTACATTTATCCCGGAAAAACGCGTGTGAAGCTGCAGGCAGAACTTAGTATAACGTAAACGTTTTCTTTTCGCCTCTTCTTTTATAAGAATTCACTCCAATTGGCCTTAGTTATTCTCCACCCCCTCCATGGACTGGAAATCCAATTAAACGTTTCTAAAGGCTATGTACATTGCAAATCCTCGCTCTTTGACGTGCTGACCTATTGCTCGCTTCTTTCAAATGTGATAAGGCAATGCTGTACAGGATTGCTTCCAGTGGTATTTTAATAAAGTTGTAAGAAAAATATTTCGTGTTGTTTTTTCTGCTTCTACAAAATGTATCTTTTTACAGGTTAGCTATTCGTTTGTGTCTACCTATACAAACACTTAAGAAATTCCCACACATTGTCGATTGGTCGCAAATTTTTCTGAGTGGTAAAATTGCCCTATACATTCCCCATCCAGAGTGGAAAAGTGGCTAGTTCAAGTCCCGACTAAGTCGTAAATTTTTTGGATGGCTCTTAGAATTTCCATTCAAGAAAAAGTATTTCAGTTCAAGGTTGTTTTTAAATAACCCAATTACTTATAATGAAAACACGTGATAAGATACTGTTAAGCGTAGCGTAGGACCGCATCATCATCATCAGCCTATATTAGTCCACTGCTGGACATAGGCCTCCCCTAATGAGCGCCATAGCGCCCTGTCTTCAGCTTGCCGCATCCAGCATCTGCCTGCAGTCTTTCGCAGATCGTCATCCCACCTGGCCGGAGGGCGTCCTACACTACGTTTGCCGAGTCATGGTCCCCACTCAAGAATTCGTTTACCCCAGCGGTAGGACCGCATACGTTAGCATAACTTGGAAGGATATACCCAACCACTGCTGGTGAACTTCACCTACTGTTGAAGTCAGGTAGTGGGTGATGATGATAAAGATACTTTCAGATCAGTAAACAATTTCAATGCTTGTGTAAAGAGTATAAATAAATAAATAAATAAATAATGCTGGACAATTCACACAGCATTATCTAGCCCCAAGCTAAGCAGAGCTTGTGTTATGGGTACTAGAAAACTGTTATACTTAATACAATACACTACATAGATAAATATTTTTTATTATACATAGAAAACATCCAGAACGCCCTTGACAAATATCTGCAGATCGTACAAACATTTGTCCCGAGGCGGGAATCGAACCCGCAACCTCCTGCGTCGCAGGCGGACCTTCGCCCCCTGCGCCACAGAGGTCGTTGGATATTAGTATACCAGTAATAACTGTTTATTAGTATAAACCAGTCCAGTAGACTTACCAGAAATATATCCAGGAATATTACTTTCACGGTCTCCATGCAAAACCCTACCTGAATCCCTACATAAATCCCTGTCTAAATCACATTGCCAGGCTTTCGAAATATTCCCAGATATAGCTAAAAACCTGACAGTGGGCAAAAGTCAAGCAACAGTTGAGAAGTAAGGGGTGCGGGGCGAAAAATCAATATAGGAACCGTTTCGCCCCGCCCGCCAAAACATCCCTTGATATGTGGCTAGGTTTTTATACCGTGAGTGAAGTATTAGTAGCTTTTGCACGCAATTTAGCTACCACTGTAGCCGGGTTAGTACTTGGCTTTTGTGTTGTTCTAGGTTTTTACTACTTTGGCAGTTTTCTCGCAATCCGACCGTAGTTTATTAGTATGTACCTACTTCATACTGACGTAATGAGCTAGTGACTGATAGTGTGGTCATCGCCGTATCACTTTGCAAGTCACGCATGCTTTACGATACACTACACTACGCCCTGATTTTTTTTTCGAATGGACTAAAATGCTGTTGACCGCAGATGGCCATGACAGCGTTACCGGACTTTCACTACGCCCTGACTTAGTGAGCCATGATCATCTGATGAACCTTTAGTTTCGACACTCGATGAAAACATCTTTACAAACTTTGATAGATAGATAGAAAATACTTTATTGCACACAAGTAAGAAACAATTTAAAATGAAATAATTATAATCTAAGTGACAATTGGCGGTCTTATCGTTCAAGAGCGATCTCGGCCAGACAACCTGGTATGGATAGGATCGTCGGATATGTACATGGGGTAAGACCTGTGTGCATCTTTTATGGTACACTGTTAGCTCTAAGATGTGCTACTTAAAAAAATTATTACTAGAAAAAATAAATGATACTTTGTAATGGATTTGGTTAGGTCAATGTTGGATCCCTGAAAGTGATTCGAGGTATGTATAAAGGTATATACTATATAGATACGCGTTACGAGGTGTAAGAAGGACTTTGTACGAACGCGGCGGGGGTTGGACGGGTTAGGATAACTTTTGAGTGAAATTACGTAAGATCGGGATGATAATTCGAGGATTTATTATAAGCGGAAATTGCCGAAATTATTATTTACGCAATAAAAATATTTATGAAATTGAGGAAATAAAATTCAAAGGTGGACACATTTTTCTACGTAAGCGTGAGATTTTTATGCGTTTTTTTCTAGAAGCTGTATACATAGTAGCATGCAGTATTCGTTAAGAAATAGAACTACTAAGGCGTAAGAATACTCAACTCAGTCCATGGATTTCGTAAAAGGCGATTTAACTCTACTGAAAGCTGTTGAAGAGAAAACCACTTACTTTTCTTTGACTGCTCATAAACAAAATAATTTTCTTTGAACTATGTTACGTCCATGCCTATGGCATAATAAGGTAACTAAGAATATCTCAAATATTCTCAACTTACAATAATGATAACAAGGCGAATACTGCGTTCTAAGAAGGCAGATATTCGATAGACGTAATTTGTAATAACATCGCTAGGGGGCAGTTGTGTAACGAGCGAATGTAGACCGCAGGGCTTACTCCTTAGATCTTTAATATTCTCCTGAATTTGCTTTCAACATTATCTTTATTTCCGAACTTTGATCATTTGTTGTTTTGGTTTCAAAACAACCCAGCAAAACATATTCTACATAATTAAATAACAAACCTTTTGCTATTCAAAAGAGCGTGATAAATTGGGCCGATTTTCTACGAAAAAAGTTGTAGCTAACACATTTTCTCATACCTACAGAGTTCTTATAGCTCTTTCCTAACAAGCACACATCTCCGTCCCAAAAGGGCTACGAATCTGTCAAAATACTTTTTCGGAACAGTAAATCTGTATCGCTTATAAGGAAACTTCGATGCGATAATTTCATGAAATATAACAGAAGTGGATAGTCATTAATCTTAAGTCAAAGCGTTTGTGATTGATGATGTTTTGATTATCGAAATTAAAGTGAAGCGTTTATTGATTACTAGCTTCTGCCCGCAGCTTCGCACGCGTTGTTTCTATGGAAACGTTTTGAGGTTATTTCTATCCCATGGGAACGAATCAGGCTGAAATTTTGCATACAGGTAAGTCTAACCCTGGAATCAAACATAGGCGACTTTTTATCCCATAAATCAGTTATGGGATAAAACGTCGCCTATGTTTGATTCCAGGGTTAGACTTACCTGTATGCAAAATTTCAGCCTGATTCGTTCAGTAGTTTTGGCGTGAAGAGGTAACAAACATCCATCCATCCATACATCTATCCATCCAAATTTTCGCATTTATAATATTAGTGTAAAGTGTACAATACGGGATCATTCACTGAACCTCAAAATAGAAGGAAATAACGTCGTTAATTTGCCTAAAGTTTTTTAACATTGACGCGTTCATTATAACTTAACGAAACTTAGTATGGATGTTTGTTACTTCTTCACGCCAAAACTACTGATCAGATCGGACTGAAATTTTGCATAGATGTACAAACCTGGAATGACACAAAAATGGCTTTTTATTCCATTAATCAGTTCCCATGGGGTAGAAATAACCTTTACACGTTTCCATAAAACAACGCATCTACCTAATGAGCACGGGCAAGAAAGTAGAATGAGCTTCCTGCGTCCGTTTTCCCGCTAGAGTATAACCTTGGAGTCTTCAAATCCAGAGTGAATAAGTTTCTTCTGGGAAAGCTGGGGCACGCTTTCCTAGAAGGAACTTATTCACTTTTCTTAGGCCACATCTTCACTTACTTTAGTGAGATGTTGGCTAAATGCTCGACCATTGCAAAAAAAAAACGCAGCCAAAGCTGCGTGCAGAATTGGTTAAGGTATAAACATGTATCCAGTTTGAAATCGCAAATTCTAATTTACAAAAACCGGCTCGTATTAAGGAAAAAGTTTAGTGTTTTTTCAAAATTATTGTAAGCCTGAATCTTCTTTGAAATATTATTCCGCAAATAATCCCTTGGATAAATGTTATTCTCTTTTATTACGCTTAAATGTCGTGTGCGTAATTTACGGCTTTTATTTATCTTTTGTTTGGCTAATTATGTTATTTAAGATTCAGGACAATTCTCCTAAATCTGTCCTGAATTATGAATAAAACAAAAGATTCACTGAGGCTGAACACAATTTATAGTCGCAAAATTCTATTAAAACCCATGAGAAATTAAACAAGCCTTCAGAATAATAATCCTGCATGAAATAACAAGAGAAAAAAAACATGAGAAGATCCAGAAAAAACAAGAGTAGAAGTTCTCTTTTGTTTTTTCTGTGTTTACCTTCAACATTGTTCAACTACGTACACTAAAGTTTATTTTTTATTTGGTCTATTTACGTCTGTGTTCACCAATAGATAATCGGAAAATTAGGAGGATTCTTCGGATCACGTTAACGTTTAATGTATGAAAACTGGTGTCAAAAACGTTTAAAATTTAACCATCAGTTGGTGAACTCGGTCTCAGAAGTTGGAACCTCTCTTTATAAGTGCACAATAAAAGAAAATAAAGGTTCAAACCATAAAAGTAAAACAAGAGCATGCATGGCTTTTTAGCCGTTCTATCTCGTATTTACCAGGCCATGCCCGCCAGCAGTTTAGACAGGGAGATGTCAATTCGTATCCCGGAAACCTTTCATGTGATTTATTTACGCTTTCCAAGTAAAATTTTTGCAAATATACGGAAAAAACGAAGGTTTTTTAGAAAATGCGCAATTCAAAGGGGTTTAAAATGATTTGAGTAAAAACGGTCTAGTTGGCTTATTGGATCTGTGATAAAATCCTTGCGTGTAGAAAGCAAGAGTCAATATTATACCAAATAAATATTAAAAAGAACAAGATTAAAACAAACGCACTAATGAACTTTTCTGTAAATTATAACTGAAAGAACATCAGTGTAGATTCCTATCACACTCACTCAGTTTTCACGGGCGGCGTATAACCATACTCAATAACACAATAACTGATTAGCAAGTACACCTACCGCGTGTATACTTGCAATTCTATAAGAAGAAACGAAAGGTACTTCAAAAAGATTGAACTCTTTCCGTACATCAAGTGAATAATAAATCTAAGAGCAGGATATGATTTTTGCCCAAAAAATAACGTGTAGTATTTATCAAAGGCGTGATTGAAACCGCGCATAGAAAGATTCTTTATGTTTTTGGCCCATCCGAGCATACGTTTGATTGCCCCACGTATCCGGAATATCAACTCTCTGCCTCTACTTGAAAGAGCATTTTTGTGTACTTGATTGCCAAGGGCGATGGTTTAATAATTCATGTTTTTTTTTTAATGGATGTTTACCGTTGTTTCTAGAATGTAACCTTCGGACTGCCCAGTCTTCCGGTAATTTTTTTCATCGAATAAGGTGGCGTCTGGTGGTTACTATTGTTTTGTACAATCTTGTTTTTTATTAAATTCCTTGAATCGGCCGGCCTCAGGTGGAATAAAAAGCATGAGTTTTATTTGTCATTCGTTGGTCTGCGCGATATTCCCAAGCTAGCTAGCAAACGATTTTAAAACCAAGTTACTTAGCGTTTACGCATACTTTTTTTAAATAAAAAACTATAACCTAATAACAAACTGAAACTGAGAACTTTAAATACAAAGTTTCAAATAATGTCGTCAGCTGCAATTAAAACATTTACAGCGTTAATAAAGTTGTTTTGCAACAAAATTGCAAATGCAAATTAAAATTAATACTTTTCTATAAAAACGTAGAACCTCTTCTACACTTTTTATTACGATTATTAGAGTTGCCTTTTTCATCATTATCTTAAAATTAAACCGAGCTCCTCCTGCGAGTTAGTTCATTTAATAAATACTTTGTGAGAATAATAACTAAGAGAGTCAGACATCTTCTTGAAAGTTAATTCTTTGATAGTTATTACGTAGCGAAGAAGTAATTTAGCTAAGCTAGGTTGAAGAGGAGGAAATTAACTAAAGATTTAATGCTATTGCAACAGGTGTTTAGAAAATTATTTTATCTCTTTGTAATTTGATTATTTTTTCATTTGTTTGTAATATTTATCAACAAAACTTACTTATTTTATATTAAATAATTGAACACAGTAATAGTGTGGTAATAGGAAAAAAGTTGTGATAATTGTACAACAAGAGCACTGTGATTGATGAAACAAAGCTTACAAAACTACCGCTTAGCTTGGGAGTAGATGATAATTATCAGAATGTTCCAGCAATACATATTTATATGAATGTTTTTTATTAGTTTATATAATATCCTGTGTATATTATAAAAAAACAGACACATTTAGTTCAGCTTCTTTCTGCTTTACAGTTTCATATCATCATCATCATATCAAATGGAATGTTCTAAAAGCGGTTAGGTTAGGTTCACCACACAAACCAAAAACACATCTTTGAAAAAGAAAATACAGCTCAACTTTCATTGCAATTTCAAGGACACTCATAATAAAAAAACACATCATCATCATCATCCGCAACCCAACTTCACCCACTGCTGGGTATAGGGCTCCAAACTTTTGTGCCACTCCACAGAGTCCTGCACCAATCTCATCCAGGTTGGCCCTGCGGTGATAGAGATATCATCTGCCCATTTTGCCACTGGACATAAAAACATATATGACATGGAAAATATACAACAATTTCCAATGCTTAGTCATAAAGCACAAAACAAAAAACACATCTTTGAGATAGAATATACACCACAATTTCCATTGCATATTTGAAAAGCGGTAGGTACCGGTTAGCAGAGTTCCCAAACTATCGTTAAAAACAAATTAATATTCAACATGCGGAGCGTGTAACAAATGGTTAGATTACACAGGTAATGTACTCTACTAATTGCAAGTTATTGCTGGTAGCTCGACTGAGGGAGGGTTATACTTTTTGCTACCATTTACCTACAACATTTTACCCTCTTACTTTAAAAAAACTCTAAGCCGTTCGCTTTCTTCTGATGACTTAAGGCGCATACTCGACCAAAATCAGCGCCACCACCTATTTTATCTTATTATTATGTTAAACATAAAAACCGCAATATTTAAAACGAACTTTCACATGTTCGGTGTAGTTTCAGAAAATATATTGTTACCAATATTTGTTGAAGAAATGATCTTCAATCGACGCGGAATTAAAATTGTGTTTATGATATCAAAATCACCGGTAGAAAGTGAATATACTTAGTATAATTTTGGTAATAAACAGTTTTTTAAGATTATATTGTACCTGGAGAGCGCCTATTTCATGTGTTAGTATAGGCATTCATGATTTATTCAAACTTTCATAAAGGTCGAGGTAGACCACTTATGCTGTCTACGATGACGGCTAAAGTATGTAGAGTAAGTTTAAAGTAGGAATTTCAAACCAGTAACGGTGACCTTAAACAACGTTAAATATGTAGTTAAGTATTTCTTATATATAGCATAGATCCCTTATTGTTTAAGTATTTTTAACCGACTTGAAACAAAAGGAGAAGGTTCTATGTTCCGCTTTATGTATGTATGTTTTTTATGTATGTTCATCGATAACTCCGTCAATTATGGAGGAGTTGGATGTTTTTTTCGTTAATGTATAGAAAGATATTCCGAGATGGTCCCATAACAAATTTATTCACTTAAAATAAGTAGGTATTTGTATCGCAAAACTTGAAAAAAACATTAATTAACATAAAATTTAAAATGGGTCGTTAGTTTTTCAAAATTATCAAATTATTATGTGAAATATCATTATGATAGCAAAAGAAAATATTTTTTTTGCGTTTCAAAATTATAGCATAGTAGGAACTTCATCATCATCATCCACAGTCGGATTTTACCCACTGCTGGGTATAGGCCTCCCGAAGTTAGTGCCATCCACTACGGTCCTGTAGAAGGAACTTATTAATAAGAAGTTAAATAGAAAATAATTAAGTAATAATTAAATAATGAGTAGACTCATAAAATACAGCTACAATATTCCTTGTTTTGGTATATTTGTAAGAAGCCACTATTATTTTATATAGGTATATATTTTCCTGCAAAAGGCGATTCAGTAGGTTTCTTTCTACACCCGGAATACTACGCATATTCCAGAGGGGGTCTCTATAGGCAACCGTTAAATTCAAAATATTTCCACCTACAGTCGTAAAAAGCTAAACACGGCTGTAAAAAGAAAGTTGGTAACTTGATTCTGTTGAAAGAAAATGTGTCGTGGAGTTTCAAGCTATTCTATATGTGATATTTTACAATAAGATCAAATAATTTCCCATCTGTCGCCTGCCAAGCGATAATGGCAAAACCCCCCATTATTTGGGGCATGTTTAGTAGCGGACTTTCATGTGCTGAGAAAAAATGTATAGCTTGAACTGTATCTCTGACAATGAAAACCAACCTCTTTCCAAATCGATTGTATCTACGAAAATAGCTTCCGTCGAAACAGCGGCGTGTCTCCATTATTCAGGGGATCACTAGGGTATTATGCACCACAGCGTGTGACTGACAGTCTAATACAACATAACGAATGCACCCAATGATGGGAGTATAATCTATGGAGCGTAGCAGGAAGCTGGGCAAAATGAAGGCCTGTTAAAATTATGGCAGTGTAACGCTGAAAGCGTTAAGCTGCTCAGCCTCTTCGGTGCTAGACGCAGGGACGCGCCGCAGCTACAAGCAGCCACATATGCATCGTGGGCAAAGAAAGTGTTAAAGATCAAGCTAACATCTCAAGAAGATATTTTTATAAAGCATGCGACGGCAGCTCTAGGTCCACTTCTTACCCCTTACTGAACGTAGGAACATTGCAGACTTATGCTATCTCATCAACATAGCGAACGGAATGGTGGACTGTCCAGAGCTATTAGAGCTGATAGGTTTGCGAACGAACATAGGCTCACTCCGCAAGCCTAATCTCTTGTACGAACCACTGGTGAGGACGAACTACAGGCAGATGGCAAACACTGTATGTAATAATAAGAACAATGAAGTAGATGTAGATCTCTTTAATACCTCAACCAAGCGTCTTAAACGCTCGTTGATTAATTTATTTTTTGATCAGGTATAAATTGTAACTTAGTTAATTTTTTTTCTTATTATGAACCAAACGCGCCGTCTATTTATTTTGATTTTTCGACTGTCACTATCATTTAATTTAGTTATTTTTTTGTGAAAACTTTTAATTAGCCGTTAGTTACCCACCATTTCTGTAATTATAGGTACATAGCTGTTAGTTTCCCTAAAGTCGTAAAATAAAATAAAATAAATAAATAAATAAAATCAAAGCGGAGACAACGAGGACCAGTGAATATTGCGATGCGATGTCTCGTGCTCCTAGTGTGGTGGAGAGACTGGAGGATGGACCCTGGCCCAGAGAATGAGTACATCAGACGCGTTCGAACGTTCACATAGAAATTAGTCGTCACCCAACCACACAAAGTAGTCCAACTACTGCGCAAGACTAGTGCATTTTCATGGAATAGGCGAGCAAAAGTTCCATTGAAAACTGGGACAAAATTCACTCGCTTCCGCTCCTTTTGTAGCCGCTGAAATTTCAAACTGTTCAACACTGCTCCTAAAATAGTTAAAAACTGTCCAAAACCCGCTCCTGCTCTGGTCAGGCTGTGTATAAAAAAGCTGCATTCCAATAGCCTTGTTAGGGGTACACCTAAATGCAGTCTAACTAAAACCAACCAACAAACTTCAGATCGGTATCAAAGCTGTATCTATCTATTACCGGTGACCGCTAGAATGGCAACAGGAAATATTGGGAGCTATTGTGGTGGCCATTCGGCGTCTGAATGAGGTATTGTACCTCGGCTACAAAGCCGGTCAGGGTTTATCAGTTGACTTTGGTTGACCGACGGTTACTACCCGGGGTATTAATATTATGGCTACGTAATGTCCGTATTATAAAGCCGGAAGTATAGTGAAAATGTCATCGACGTTTGTTATCACTGAACACAATGCAGTTCATACTGACTAGTTTTTAAATTTTATATCAGTGTACGTATTTTGTATATTTGAAAATCTAAAGTTAGCCCATTAACAAAATGGCAAAATATTCACAAGTGGTTTATTTTCATAGACGACTCAACTTTGCAGATTAACCATCGTTCAAGTAAATGGCTATCCCGTAACGTTTGCGCGTTTACTTGTCACGAGTGCTGTCAATAACTATGTTTATAAAATATTCTTATAGAAATGAAGGGTTGATTCACTATGAATTGTTATCGTCACAGCAATTCACAGTGACAAACAATCAGCTTGTGGGTTAGGTTGGGAGTGGGAATCGACGGACATGACGACATGGGAATCGACATCGAATTGGTCACCTACTAACCAGCCTCCATAAACGTACAACCGCACGGTTTCCCCTCCAGTACCAATTACCGCATTGATTACCCCATAATTATGGCCTATCAGAACAGCGGTGTAAAGTACTTGGTTTACGTAAATGATTGAGACTGATAGTCCCATTAACTAATGGAGGCTGAGGTAATCTCCTTTCGCTAGACTTTGATGTATGAGCAAGCGAGTTTATAATTAGACGGTGATTTCTAACAAGTTAAAGAACTTTGCTGGGTTTTAGCAAGCCCATAACCTAACTTCCTCAATTCAAGTTAAATCGCAACTTGCTGTGGGGGATTGGTTTATTTGTAAGATAGATACAGGGTAAACACGGCGTAAGTACCTACACACAAAATATACCAAGAGATAAGATTATCCCGTCCATATGCCTAGGAAGGGTCCTAGGTATCCAAGCAGGGGCTTGGATAGCTTTAAAAAAATCGATCTCCAAAGTCTTCAAAATCCCCTCCGAGAGTTCCAAAGTTCCAGGTATTTGTAATTTTAGGTATAGACAATGTTATTAAGTGCCGTAACTCTGTGAGTATATAACTCAAGTCAGAAAAACACGTTTTATTTGCTAAGCATTTCGAAATTGATTCAAAGCTTTCAAACATTTTCAATAGAGAAAGCGTTTCAGACCGTAACTAACAAACTTCTTTTGTACCTACTTAATTCTATTTCTTGTCTGTCCAGCCTAACGGAAAATCGACCTTGGGCACAAACCACAAACTTTCAAAGAAAAGACTCAGAAGATTAAAAAGCGGCAGACGGCACTAAGGTTCGCTGATCTCATAAAAATATTGCCTACTGTGGCTTAATTGTATAATTCACGCATTCTTAGACCTTTTCTTTGCGACACCTTACGTAATGATACCGAAAAGGTTACACAAAGCTCCTAATATTGATAATGATTATATCGGGTATTTATCGCGTACCTTTTGTTTTATTTCCCCGACGTTTCGAAGAACGAAAGACGAAAGAAGCACATAGCAGCGGTCAAAAATAGGCAAACAAACAAGTCGGCGATAGCGGAACACCTGCTAGACTCAGGAAGTAACCACTGGATTGAGCTACATGACCCAAAAGTTCTATCCCGTGAACGCCACTAGGTACTACAAAATGATGGTTCGAGAGGCGATTGAGATCAAGAAACACCCGAATTTTAATCGTGAAGATGGTTTTCGTCTCTCTTCCTCGTGGAATCCTGTGATTAATATGTGTGTGCGTCGTGATCCGACTGTACTGCAATCGGACACGGTCAGTGTAGTGTGTCGTAATGTGAACTTGGACATTCCTGATTCTGAAGACGAATTGAGGGTAGTCGTGGATACTGCCGTCAATTCTCGGCGGTAACTCCGAGTACATCCAGTCGCCCCGTGACCACGATCGCTGTAACGCGGTAGAAACGTAGGGGAAATAAAACAAAAGGTTCGCGATAAATACCCGATATAATCATTAACTATGTTAACAAATCGCGAAAGTTTAAAAAGTTTCCTAATATTGAGTTCTGTGAGCGCCCAAGTCCTTCCTTCGCGACACGTCTCAACCCTTCTAAAATTAAGATTAGAACAAACAAAACAACAGAGATAAAGAATAAAGGGCTGCCTCGAATAAGTGGCCCGAGTTTATGAATCACATTTAATATTCGTATTTGTTATAATCCCGTTTAAGGGCTTGAGGTGGCGGGGGGTTTATTACTCGTACTGTAAATAAAACGACGAAATAATTATATTTTATCTTCAAAGGAATCGAGTAAATCTGATATGTTTTTCGTAAATTTTCATGACGTTTTGTAACGGTCCAGTTTATGCTGGTTCGTTTAATTTGCAAATATAGAAATAATTAACACATTTTGATATAGTTTGAAACACTAAAAATATATTCTGAACTGTAAATCGGTTCGAACGCTTTGCTGGAAGGATAGCAACCTTCTTAAGTCTTACGACAGTTTAGTAATGTTTGAATTTGACGATTCTAGGAAAACAAATGGGCTTCTTGATAGTTGGTACAGAGATGTCAAGGGGAGGAGATCGAGAGTTTTGGAAGGGAAGTGAAAATTTGGGGTTTTTTCTAGATTTTACAGAAATAGTGAATTCTTTTGATGGAAATCGTTCGGCTCAGCCATCGAACGAGACCAGGGAGGAATTCTAGGATGGATTGCAAATTTCTATCAATCAGATTCAGGTTACGTAAACCCACACTTTTCATTTCTAATAATTCTCCGTATTGTAAATGGATGGTGTTACATCCCAGAACCGACTATTCTAATTTATTATTATATTTATTAAACACATTCTGTCGATACTGCAACGTTCCTGGATGTGTTGGTGAATGCTTGTGCTGTAAGGCCCTGAACTAACCTGATTATTAAATCTATTGTTTTGACCTACGGTTGGACTGGAATGTGGTTCCACACGTTTACTTCTTAGGACTCCCCGCGTGGACTAGGTATGGAATTAGGTGGGCTAGAGTTTTAGTAAGGTAGGATGTATTTGGATCGCTTGAGATCATTCCCCGTCAAACTCTCCTGAGTTAGCGATTTACAAACGCTTTGCTTTTAAATGTCTGGTTATCTCTGAGTACGGGAAGGGCGATAGCCGTCTGCTTTCGACTTTCCCCGAGGAGAAGAAAAGATTAACTTCGTAGTGGGGCACCAACCAGATAAATTTGGCTTATACCTATACGGGATAAAGCAAAGTTCTCAGGTTCCGCGATAGGAGAGGCAGAGTAACCAACCAAAGTCACAATGCCGAGATATTATAGGTTCTTCGCTTACTATGTAATTTCAGTTGTTTCAGAGCATGGGTGTATCATGGTTTGAGACGACCATGAAAGAGGGGTGCTATACTACCGTACCAGGATTGAAGAATCGATAACCTAAGTAGTTTTAACGTTTGTTTCATTTGTCTTAAGCTTCTAAAAGAATCTGAGTTACTACATCACAATGTATGAGTCCTACCGCTAACTAGACGATCATTGGCCACTTTAAATCACAATTTTAATACAAAACTTATAGTAAAATACTTAGTTTTATTGATAGATAATCACTAGTGATCAGGTAGGGTAGGGTACGATATTTCCGAGCGTTACAGTTTCCTTTGTGAAGTTATCTACTTAAAAATTAAAAGCCGAGTAATTTTTGTACATTAGAAAGAAAAATCCAGTACTTTATTTTAATATGTACAACTCATTATCAATATATTGTTATCTACAGTACCTAAAGAGATATGCTATAGAGGATACATTTAAGGTAAATAACCGGTAAATTTATCATAAATTTCCAACCGCGTAACTTGAGCACCCACCCTTCATACTTAGTAACAGTAACAAGGAAAGGAGGGAACACATAAATCACAGCACTAAAGTTTGTTGCATTTTGAATTTTAACTCCTACTTGCTTATGGTAATACAGTGAGTAAAATCTCAGTAACACTTTATACTGTAACTCACACTGCGGAAATGATGGGAGAAATAATTTTAGACGACACTAGCTTGCAGGTTAAAAATGTTTGGGGATAGTCCAAAAATGTGGTGCATTTTATCAGTGCTGATACCGAAATTCAGTGATTGTTACGGTTATCATAACTGTAAGATGTTTAAGATTAAAAGCGAAAGAGCTTTATGAAAACCGAAAAGCAAGCATAATGAAGTGGAATAACTTAGGTATCAGTTGTTCACAGCTGCGTTTGAGTCAAAGTTCACCCTAAAATAAAACAATAAAAAGCATTATTATTAGTATTGACTAGTTCATATAATTTTGTGTGAAAGAAAGACGCAGTATCATAATATGTCTATAGAATGTCTATAGAGTCTGAAAGGTTTTCCGGTGAACCAAATTCAACTCATTAATATCAAAGAAACTCTAAATTGACGACCTTCTACAGATCAAACCAAACAAACTTTTCCGACAAAAAAATAAAAGAAACATTTGTGACCTAAGGATAAAAATCTCTGTCGCTGAATTCATCCCTCATGCTAACAGGATAGGGTCCTCAGAGATACTGATCTCATGCGAGCTCCCATCGGGCCTTTACAGGTCTAATGCTAATGTAATATACATTTTTATACGTTCTATTTGAAATACGATGTTTGATTTTACTCTGGACTAGCTTCTTTCTCCCCGTCATCGCATCATCTAGCCCCAAGCTAAGCAAAGCTTGTGTTATGGATACTAGATGACTGATAAACATAATACAATACATAGATATATTTTATGATACATACCCAGAGCATTCGGAACGAATATTTACAGATCGTACAACCATTTGTCCCAAGGCGGTATCGAACCCGCAACCTCCTGCGTCGCAGGCGGACCTTCGCCCGCCGCTACATCGGTCGTCGACTCCATAGATTATGAAAAATCATGTCAAATGTCTTCGTGCATAATATTCGGATCAATTATACCACATTTGAAGGTTTCACACTTGAAAAGCTTCAGGGTTAGGACCAGTAGTTTAAAAGCTATCGCAAATGTTTACCAAACGCTAAACCAAACACTGCGGTGACGGTTTTTTCATCATATATTTGCAACAAAACGTTTTGACGAATAAACCAACGTCACGAAAATTCCATAGCTTTTACCTATGTCGAAAATTTTATTGATAGTATTATATCACGCAGTAAAAGCAGAAATAAAATATGATAAACATTATTCGCTCGTATTTCAGGATGCGCTGAACGTTCATCAGAGAACATAAAACTTGAGTGTTAAAGAGCTTTACATTCGTATTTCCCTGCGTAAAATAAAAAAAAAACCTCTCTAGTTTCACCTATATTCCTTATTTTATTACCAGGAATAAAAGCGGAACAGTTTTAATAGCTTTGGTTCAGAACAAAGAGTTTTTGAGCTAAAGTGTTTTTCAGAAAATTCTTCAGGAGTCTTGTGTCGTTAATTTACCATCAAAGATCGGGACAGAACAAACGGGAAAAATCTTATTTCTTTTTATGATAAGAACAGATTTTGAAAAAGCTCAACAAGGAAATAACTGTCAGAACTGTCTGTGAGTGCTGAAGCCACAAAAATTTCCGAGATCAAGGTTGAAATATGAAAATTGGTAAATTTTCTTGTTACTAAAATGCGTGAAATTGAAATTTTCCAGTCGAACGCGTGTTATTAGGACCCTAGTTACTGGTTTCACGCTTTTAAGTTTAAGTATTCCATTTCATTATCATTTCGATTATACAGGATGCCACGGAAAGGGTGGACTAAGCCGAAAAGGGGTGATTCTGGAAACCCAGGGGATAAACTTGAAAAAAGGATTTTTTGAACGTCGATTATTTTTTATATTTCTCCAAATAATAAAAAAAAAATTCCCGTTTGTCATCATTATAAAATATTTCACAAATGTTTATTGCTATTTTTTCAGCAAAACCAATGTTTTGTCATAAAATTATTACAAAAAGATGATTTAAATCTCTTAAATTTCAAAACAATATTAATAATACTGTAAGAACACACGTAATAGAGCACGAATATGAAGAAAAAACGTCCTTAATTCAAAATAATCGTAGAACAAACGTTGACCCCCTCGATGTCCAGAATCACCCCCTTTGGCACCTTTCCGTGGCACCCTGTATAGTTTAAAACTTAGATAGCTTATTAATTTTTACGAGAATATTACAAACGACAACTTTGTGAAAAAATTAAGTATTTTGTGTCGATGAAGGAAAGTTTCTGGAACAGTAAATAAAAGTTATAAGTTACATTATTGCTAACAAGCGATTCGTTTCGGCATCAGAGCTCACTTACATAATACATAATAAGTTTCTTAGCTCTTTGAATACCTTTACACATAGTTCACTGAAGGAGAGGATAACTATCAAACTTTGGTTTCGAATTAATTAATTTTCGAACCTTAGTTTGATTGCAGATGTAAATTGATTCTCCGTAAACAGTTTTTTTTTGTTATTGCACACCACACAACAAAGGCTTTGTTGCTGAGCAACCACATCGCATAATTAGTATATATTTATAATATTTTACAGATGAAAACTAAAAACTAATCACCACAGAAATAACATTATGTACGGTTGTAAATTTATCGGGCTTAAATCATCACACTAATATTATAAATGCGAAAGTTTGGATGGTTAGATGGATGGATGGATGTTTGTTACGTCTTCACGCCAGAACTACTGAACAGAGAGCTAAAATTTTGCATCGGTGCAGCTCTAAGTTTTATAATAGCAAGCTGAAGTGGCAGTGGGCCGGCCATATCTCGCGAAGAACCGACAACCGCTGGGGTAAACGTGTTCTTGAGTGGAGACCACGACTCGGCAAACGTAGTGTAGGAGGCCCTCCGGCCAGGTGGGATGACGATCTGCGAAAGACTGCAGGCAGATGTTGGATGCGGCAAGCTGAAGATAGGGCGCTATGGCGCTCATTAGGGTAGGCCTATGTCCAGCAGTGGACTAATATAGGCTGATGATGATGATGTAGCTTTAAGCCTGGAATCAAACATAGGCTACTTTTTATCCCATAAATCAGTTCTCATGGGATAGAAATTACCTTTGAACATTTCCATAGAAAGAACGCGTACGAAGCCGCGGGCAGAAGCTAGTTTGTTATAAATTAAAAACAATTATTCTTGTTTCAATTGTTAATACTAGTATAATTTTCTTTGTGAATAAAGGCTTATGCCATTTAAAAAAAAACCACCAAATACAAAAAATATAAATTGTTATGATGAGCATCCGCTTTCGCCCACAACGATCAAAAAATCGGATAATAAATCTTAAGCCAACAGCAACCTTTATCAATTTTTCCGACAATTTCCAAACAACTTTATGAAAAGAACCTTAAGTTTTTAAATATTCTATTTTACGTATACATACCACGGTAGTGTTCTTATTACAAACTAGTTACTGCCCTCGGCTTCGCACGCGGTCGAAATAACCATTACGAAAACGTTTAATGGTTATTTCTATCCTATATATGGGAACTGATTTATGGGATAAAGTTATATGGGCTTAGAGCTACATCTATGCAAAATTTTAGCCCGATCCGTTCAGTAGTTCTGGCGTGACGAGGTAACAAACATCCAAACATCCATCCAAACATTCGCATTCATAATATATAAGTGTGATATTTTCTCGTCTGCAGCCATAATTTACCGTCGCAATTAAAAGACACAAATAGATGGAAGGAAAGGAGCGAAGTTCGGTCAGACCCGACACTTCTTGAGCAAATGAACGCTTGAATAAACTTAGTTAGATTGTTCTAGTACTTAGTCGTGACTGCACTTGAAACTTAGTTTAGAAACTTAGCTAAAGATAAAGGAATTAGGGGCATTGTGATGCTACGGAATCGCTGTGGCATAGTGGACACAACACGCATAGACAGGCTGATTCAATGTTAAATGAACAAACGAAGTAGATAGATAGATATAGATATATGAGTAAACCTCTGTGGTTTACTCAGTGTTATATTAATAAACTTCATGTAATATTAGTTTAAGTTGGTAAATAAATAAATAAAAAAAAAAAAATCATTTATTCATAAAAAAACATTACATAGGTTGGTTAGTAATGCCTTAAAGCCGTTAACATGTAATTTAACTTGCCTAAATATACATTGTAGGCAAATTGCTTAAGTATAAATATTCCTAGTTCTTATATAAACCATCTACAATGATGGGATGTTTAGAGCCTCCAATCTGCATCGAATGGTCTGTATGCGAGGTTGTTTCCTATGGAAATGGTGTATATACATGAACAAACTAAGCACTTACTTCGAAACTGAAAAACATGGCCAAACATTACATGGGGTCACATCACTATTCGATTTCAGATAAGAACCACAAACACCACACCTCTCCTCTATCAATGATAGGAAAACCTCTGGCTAGTCTCCGATGAGACTGGCCGCCGTGGTCGGAATTCGGCGAGAAGTACATCATTGGAAAACCTTGTACTTTATTTATAGAAAATTCATTAGGCTGACAAGAACTAAAGTAGTTCAACACTTCATGCTCAGTAATAGGACAAAGCAGACTAGATAAAAAAAGTAACCTGTTCGTTCGTAGCATTCAGAGATCAAAACAACATTTTGTCATTTACATAAAAATTCAGGATCACGAATGCTTTGTAAATATTTCAAAGGTTTTTTGGGAACTGTAGGTAATTTTCCTGGTTCTTACTTAGAATACGTATTGGCATGATTAGTTATTTCGTAGAATCTTTCAGGCTTTTTCGAAGAACGTTTCTACAAAAAGAGATATTTTATCAATCGTGTGACTCTTATTGTATTCGTCTAGTTAGGTTAGTTTACTTAATAATTTGCCAATTCTACGTAATCTTGTACACTTTATTGCGTACGAATAATGTCCAAATCAGTATATATGCTGCCGTTGTGTCCGGGACCTATAAATTGAATTATTTATTTGATGCAAAACCCACGACATAATATATAAATTGACTCGCTGTTCCACGGTTTTATTTGCGATCTTCAGTAAAGTATTTTAAAGCAGTCAAACATACAATCCATCATATATTAGTTATCTTGCAATGAATTTATATGTTTTTATGTATTTTAATACAGCCTTAAATAATTTAAGAGATGACTCTGCTTACACTACATAACGATAGCTATGTAACCGAAATCTATCCATCCATCCATATCCATACATCCAAACGACAGAGCTGTCAAATTTTCAAATTTGGGTGTTATTTTATTAACCTGTACTTTTGTCCCTGATTAAATGTCAGTTTGTTGTTTCCGTTCGTATCGTTATCGACAACGCTTGTCGCAGTAGACGCCCTGTTCGCTGACAGGTCAGTTTTCTCTCTAAAATCCCGACCCTATTTGTGGCTTCACGCAAATTGATTTTCTGTAAAGCATGCTATAAATTTTTGAGTGTTCATTCAATATTCAGGATCAGTACAACTTCCACGGACGAGGTTGGTTTTTGTAGCTGAAATTGCAGTGTGAAGTTTTGCATTCAAATCAGAAGCGTTGGATGACCTACATGCGATGTATTATGCTGGCCGAGACAATATTTGTTCGATTCAAGTTTTCTATAAAATATTCATGTCTTTCAAGTCCTTTTGCGGTAAGGAGAATAGAAATTGAGTTTGTGGTTTTTTCGATTTCGTTTCTACAGATTCTTGCTGCAGTGTCCACCTGTTTGGTATATATAAAAAGGAACATCTTCAACTTCAGAAACGTTTAACTAAGGTTTGATGAGACAATTACATATAAAATATCTCTGAGCTCTAAGCAAGCTAAGAATCGTATGTTGACTGGTGTAGTAAAAAAACACTAAAAAAACACCAATAAGCGATAGATAAAAATTGATAGATTTTTATTGTCTAAAACGAAGATGTCTTTCTATTAGTTTTAAAACCCAATGCGTCTAAACACTTGATCATAGGGGCATTGAAACTCAAGCACCATCAATTTCCAGTTTAATATCCCAAGACAAAGGGGCCCCGCCATTATTTTGTGTCAATATATTGGACGCGGACGCGAGATCAATAGCTATTGTCAATTGGCTCGTTTATTGCAAAATCATGTGAAAGATACTGTTATCCATCCATGTATACATACTGTAAAGATCGTTTTAGAACGAATCTAATCGCTTTTAATACTAAGCGACAAAATACCATAATAGTGATTTCTGATTTGAAATCCGCTGTCATACAAAATTCAAATTCTACTCCAAAATATAGTAAAAAGAAACAAAAGAAGGTCTTTAAACAAAAGACGGTTATAGTTAATGATTATATCGGGTATTTATCGCGTACCTTTTGTTTTATTTCCCCTACGTTTCTACCGCGTTACAGCGATCGTGGTCACGGGCGACTGAAGTCGCCCCGTGACCACGATGATGCTATCAAATCGCGAAAGTTTAAAAAGTTTTAAAAGACGATTAGGTCCCGCTTTACCCATTTCCATCAAAGTCAGCGGGCCGCCGAGAAATTGACAAAACACTGCAGATATATCACAAGAAGTCGGCGCGATCTGTCAACGACATGATTCTTTAAAATCCTATCATATTAAAATTCTACTATTCCTTGTTATGAAGCCGAAAGTTTTTGAAATGTAAAATTTTTGTTACTTAGGATCTCCAAAACTACTGAACAAATCAAAATGAAATTTGGCGTACGTTTAGGACAAAGCCTAACTTAGAAAATAAGCTACTTATTGTACTGAAAATACGCGTGCGAAGCCGCGGGCAGGAGCTAGGAATTCTATAAGAACTCAACTCGCGGCACACATTAAAGTTGCCCCGGAATCGGAGCCTTGGCTCGTGATACGCATCTAATCAATTATGGAGAGCTAATGTTCTAGTGCATTTGAATTAAGATTAAGATCTGAATTGGTTGACCTAATCTCTATCAGATAATCCGTGTAGATTACCTGATAGAGTTTATGTCTAAGTAAATGCAATGATGGACTGATTAACATTGAAATACCTATGCATAGTAGTTCAGATGTTTTTCTAAGAAAGTACCTAACCACCTATTAATTAAAATTATAATTTCAGATTTTTTTTCATGGACGGACAAATTTCATTGAACGATAATTAACCTTTCAGGGATTCAAAAAAAAATAGCTTTTAACCCTCAATCATCACGGGTGGCGCGCGTCGCGCGTTTTTCCCGATTTATGCACCAAGATGCTTGTATCTCATAAAATACTAAGAATTTATTTAGGTATGCCATATTTAAAGTCTCTACAATGTAGTCAAAAACCATTGATTTGAGGCAATTTAACGTTATATATACTTAAGGTTTTTGTTATTATAGTGCGTAAGCCTCGCACTCTGGATAATTTCTAATTTCTACGAATTTTTGCGATATAATTCGTTTTCGTAGAAAAAAGTTATTTATACTTTTTCATTTATAGACCAGTTTAAGACATCATAATTTTTTCCCTTATTTATTTTATGACAATATCATAAAAACGCAGCGTCATCTCCCTATGTTCACAAAATTGTTCATTATACCAAATACGGCAATAGGATTCGGAATGACTGCGTTAAAAAGCGTTTTTTGCGCGTAACGCTCGATCCGATTTCCTGTGGGGCGCAAAAATAAACATGTGTACAGTACACGGCACTTATCTACACAAGTTAGAGACTTAATAAGCAAATAAAGGTGCAAAATGAAATAATATAACAGATTTTTTGCCTGTTTTAATAGAGAAATTCTACAACCATTTTCTAATGTGAATTATATACATCACATCACACTAATATTATAAATACGAAAGTTTGGATGGATAGATGGATGGATGGATGGATGTTTGTTACCTCTTCACGCCAAAACTACTGAACGCATCAGGCTGAAATTTTGCATACAGGTAAGTCTAACCCTGGAATCAAACATAATATGTTTTATGGGATTTATGGGATAAAAAGTAGCATATTATGCTACTTTTTATCCCATAAATCAGTTCCCATGGGATAGAAATAACCTCAAAACGTTTCCATAGAAACAACGCGTGCGAAGACGCGGGCAGAAGCTAGTAACGAATAAAACTTTATGAAAAATTTTTAGGTAGGCAGGGAGGGCAAATAAGGTAAAACACTTTTAAAAATGTAATTATCTACTATATAAAAATAAGTCGGGTTTTCCTTCCTGACGCTATAACTCCAGAACGCACAAACCGATTTCCACGGTTTTGCATTCGTTGGAAAGGTCTCGGGCTCCGTGAGGTTTATAGCAAAGAAAAAATTAAGAAAGTGGGAAACATAAATTTCCACGCGAGCGAAGACGCGGGGCGCAGCTAGTTAATAATATAATTATTACTATATAATTATTAAATTATTCAAAAATGAAATTCGGTCTTAATTTCCTTCTGCTACGCCGTAGAATCTGTGTAGCGCGCTACGGCGTAGCAAACTACGACGTTGCAATAGCTATTACTTCTTAAACCTAGCCAACGAAAAGAGGAAATTAAATCCAAGAATAGGTATTATTACCGAGCTCAATCCTACTTCAAACCCCTATATCGACACGTTATTATTGTGCCCTGGTACTTTACAGACAAAGAAAAGAAAATGGCCGCCCAGTTCTTGGCCCCATCGCGAAATCTTAATTAGATGGGCAAAGTTGCCTGGAATGGCCGAAACGTGACTTTCTTAAGAAATTGGACAACATAACCGTTGCAGAGTTTATGATTCGCTTTAAAATTTGATATTTATCGCTATTTGAAAATTCTATCGCAATTTTAAAGGGACTTGTTTACTCAAATTGTTATACTCATTGCAACAGATACAACTAACTGACAGTAACAACGAGTGCTTAAGGGGGTACCTACCCTCAAATTGCTTATTTTCAACTCCGTCGGACCTCCATATCTTCCAAACTACTTAATATTTAACTTTGAAATTTATATATGGTAAAGTTCAGGACTTATTCCATCGATCATATGTTTCGAAAACACGATTCCATAAAATTTTCTCGATAGAAAAAAATCGCAAAGTTACCTCTAATTTTTTACTAAAACCCTAATTTCTCAATAAATACAGATGATACGATTTTGAGATTAAGTATAGTAATTGAGCTAAGTATAAAAAACATTTTATATGTTGCCTTTTTTTCAATTAACTATTCTAATGTTTGTGGGGAGCAAATAACTACTAAAAACTTGATTTTTGGGCTTACGCCGCTTTGCTCTGTCCCGCTCCTGTGAACGCGAAATCCTATGCCTATCCTCTTCACACAATAACGAGGTAGGGTACCGCCTTAAATGTGGGAATCATTAGTGTTACGTTCGGTAATTTTGCTTCCTAACCTTCACATACGAGCTAATCCATCAATCAAATCTATCAATTTATGTATATTTTAAGTAACACTTAAGTAATGGTTAATCTGTGTTTTTTTACTACACAATCAGGTCAACTGAAGACAACATACGACTCTCAGCTTGCATATAGCTGAGAGAGGTGTAATAGTAAGTCCCATCAAACCTGAGTTGAACCAAGTTGAAGATGCACCTATTTATACCTATATACCGAACAGGTGGGTACCGCAGCTAGAATCTGTAGAAACGAAATCGAAAAAATCACGAACTCCATCTTTATTCTCTGTGACAGAGCAGTGTGAAGAATAGAATAGAATATATTATTTTTATTTCTCATAAGACTTCCGCAAAACCTTAAGGTTAGTCCATCGTCAAATAAATAAAGAGTCATTTAAATTGAATATTCATGCCTAACTTTATCAAAGCCTTTTCTTTACTTAAGTTTCAATGTAATGCCTAAAAAGGATTTCTCGGTATTTAACCCTCAAAGGGTTTCTACGTGGACAAAGAGACGTTTTCGTAACAAAATTTTAACTGTAAATTACTGTAGGTGTAAACATTTACATTTTCTCTTTACTGACTGCATAAAAGGGTTATAAACACATAGTTTTATGACGCCCAACAGTGTTTTTATGGTTAACAGCGACATATAAATCTTCATAAAGGTATGGCACTGAAAACATTTTAGGGTCGAATTAAAATTGCGAATGCGCATTATGCTTTAGAGCAAAGTTTGAAACAAGATTTTTAAAGCTAAAGAATTTTGAAAGTGTTTGACCACTGTAGGGTCATAGGTTTCGTTCTAGGCTAGGTATCTACAGTGACTAATATGCCCTAACAATTAATTACTTGATGAGAAGAAAAGTGCTGAATAAAACACCTTTTCTTTGAGGAAAATATCTTGTAAAAATCCGAAAGACCAAAACCAAGAATTATTAGAAGGTATATGTATTCTACCTATAAAAAATGCCTATTGTGTCGAGTTAGCTTCCCCGAAGAAAGCTAGTAGGCTTTATACGCCACAAGGTTTGGTAATATTGCGAAAGGAGAGTTTTTTTCAAAAAGATTACGCAAGTTTGGAACCCAGGCAAAGTTCACAACGCCTCAAGGACTGAAAACTATACGGTAAAAGCTAAAAGTAATCTTAAGTTGGAGAACAGGATCTCTTTAACTAAATTTATTACTGGTTAGTTTTCAGAAAGATTTTTGAAAACTTTTTATTTATAAAGCAGAAGTTTTTGAACAATGTGCACTACTAAAACGTTTTTAAATATGGTAAAGACCCGTATGATAGTACCTATAAAGTTTTTGTTATTATAGTGCGTAAGCCTCGCACTCTGGCTAATTTCTAAGAAATCAAATAACATCGCAAAAATTTTCGATTTCGACGGGACTTCAACCCGCAGCCTTCCCTCAGTACGGGAATGTGATAACCAACTACAACACGAGGTCAAGTTGTCACCTATAAAGTGTTTTTAATTGGCACTTTTTCTTCATCAGCACACATAGGTACATCCCCTGAACATGCCTTCTTCAAGGAAGGGGGTTTTGCCATCATCAATCACAACGTTTCTATCAGCAATCCGCGGCAGAATAATAATAATAATTATATTATTTATTTCCGGACACGAGATCGATATAGGCACAAAACAATTCTACTTAAAATATTAACTAGTAGGTACTTAGTACGAATAGTCTTTATTCACAAAGAAAATTATACTAGTATTTACAATTGAAACAATTGAGCTAACTGTTGACTGTTGCAAACAATCTACAGGTAGCTCAACTCCATATCAACACCAGTCGGAAGCGAAAAATAATCTATATCTTATATATAAAAATGAAACCCGTTTCGCGTTGTCACGGCATCACGCGTG
Source organism: Eupithecia subfuscata (assembly GCA_963564075.1). Taxonomy (NCBI): domain Eukaryota; kingdom Metazoa; phylum Arthropoda; class Insecta; order Lepidoptera; family Geometridae; genus Eupithecia; species Eupithecia subfuscata. The sequence continues at coordinate 10,422,945 of OY751112.1, read as the reverse complement.
AACGGCTGGACCGATTTCGCTAATTCTTTCTTTGTTGTGTTTGTTATTGTCAGGAGAAGGTTCTTATGAAAGAAAAAATTAAGAAAGTTGGAAACATAAATTTCCACGGGGGCGAAGCCGCGGGGCGCAGCTAGTCTTATATATAAAAATGAAACCCGTTTCGCGTTGTCACGGCATCACGCGTGAACGGCTGGACCGATTTCGCTAATTCTTTCTTTGTTGTGTTTGTTATTGTCAGGAGAAGGTTCTTATGAAAGAAAAAATTAAGAAAGTTGGAAACATAAATTTCCACGGGGGCGAAGCCGCGGGGCGCAGCTAGTCTTCTTATATATAAAAATGAAACCCGTTTCGCGTTGTCACGGCATCACGCGTGAACGGCTGGACCGATTTCGCTAATTCTTTCTTTGTTGTGTTTGTTATTGTCAGGAGAAGGTTCTTATGAAAGAAAAAATTAAGAAAGTTGGAAACATAAATTTCCACGGGGGCGAAGCCGCGGGGCGCAGCTAGTATTATATAAAAATGAAACCCGTTTTCCTTGGTCACGGCATCACGCGTGAACGGCTGGACCGATTTCGCTAATTCTTTCTTTGTTGTGTATGTTATTGTCAGGAGAAGGTTCATAAGAAAGAAAAAATTAAGAAAGTTGGAAACAAATTTATGTTTCCAACTTTCTTAATTTTTTCTTGTACACGGGGGTGAAGCCGCGGGGCGCAGCTACTTAAAAATAAAAGACAAAAAAAATACAGAATGAGCTAGAGGTAAACCATTCTAAAAATGCACGCCGTGTGTAGACCTATGACGTTTTGTAGAGGGGGCGTGCATTCATTATGGATGAAAGCGGGTTAACCACGAACCTTATTTGTGTTGGAATCCCCTACATCCGTGGTGAATTCATCAAACTACGATAGTTTATATAGTAACCCAAACCCAAATTACCCAAAAAAATACCTAAAAAAAATTGGTTGTCTGTAAAGTCGGTTTACTGACGATAGTTGAACGTGACAACGTCTTAAGAAAATACTGATGGAATGGGCTCTATCGAATTATAAGACGTTGTCACGTCAAAATACCACAAGTTATTCAAATAATTTAGTTTACTAAATCTGAAATTAACTGTGTACTTTGACCAAATTGCATCAACACAAACACAATTTAGCACGAAAATTAATCACTCTGCAGAGTTGATCTTCTATCGGGTTCCTTTCTGTGACGGAACTAGAAACTTGATTAATATGCGATCGGTAACTACCGGATATTAGTCGACTTTGGCATTAAAGTAACGAATGTGGTGGACGCAATTTTAGCTAGGCTGGATTCCTTTAGCCTGCGTTTTATCTACGTTCATGACGTCATGGATTTGTGACTTTGTGGATGGAAGGTAAAAAAAAACTTAATAAATGTACCTACTTAATGTTATTTCCAAAACAGCTTGGTAGGTACGCAACTAACTGGTAAGTACCTAAGTTTAATAAAATATTTTTTAATGTAATTATTCAACATATCAAAGCTGTAAATATTCTCGCATTTTCATAATATTCTCATATTTTCAAGGTGTACGTTTTTCGTTTTTCCTAATGTATTTTCAGGAATCCATCCTAGCTCTCAAAAAATGAGCCTTCATTAATAATTTAGTTGCTTACAGAGGTTTTCTCAGAATAAACTCACAGTAAATTACACATATGAGACAGACAAGTTCAAGGTCTTTTTAAAAGCTTGTAATTAACTTGCAATGTATATAACTAATCCATGTTTGTACAGGTGGAAACTGGCAACTCAATTTTGAAGCAATATCTTCAACCGATTGAGCTGAAATTTTGTATACACGTTTAGTTTAGATGACAATGCAATAACTTGTTTTTAAAAAAGTCTTTTTATGATTAAAACTTATTTCCAGCCTTGGTATAGCCAGTGGCATATCCAGCCTATCTCTCAAGACACACGCTAGGCCCCACTTACAAAACGATTTTTAATTTCTTATTTTAATTAAATTTAACATAATGTATTTGTATAGTTTGACAACTTACTTATTTTAGCCAGATAAATATCCATTCTGCAAGCGAAACTAGATGTGCTTTCTACAAAACGCTACCCCGCGCCTATCATCCTTGTACTTCTGGTGTATTTCAATTTGTATTAGAATATCTGTATTTAGATTTCACCGGCAACCCTTACGGTCTACTGCCCAAAAATTACTAAACATTGTCAATTAAGAAAAACTCATAAACGCCTCGGTCACACTTAAAAACTCTTCCGAAAAGTTACGTTTGCGACTTTATGGTTGACTATACGAATTGAGTTCAACCGATTATGTGACTTCAGGTCGAATTAAGGTGACCTCCGACGTGTGGTTAGAGTAAACAAACGTCCCTGGCCAACAACAAAGAGAAGAGTAATTAATGAGTAATGAACCTTGTGTTTACTACAGTACGTGCTATATTAATAATATTAACGCTGGTGGTCTTCACGTTCACGCTTTGGCCTCGAATGAAACAAAGCTTTACCAGCAGGGTTATTTAGACTCTCTGCTACCGAGTCATCGACACGGAAGCTGACACAGATTCGCGCGAAATTCAAATATTTTAGCGGTTTTTAATATTTTCTGCGTTCTGCAAGAAATTAAAGTTCCTGAAAAGTAATTTTTCAGTAAATAATAAAACATTTTCCATGAACTCATGTTTTAACAAATTTCGATTTAGTGCTACTTTTGGAGCAATTAGAGAAGAGCTTTATTACTAAAAAATCAACATATAACCAAAAGCTACCTTATTATCATTTAATTGTAACATGTGTTCATAGAAAATGGTCTACGATTTGTGTAAAACTACTTTTCTGGTAGTTTAGTTCCTTACAGAACGCAGAAAATATTAAATACCGCTATAATGTTTGAATTACGCGCGAATTTGAGTCAAATTCCGTGTCAAAGACTCGATAGCAAAGAGTCTGAATAGCCTTTCTGCTACTTTTTTGGTAGTTTAGCTCCTTTCAGAACGCAGAAAATATTAAAAACCGCGAAAATATTTGAATTTCGCGCGAATCTGTGTCAGATTTCGTGTCGATAACTCAATAGCAGAGAGTCTAAATAACCCTGCTGGAAAGAACATTACAAACATAGTAAAGCTTTCAACTCGTAAGTCAAATTAAAATAAACCTTACTTCATAATGTTTTAAAAGTCATTATATTTTCACGCGCTAGTACTCGTAACTGCAAAAAGCTTTTTCACCTCGTGTCTAGCTTAATTAATCTAATTAGTATCTGACTCGGCGATGGCCGCATCTACCACGGACTTAAAGAAAAATGAAATGACAGGTGCTTATTGTGCCAAACTTAGCTTTCCGAACATCGTTGAGGCGTATATTGATTACGAGAACTATTTAATCCGATAAATGCCTCCTCACCTCACCTTAACAGCCTATATTGGTCCACTGCTGGACGCAGGCCTGATAAGCGCCTTATTGACTTTTATCTCATGGGGGGTAATGCACACAATCCCCACGCTTGGCTTGTGGGGTGGGGAACGCAGTTCGGTGGTAGAATTGTTCTGCAGGGGGCGCTGCTGCCTGCTCCCGGTGGATATTCCTTAGGCTCCTCTTACGACACCCGCGGGAAGAATTGGGGTGGTGCAAATTCTAAGCCAGCACCACACAGCCGATAAATGCACGTTTGTCAATCCCGGCCGCATCTGTCAATTCCGTATGGCACTTACAAGCTACATATTTATATCTATGTATATCTACATATCTGTATCTACGTAAGTGCCGAAAAACTAACCCTATATTAACCGTCATTCATGGATGTTAAGAGCGAATGCTCATGATGATGATGACACTTCACTACCGCTCTTAGGTTGACTTCTACGACCGGGTTCAGGGTTTGATCCCATATTTTGAGCGATAAATCGGAATAATTACAAGACATGTAGTGATTTTCTTTAAATTCTACTGATTTTAATATAAATGCACGTTGCTTCTTCACGCAAAAACGACTAAATGGATAGGGGCACAGATATTATAATACTATACTAGTATTATCTTTACTTAAGTGGTACTTCTCAACCTAGAAGTAATGGGCTCTGTTTTGTTTCGGAAAACGTGTGTAAGTCCATCGGGAAAAACTAGTGAGAAATAAGTTAAAGGAACCAGACGCGCAAGATTCACACTTCGCCGATCCTGTAATTCAGACAATCGTAGAATTTAGCTCACCCGTTCGCGAATTGAGTTAAATTATTCGAATAACTGGTTATGAGTGTAGATGGCGCCACTCGCAAGCCTGTTTAAAGCTTACTGATTAAATTTGCATCCGGACCCGGTTGTTTGAAAAGTCCACGTACGGCTTAGAGCCATGGTCCTTGACTGTGTTACCGATAGATTAGGTACCTACTAGAATAAAAAAAATCGCTGTGTGGTGCCCAACTCATAACCAGTGGCGACCAACCCAAGAGGCGACTAAGGGATATCCCAACCCGCATGCCCAGCGTGGGGATTATGGGCACTACCCCCCCATGTGATAAAAGCCAATGAGGCGCTTATCGGGAGGAGGCCTGCGTCCATGTAGTGGACCAATACAGGCTGTTGAGTTGAGTTGAGAATTAAAAAAATACATAGAAGCAGCTCGGAGCCAGGAAGTTGGCGGTGTTCTGACCTCTTGCCTCTGAACGCACGTGAAGCCGTTTGTCCCGCACCTGATAATCCATACTGTAAATGAGAAATTGTGCGAGTTATCACAAATGGTTCTTTACGGATTTAGCTGTTTTTTTTTTTTGGTAGGGTAAAACAATAGCATTAACATGCGCGTAGGGTTTTCAATTGTGCGTATAAGCACAGATTAGTAAACGTTACTTCGTAACGAGTATGTTACGTTATGTAGGTATTTATACTATACTGACTAAACTTAGTTGGTTAATAAGAATTGGAGCAAGTACACACAAGATACGTTAGCTGACGGTGAGGATATTTCAGCGAATAGAACAGATGCATTGCGGAACACCTAGCAAGATAGTAGACGGAGCAGTAGCTCCGTGTTATATTCTGTGTATCTTCAATCTATTTTGATATCGCAAATAGGACCGGTGTAGCACACCAATAGTCAATAAGTAGCAAGTCCCTGCTCACAGCACCTCTTTCTATGACAAATCTTTCACTGTACAAGCTACCCGTCTATGGAATGATCTCCCTCTGGACATCAGACGTGCAAAATCACTTCCTATCTTCAAAAAACTGCTTCATCAGCATTATATATCCTTGTAAAGAGTTAGACAACCTTATTTTATGTTTATGTAAGTTTATTATTAATCTTTGTAGCTATGTAGTGTAAGTATTTGTTTCGTTTTCTTTAAATAGGTATCTATATATTTATTCAGTGCCACCGTCTTTTTTTGTTCTTTAATTTCCAGTCCATCCCAAGGTTGCCTGGAAGAGATCGCTTTCAGCGATAAGGCCGCCCTTTATACTTCCTTTTTTTCTAAGCTTTTCTCTGTATTGTTTCCTGTATTTGTGTGGTATAATAACGTGTTTTCTATCTATCTATCTATCTACCAATGCTCTTAACTCAAAGGTACCTTGAAAATAGCTCAGAGCCTCAAGCCGTCTGCATCCTCCTTAAACCGGGGAGGTATTCAGGCACCTGTGCACAGCCGGCTCTCTCAAATAAATAAAATGGAAATCCATGGCCTGTTTGAAATGCGATGAATAATGTCTTAGAGGTTTTAAAATAGCGCTTTTGGGTAAAATTGTGCCTATTTCTACTTGTAATAATGTCGGGATTCGTTTGTGAAAGCTAGTGACTATTTTCATTTGCTGCGATCACACCTATACAAAACGTTCGCCAATGATTATATTGATTCATGATTTGCCACAACATTACTTTCGGCAGTTGATGAAGAAGCGTTAAAATTATCTCAGTAAAATACATTAACTGTAATGCTACGCTATCATCTATGTAGTTTAATGACACCAAGTGGTTTTCCTCCATTCTGCCTCTAAGCAAACTACCTATGTCCATTTCGGAATCCCACGTTTATACCCAGCTACAAGAATAAAAGCTAACAATAGTTTAGCCGGAAAGTGCGCCATTCTTTTGCTCAAATTATCCGGTTTGCAGGCGGTGCATCACGACATCCGGTTTACGAGAACACCTGCGCTCGGCTCTGTTCATTTTATGATTATTGTGCGCTTAATGCAAACATCTCAAATTCGAAACTGGAATGTGAATTTTAGTTTTGACCTTTTTTGAGTTTTAGGTACGCGTATCCTGTATGGTGCAAATCAAAACCTGAGTTTGAAATGAGAATTTGATTTTTTTTCCTTTAGCTGGATTTTATATTAGAAATACGAGTAGGTTTGTGTTTTTTATATTAGCAGTGAGTTGCATTACTCAGAAATAAGTAATGAGAATTGGCTGAAATATTAGAGGAACCTATAGGATTAAAAGATTACCTTAAACTAGTGCAGGTTGTAACTAACACACTAAGGGATGCCTATAAATTGAGAAGAAGGTACAAGTTGTCATAAGGAAAAAAATATCGACTAGAATTTAAAGAAATAACGGTACAAAGCTGTTTGTATTATGAACATACAGCCTCAAAATAAATTATGTACGCACTTATTTAATTAGTGGCACGTATGTATTTCAGTAATGAACAACGAAATGTAGGTTACTATTTTCTTTGTGAATAACAATAAAACACGTTTAGGGGTCGAAGGTTCTTTGTATGTCAATTGTTTTCTAACAATTACCCAGAACCAACAGTGTAGGTAGAGACAAACATTGTCTCAGCGACAATACGAGTATAAGCAACAAAAACCTGTGAGGAAGGTACCTACTGGTAATTATAATTTTCGTGTATTCTACCAGTATCTAAATGGAAATGGAGTCTGAATGACTAATTAATTCTTCGGGTTTTTAAAATATTATCTGAGCGTCTGGTCGAAGCGACACGTGACCCGAGAGCTGGTGAGTATAAGGCACAGCGCATCAGCATTGCCATACAGCATGGTATTGCAATCAGCGTCTTTGGGACGCTTCCGACTGATATTGATATGGATCAGTTGAGCTACCTGTAGACTGTTTGCAACAGTCTGCAGTTAACTCAATTGTTTCAATTCTAAATACTAGTTTAATTTATTTCTATTACTTTATTTTAATTTTCTTTGGGAATAAAGGATGTGGTATCTTATTCGTAAATATAATTTTGTTCTATGTCACTCAAATAAATAAAATGAGAACAGACTATTAAAACTTCAAAGGGGAAGTTTTTAATTCTTTTTACATGTTTCTTGCAGGTAAGTTTGTGTTATTGTTGGGGAAAATGGTAAGAGCAAAGCGGTGTTTAGTATTCTACGAGCATGCTTTCAGTGGATGTTTGTAGATAGGTATAAACAAACTTTGTCCTTGGAATTTACGCTAAGCAAGCACCGTGGGCCGTGCGCCGCGGGCCGTGTGCCGGTTCAGAATTTGCACCACCCCAACTCTTCCCGCGGGAGTCGTAAGAGGCGACTAAGGGATATCCACCGGGGGCGGGCAGTAACGCGTCCTGCAGAACAATTTTACCACCAAACTGCGATCCCCAACACCCATGCCCAGCGTGGGGATTACGGGCACTACCCCCCATGTTACAAAGGTCATTAATTATAATAATATAATATTTATTAAGGTCATTTATATAGACTTTTTACACTATTGCATTGGGGGCCCCTGTAAAAATAGTGTAAGTATTTTTAATAAATAAATAAATAAATTAAGGCGTTTATCAGGGGGAGGTCTGCGTCTAGCAGTGGATCGGTATAGGCTATAGATGTGAGATGTGAAGCACCGTGGAATTTTCATTCACTATTTTCCATGTAAAATACAAAGTTTTAGTTAGGTACATAATTTTCCTCGTCTGTATTTGTTAACCTGTTATAATATTCGAAGGTTTTGTGTATTCTCTGTAAAAATGCTATATCTACTTGTACCAGCTACACTTTACACTGCCATAAAATTGGCAAAACCGGTCAGCTTAACAGATTTTTTTTATATATTGTCGATAGGCCTTCGTTTAACCAACAGTTTAGATAGGTACCTACAAATACGCTGTGTTTTTATTTGTTTAAATCGCTTCTAACATAAATTTTTGAAAGCCTTTTATAGAACCAATAGGTATTCCCCGAAAGATAAAAAGCAATCGGAAAGCATCGTGCTAACAAATGATTCAATTAAATCCTTTCCGTTTGACAATTTATTGAACTTTGTCCCGGGGCTTAGAAAATATAATTTCCACCGTTTAAAAGGTTTATACTCGTTTCTGCTCCCAACACCGCAAGCGATGCTTTCGGGATAAAAAGTGGCCTGAGGTACGTGATTTCAAATCAACAAAGATGTAATAATTATTCTATAAATAAATAAATAATGCTGGACAATCCACACAACATCATCTAGCCCCAAGCTAAGCAGAGCTTGTGTTATGGGTACTAGATGACTGATATACATAATATAATACATTGCATAGATAGATATTTTTTATTATACATAGAAACGACCAGAACACCCTGAACAAATATCTGCAGATCGTACAAATATTTGTCCCGAGGCGGGAATCGAACCCGCAACCTTCTGCGCCGCAGGCAGACCTTCACCCACCGCGCCACATCGGTCGTCGAATATAATAGCCTACAGAGTTGTATAAATTATCTGATCCAGCGAAAAAATACCTTCTTGTAGGAATCCTTAACATAAAATAATGTCAGAGTTGAATTACTATTTCGCCTAAAACTATTTCCCTCATAATCCCTCTATGGAAACGTTTTAAGGTTATTTTTATTCCATAAGAACTAATTATTGGGATAAAAGGTAGCTTATGTGTTAATCCAGGTGAAGTTATAAATGCACCTTTGTAAAATATCAGCACGATGCGTTCAGAAGTTTTGGCTTGAAGAGTAAACAAACATAGGTACTTCCATCCATCCCAACTTTCGCTTCTATAATATTTGTGTGTAAACTAGTATTTTCAGAGACAGGTCAAACTTTTTTTCATAGTAAAGCACCTTCGAAAGCTTAATTAAAAATCATCAAGCTTGGCAACACAAAAGCAATAACGCCGATGCTGGGGCCCCGACAGTCATTCCATATATTCAAAACTATACAACCGACTTGTCTCTACTAGTATAAAGTTGAAATTCGCGTGTTCTGAATATTAAAATCGGCGCTCAGAGTTGGGCCCCAGTGTTCATTACGTACGCATATGAACAATACTTGCATGCAACAACACATACTTCTCACTTTTCGTACGAGTAGATCTCGTGGCCTATTTTGAAATATTTCAATGCTCTTTCTATAGTTGATTGTTCTGTGAATTTTTTACGAGTTTGGAGGAGATTCAGAACAATAGAATATCGTCTAGGAGTGAGTGTATTGAATGAATCAACACGACAATCGAATCGAGGCCTAGCATTCGCATAGCATTCATAATGATACCATACTCAAGGCCCATATCAACTCTCATATGATCATTATTGAGACTTATAGTCAAGGCTCAGGCATCTTTATGTCCCTTTGTACCTAACCCAATTTCTGCACGATCCTACATTATGATAATGAAACAGCTTTTAGGAGCAATGCATTACGATTTACAATCGTGCGAAATTAGAATCAACCTTCGTTTTTATTTCCTTTTGGAAGCAATACCTTTAATTCATAATGGTGCAAAATTGGGATCGACCTACGTTTCTGTTTTCCATACCTAATTGTAAACCCCTATCTCGTCGAAATTACAGTTCTATGGACTGCAAATGGCAAATAAAATAAAGTCTACGTGCAAACGTGGCGTAAAGCGGGCTTCCTTTAATTGACCTGTTCCACTTCCATCCGGTTTTAACCAGTTTTAAAACGTCTGATACATGGTTGGGTATTCTATTCCAGTCTAGTTAGCAGTTCCAGCTAGTTATTTTTGATTAGGATCAGCTTAAAAACAATGTACATAATCGTAATTTTTTGGGATATTTTACAAATTCTTAGTAAATATAATTATTTTCCATAATGTAGTTGAACATTGTAATTAAATAAGACTACCCTTTAATTGCTTCGTGTTAAGAAAGCAGTAAAAGACCATGCCAAAACATCATGTTCGTTTGAGGATTGTAATCACGAATATTGTGTGTTTCGTTCGGTCGGTACAAAAACATTTCACGCAGACATTTATGCCTGGAAAGTACGTCAAAGTAAACTAGTGTTATTAGGCAGAAGTTTCTAAAGCAAACAAGAAAATAATTTGTGAAAAATACTTAAATTTTCCGAGAAACTGATCCAAAAAGCGTTACGCAGTATTCGTAGGAATGACAAAATCGTGTGTTCGGATTAAACCAGTTATATTCGGCTCTCGTTTTATCAATTAAAAATAATGACTGGTGAGCAAGATTTTACGTGGGATGAGTGGAGAGAGTTCAGATTTTTAATTTGTCTTTTTTGTGGGCTCTATCGTAAAAATAAAAATGCTGGATATCTCACACAGTTAGTTTCTTTTTAGTGTAAGTTTCATTTTAGGACCTACTTTTCTGCACAGTCTCGTCCTACACTGTTCTCGTTTCGTCTCCACCTAATTGAAAACTGAGTACATTTCTGCCTTGCCCGACCTCATCTCGTCATAGTTACTTTACTGAAATAACGATTGGTTAAATTCGTATTGATGTAAATGTCTTGGAAATTCTCGGAGGCGTTTAAATTGAATAGACCGCGCACAATACGGTTCTTACGTAAGAAGCCTTCAAAGAAACATTCATTCAGAAATTGAATCATTATTTTGTAAACTGACGAACACTTTTGAAACTTGGGAGAAATTTTCTAAAGGGGCATCACATTTAAGAAGCTAGTTTGAAAAAATCTCAGTTTTATTAAATCAAGAGGTCTTTGTAGCAGAATTTTTATTTTAGGTATTCTAGGAAAATGAGCATGTAGTAATTGTGAGGGCTATTCATAAAGTTTCCACTGGTAGCAAAATACATTATGGTTGAACATATTTTAGTGGTAACGGACGACTAAAAATAACTTAATTTAACTGATTTGAAAAGTATTGAAGACTAGGTGTTACTTAATGTTCTGGTGGTTCATTAGATTTTTTATAAAATACATTAAATGAGATTAATTTTGTTCAGCTAATAAAATAATATATTCAGTACAAAACCAAACTCTAGTAAATACTTATTATTCCTTGCATTCGTAGCTAGAGCGTTGACTTGGCCAAGCTGAAATTTCTGAACACCACATATACAGCTTCGCAGGTTTGTTACTTTATTTTGTTTATGTGTGTTGTGTGGTTTCATACATTGCATGAAGAAAAATATATTTTCTGTGAAAGAAGATTGCGTTTCTACTAAAAGTTTTAAAAATTTTTGATTACGATTTTATTTCATTGTTATGGAACATTCTTCTAGATTGAGAGACGGTTAAAGTGCAGCCTTATGGTAAACCTTAAACCGTAACCGTAAACCTAAAACATTTAAGGAAATCTCGGTTTTTATTAAGTTTTAATCGGATTTGGGGCACAATCCTATCTATGTATGCTACAAACTAAAGAAATTCTAACTCTAGGAGAAGTAGATAGTTATATAAAGAAAAGAGGTGTTGATATGGATCAGTTGAGCTATCTGTAGACTGTTTGCAACAGTCAGCTCAATTGTTTCAATTGTAAATACTAGTATAATTTTCTTTGAGAATAAAGATAGTTTATCGTCTTAAAAAAATATAAAGATTTATTGGAGAGAAACGTGAAAAAAATAGGAATAGTTATTCCATTTATTACAACGAACATAAATGTTCGCTAAACTAAATTTGATACAATTTTATTTCGCTAACAAGACCTAAATTACAGCTCCCTGAAATAGGACGCTGGATTTTTCTACAAACTGCGACGCAGGCTTGCAAATATGACAAACTAAAACCTTCCGTAGCGGAGTCAAAAATTCCGCCTGCAAATGGTTCATACATCAAAAATCCTGCAAAGCACAGCTTTTTAAAACACCACACAAAACAGCAAATGTCGCTAACAGTGATATACACCTCTGTCACGTTTTAGGCACTGTATTTTATATTTACTAGCCACAAAATAATGAATATTCATACCATATCATGCGAATAAAATAGATAAGACTGGAATAGGGGCTAAACGTGAATTTTGTGAATATCTGCTGGGTTTGATTCGGATATTATGGCCAGTTTACACGCCCCACAATTTCCCACTTTATAAGCAACGAGTATGAGAACTTTGAATGATAATGAATAGACCCGAATATTTTAAGGGTAAATACAATCGATGCGATGGGTCGATGACATACGCAAAACCGTAGGCTACACTTGGCCCATATTAGCACAAGATCGAGGTGAATGGCATAAACATAGAGAGGCCTATGCCCAGCAGTGGGTCGACAAGGGCTGATATGATGATGATGATGAAATACAATCGGATGAGAGAATATCATTTGTAAGACTGAAAATATTACAATTATATTTTTGAAGCAAGAAAAGAAATTGAACATAGTTTTTTTTTAAGCAGTCTGAAATATTTTTCTATCTCATTGCTCATTGAATATTTTTGTTTTGGATTGAAACTGACCCATGTATTGAGCGTTGGTTTAACCCTTTTATTACATATACATATGATAACATCTTTTGACTTGAAAGGGCCCCGACATCTGGCTAAGCGATTTCTCACAATCGTTATGAGGATCTTTACGACTCTACAATATGACTCCATCGATTTCACACTATGTCGGTTAACCCCCTTAAATAGGTTAACCAACTCGTGCCCTTGTTCAAGTATTGACGCCAAAATAAGGTCACTAGGTAAATAAAACTAAACGAGAATGGAATAAAATAGACGATTTCATGGAAATAATCTTAATTACTATGCTGAGCTCCAATTAACTTCGAATTAACCAAACACGCCTTGGTTTCTAGAAAATATACGTTATTATTTTGTCATTACCTCTTTACTGTTAGAATAATGAATTTCTAGATATAAAATGTTTGCTGCATTCAGTGTGACACAGCAAGACGGTATAAGTGCGCACCACGGTCTTATGCATATCAAGAACTTCTTAGACACCATTAAAAGAAAGAGTTTATTGAAAAATAAACATGCTTCTCTATGAGTATGTCGTCTTTGTTTGTCTATGATAAAATAAGATTCATTCATTCAGGAGAATAGGAAAAATTGTAACCTCCATTTTAATACTACCTGTTTTCTGCTTGAAATAAAGCAACATTTTTTCTACTTCAGTCATATCTTCGTTTTATTTGGTGGAAAAGTCCTACCTCAAAAAGATTGTGAAAAATTTAAGAGATGGCAGATAAAATATTCTATCGAATGTGGAGATAGAGAATGTCTTCACAATTCCGCATAAAACGGAGTGCATTTTCTTAAGGATATCCCTGAAATCCACTCCTTTTTTGTCGAACATGTAATTTTTCTTGAAATCATATAACGTTTCTGTCAAATCGTCAATCGAAACGGATGATTTTATCCCAATTTAATTTGGTAGCGATTAGCTAGCTATTTAGTTGCGTTTTTGACATGAAATGAGAAATATTCCTTCACAATTTCATTCATGCTTCTCTTTTTTTATGTTATTACATGAAGTAGCTAGCTACTAATAAAATGTATTTTAGAGAATCAGACCAGCAGTTTCAAATATCACCCATCCCAACAATGTATAACAATAAATCTCATAAAAGTATACTTTGTATCTTCACCATGGTATAGATTTTCTACTTGATTGCAAACTCATTCTAGAATTTATCACACCACAAACTGCTAACATAACTCTTGCTGCCTCTAACATAAATCCCATTCAAATATAAACCCACATGTAGCAATATCTGATAAAACTACCTACTATTTATCCTTTGGGGGCCATACATGGTCACTCTTAAATGTGTTACAAAATAAAGACTTTTTTACTTTACTTTTTACTTTTACTCTGCGCCTGTCCGAAACCAGAGACGTGATTCAGATTCATTTATTGGTATATGAATATTGTCAAAAAATTGTTATTACGCAAGTTAAAAAAATAAATTTAATTAAATAAACAAACAGTCAGAGAAAAAGTACACTCCAATAAACAAATTGTATAAAATGTCATTCATAGCATAAAATAACATCGTCTACAGCGAATTCGAAATTGCTAGCTAATTTGATACATAATAAGTAAGTGTTTTTTAATTTTAATAAAAATTGCAAATGCAAAATAAAAATAAAAATTGGTTTATATGGAATTAAAAAATGAAGACCTTTGAGACCAATTTCTGGCTTCTGGGTCTATGATTTTGTGAAAAAATTAAAAGGATCAGAGGGACCGTGTATGTCATACTTCAGCAAGATGTGAACGAAACTTTCAGCGCCTTTTCAATAATCTTATGCGACTTGAAGGAGCGGCGAACAAGGTTTTAAAAGGTTACCTTTTCCTTGTTAGAAATACATTTTAGAGAGGGACATTTTTTGAGACAGCAATTTTTAGTTTTCAGGTTGAGATGACGGGATAAGCTCGACTTTTTTAATAAAGAATTGGCCAGTCTTGTAGAATACCAATAGAAGCTTTGTGGTGCCGGCTAAGAATTTGCACCACCTCAATTCTTTCCGCGGGTGTCGTAAGAGGCGACTAAGGGATATCCACCGGGGGCGGGCAGCAGCGCCCCACAGAACAATTCTACCACCGAACTACGATCCCCAACCCGCATGCCCAGCGTACGATAAAAGCCAATAAGGCGCTTGTCAGGGTAAGGTCTGCGTCCAGCCGTGGACAAATATTGGCTATTGAGATGAGGTGAGGTAGAATACCACAATATCTGTGAGAAGTGGTAAATGAACGTTAAGTGAATCAATAAATATGTTTGGTTTTAGTGGGTTGTGTGCCATTATGTAACCGCCGCGCCACGGAAAGCCCGTTAAACCGTTAGTCCTGCGCATGACTTCTCCCCGGTCATGACGGTCTGCCGTCCCATCGGATTATGAGAGTGAGGGAATAGAGAGTGCACCTGTGTTTCTGCACATACTTGTGCACTATAATAAGTTAAGCGCACCTGTCTAGTCTTCGTTGAGACTGGCCGCCGTTTTCAAAATTCGGCTTCATCATCATCAAAATTCGACTTCATCATCATCATCACGCCATTGTAAATATCTATTTTGTTTGGTTGAGTTCGTGGCTGAGACAGGTAAAGAATTTACTTTAAAGCAAGAACTAAAGGTGTTTGTTTCGCTCGAGATACTTTCGTTTCGCTCTTCGGATGAAATACGGCTTTTATTTTACGGACAATAAAGTAATGCAGGTTACTGCAGTATTGTAGCGAGTTGGCTGTAAATCATGCTTTTATATTTTCTTTGTTCTAATTCAACTGCGAAACGAAATAATACGAGTAAGTTACTTGTAATAAGCGCCCAGAATATACAGCGAAACTTCAGAGCTACTCCAGGCTTATAGAGGTACGTGTGAATGTTTTCTACTGTTTTGAATTTAATTAAAATTTGGCGAAAACTTTTCAGGAGGAGTATCCCACTTTTGAGATAAATTTTTTGGCTATGCTAGTTTAGGAAAACATACCGTTCAATGTGTAAAAATGGTATCACATCACACTATCACACTATCATCACATCACATCACACTTATATTATAAATGCGAAAGTTTGGATGGATGGATGTATGGATGGATGTTTGTTACCTCTTCACGCCAAAACTACCGAACGGATCGGGCTGAAATTTGGCATACAGGTAATTGTAATCCTGGAATCAAACATTGGCTACTTTTTATCCCATAAATCAGTTCCTATGGGATAGAAATCACCTTTAAACGTTTCCATAGAAACAACGCGTGCGAAGCCGCGGGGCGCAGCTAGTTTTAAATATTTCACGCATTCGATACAACTTTTACGAGACTTGCTTGTCTTTTCTACTTTGACTAATAAATAACGGTGCTGATCATGCTAGGACCTCACCTCACCTCAACAGCCAATTAATTGCTCCACTGCCGGACACAGGCCTCCCCCTGATAAGCGCCTTATTGGCTTTTATATCACGCTAGGACCGCTAAGTCATAAAATTTACATATCCGAGACTTCTAAATAACTAGTTCCCTAGTAGGTAGTAAACGTTTCATCCCATAAGCACTTATTTACACGTCAGACCCAAGAACTGGCGAGTATCTGGCGCAGCGCATCATCATTGCCTTACAGCGGGGCAATGCAGTCAGCGTCTTGGGGACGCTTCAGATCGGTATTGACTGGGATCAATTGAGCTACCTCTAGATTGTTTGCTACAGTCTGCAGACACTTCAACTGTTTATGCCCGCGGCTACGCACGCGTTGTTTCTATAAGAATAAGATTAAACGTTTAAAGGTGATTTTTATCCCATGGGAACTGATTTTTGGGATAAAAAGTAGCCTATGTTTGATTCCAGGGTTAGACTTACCTGGACGCAAAATTTCAGCCTGATCCGTTTAGTAGTTTTGGCGTGAAGAGGTAACAAACATCCATCCAAACTTTCGCATTTATAATACTAGCTTCTGCCCGCGGCTTCGCACGCGTTGTTTGTATGGAAACGTTTTGAGATTATTGCTTTCCCACGGGAACTGATTTATGGGATAAAAAGTAGCCTATGTTTGAGTCCAGGGTTAGACTTACCTGGATGCAAAATTTCAGCCTGATCCGTTTAGTAGTTTTGGCGTGAAGAGGTAACAAACATCCATCCATCCATCCATCCATAAAAACTTTCGCATTTATAATATTAGCGTGATTAGTTATGATACTTGTGCGCATAACTAAACTTCACCGTATGTCATAGAGAATATTCACGAATATAAGCCATTCTATTCCGTGATAATCAAAAGGTAATATTCAGCGCTGGAAGTTGTTATCGAATCATAAACTTCAAATATCAATCCCAATAAAGGCCGATTGCCACTCCGTGCTATTGGCAACATGCGTTCAATCGGAACATCATTCGCCAGGGGCGTTTGTGCGAAAGTAAAGGTAGATTCACACGGATGAATCACGATTGCTTCTATGTGTGGGCTTGATTATAGTATAATTTGTTTGATGATACGGGAGTACTCCGCGTCATCAACGCATGATACTATGGTTATTGTTATTATAGTCCGTAAGCCCTCACACTCTGGGTAATTTCTATGAAATCAAATAATATCGCAAAAAATTTCGACTTCGACGGGTCTTGAAGGACATCGAGACGATATTTTTTCTGGTTTACATTGTTCTATTTCGTTTTGTTACGTACTTCTACTTTGGCTACGGCGTAGCGCTACGCCGTAGCTGAAATTTGGTTTTTGACTATCTCGGGAGTCTGTTATAACTCTTTATTGACTGACAAAGAAAATGACAATCACATAATAGAAATAAATTAGGACTAGTATTTACAGTTGAAACGATTGAGCTAACTGCAGACTGTTGCAAACAATCTATAGGTCAACTGATCCATAACAATACCACAAAATATTCGTCCGACCGGGGCGGGTAGTCTATTTTGTATCTGTATTGCGTTAAATTAAATGTTTTTTTTATTCAATGTATTTGTTATCGAGAATATGCACGACAATCTTGATGAAAGAAAAGAGGGGCCATAAGCTGCTAAACTAATCGCTTTACTATGGCAATGGTATCGTCACAGAATGACACATTTTGACATTCTACCTTAGATGAAAGATACCATAGATGGATACATACGTCAAAAGTGTCAAGGTTGAAGCCCTTCTATCAATCTCTTCGTACAAATAGCACCACATGCACTATTAAGAGTTTCTTATCTAAGAACGATACCATAATTATATTGATTAGTTAGGAGAATTGGGCCCAGGATCGTAAATTCTGAATTATTTACCACTTAAACCACCAATGAAAGACGTTTATCATTGTTGTTCACGTGAAATAAGCCTAATTGACGTGCCTACACAGGCGCCCGATTGCTTTCCCATTGGGTTTCGAATCTGCGAGATACATCAACGGAACCAATCACGAGGCATTGACATTCCGATCGCGCAGGTCAAATATTGTGCACTTTGGCATTATGTTTGATCGGACATAATATGTTTGAATTTCTGTCGGGTCGCCATCTTTGTTCGCTGATGAAATATGTGTCAATGGGCTATTGCAGTTGTTTTTGTACCTGTCAGTGGCTCATTCTCATGAAAGAAAAATCTATTGTTCTCTGGACATAACACTTCTTAAATTAGTAAACGAATCTTGCAGCATTTTAAATTTCCCTACTGATATCACGATAGGTCTTTCCATGAGCCTCGTTTATGGCTACACGAGCACTTTGTTTTTTTTTTTCTATTCCTATGTATCTACTATTGGCTGCTAAGCCATAATTTTTAATGGATCTGAGGGTGGGAGGGTAATTGATACTTATTTCTTCGAACGAGATGCTACGTACAATTATGATTGAACTTCACTTGGTAAGTTCGTTTAATCATCAATTATACTTGCATCTCGTTCTCGAAATAAGTGTCCTGAAAATAAGAATTATTTACAACTTAGTAAAACTTTTAAAGTAATCATGTTTAGACCATAAAAATCATGGTAAATATTCCGTTATAGTTTGGTTTAACAAATTAAAATCAAACAATAGCTACAAATTAGAACTAGTATTTACAAATGAAACAATCGAGCTAACTGCAGACTTTCGCAACCAATTTACCAATGTAAGTACCTACAAGTGTTCTTCGCTGGAATATTCAGTTGCCATTTCAATGTATAGTTATATGTTGGAAGACTTCAGTTCCTTTAAACTGTGAATAAAAATATAATGTTTATTTGATAGTTTTTTGTATAATCTGCCTTGTCTTAAACCTAGTAAGGCAACGTAATTGGCTTATAAAATCCGAGTAGTTAAGCTGAGAGCTTCGGCAAAAAGATTGCAGAGTTGCCAGAGTGCCGCTTAAAAAACAGCCACTTCACTTACAATAAAACAGTACCGACGCAACTTGAACTTGGTTTACGTCCCGTAAACTTTATTGCGTGTTAAGTTAAAACGAAAAAGTTAGGTGCGTGTCGTTCATGAATGTAGATTTTAGATAAAACCTTTAGGGCTCGAGATTCTGAATACTCAGGTTACGTATTCTGAAGAACAAATTCGAAGACTTATAAAATGGTTACATATCAGTTATAATAATGGTTTATTTTATTTGATACATAAAGCTATAATTTGATAAACTTTTATGTGTTTGTGCATAGAGAACAAGATAAGATTTATTAATAACTTTCAGTCTCATAAATAAACCATAAGTCCACCATAAGCTTACATCCAACTTCCAACTAATATCGAAAGTGCAAAAGTTTGTGAAATGTGAAATTTTTGTAGGTACTTCCAAAACTACTAAACAGATCAAGATGAAATTTGGCATACACTTAGAACACAGCCTCACTAAAACAATAGATACTAAACAATACCTATTATACAGAAAATACGCGTCCGAAGCCGCGGGCAGAAGGTAGTATACTATAAAAACGAAAGTAATTCTGTCTTCTATGCTGATTTGTTACCTTTTCAGACCTAAGTGCCTGAACGGATCTTAATTAATTCTGGCAGGGAGGTGAACGTTACCCCAGGTAGGACATAGGCTACTAGAAAGCGCGAAGCCGCGTGCAGAAGCGAATACCATTAAGCTAGTATACAATAACCGAGTTTATACCATTTAGGAAGCTGTGTGCTGCTGGCTTAGAATTTGCACCACCCCAACTCTTCCCGCGGGTGTCGTAAGAGGCGACTAAGGGATATCCACGGGGAGCGGGCAGCAGCGCCCCTGCAGTACAATTCTAGCACACAACTGCGATCCCCAACCCGCATGCCCAGCGTGGGGATGATGGGCATTACCCCCATGTGATAAAAGCCATTAGGGCGCTTATCAGGGGGAGGCCTGTAATGGACCAATACAGGCTGTTGAGGCTGAGGTTGAGGAATAGTATTTAGTTACAAAAGCAACCAAAACATGTTTTTAAACTAGCAATAAATAACTGATAAGCTTAATGAATCGTTGGAACTATTTTTCCCACTATTTTGAACCTTAATAGCAATGGAAAGACATTACTGGTAACGTTCCACCAAATAACGACTTGGAATTTCCGAATACCATATATTCAGTCCAGAATCAGCTCTGTGTCACTCCATTGCAAAATTAACTCTATCGTAGTGGTTTTAGAGAGTGTAATATATCGGAGAATTCTGAGAAATTGAGTGAGCGCTTTTGCACGTCGTCAAATGGAATAGAGCTGTCGCACTGAATTTGAATTCGTTGTATTTATAGAACAGCAAATGAACTCGGCTCCAATTGTGTGGTCTAGTAGTCTTGATACAAGAAGGGCTACGAAATTGAACGGTTTAATTTTCATATTGATGCTTCATATTCGGTAAATCGCATAGAAACAATCAAAGACAGTTGATTGAGACAATTTTGTGGTACCAGAAGAAGTAAACATTTCGACTAGTAACAATTCGACTAAAAACATTTGGACTAGTAACACTTCGGTTGACGACTAAAACAATTCGTTTCAACAACAAAAAAAATTCTGTTACAGAGTCGCCACGACGCATACCAGGTCGGGTTAACTCAAGGTCGAATTGCTTTAGTGGAATTGTTACTAGTCGAAATGTTTTTAGTCGAATTGTTTTTTAGTAGAACTGTTTTAGTCGAATTGTATTGAACGAATTGTTTTAGTCGAATTTTCCGTAGACGTTCGCAATGAGCATGAAACGTAAAAAATTTGTTTCGTTGCTCGTTGCGAGCCCCTTCTTTCCCCGTACTGACTGCACGAACGCTCGCTGTGTGACATTTTTTAAATTCTTTTTTTTATCATTTTAAGCCCCGTCACACCGATTAATACCTACCCGGCTGAAATTCGACTTTGACAACTTACGCAACCAGAACACATGTCATAACAATTCTAAATACAACAACTCCTTCTCAAACCTCTGTGGTTTACTCATTGTTATTATTATAATTTTTCTATGTAATATTCGTTTAAGTTGGCAAATAATAAAAAATAAAAATAAATGAACGGGTATTTATCTCGTATTTTACTATTATTATTTAAGTATATATTTTTCTTAACGTTTCAACTGAACACGACATCAAAAACTTATGCAACTACACTTAAAGTACGTTACTTAAAGTATCAAAACTGGTTGTGAAACTGGTAAGTATATATATATTAGTACAGAAATACGACTTTAGGGGCTACCCTAAACTCGTATTTCTGGGATAATAGATTACACCAACTATGGTCAACTCGCATAAATTCGAAAGCAGTGTTTGCAGCATTAACTTGCTTCGACGTTTGGCCGTGATAGTATTGAATTTAATAAACTTATTGTGGGCTGTATTTAATGCAGGAGTAGAAACGTGATGAAAAAAATATTTCATACCATATTTAAGGCTAATTCGATGTCGTTTGTCAACAAACCGCCTCTTCTTAGGGCGCATACCCGACCTAAATCAGCGCCACCACCTATTTTATCTCATTATTTATTATGTTAAACGAAGGAAATTAAGAAAATCGATTTTGCAGTTTGTGATACCTATCATAAGCTTATTTTTAATGCCTCTGTAAAAGTTTTATGTTGTATAGTGTACGCAGAGATGCGAAGTTGCTCTTTTTGGCCACCCTAAAATTTACTCTGTCGCCGCGTCTTTTCAAGGTTGCCTTTGATCGCTCAAAGCGATAAGGCCGCCCTTAGTACTTCCTTGATTCTCAGCATTTCCTTCTTTATTGTATTATGTGTTTGTGTGGTACAATTAAGAGTAATCTATCTTTTCAAACGTAATTTAAATTACTTTTCGATTCGCCTTCAATTTGCCGCCTAACAACTTTATCTGAATTACGACGCCCAGCAAGCAAGTTCTTAATTTGCGTCGTGGTATTTTATAAACATTTCACATCTAGTTTGGCTGGTAGGTAGATAGGTGCGCTCCGCGGTGTCACCCGTGGTAAATTCGTTTGATCATCCTACAGGACCAGCAGTGCACTTTCCTGGATCAAAAGAAGCCAGTATCAGGATCCAGGATATAAGCTCTTTCTACCAAATTTCATCCAATTCCGTTTTGAGGGCACTCTACCCAGCAGTGGGCAAACTCCGGATGCAAACAATAATGGTAATCGAATTAAAAAGTCATGAGAAAAAGAAAGACACTAAAGACCCAGCAAGAGTACCTTGCCTACACATGAAATTTATGATATAATCATCGATAAAACTTATGAATAAATTTATGCAGCATGATTTTTGGATACCATAAACCATTTCAAATTAAATTCGCGTCAAATAAGATATTTTAGTGTTTTCTTCTTAAATGATAAAATAGGGACTCCATCTGTGATATAAATTTTAAAGTTCATGAATTCATACTTTAAAAAGTTTATTGAATTAACGCCTCATTTCAAATCCCCGTCGCCTCCGGAAAGTGAGTCCTAACCTCATTACGATAAGGTCGTTTACTTCTTTCGCTGAACGTTGCGAATAGAGCGTTATATTTAAATCTCTACCGGATAGTCTGAGTGGACTTGGCAAAGCAATTTTTCATCTTTGTGCCTAGAGAAGGTTAAAAGTATGCAGAAGATCTTTTAATATTAAATTGCGCATTACAGCCTTTAATTAAGTTACGTCTAAAAGTGACTTTAGTCCGTAAGTTCCGAGAAACCACTGACAAGCAAAGAGTGTAGGAACTCTATCTACTTATAGTACCCATAACACAAGCTCTGCTTAGCTTGGGGCTAGATAATGCTGTGTGAATTGTCCAGAATTATTTATTTATTTTTATTATTTTATATTTTTCCCAGAGCCTTCATTATATAATTAAATCCCATACCTAGGACTCTCGTAGCCCTGAACATACTCCTGGAGGCCCTCCCGGACACCGATATATGTATACGCGAACGAGTGGAGAACTCTTATGCTTGATTGTCTAACTTATTGTGAATGTGAATTTTGACATTTTTTTACTAAATATTTAATTTCGACTTCAATTTAATTCTTAAATTTATATAATACCTAGTTTTACATTTGAATATTTCTAATGACAATTTAATTATGCTTGATTATTGTTTATTATTTGACATAAGTACGTAACTATTTCTAGCATTATGTACCTACTTAATCTAACTACACTTATATTTAATTTTAAAACCTACTGTAATTAGTAAAATCGGCCTAAAGCCGTTCTAATTACATAAATAAATAAATAAATGAGTCAGTGCTAAGGTTTTTGTTATTATACTGCGTAAGCAGCGCTCACACTCAAGGTCTAAGAAATCGAATAATATCTCAAAACAAAATTCGACTTCGACGGGATTTGAACCACGCATCCTTCCCTCAATACGGGAATGTGCTAACCAACTGCACCATGACGTCAAGTGACGTAGGAGTCGAAAAACTTTGGAATTTCTACGGACTAGTGCCGTTAGCTCCACCTACAAGGCAAACATTGAAGTTTATCCAATCCAGTTCAAAGAATAAATTTACATTTAGTTCGTTTGACGAGAGGTGTTTCGTTGCTCAATTCTAAGGTTTTTGTTATTATAGTGCGTATCACACTCAGGGTAATTTTTTAAGAAATCAAATAATTAGGTATATCAGAACCGTACAAATTTAATGCAGGCAATCATAGTGATAAGTACAAAATGACTGCGTCGTTCTTCAAGCGGTCAAACGCTGATTATGAGGTCTTGGGTTCAATTCCCAGGTCCGGTCGGGCCAATAGTTGTTATTGGGGTGTTTCTGGCAAAAAAAATCACAGCACTCCGGAGTCAAGGAATTTGGCGGTGTTACACCCCCGTGCCTCGGAAAGCACGTTATGCCGTTGGTCCTGCGCTTGACCTCTCCCCGGTCGTATCGGTCTGCCGTCCTATCGGATTATGAGAGTGAAGGATTAGAGAGTGCACCTGTGTTTGCGCACACACTGGTGCACTATAATAATTATGTCCTGCGCATCTGGCTAGTCTCCGATGAAGGGCCGCCGTGTTCGAAATTCGGCTAGGAGAACATTAATTTTATATATATATGTACGTACACAATACACACGTTTCTACTACACTTATGACGTAGCATGAATTTATGCAATAATTCTGGGTATGAAAACTTTGTACATAACTGAAACTTCGCTCTGCACGTTAAGATATTTTCGACGCGTGTTTCGGGTACAAACTGGTTCTCGACAGAATGTGGAGCTTGCCGAGTATTTTGGTGCAGCTAAGTGCCTGAGTGTGCGTTTTCAGGTTAGATTTAGGGGCAATAGAGCTGGCTCAGGCTTTTAGAAATTTGAAGGGGATAGAGATAGTAATAGGTACTAACTACCTATATGCATACAGTCGTTCGACGAAGGTATTTTGAGGTGGTTTTGACAGAACAATCGTGCGGGGGGCAAGGAACGGGACGGGGGAGGAACTCTCCCAAGTTGCATACATCACTGAAGATCACTGCCTTAGTAACTTCCCCCCCCCCCCCCCCCACACCCGTCCCTTGGCCCCCGGACTGGACGATTGCCCTGTCAAAACGCCGAATCTGAATTGAACAGCTCCATATTTCCATAAATACAATAAACGTACACTTAGAAAAGGTCAAACTATAAAATTAAACACTGACACGGAAATAAAGTGACATTTTTGATTGCTTCGATATGTAGACTAAAGTAAAGAAGCGACGAAGAAACCTTTAGCCTGTTAGTTGTTATTTTTCGAAGCTTGAATAGGAGTCGGGTGGGCTTATAAAAAAATATATTACTTGTATTTTGTTTCGTATAGGAAGATCTTACAGTATTTGTAAATAAATAAATAAATTATGCTGGACAAACCACACAGCATCATCTAGCGTGCCCAAGCTAAGCAGAGCTTGTGTTATGGGACGACTGATATACTTAATAAAATACATTACACAATACTTACCTGATTATAATTACCTGTATGCAAAATTTCATCCCGATCCGTTCAGTAGTTTTGGCGTAAAGAGGTAACAAACATCTATACATCCATCCAAATTTTCGCTTTTATAATATTAGTGTTATAAATGATTTAAAATTTAACGATCACCCATTTAGGGTGATTGCGTTTCTCTGGAAAAACAAAGCTTATGAATTCTTTCTATTCCATCTATCTGGAAAGGGTCTAATTGCTAAAATCATGTAATTCCAGCAAAAATTCTCCAGAGATCCTAATTTCTACAAAAATAAAAACAAACTAAGGGCATCATAAAAAAGCCATTATCCATTATGTAACACAATAACAATCCTTTAGAATATCGCTTATAACGCTCGCGAGGACCTTTTCTTTCCGCAATTAATCTTAAAGGTTCGTTCTTGCTGAACGATTATGTGCTTTATACTCTATCTTGATAAGGGTCACAACTGCTCGAGGTTGAGGCAGAAATTTCTGGGAAAGTAACCAGCGTAGGTTGCGCGCTGAATACCTACGTGGTTGGATAAAAGGCGAGAAACAAGGAGGCTAGATTAATAAATAGTTCGAGGTTGTGTGTTTTTCTAATAACGCTTTCCATCTTTTAGGAGAGTGTTGAGCACTGATGCAAAAACGTAGGATTCACTCCGAAGGAAATCCTACAGCTGTTCCTAGTAGCTGCAAGGGTTAGTAAAGAATTATGAACGCCGCTGCTTCGAGGCTGAACACACAAGGTGGCGATCATAATAGGCCTATCATGGCCGCAGTAACACGAAAGTCACATAATGGCAAAAAATAAATAAATAACCCTATGTACTTGGAGTGGAAGGAGAAAAGAGAGGCTTTTGCCCAGCAGTGGGACAGTAAAAGCTGAAAAAAAAATGTACTTGGAATAACATTATATCTCGACTAAATTATTTATTGGCGATAAATAGGTACCCAGTAAAGTCTTGACTATGTTAACAAATCGTAAGGTTAGAAAAAGTCGACTATGCGTTCCTGCAGCGTCTAATAATTAAAAAGTAGATGAATAAATCTTTTAGAACTTTCAGGGTCTTAAGACTTAAGTCATTTACAACGGCATATTTACCATGATTTGACTTTTGAGCTTTCCAATATTTCGGCACAGTTTCATGCGCCACAATCACGGAATAACTGAAAGCTCAAAACTCAAATCATGGTAAAAATCCCGTTGTATATGACTTGAGTAAGATATTGGAATACTATTTATTAGCTAAATTAGTATTAAAAATGCTGGACAATTCACAGCATCATCTAGCCCCAAGCTAACCAGAGCTTAGGTACCTACTAAATAGTTATCTAGTGCCCATAACACAAGCTCTGCTTAGCTTATTTAGCTGATTATAATAATATTTTGTACTAGAAATTTCTAAACACAGTTAATTGTCTCAAAATTAAACTCCCGACTCGCTTATCCAGTGTGTGCACTGCCGGCTTCCAAAAGCTAATGCTTATTAGAGCGACTCAGAGAAATGCAGCTGTATTTCTGCTGTAGTTCCGTAATTCTTGATTTTTTTTCTGTATTTATACATAATATATAATAAGTATACCTTAACCTTTAGCCTGTTAGTTGTTATTTTTTGAGTTGGAGCGAAACCCGTCCCAGGCTTTTTTATCTTCTAGATAAGCTGATATTTTATAGTAAGCCTTTTTGCACAGCAAGGTT
This sequence comes from Eupithecia subfuscata, assembly GCA_963564075.1. NCBI lineage: Eukaryota > Metazoa > Arthropoda > Insecta > Lepidoptera > Geometridae > Eupithecia > Eupithecia subfuscata. The sequence continues at coordinate 10,396,352 of OY751112.1, read as the reverse complement.
TTGACAATTTGTTTGAATTTATTTACTGATAATTTTTGCAACTCACTAGGAGTTTTGTTATAGAAGCGTATACATTGCCCTTTAAAATATATATTAATTTTGTGTAGGCTTGTTGTGGGCACAGCGAGTTTATGGTTATTTCTGGTATTAAAATGGTGTTTATCGCTATTTTTAGAGAATCAATTGATATTTCTATCTATTAGTACAACAAGTTTTCATAAACATATTGACATGGTACTGTCATCATGGTTACGTTTACATCAGCCTAAACTTGTTTAACAGTAGGTAGAATAAATGGGTTATTCCAGTTTTCAAATCTAATAAATTTCGTTTTGGTTTTGTTATGCAAAAGATTATTGAAATTAAACCAATGGACTATTTTTGAGATTGTATTATTAACAACGTCAAAATTTGTGTTATGTCGTTTCATTTTTAAAATTAATGAAGCGTCATCAGCAAACAATACAATCTCTTGATTGTTCTTGATAAAATGTGGCAGTTAATATAAACGTTAATATAAACTAGAAATAGGAAAGGACCGAGGATATATCCCTACGGTACACCATTTGTAACCGAAGACCCCCGAAGACCGTTTCTCATTAATGTCAACTCTTTGTATCCTGTCACTCAAATAAGAAGATCTGAAGAGGTGTTCCTTATTCCATAGTGATGTAGTTTCCTGATTCATGGTGTACGCAATCGCTTTGGACGTGTGATATTGAATTGAACGCATTGAACGTTTTTTTATGTACCTGTATATTTCTATGTAAATAATGAATAATACTTTTGCCTGTCTTAGTTCTGAGAAATGACAGTTTCAGTAGGCAACAGCTACCCAACATTTTCCACCTTTATTCGGGTTACGGTTTTAACAAGCTATTTACCTATATTGCCAAAATGGAGCAAGTTATTCCGCAGGGTAAGCGTCTCTAACAAGGAAAAATTATAGAAGTATCATACCCTATTTGCTTATAAAAATGTTCAGGCACCTGTTTTCGAATTTTAGCAGATACAAGTCTGGATAGTTACTTGTAATAAACTTTTATCACCACTCTCTAAGACTATATAAAGTTTTTTTGCCTGAATTTCATTTTGGCAAAGTGGTAGGCAAAATTCGTTCTGAGGCTGTGCGTGCACTTGCTAAGACCTTTTCTATTTAGTTTTGGGAAACAAAAAAGTTCTTAAGTTGAGTTCTAGTAAGCTAGAAGTTTGTTTGGCAACAAAAAAGCTCTACTTGTATTAGCGATGCTGTTGTCAGTTTTTAACGGTTTCTATCAACCGCTTGACTTTTTTTATATATTCAGTCCAAAATGCGGGTATCCCAGCTTTGGGAATCGCTTAGACGTTACTGATAATCGGTCATTGTATTTGCGGGTAGAACGAAGATTCATTCCTTGGCTGTTCGAGAAACTGTCTCTCGCGTCATGTAATGATTCTAAAAGTATAGTTGTTATTTAAAAAGTAGTTCTCTCACATGAATATAAAGTTATTAGCATGATCTAATTATATTATTTGGAATTCCCTGAAAGTAACTAGGTGTTGACTTGGATGGAGTAAGTATTTAATACTTGGGGTTGAGCTTGTTTGAATTTAAAGTACCTTGAAATTGAGCAAATAACTACTGGTAGTTTCTATCCGATCTGCAGTACTCCATTAGCAAAAGTCTCTTAGGTATGTGACGTTATAAATGGTGTAAGTACGAGTGTTATAAATCATTCTGATTGCTCATTGCCTTAAACACATATGAAGTTTCCAAAATTTTAGAGAACCTATTCCTATAATACTATCCACATAATTCTGATGTGACCAATAACCCTTTGTTATGTTACAAGACTTCAGGTACCAAGTTTTTATAGCGGAAAGAAATTCAGCGTGTTTCATTTGTTTTTATCTTTTTATGGTGAAGTGAAAGAAACAAGTGAAGAGTTGTATAAATTCTCTGATCGAGCGAAAAAATACCTACTTGTAGGAATCCATAATATAAACTAATGTCGGAGTTGAAATACTATTTCGCCTAAAACTATTTCCCTCATAAGCCGCACAGTGAGAACCATTTTGCTGATATTGCGTTTTTGAATCCATTCGATTCGCTGCCAAAATGTCACAGCAGCTGCCCACTCGAGCGTTCACCTGTGATCGAGTGCGTATGAATACTTTACATTTCGTCAATGAATCAGGGTATAATTGACACCCATAGTTTTTTGATTTGAAGACATGAAAATATTCACCCGGTTTAAGCGTAAGCCCGTAAGGGGATTTAATTTCACTCAAGATAATTTCAAAGATATCACACAATATCCCAAAAAAGTATTACTTGCACCCGCTACTTGTTCCTTCATTACGGGAATGTGCTAACCAACTACAACACGAGGTCAAGTGACAAAGGAGTCGAAAATCTTTTGGGATATTAATTGATTTCTTAAAAATAACTCAATACTCAAAGTGCTTTATTTTCTTTAGAACTTACTAGACTCTTGGACACATAAGAAGTTCCAGATTACAGTAAAGCTAGGAAATAAAGAGATTTGTTCGGATTTTGTTGTCAACTGTTATATGTTAAAATAAGTAATGTAAAAGGTAGTTTGTGATGAAGTGAAAAAGTACCATGAGGAGTTAATAATATGAGTGAGCTCAAGAAACTTATATCCTACCTAGATTACAACTAGAAAGAAAATATTTATTTATCACATAGAAAATTATATTAACAGAATAAAACAATTACAACTAGTTTAAACACTTATATCTATATCTTATAAATCTAAGCCGTCACAGAAGGCAGAGTGCCCAGAATGCTGGCAGCACTGCCACGTCTAATGGCAATGCTAATTCGTTGACCGAAATAGAAGATTACAACTTATTTAATTGATTAAGTTTACATAAATAAGAAATGCGTTTTTAAAACGACGATGCCAGAATCCACCGACAAACTAAAAAGTCATTGAATACATGTGTATACCCCTATACCAAAATAACCTATACCACCTATACCAAACATCACTACGTATCGTGGCGCTCCGAGATGAGAATCATTCATACACAGTAACATACACTGAACGAAATTAGAAAAAATTTGGAATCCAATATTTAACACAATCCTTTCACTTACAAGCCGAGTCCATTCTCGTCGGTAAAATGAGTTTCTTTCAGGACTTACGATGTCATTTCATAGATCCCATTCAACATTCGCGTTTTGTCTCATTTGAATGGCTAAAATGTTAAGTCTGGATTGTGGTGAATAGATTCTGTGGATATTCAATTTTAACATAGAATGCGATAGTTGATTGTGTTGGGAATTAATTAAATGACAAGTCACCGACAGAAGAAATGTGGATAATTTCTAAAAATTAACTAGAAAACCTATAACTGATAAATGTAGGAGCATCTAATATAAAGCCCCGAAATACGAGTACTCTGTTCAAATTGTAGTACTTCATTTGATTTTATAGATTACCTTTTTTTTATTAAATAAAATTCTAAATTATATTGTTGCGTTTTATATACAACCTTTTCAAAATCGACCTTTTTAATTTAGCAGGAATACAGAATATATAATAGTTTATATGAAACTAATCTCATTCTTAGCTTTGTTTTAAAATATGACCATAGAGAAACAATAAGATTGTAGTTCTGTTCTACTGTGGTGCTGCTGTAGCGGTTGGATAACCAAGTTGGGCACAGTCATAATGAGAACTCCAAAGACAAAGTAAACCCAATAAAATTATGGGGACATCGCATCGTTCGAAATGTGGTTAGCAAACAATATGCAAATAATTTCCTGAAAACTCCCGATACCCAGCATTGCTGCAAAAACATAGTTCAAAAGCTAAAGGTCAAGGCACATTGGAAGCATACAATAAACATTTTTTCAACAAAAGACCTTCGTTTGATTTCAATCTCACCTGATGAAACGTGACGATGTGGCCGACTATGTATCACGGTGGTCTATCTATTCACTTTTGTTTTGAAGAGACCAAGGTTGTAATTGCAGCGCGTTCTAGACAAGTTAGTTTTGGAACATTTTGAAAGCAAATAGAACCCTATCAGTACAAGGTAAGGCACACATTTCACAGGATGCGTCGCGCGCATTCGTCAAACTGCTCGTCAATCTCACGACGTTTAATCTTAATAGAAAATTGTGCCTTGTGATAGAGTTCAAAATCTCATTTGAGCTACCTTTAGATGAACTCTAGGTATAGTTAAACTTAGTTTAAGAACAAAGTATTTTAGTGTTTGCCATTGTGTGTCAATAAATTTATTTTCTTTGTTTCTTTCTCTAGATTTTTTGCAAAAGTCTGCAGTTAGCTCAATTTTTTCAATTGTGAATACCAGTTAATTTTTTTTCTTTTCCAAAACTGTTATTTTTTTTGTTATTATTAGTAAGTATAAAAGTTTATTTCCTATTAAATTGTTGAAAAATTCCCAACGTTTCCGTTCCAATGTGCCTTGAGCTTTACGCTGACTCGCGTCAACTTCGGTTCGCCGATCCCCATAAAGAAACAAACAAACCGCCCGAACTGCAAAGCTTTGTCCAAAGAAATAATATTGAAGTTTACTGAACAAAGGTATCGGTAACATGGAAATAACCGGTTGTCGTTTTACATGCACTTTGTTACTTGCGATACAGGGTTATCTGAAATTTTATTTTATGACATTGCTAAATCTCGCAATTATTTGCTAAGTCGACGAGAAGATGCCAACATAGTTAAAGTACCTAGTTGTAGTAGTCTTTAAAACTGATTCAATCTCGATTGCAACCCTAATTTCAATTTTAATTTCAAATGCTTGAACATATTTTAACGGCTATAGAAGGTTTTACATTTGGTTATGTCACAGTACAGGTAAATTTATAAAAGCTGGCGCGATCCTTTTTTGTTTCACGTATACTGCATGGGCCTGGATGGCTCCTACGAGATGGGATCTCGTAACCTTCCCATCTCGTAAACATTTTAAAACAATTGAAGAAAATTGGATTTGTGTCAGCGTGGATAATTGAATGAAAATACAAAAGATTGTCTTTTGTTTTAAAATTATAGGTCGCTTGCATTTCGTTTCTTATTGCATTGATTATGCAAGTTGGCACTCCAAAGCCCCCTGATTTCTAGTTGATCTCTCTAATCTACAGCTGTTTTTGTTAACTTATTGCCTGTTGTAAATGTTAGTGGACGTGGCCCAATTAAACATTTTTATTTTTATGGGGAGAGCCCGCCCCTCAATCCCCTGTTTTTCTTCCTCACAGGGAGTAAGGACTAACCATATAAGCAGATATTGTAGATTGTAATGAGGATGCTCTCTAACTCACGTGAAACATTTCGTGAAATGCTGAGAATAGTCATACGTGAGACGTTGGGAAAAGGCTCGTAAGGAATTACCCATTCTAACTATATCCAGAAGAAACTAGTCAGTCAAATACAATAGCTCAAACTCATTAAACTTTTCCGCCTACATTAAACTAAAATGTGTATAAATAATTTATTTCACAACGATGCCTGAAAGAGAATCCTTAAGCCCTAACTTCTATCCAATTGCAATTAATCCAGCACTTAACTCCTTTGCCAATAGCTGGGTTCCGATGTGAAACTGCAAAACCCTTTTTACGGCACCCCATCAGCTTAGCTATGCTAAAGAGTAAACAAAAAAGATAGTCCACTTAGAGCTGCAGAATACAAAAATAAGTGGACATACATTTTTAAGTCAGTACGATCTTTAATTTTAATAATGATTACGCTATCAGGCAATTTCCAAAAAAAACCCATTCCAATAAATGGCGGGGATCTTTCGCAGAAGAATAGAGATTGTCCTTGTGATATTATGTCATACTTTGCATGGTCTATGATGCAGAATTTATACCATTTTTATTTGACAGGCCCATCCATGTTATGAGGCTCAGGCCTACGCACGGAACGGGACAATTTTTAAACATCATTACATATGTAATAAAAGTACAGTTGTAAAATATACACGACGCGACGGGACGAAACGAGACGGGGTGTGCTTGGGGTGGGGCGTAAAAAAACATTGTCGTGGGCGACCACGTCCCGCAACGCGCGGGCCACATTCCGTACGTCATTCCGCTGCGTATGCACAGTAGTAACGTTCCACCTGGGACGTGTAAAATCACGTTTCGTGTGCAGCGACCTTAATGCATTCACTCCCCATCCTCGGCGGTGCAACCCGCAGGCACCCCTGTGCCTTTGCGCCTTGCGCCGGGGCAAAATCCATCTTTCCATGTTCACAACACCAGCACGTTCGCTTCGCGGAACTCTCACGGTGCGTATGCATTAACTCCCGTCTGGGTTTAACATAATGCCACGTTCCGTCTCCGCCCCGTCCCCGTCACGTATGCAGAGACTTTCAACCTCAACGACGCAGGCCTCCCCCTGATAAGCGCCTTGTTGGCTTTTATCTCATGGGTGTAATACCCATAATCCCCACGCTGGGCATGCGGGTTGGGGATCTCAGTTCGGTGGTAGAATTGTTCTTCAGGGGCGCTGCTGCCCACCTCCGGTGGATATCCCCTAGTCGCCTCTTACGACACCCGCGGGAAGAGTTGGGGTGGTGCAAATTCTCAGCCAGCTAGCAGCAGAGACTTTAACTTAGCTTTTCTGCTTTAATTTGCCTTTTACTAGGATAGTGCAAAGATTTAAATCCTTGAGATAGTGCAGTTCTGTGCACAGTTTACGTCAACAACAACTGAGCTAGCTGTTCTCCTTCCTATCCCTAAGTGAAGATAAAGCTTAAGATTAACTTTGGAGCTCTACCTTTGCAGAATTTGTAACGGAATCGATGTAGAATTTACAACCAGACTGTTAGTACCGTACTTTAGATCCAGTTGATAATAACGAGCGCGAGTAGGTTTGAAACGTTGTTTTTGTATAGTGGTGATATGCTAAGCGTTTTACTAGGGTATATTTTAAGTTTCAGCACTTAAGGGGGTACCTACCTTCAAATTGCTTATTTTCAACTCCGTCGGACCTCCATATCTTCCAAACTACTGAATATTTAACTTTGAAATTTATATATGGTAAAGTTCAGGACTTATTCTATCGATCATATGTTTCGAAAACACGATTCCATAAAATTTTCTCGATAGAAAAAAATCGCAAAGTTACCTCTAATTTTTTACTAAAACCCTAATTTCTCAATAAATACAAATGATACGATCTTGAGATTAAGCATAGTAATTGAGCTAAGTATAATGAACATTTTATATGTTGCCTTTTTTTCAATTAACTATTCTAATGTTTGTGGGGAGCAAATAACTACTAAAAACTTGATTTTTGGGCTTACGCCGCTTTGCTCTGTCCCGCTCCTGTGAACGCGAAATCCTGTGCCTATCCTCTTCACACAATAACGAGGTAGGGTACCGCCTTATGGTGTTTAGAGAGCTTGAAAAAAATCTAGTTTTTACGATTTTCTATTTTTCTCACAAGTAATTTATATAGCAGATAAGAAATTTTGCGTACATTGTAAGCTATTTCCTATGAACCCATGCTAAAACAATGTCGAATCAATTGTCGTCTTGGAGTCTATTGATATTAAGGCGCAAATTCCTTCGTTTAACATGATAAGATAAAATAGGTGGTGGCGCTGATTTGGTTCGGGTATGCGTTTTTACTAAAATCAACATGATGTCGCGTCTCCAAAACTACAATGATTCAAAGTTTCTTTTTGCTAAGATTCATAGAAAATAACTAATTTAATTAATAACAAAAAATCTAGAAATATAGAATTGAGTATAAAAAGCAATAATTGCTTTCTGTACTCAGTTCTAGAATCCTAGATTTTTTTGTAAACAAAGGAATTACAAAATCAAATAAATGTCGGTGGACCATATTTTATGATATCGGAGCAAATCGCAGATTTTCGAAACAACTTTTGGGTTTTGCGAGTTTTCAAACTCGAATTTGAACCGTTTGCGTTGCGCTTGTTCAATTTAGTGATTACGTAGCAATTATGTTGAAGTTCGTGTTTTTGTTTAAATAATAACCTTGTTGTTTTCGGTTCTTGTTATCAGTTTTTGTGATGTTTTCATTTATAAATGGCTTTGTTGACATTATTATGTCAACAAAGCCAATCTTTCAAACAATATTAATGGCTTTGGCCATAGCCATTTATGTTGCCATTTTGGTTGACATATCTACTATATCAACACAGCCATGTTACAAATTAAAACAGACATTTTACTAAAATGTCTTGGCTAGAATCTAACCCAACCGAGTGTAGTGTATTTTGTTTAATCTTATACAGCAGCTTAACCGTTTACACCTTCTACGATAGCTTTCGATCTAACTGATTAGGCTGTCTATTTGGCGAAGTAAAGTTTACTTCCGGCACCGACAAGGGGTCATAAATTACACTAACGTAGTTTATATATTCTGGGGTGAACAGACTGAATGTTATTGGAGCTCGTAAATCCTTTTCATTTTCTATTGGTTTACAGAAAAAAGGGATGTTCTCGTAATTTGACTCATTTTTAGGCGCTACTCACGTTTGACCAAACATTTCTTTATCGCAAAATAAAAAAAAGATTAAAGAATAAAAACTACAACAAATCGTGGTATTAAACTTTACGAAAATATTAAAGTAAGTATCGAGTTTACCTACATTGGAATTGGGTTACATACAGGGACGTTTTTTGAGATGGGTATGGATGGCCAAATTCAAAACCATGATAGCTAGAGAAATCGTCGTGACTGGACAGTCATGGGCTCAATTACTAAGATAATTTAATTGTCTTCGAAAAAACAAAAAAAAAAATAAGTTTTGCGGTATATGTACTAATCCCTCGGGGATAAAATAAGACCACCGCGCCTCTATACAACTGCAAAAGATTCATTCAAATCGATCTATAAATGACGGAGAAATCGACAGGCTTACTTAAAAAAAAAACATAACATACCTATATTAACATAAATGATAGTCTTATATTGCAAGAAGAGCTCTGGGGAAGTTCTTCCAAACCATGTCTAATTTTGCCTCTAACCACATTGCAGTGTTTTGGTTTGAAAGGGTCAAAGTTCATAGCGGTCTGTGGGCGAATTGCTGTTAAAATTACAGCAGGGTTGTGCCTCTCTCTCATTTTAACAGCCACTCATGGGGGTTCCAAGGGGGTATGAGAATAATTCGACGACACGCCTACCTATACGCCATTCTCTAGGTACAATGTTGTTGTTAAATGGTTTGTTAATAAAGAAACAATTATGATATAATAGTTTTTTTGTTCAACAAGTGGGCTAAACGATTTATTGTATAACGTGCCGATATTAAATCGCGAGCTAGCGAAGCAGTCTACAATAGAGTCACGAGCGTAGCGAGTGGCTTTGAAGTAGACTGCTGAGGTAGCGAGGTATTTAAAAGACACGAAACGAAAAATATTTACTCTAGAGCTAAACAAACAACTTTTCACCAAGACTAGCGAGAAAATGTTTAGTATTTTAGAACATAGGTCGAATGTCAGAAACTCATTTTAGTCAACAATCATGGAGTGTAAAATGCTGTAAATCTCTTTCAAACCATGAACAATGAATATTTTTTTATGAAGGTTGCATTTTTCCAATTTTATTATTAATTACTTTTTTCAACTAGTTAAATAATATTATTTATTCCACATGTCAGCAAAACCCGATTTTGTTCACTGTTTTTGAGCAGCACAGTCACCGTTTTCAGAATGCTGCAACTAAAACTTGTATGATTAACTCTAGAGTAAAAATGTTACAATTTTTACCCTCCAAGGATGTTGATCAAAATCGGTTTCTGACAATCGAGCCCTTTTGTAAATTACAAATTATTTTCTCTGTAGTCGTGATGAAAAGTTGTATGTTTAACTCGAGCGCAAATGTTTTTCGTTGTGTGCCTTTTAAATCCCTCACTATCGCAGCAGTCTACGTTAGAGCCACTCGCTACGCTTGTGACTCTATTCTAAACTGCTTCGCTATTTAGGGTTATAAATATCGGCACGCTCAACAAAAAATTCGTTTTGCCCACTTGCACAGAATAACTAAATTGCCATTTGTTGAACAAATAACTATTATTTCACATGCGAGCAAAACCCGATTTTGCTCACTGTTTTTGAGCAGCAAAGAAACCGTTTTCGGTAGAACAAAAGTCCTGCTTACTTATGGCCTAGATGATTCTGAGCGTCCTAGATGATTGTGAAGCATTATTTATTTATTTTTAAGCCAGTTATAGAAAGAAAGAAAGAAAGCGTATTTTCATGTGTAGAAAAGGAAAGGAACTCCATGCGATGTTACTTGGTGTTTTCTAACCAAAATTTGACAATGACAACCTTGTCATTGTCAATTGACGTTTCAAGGTACGGAAATTGATACCATTTGAGGTAGCTGAAGTACATGCGTCTGGAATCTATTTATTTGAGTAAGCACTTTTAGAAAGCTGCGATATTCACGAGATCTGAAGGGTCACGGTTGACTATCGTGGCCCAAGATAAAGGTCAATTTATTGATCGCTATCCTGTCTCAATTGATTGATACATGGCACTGTCAAGTCAAGTACACGGCCTCCACCGGGGACCCTTTTTTCGAAGCGTCTCGAGGCACTTTTCACCTATGTATTTCACCATTTTCATTTAAATATCTGGTTTGTTTATTCTAAGTCATTAAACATGAAGTATTACGTACATTACAGCATTATCCCGACCCGAAACCACCAAATTAGAGGCGTTATAGCGAATTTGTTTATAGCCCAGACTGAATCAAAATTAAGTTTTCAGCATAAATCCCAGGAATTTACATAAAAGCCTGATTCTACACCAGACATAAAATAACTTAATTGTAAGGTTGCTCTATTGTACCTTTCTGTGAGGTAATGGTGTTAGAAAATATATATACGGTATAGTCTGTTTTCAAGACAGGTAAATAGTACGTATTGGAAACAGAACTGGAAGAGATCCCTCTTAGCGATAAAGCCGCCCATCGTGCAACGTTATATTATGTATTTATTTTTCTGAACTTTTGTATCTTACTTGGTTGCACACCAATAAAAATATACTGTAAGTTTTGCATTGTAATGTTGTATGAATAATGTATATTTATTAATGGAAGGTTTACTTTCGAGCTCTAATTACCTAAATATCCCGAAACAATTAGTACTTTGTCCCTTCTATATCCTTACAAATGTTCTGAACCGACACAGCTCTAAATTACTGGTTTAATCTGCTGGCAAATTCCCAATGCGTATTGAAATTGCCTCTCAAATTAATTTCCGTTCCTAAACAAACAAGAATGTTAATACTTAATACCTTCCTGCTTATTGAATAGGTGGCTGTGTGGTGCCGGCTTAGAATTTGCACCACACCTACTCTTCCCGCGGGTGTCGAAAATGGCGACTAAGGGATATCCACCGGGGGCGGGCAGCAACGCCCCCTGCAGAACAATTTTACCACCGAACTGCGATCCCCAACCCGCATGTCCAGCGTGGGGATTATAGGCACTACCCCTTGAGATAAAAATCAATAAGGCGATTATCAGGGGGAGGCCGGCGTCAAGCAGTGGACCAATATTGGCTGTTGAGGTTGAGGTATTGGATAGGTAAGTACGCAATTTGTTCAGTAGTCAGCGGTCATAATTTGATTGATCTGAAAAAACTTTTTGAACAATACTATAATAAGGAATAAATACCTACTACCGAACGGCGGTAATACTAATCCCTCGGGAGTAATTATTAGGTGACCATCTCGTAATTGTAAAATAAATTAATAAAATAAACACTTAAATCAGTCCATAATTGACATCTATAATGAATCGCAAAATGTGTTGGTAAGCGCATAACTCAACAACGCCTGGACCGATTTCGCTAATTCTTTCTTTGTTGTGTTTGTTATTGTCAGGAGAAGGTTCTTATGAAAGAAAAAATTAAGAAAGTTGGAAACATAAATTTCCACGGGGGCGAAGCCGCGGGGCGCAGCTAGTAGAAAATATAATCACATCTCTTTGTAATTAATTGTCATTAAACCCTAACCGATTGTTGAAATCCACTTCAGAAACTTAACTTAAAGTAACACCCGCATACATTTTCGAACGCCATATTCACTTTATCTTTATACTGTGTTGAGAGGCTAAAAACACTTCAAATATCATTAACTTGAAAGTGCTGCCAAAAAGCGTGTTGCACACGACCGATAAACCGTCATGCTGTATTAAGCTCGGAGTGTCGTGTTCAATTTGTTAAGCATTGCGCACACAGCCTAAGCTCTTCGCCGGCTTAGCAGATCCAGTGTAGCCAGAATTCCAATTTGTACCGTCGCAAATGAGATTCACACGAGGGTTAGGCACACATGCCCGCTTTTCAGCACAGCGGAAAGGATGATGTGTGTGAAATCTTAATTCTTTATTGCACAACAAACCATTCTGTGGGCAACTGGGCCCACAGAAAAAACGTCCCGCGGGCTCATTCGCCCTTACGGTTTTTTTTGTGGGTGACTCATCCCACCTGTCTGGCCAACTCAGCCCACGGGCTCAGACGACCACTCGCTATCGCTACAGGGTCTACTCAGCCCACGGGTTCCGACGACCACTCTACTGCTTTATTCAAATTAAGAAGTAAGGAGGTCAAAAAGAAAACCAGAAGTTATAGAAGTCATACAAATAGAAAAAGTTGAATAAATGCAAGTAAAAGGCGGCAAAAGCGTGCTTAACCCGTATATAGGTTCTCCTGCGTTATTGATTGGTTCATTAACGCTATAACATTACACAACCAATAGAACTCTAAAACATGTCGTCAATGTCATGCGACTCTATTTTGACACCATGCTATGGCCACTATAGTTGCTTTTACACATATCTGTAAAAGTCGAGTTGATAAAAATTGGGATTGAAAATGACAGGCTGAATTGATCAAATAAAATATGATCGAAACTATCAATGCAAGCTGTCATTTTCAATCCAATACTTAATATACATATATGTACATAATGTATAGGTGGGCAACGCGTTGGTAGAAACTGGACATTATACGTAGACACCATTAAATAATTGATAAATAATAATAATAAATAATGCTGGACAATTCACACAGCATTATCTAGCCCCAAGCTAAGCAGAGCTTGTGTTATGGGTACTAGATAACTGATATACATAATACAATACACTACATAGATAGATATTTTTTATTATACATAGAAAAACCTCCAGAACCCCTGATAAACTTGGATTCAAGAACATACTGAAGAATATATTATAGAATAATAGTTCCGGGAGCAATAAGGTGATTTTTTAAAGGAATCCAAGTTTTATAGAAAACAAAAACTGAGACTCGAAGCAAGAACTTGACTTTGACCACGATAGGACGTCTGAGAGTCTAGATAGAGCATTTTGACATGTTTGTTTCTCCCTCGGGAGAGATCCTACCGAAATTTCAGCAAGATAAGAGGAGTGACCTCGAATAACATTTTAACAAAGACAGAAGGATAAAAGCTGCCCATAACTATTGAAACAAGTTTGTAGGTAGATTGCCACTTAGATACCTAAAAGCAAAAAATCAAATGTAACAATTTATTTTTCGTTTCAGATGGTTCAACTGGAGACTAAGATGTTCGCAGAGGAGAAATTTCTCACATAGTGGGTTAAACAAATATTCGAAACAGTTTTTTGATTAATTTATTTCTAGCTATTGTAAACTATATTTTTATTATAGACTAATGATTACCACAAGCGCCTAAATTAAGTAAATTTACACCGTCGGCCACGTTGTTACTTTTTTTTATTGTGTTTAATGTTGGTGTGATTTTTCTCCTACAAACTATGTACTTTGTTGGATGTTATCAGATAGGTTTTGTGCATTTTTACTAAATATATTCATCATTAAATTAGGTAGTTCCAGAGATGACTGATAAAACATCCTCAACCTCACCTCAACAGCCTGTTTTGGTCCACTGCTGGACGCAGGCCTCCCTCTGATAAGCACCTTGTTGACTTTTATCTCATGGGGGGTAATACCCATAATCTCCACGCTGGGTATGAGGGTTGGGGATCGCAGTTCGGTGGTAGAATTGCTCTGCAGGGGGCGCTTCTGCCCGCCTGCGGTGGATATCCCTTAGTCGCTTCTTACGACACCCGCGGGAAGAGTTGGGGTGGTACAATTCTAAGCCGGCACCCTTCTACTTATGAAGAACTTAATACGTATACCAACGTTGTAGGCAATAGCCTTTATTCACAAAGAAAATTATACTAGTATTTACAATTGAAACAATTGAGCTAACTGCAGACTGTTGCAAACAGTCTGCAGGTAGCTCAACTGATCAACTTAATTATAACAACTCCATCTATATTACTGACATACCAACTTAATTTTAACAACTCCATCTATATTACTGACGCGTGAAAGAGATCAAGCTGAAAGGCATTCGCACTGGAATTCAGGCCGGTTTACAGAACCAGGCGCTTTTATTTCAGTTACCTATGTGTAACAGAGATGGCGCTGTTTCAAGTTTACTTTTTTCTCACCGTATCAGATAGTATACTTAGAGTAACGCCCGAATTCTCAAACGCAACTTACGTTTGAGCACGTCTCAAGTTGCGATGTTTTGACAGTTTTCATTGAAAAACTGTTAAAAAAATTGGTCACTTGAGACGTTCTAAAATCTGAGTAGTGTTTGAGTGTTCTGGCACTAACCAGCCTCTAGCCAAAAATTACAATAAAGTATTAAGTACTTTTCAGTCATGATCATGGGATTAGTCATCGAATACTTATCAGTTATCTAATTCTTCTCATAAAATAATATAAGGCAGCTGCCTTTTTTGTTTTGTTATTAGTGTAGTGTTATTTTTTTTTATTTTTTGTCTGTGGTCTGCCACCCTTGTTGATACGAGCCAAAGGTCCTATCAAAACCAGCGTTACTCTACTTCTTGTGGAGCAACATTATGCTGAGATGGGACCTTTTGGTCTATATATAATAGTACCTAATAGCAGCAAGCAATGCAGCGAGCATTGCTTGCTGCTATTAGGTACTATTATTATTTTATTATTAACTAGGTAATTGTTATTGTAATATTCATAGGTAAGTATAAGTAATTGTAATAGTTGCAAGCTGTACTAGTGCGCCAATAAATTAATTTTCTTTCTTTCTTTCTTTCTGCCTTATATTATTTTATTTTCTTATTTCCTGTTTAAAAAATACTTAAAAGGAAACCATGATTCGCTCAACTGCAGCCTAAAACTTAAATAGTTGAAAACGAAAATGAAAAATGTTTTGAGATTATGTCTAGACTCTAGAGATATGATATGAGTAAAGAGAGATGTACGTAGCCTAGTAATTTCCCAGAGCTAAAGCAGCAGTTCTTATAAATCAGGAAGCGGAACAGTTATGTATGTCATGTTTTATTTATGCATTTGATATCAAAACAGCGACAACTTCGCATCAACATCCTATCACAACGGAGTTTGTTTGTGTAAACAATACGATAATCGCCAATCATGAGTAATTATATTCGTATAGGTGTTCGGTTTCCTTTTATGCAACTACTGGATAAAAGCATTTATTCACAAAGAAAATTATACTAGTATTTACAATTGAAACAATTGAGCTAACTGCAGACTGTTGCAAACAGTAGTTGCAGATATGGATCAGTTGAGCTACCTGCTCAACTGATCCATATCTGCAACTACTTAATTTCCAACTTTTTTTAAATAAATTATATTGTAAGTTTTGTAAAAACCTATCGGGTTCTGTTTTTCTATCAACCCTTTTAATATTTTTTTTTACCTATTAATGAACTGGCACTTTTTATAACTTATTTATTTTAACGTTATTATCTCATTAGCAGAATTAATGTTTATTCATTTAATAACTTAACTTTATTAAAGCTTTTTAATTTCAAATGAAAAGTTTTTCATTTCATTCACGACTTTCATTTAAAATCATCAAAATCGCTCATACAAACTAGATGTCGTTAATAAGACTGGATGAAGTCTCTGTTAATAAATAGTAGGTACGTAAGGCTAGATGTGCAAACGAATCCAAAGAATGTTAACGAAAAATGAAGATTTTATTTCATTTCCTGCTTTCCTTCCTATCCAAAAAAAAACTTTAAATTGTTTAGGGTAAACAAAGTATGTTTTTATTTAATATGGGGTTCTATTGTAGCGTGCATGAACAATAAAACAATCCGAAGTAGGCAAGCAAACACTACAGTCATCGCGTTCAGTTTTGCCAAAACAAAACAAATCAAGCTGAAATCCTAAACAAAGCGGGTTTGAAAACATTCAGTAGTATAGAGTTTATCGCGCCAGGCGCATTGATGCAGCGCCTATTTTTAAACATAAATCTAGTATCAAAATTAAAACAACTTAAATAGATCATGATTTAAATGTATTTTGTTATAGTTAGAAGTAAATCAAAGTCAAATTGTTATATAATTTTAAATTATGTGTTGGAGTGCTGATTATGAGTGATACAAAGAAACGGAAATGATTCGTATAACTTTTTTTCTATTTGCAGCGTTTGTCGCCGTTACTTTTCAGGTATATATATCGCTTATTCTATATTATTATTTTGTAAATTTTTTCTACGTTAAGTTTGCTACAAAGTTATTATTTATCTATATATGTAAATTATTTATCTATGTAGGTACTAAGTATTCGTAGATTTTAGCTGAAATGATGTTAATTCAAATAGCTTTGATGCAAAAGTTACAGATTTTTTAAATATGCAACACATGTGGGGTTTGATTAAACAAACCTGAAAAAACTGGAGACTGAGCTATGTATGCTATGCTGTATTTATTAATCGACAATTACAAATCATTAACATAGGTTTTCGTGAGCACAGGTTACCAAAATCGATAGGTTTTGATAGTAGTTCTAATAGCCTACTTAAGTACATACGTAATTGTAGAAATCGCAATAAACCAAGATTTGTCGTTGGGATTTGTTTATAAATTTTTAAGAACACAGGCCTAAGTAGATTTAGAAACAAAAAAGTCACGTTTCGTCGGTACAGAAACAAAAAAAAATTGTCAACCTACCATTGTTAGTAGCGCTCAGGTTGAAATGGTTCATTTTCAGTAAGCAACATCAACATCGCTACAGTTTTATTACTAAACCAACCTACAGATATTTACCTACACCGACTTTACAAAATTTGGTTTTTGGCCGACTGGTTTTATCTGGGAGACTAGGAGAACTAGGACGACAAATTTATATGAATATATATTATTTAAAAAAAAAAATTAGGGCACTATATTTTGAAAGTGGAAATTCGTTTACTTAGGAATATGGAAACTTCCAAAAAATGCGATCAAGTATATTATTGCACGTCCGTCGTATGTTTCGTTTTTAACTTGACTTACGCACTACCGTATGTCTAGATCAGTAATCTGGTATTGAGTTTAGAACTAGATAACGCTGTTTCATTTGGCTGTAAGATACATCTTTGGTTATTTTGTCAACTCCTTTTTTTCAGACGACAGACTTTCAGGACAACCTAATAAATGGATACCGAGCACTCATCGCGGATATCCAAGTCCGGACTCAGAAGTCCAGAGAAGACATGGACACTCTTGTATCGCAAATCAAGCTGCTCATGAAGAATGAGGCTGATAAGGCGATTAACTACATGACGGTTTATTTGGAGCAGATATCTTTATACTTCCAGGTGAGAATTCGTTATTATAGTCCCTGATAACAAGCTTTTTGTATGCGTATCATAATCAATCCTAGTATTTATATAGAGATGAAAAGTTTTTGCGATATCTCAGTGTCAGAGTTAAACAGATTCCAACGATATTCCGCACCCGACGCGACTAGATTTTAAATTCGAGACTGATTTTCTATGTTGGGTTATTTCAAAATCGCCTCATTAAAATCATAAAAATATGATGATTCCGAGCTTTTCTGACACTATGCCCTATGTCTCGATGCCTATCGAAACACGCGCCAGAAAGCTTTGAATCAGCCTTGATTCAAGCATTGTTTCTGTCTACCGCTACTCGATAATAGTAAAATGAGCACCAGTCATAAAATAAATCTTCTATTGAAATTTACCAGGTAATAATCCACGATCGGAAGCCGCGCAACGGCACATATTGTAAGGAGAGCATTGTCAAGCTGCTGGGAGAGAATCTACAGCTAGCAGATGAAAATGTCACGCTGTGCCTGGCGCTAGGCTATCAGAGGGTACAGAGATTGCCTGGTATGTACCTATTTTTACGTTCAACTCTGGGGTGCTAGTAATAATAATAATAATAAAAAAGCTTTAAGCTAAAGCTTTTTACTGCAGGAAAGATTAGTCTTAGGTAGATACAAGAAGTTCCTATAGACTAACTATCATATCCTGCAATTGGCGGTCTTATCCCTTGCAGAGATTTCTTCCAGACGACCATAATTGAAGGAACCCTATATCTTAGGCTACCTATGAGCTAGTAAATGGACGAATGTGCTGACGTCAAACAAACAAAATTAATAAACAATCCTTTACATGTGAGAGATGAAGTTTGCTGAGTAAATGAATCAACCGGTTAAATAAATGCTCAGGGATAATCCCCAAAACGTGACCATAGCCACCGCTTCTTTTTTTATATCGACAATGTAAAATGTTGTTTATAAGAGTGTTAAACCATTGCGACATCAAGACGGGCACTTGGTTACCGCTGTTACCGTTTACCAAGAATCCATGCAGTTTCGTAATGATTTGACATTTTTTATTAAATTTTGCACGAGAACTCGGTCTTTCTGTACCCTCCCTAGCAGCCGTACATAATTAGAGTAACCACACAATAAAAACGACAACGATTTAATGACAACAGTACATGATTGTGTCGTTCTTTCGCTTATCTTAATTACATATTATACAAGACTTAAAAATAATACTATAATTTTGGAAGAAATACAAGACACTTTGTACATAAAATGCCAGCCACATAGCTTCCGCGCTAGGCGCAAGGCATTTCCGTCAGACAACAAAGATATTTTGAGAGAGATTCTGAGCATATTGAGTTTAGGCAAAGAGCAAGTTTACCACTTTAAGCATTAATGCCTTTATTCCTAGTGCACACGGTGCATTTTCCAAATAGCAAATACACGCTACAATCTTAGGGCGGCACTCGGTATTAAGTGGGAAACTCACAAAGCTGCATAAATTAAACAATCTGCATTCTAAACTGAAAAGCAGTGTTTCAAAGTGCATTTTATATTGCAGAAAAACTTCAGGTTCACTTCGAGACTCTGGAGAATCTCAAGAAGTACTCCGCCTCGAAACTGTTCGAATGCCAGAAGCAGCAGCAAGTTGGGGGAAACTGCTCTCACGAGAGTCAAGACCTCGAGCGCACCGTGGTAAGTATCAAACTTACACTAAGAGGTATCAAAATAAAAGCAAACTTTAACCTTGATGAACTTCGTGAAATTTACTAACGTAATTAACTTGTATGAGTCAGTGGGACTCATATATTTTCTAAGCGTGATATTCTCAAATAAAACAATTTTTTTTTCAATTTTTTTTTTATTATTCATATTAAATATTTATTAAGGCACTAGGAAAAAGTATCAAAACTGGACAGACTTCAGAGATCCTCTTAAAAATTAAAGAAACTAATTTTATCAGTCTCAAAAAACAAAGGTATTTTAAAACCTCTACAAAACTATGAAATATTAGTAACTTATATATGTTTTTATGTTTTTGGACTCTCAAAAATATACAAATTAATAATAATAAAACAAAAATGTATGCTCCAATACAAAAAAAAAACTGCTCTCACGAGAGCCAAAACCTCGAGCGCACCGTGGTAAGTATCAAACTTACACTAAGAGGTATCAAAATAAAAGCAAACTTTAAGTAGCATAGTCTGCTTTGAAACAATTATGAAGAAACTTAAAGCAATAATATAACGGTGATAGGTTTTATAAAGTTTGCCTTGATTTGAACTAAAAAGACGGTGAGGAATTGGATGGAAGATACAAGAAAATTGATCTTCGTTATGACACATTTCGTTACCACGACGTCATAATAAATAAAGTACTTTTATCTGATAAGGTAGTCCAGTCTCAATAGAGACTTCCCGCCGTGGCCGAAATTCGGCTAGGAGGACATAACTGAGTACTAGTACTATAGAGCTAATTTGAAATTATCCAATAGCAACAAAAACGATAAAACATCCATTAAAGCTTTTGAAATAATTAATTATGTCAACATTAAATTAATGGCTTCAAAATATTCTATTCAGAGTTAAATTGTATTTTAAATTCGAGTGAAAATACTTCATTTAAGTTTAACCGTGTCAATCAGAGGTACAAATTGGACTCGGTTTTCAGACTCTCTGAAGAATCTAGTCTATTGATAAGGTATAATGCTTCGTTTTCTTATTTCTAGTTCGCTTATTATAAACATCGATAATTTCATCAAACCTGAAGTAGTAAGCCTTTATAGTAGCCCTTTATAGGAATAAAAGAATAATTATTTTGGTTGTTCTCTAAATCAGCCCGTCCTAGGATTTACTCTACTCAACAAATAGCCTAGAATAATATAAAAGCAAGGTGTTCTTCCAACACAAAATAGGTTCGTAGTTAACCCGCTTACATTCATAATGAATTCGTCAAACTACGAAAGTTTTTATAGTAAAATATAAAACCACTTGAAGTTTGGCACAAAATTAATTGTTAGCACAAGCAAAAGTTTTACCTTTCCAATATTATGATGTTCTTTTTATATTAAACTAGCTTCTGCGCGTTTTTTGGAATAAAAAGTAGCCCATATGTTATTAGAAAGAAGAAGAAAAAAAGTAGCCCATAAAAGTAGGCCAGTTCTTTATGTGTGCAAAATTTCAGCTCGATCCATTCAGTCGTTTTGGTGTTGTCTTGACTCAAACTTTCACCTTTATAATAGTAGTAGAATTATGTATTTTTGATTTAATAACTTTTCCAGTTTCTCTACGAAACGTCACCATTTCCCGTGGTGATGGCGGAAATCGCGATCCACGGTTTCAAAGAAGTCTCGGATCTTAGTGTTTGCCTCAAAGACATCATCTCGAGAATGATGACCCATTCAGTAAAGGTCATCGGCGACTTCAACAGGTGTATCCACAACATCGAGATGCCTAAACTCAAGTATCTACTCAAGTTCATGAAGAAATACGCCTAAAGTTGTGGCCTACAACTCGAAAAGTAGAAAATAACCTACTAAAACAAATAAAATGCATCTTAGCTCTACTAAAACACAGTTTTAGGTTTTATTTTATAGAAAAATTACAATCATAGTTAATAAATAGTGCTAAATTTAAATAAAATTATGAAATAAGGTGTGAATAATTTAGTTTGGTATGAAATAAATTATTAATACTTTTAGAAGATAAATAAAATAAATTGTAATCGTTTTAGTATTCCTAAAACCCTACCGAACCTTAGATTATTTTGCGTTAAATAGGCTTAAAAAACATTTTACTACCTAAAAACTATTTCAAATGGTAAACACTCTAACAGGGTTAAGTTCTATTATTATAAAGAAAATAACAATCAAATAATAGAAATAAATTAGAACTAGCATTTACCATTGAAACAATTGAGCTAACTGCAGAGTGTTGCAAACAATCTACAGGTAGCTCAACTGATTCATATCAATACCAGTCGGAAGCGTCCCCAAGACGCTGTCTGCATTTCCCCGCTGTATGGCAATGCTAATGCGCTGCGCCAGATACTCACTAGCTCTAGTTATTATTATTATTATTGTTTCAGCTGTAAAACAGCCCACATTATAGCTTCAAAAGTCTCAAATACATAGAAATCACGATGCTTCTCATCGATGAAACTTGCGAAATTTAAATAAGAATCCTTAGATAGTTGAAAATTCATGAAAAGCGGAGTGCATCTCTATGCAACTCCTTCCTTATGCATTGCGTCCACTCGATTCACTGAATACGAAGTTGGTTGTAAAGTGCAATTCGACGGAAACATTGAAAAATACACTTACGTGGGTAATTATAAAGAGGCCTTTTGGTTGTTAGGGTAATATGGCCTACAGCAGAATTAAGTGAATTAAGTAAGTGCTCGCAGTGCCAGAATACCTAATTGGTATATTTACTACGCCACGTGGTACAATAATTTCAATATGGGTTTTTATGAGTATTTACTTATTTATCCAACATTTTTTTCAAGGCATTCTGGCAGGCTAAATTTTCAGTATAACGATAGAAGCCCACCAATACTCTTTTATTACCCTTTGAATAGCTGAAATACCTTTTTCAATTAGGGCTCTAGCCTTTCAAAGGAAGGTAAGATTCAATTATGCTTAGAAATACGAGTTTACTTAATTTATAAACTTTTTGACAGAATTTGAGCGGAATCCTTGACCATGATAATGACATACCTACTGTTGGTTGATACGGGTATGATGGATGTGATAACGCCACTCATAAAAGTAATCCATTTGATGACACTATTAAAGTTGGCTTGTTTAGGTCATCCATTGAGTAATCCATTATAGGAAACCTAACAAGCTTAGACATCGGCTGTTAAACCCAATAATTGTAAGTCTCGAGAAATTTGCATAGACATAAATCAACCATAACATGATAACTTTACTCACCAAAGTGATAAGAACATCACTTGACATCGGCTGATATTTGAGCAGCCTGCTGAATCTGAGCGTCCTTTGCGCCATCGTCAAGGGGCCTACGGGTCTGGACACATGGATGAGCGGAGAGGACGGCGGGCGCGACGGCGGAGTCGAAACAGGTGGCACATTCCGTCTCACTGTCTCCAACGGTACAGTCCGAGCGAGAAGCGAGTCACTGCCCACCGAGTTCGCACTGCCACTGAACAAGTTCATCAGATCACCGATGGAGCCGCCACCGCTTGAGCCTCCGCCGCATCGTAGCTTGTCCAAGTCCGTCAAACTCGATCCGCGGCGGACGCGGAGCCGCGACCCGCTCACATTTGAACGGCTCTGGAAGGTGGCATCACGACGCACATCCGCCTCGCTGATCGCCTGATTAACCTTCCTACTCCGGAACATGTTTACGGCATCACACACTGAAGACTGCTAATGTTCTAAATGCTCGCACTCGATACGGACTCGATTTGCATACAAATGACAGGTGAGTTCGTATCATTTGTGCCAGGGCCGCCCGCAGGATGCCGCTATCGCGTCCTCGAGCGCTTCCGACGCCATCGCTTGCGCAAGGGACTCTACCTAAGCTGTGTACGTGTTTATTTACAAGTTTTTATTGAACACGCTTAGGGGTGCGCCCGCAACAATGTCTGCTCGCAGACTGAATGGTGAGTGCGTGGAGTTTGTGCGTGGAGCTGGAGCATTCAGCTGGACTAATGAGGTGATCGGGTTCAAAGGCGGGGAGCTCCGCGGGCGGTCGCCACTTCGCTGATACTAGATGAAAGTTGCGAGAGTTTATACTTTAGCTGTATTAATTGGTTGGAAATTTATTCGCTACGCTGCGAGAAACACGGTCTGTGTGTGGGCACAAACCCACAGTGAAGCCTTAGTTTCCAATTTTCCATTGGCAGAGCTATCAGCTAACGACAATAACAAACCTATTTATGGTGTTTGTTTTAGATATTTAATATTGTCTACACAAGGTGTAAATGTTAGATTTCAGTATGCAAGTGCTAGAATCTAAAACTTGCGACCCAAACTAGGGCAATCAGCGATCGAGTCCTTATAATAGGTTCTAGAAGTTTGCCATTAGGTAATTACCAGCTCGAAATGGAACTTCAAAGCTAGGATTCGTATTGGAAACACCTCTACCGTGGCTTAGAGCTAACGTTGCCTGAAGTTTGAAGTTATTGAGAAACTTGGGCTTTAGCACAATAATATGAATCGTAGTACAAATTGGTTGGTCTTTTCAAAGAGCCTAATGGTACCTACCATTTCCGAAGAACAAGAAGTAGTTTCCTCAGAACAATATCCATTGCTCGGAGGTGCGTTTAACCATATTTTCTAAAACGAATTATAACGTTACACATTGCCACCTATGGATATAGAAAGTTCATGTAGAATGATTGCCTTTACTGTTCCTTTTAACATGAATGTGAATTACATGTTATCAGGATTATTTCGCTAGTAGGTCCAGAATCAGTGTAAAGCCATATTCTTCAACATAAAAATGTACTCTTACAATAAAATAAGGTCATTTCAGACAGATTTCTAAGGCCACAGCTAACAGCATTCGCGCATTATCGCCACAGGGAGTTGCTCCGGTTAGCCCACTGGGATTCTATAGTGCCTTGCTTTTATATTGTTTCTAGTTATACAGGGTGTCTCGTACGAAGTTGACTATTTTCAATTGATTTATTTATTCAAAGCTAGGACCGAGGTCTTTGTCTAGGAGTTGGATACACTAGGCCTACAGTTATACCTATACCTACTTGATAATAAGTAGGTATAGATAAAACTTGAATGAAGTTTGATGTGGTGGTCTTCATGCCAAGGTATTTTTTACATGCCGTTCAATACAGGCTGTCACAAGAAGTTGGCGATTGGTGAACATTTTGAGTAAAGCCCTGGCATCTGCACAAAGGTGTTCGTGGTGATGGGCAGAACCTGCAGTTCACGCAGTGTCGGTGAATTACCAATAACCCTCTATATAAAAGTACTTCATATTATGAATTAAGAGATCATCTTTTTTTTATCGTTCGTATAAATCGTACCAAATAGATAGGCTACCTAGCTAGATGTCAATTCAGATGTCGCCTAAAGTACACTAAACTTATTTGACACCACGAAAATGGTGTCGTCCCTTTCATAGCGATCGAAATAAAAAGGATGGCATCATTTTTAGTTAGTAGAAGTAGTGGCATTAGTAGTTGTCAAATTACTTTAGTTTTGATCACATCTGAATTACAATAGGTACAAAAAAATTCTTCATTTAACACCAAAATGACAACATTACAAAGAGACATTATATAAGACAGGTACAAGGGGCGGGCTTATCGCATAGAAGCAATCTCTACCAGGCCAGGGGAAATTGACACCAATTTAGTTCTAACTTATTTTGTTAACAGGATAAATAAATTATTAAACGAATTTTCGGTGTCTTAATTACTATTATATAAATTCTTGGATATGTACGTATAAGTACTTAGATTTATAAAATATTATGAAATATGTAGGTACATATGTGTGCAAAATTAATTCTTGCAATTATTTATCTCTAATTATGATTATTAATAAGGATTGACCAAGCAAATTCATGAAACAAACTTAATACAATAAACAGTGGGTGCTAAATTTCGAACTCTGTTAACTTTCCCATAGAAAAAGGAAATCTAGCAGGCGACTACTAATTTGCGAAATTGAGTTAGTTTGATAACATTTTGCGCAAACATCCGTGGAATTTATAGATTAAAATGTTTTTGTAAACAATTAGGTAACTTTGATAGAAAATGACGAGAAATTATTCCTTTAAATAGAATGTTGGTTGGTGTTTTGAGAAATTAGCTGCGTCAATACTTGATCAATATTTGCGTACATGGTGCACGCAAATATTGATCAAGCTGACCGAACCGACTGTGTCAATGACCTG
Source organism: Eupithecia subfuscata (assembly GCA_963564075.1). NCBI lineage: Eukaryota > Metazoa > Arthropoda > Insecta > Lepidoptera > Geometridae > Eupithecia > Eupithecia subfuscata. The sequence continues at coordinate 10,370,874 of OY751112.1, read as the reverse complement.
ATGAAATCTCATTTCAGAACTCGTTGTATGAAATTGTATGAAACCTCGCTCACTTGTCAGCGCTGAGTCGGACGAATCGTCAGAATTCTGTTGTTTTTAACTGGTCCTTTAGTTCTTTGTCTTTTTCATGTAGTGAGGTGCGTTTATATGTGCCGAAATACTGACAAAGTTATACGAGTAGAAGAAGAAACTGTACTATACTAACTATACTCCAGCCAAAATCGTATACAATGTTTGTAAACATTGGCCCCATACTTTACCTAAAATCACTTTCTTGTCGTTGTGTTTTGGTATATTTTGAACAACTTGTCCATTTGAGCTATTAAGATAGAGAAACATTTATTGACAAACACAACCCTTTCTCCTCATTCTTTCCCTCTTTCCCAAAATGCATACTGCTAACAAATATTTTTGAAACTCGAAGCCAAAAATAACATTTTGGTTTTTCAAGTTCCGAGTTGTTCACAAACATTGCACCTTGGTATGGCTTGAGTAGCTATATGTAGTATAATATGTTGTTCAGGATTCTTCTGTATTTAGATCTGCATTGACAACATCGAATGAGAGTGTATTTCATCACACAATACACTCCCATGCGAGTTGTCAGTAAAATAGAAGAGAATGTTGTGTGTCTGTGTGTCCTACAGTTCTAAAACACACAAAATTTGTGTGTGTTTTAGAACTATAGGAAGCTGTAGGATGCCGCCGTTCTAAATCACATACAATTTGTGTGTGTTCTAGAAGTGTAGGAAGCTCTATCATAAAAAATAGTAGCCGTTACACCCATAATCAAATACGTCAATATAGACCATGTTAATAGCAACTCGAAAAGTGTCAATAAACACCCGTTAGGGTATTAAATCGCTGTCAGAGGCGAGCTGTAATCATAGGGGGCAGACACCAACTGCGATAGATGAAGGAGACAAAAGTGTTGCCATGTTAATTAAACTGTCTACTTTAGATGGCTTGTGTAATTTCTTTCTAATATTCTTCAAGGATTTTGTATATGGGAAAATGGCGAAGTTTGAATAATCTATTTAAAACAGTGGTTGGTTGTTGTAGAACAACACTTAAAAAGTCATTCCTTATAATAGAAAAATTCTTTAAGGTTGATCGTTTCGTGTTGGCGCGAGTTTTAATATAGGTATCTGTAGTTTTTTTTGTCTGCGTTCTACGATGAATAAAACTGGCTGAAAAGTTATTTTCTGCAAATCGTAAATTCGTCATTTTCTATTAACTTACAAAGCTAACTTCGGCTCATTAATATTTTAAAGCTTTTAGGAAACTAAGAGATTTTGGGATAAAAAACAACTTTTTCGAAAATGCTCTCAAAATGCAATAGAATGAAGTCAAAAACCAAAACAAAAATTGTATCTCGCTACACGAAACGTTTAACTTTAAGTTTCTAGATATCCTTGTATAGCGTCTTCAAAGCGCCTCTAATCCAATGTACCTAGACACTGCAACATTACGTTCATAAACAACAAAATATGGCTTTAATATCAAAACCCCATGAAGTTTTATGCGGCTTGCCATAAAACTAAACAATAAACGCGCTTCAACGACCGACAAAATTGAGAAAAAGATAAAACGGGTCTCAAGTCATTAGAGGATAAATTATTTATGAGCGTTTAATAAAACATTGCTTAGTGAAATCGTAAAATAAATAATAATCAAGTTATTTAAATGGTTTTACATAATTACTGAATATTTTTGGCTCCTCATTTCATCCTCTCCTCATCTCTCTTTCGGCTAAAGTTTAAAAAAGGTACCTATTGCTATTTGCTATAAATTAAAATGTTTTGTGTTGGTTTTATTTAGGACAGCGTTCGTTTCTCAACGAAAATACGTTAACAGTTATTTCACAAACCGGTTTCGTTATCAGTTACAGACGACCTTATTTGTGTAGAATATAAATTACTTATTTAAATATTTATGCATTGGTACCACTTACCTGATAATCCAATTGATTGCTGTTAATTCTCCATAGCTCAAAATAACACGATGGTTTATATAAATGCAATAAAATAAAAGGTTGGCGATGAATTCATAAAAAAAATATTTTTGTTTGGTCTATCCAAATAATTGAAATTCAGAGAACCGCTAAATTAATAACAACTAAAAAAATTTTATGAAAGAAAATATAATAAAACAAAACAGAACACAAAAAACAAAAGAAAAATTATAATCTTAAACAAAATAATTTAATAAAATGATAAGAAATCAAACGAGTAGGGTAGGTATATCAAGTATAAGTAGGTATTTTACAGTATATATAAGTAGGTATATTACTTTCTTAAAATGAAGTGAAGTAAATCTGAATTCATCGCCTAAATCAAAAGAGTACTCACGTTCAGCTGCATCACGATTTTGTTGTATGCTCGATGCCACCTCTGTCTCGGCGTCAGCTTCGGCTGCTCCGGCTGAAACTCTTCAATCTCATTCCTCTCTTCCTCTTGAAACACTTCCTCTTCATTGTACTGCTCATCGGTTAATTCCTCAAATTTCTCATCCTCTCTGAAACTCTCGTCCTGGTATGTGTCGGATCTGTATTCCGCGTCGTCGTAAACTTCGGGAACATCTTCGTTTTCTTCAGGCACCTCGTGGTATGTCGTTCTCTCTTCTTTGAACGTCACTTTTGTTTTGTCCAGTGATTCTGAAAGATTCATAGAATTAATGTGCGTAATTGATAATTTCGAATTTAAAAATACATTTCTCAAATACGAGAGCTCTTGAAATGAGTCTATTATTCTTGAAATTTGGGAATAAGTTAAGTTTAGATTAAGTTTTACGAAATTCAACACTAAATCACCCATTTCTTAGCCCACTTGGTCAATTGAGACTTCTGTTTGATTTGCAACCCCTATATAAAAATAAATCAATCTTTACCTTCCTGTGTCATAGGAACAGTCAATTTATCTTCATGGTGAAACGAGCTTTGTGACGTTCTCCGATCAACTGCGGTAACCGAAGGTGTTTGGCTGATGTGGCTCTGATAACTGTCCACCGACGTTTTCCTCGTTATCGCCACCGTCCTCGTCGGCGACGCAGTTTTCTGTATACTAGGACTAGGTAGCTCTGACAACCGCCTCTCAATCTCATCAGGCGCCTCCTCAATTATCATATCGTTATATTCGTCTTCACGATACCTATCCAAAGACGTCATGTCTTGGCTTTGATCGAATTCAGTCTTATTGTACTCATCCTCGTAGGCACTTTCGTCGAAACTTGCTTGCATGTCCTCCGGTGCGTCGGGCAAAGTCCGCGTCCGACGCACTGGGGGCCTCTGTAACGACTCTTGTCTTCTCAATGATGGTGTACGTGGTAATGTTATGGGCCCATGTGATGTTGTAACTATCGTAACAGGCATCGATGTAGGGACATCTGGGACGGACGTTGCGACGGGAACTGTTGTACTTGTGAATGGTGTGACGGGTGCTACTGATGATGTGAATTGAGTGACGGGTGCGGTGGTACCCGCCGGTGCCAACGGTGGGTGGCTTACCGCGGGGGCGGCAACGGCAGCCGCTGCCGCTCCAAATAAACTGCCAAGCTTTTTCGCTCCTCCTGCCATAAACGAACCTAAAGTTGCAGCTCCAGTCAATACAGTCGTTTGCAACTGCTGAGCGGGAGCAGTCTGTTTCGCTTGCTGCTGTTGCTGCTGCTGTTGTTGCTGTTGCAATTGCTGCTGCTGGTGATGGTATAGCTGCTGTTGTTGTTTTAACAACTGATCTTCTTGAAATTGCTGCTCTGGTGTTAACTTCGGCTCTTGATGTTGCAGTTCTGGTTGAGGAAACAACGGCTGTGGTTGCTGGTATGGAAACTGTTGATCTTGTTTGAGCTGTTGTAGTTTCTGATCCTCCAGATACTTCTGATCGTAACTTGGCAAATACTGGTTTTCTTGTTTGTCCTGATACTGGCCATCTTGGTACTGTTGGTCTGGTTGATAATACTGATATCGGTCCTCGAAATTTGAATCGTATGTTCGCGTGTAATTCTGATCGAGATAGTCTTGTTGGCTGGTCACAGGCGGATCACGTATTGATAATGAGTATGGATCTTTAGAAGATAAGTATGAATCCACTTCACTCGTAACAGGATAAGAAAACTTAGTCGTACTATCCGGTTCAGTCCATGAAGTTTTTTGAGCTGAAAGTTGAAATATGCCACTGAATAAATTATTTATCAACTGATCGTAAAATGTATGGAAGAGACGGCTTGACATCTTTGCGCGTAAACAAACACTGATTCAATGTCAAATCAGGAGTTTTTAGCGGATGCCGTTATCATTATTGAATGGAATTATGCAGAATTCGTCGCAAGGGCGAGCCATTATGTTTATATTTGTGGGAAAACAGTCTGATAAAATAATTGTGTGGGCGAAACATAAAAGGTGCGGGCCTGATTCATGCGCTGTAGAGGATAAGTTGTATCAGGCTGGGCCTCGAGTCCGGGAACTGATATTTATAAATACAAAGACTCAAAATACTTAAAAGTAAAATTATTGCATTGATACATTGTAAGTCTCCAGAGTCGGGGCCTTATTTTTATCTTTTGTTGTTCGATTTATGATGGTTCTTACCGGCTGCAGGCGGAGTGGCGTGTGGCGTTTCATCGAAGAAGGGTTGCATCCCGTCTTCATCATAACTGCAAGGAAAATAAATAAATAATGCTGGACAATTCACACAGCATTATCTAGCCCCAAGGTAAGCAGAGCTTGTGTCATGGGTACTAGATAACTGATATACATAATAATACACGAGTACATAGATAGATATTTTTTATTATACATAGAAAACGACCAGAAAACCCTGAACAAATATCTTCAGATCGTACAAATATTTGTCCCGAGGCGGGAATCGAACCCGCAACCTCCTGCGTCGCAATGCAAATGCCTGATAAGAATATTTTAATTTAGTTCACAAGATCACAACCTGTCATCGGTTGTGTCCAAGATGGCGGCACATGTGTCCTCAGTTGGTCGCCTCAGTGAGGCGATCCACCGATCTGAGCCTATCAGTTGTTCGCCTCAGTTCGCCTCATTGTGGTTTTTAACCAGACAGAAAATTTGAGTGTACTCAAAAGTTAGGTTATTATGTAGGTTATTTCATCAGGTTCATAGGAAATGGTTATTTCATCATGTTCATAGGAAGATTAGGCTTCGCATACAAAAATTCAGGGAAATCATGATTTATAACTACGCCAAACCCTGTCTGAGCGTAACCACCATGTGGTTACTCAGATGGACATGTGCCGCCATTTTGGACACAACTGATCATATGACGTCAGAAAGTATCCTCACTGAGGCAAACAACAGACGACAGGACAGGGTTAGCCTTCGATGAGACTGGCCGCCGTAGTCGAAATTCGGCTAGGAGGACATTATTATTAATGAGGTGAGGAGGAGGATTGTCCGTCCATATTATGGCCAAAGTCAAAGCTAGCTTAGGCTTTGCTTTGTTGGCTAGAATAGTCTCATTTGAATAAAAAACATGTCGTTTCATGTCGTTTCCCCGTGAGCTCATATCACTCCTCAAACACTGGTACGGCAACCAGAGCAACTATGTAAAGTGGTCGGGATCACTATCGGACGAGTACAGGTTGGAATGTGGGGTGCGGCAGGGCGGGGTGAGCTCGCCCCGACTTTTCAACCTGTACACTGACCGTCTGATTCGTGAGCTCAGCGGCACTGAGATCGGCTGCTCTATTGATGGTGTTATGGTCAATAACATTAGCTATGCCGATGATATGGTGCTGCTGAGCCCATCCATCAGTGCTCTTAGAAAGCTGCTCGGGATCTGTAAGAGATATGCGGAGGCTCACGGGCTCAGATACAATCCAAGCAAAAGCTAATTCATGGTCTTTAAATCAGGCAATAAGACTTACAACACTATTCCGCCGGTTTTTCTAAACGGCAGCGAGCTGAAGCAAGGAGCTTGCTTTAAGTATCTGGGCCATTGGGTCACCGAGTCTCTTACGGATGACCAGGATATGGAAAGGGAACGCAGGGCATTATCCATCAGAGTTAACATGCTGGTCCGTAGGTTTGCGCTAAGCAAGTGAAAACCCCGCTTTTTAGTGCTTATTGCCAGTCGTTTTATACGTGCTGCCTCTGGGTCAAGCACACCAAGAAGTCATGGAATGCCCTGCGGATCCAATATAACAACTCGTTCAGGGTGTTGTTGAGGCTGCCGCGCTTCTGCAGCGCATCAGGAAGGAATGTTTGCTGACGCAAGAGTAGACGGGTTCGCGGCGATAATGCGCAAAAGATCTGCGTCCCTGATGCGCCGGGTGCGTGACAGCTCCAACAGCTACCTACAGCTCATTTCTGAGAGGCTTGACACTGACTGTCTCTTTATGGAACATTGGACAAGAGCGTATATTGTCCTCTCTTGACCAGTGTTCCATGGGTAATCTGATATATCTTATTTTGGTTATGATTTCAGTGATAATTTTTGTGATTTTGATTTTAATGATGATTTTGGTTTTAATTTTAGTACGCATTGATTTTAATTTTAATTTTGTATTTAATTTTTATTTTATTTTATTGTATTTAATTTAATTTTAATATGACTTGAATATGGACACTTACTTATTTTTGTCTGAAATAAACGAATTGAATTGAATTGAATAGATATCTTCAGCCGGGTTACAGGGCGTAATGTACTATTCGCAGCAAGCAATGATAATTTACACCGTGTGCTACAAACCGTCTTGATACTCGTTGCAAGCGTCTTCTTTCCCCGGACTGACTCCACGAACGCTCGCTGTGTGACACGTTCCATTACGCCCTGTAACGCTGGTCTTTCATCTCTTTGAGAGTGATGATGTGATTATGAGAAGAAAATATGAACACTCACCTAGCACTATAATTATTATCTTGATACTGATCAGTGGCAGTGTCCTGATAATCAGGTTGGTACCCGTAACCATCGTACCCGTAACTCATGTCGGGAACAATTTTTTCGGGTTCTGTAAAAAAACATTAAAATTACAATTTTCAGTTTATCCAGATAAGGACATTGACTATGGGCACAAGAGGCCTACTTTGAAAGATGAAATACGAAGTTAAGAACGAACAAAACGAACAATCTTACAAATTCCTTCGGACGCGTCTCCGTTCGCTTAGGATCTCTTAAGCTGTCCACACACCTAAGCCACCGGCCCGGCGGTACAACCCAACGGGCAAGGCCGGATGCCTCGAGCGGGCACAAGCCGAGCCATTATCGTATCAAAATAAGGCCGCCGGGCCGGCGGATTAGATGTGTAGACAGCTTTAGAGCTGTCAAATCACACATTAGGAATCCGGGATTTGAAATCGATCAAGCTGAACATAGTTTTGTCAATCTTAGTTTTGGAAGCGAACGGTGAAATTGGAACTTAGTCTGTAATGCCAACATCGTTACGTCTAACATTATCATCATCATACCGGGTATGTAGAACACGTGAGTTGCGGTAGGCGTGATGTCCGCGACAAAAAGGCGAGCGGCAGCGGCACAGCGCCTAGCGGCGGCTGCGGCAAACCTCGTCAGTGGACTAAGTAAGTTTCGTATGCCAATATCGTTACGTCTAGATTTGTCACCATCATACCGGGTATGTTAAGATAGGCCGCGGCAGAGAGGCTAGCGGCAGCGGCACAGCGGCGTCCGCGGCCTCTGCAGATCAGCCGATCACGCTACCAGCGACTTTACTTCTAAGTACCTAAGTCTCTTATGCCAATATCGTTACGCTTAACATCATCATCATACCGGGTATGTAAGGCACGTGCGTTGCGGTAGGCGTGATGTCATTCCGCGACAGAGAGGCGAGCGGCAGCGGCACAGCGCCGGGCGGCGGCTGCGGCAAACGGCGTCCGCGGCCGCTTCGGATTGAGCCGCTCTCGCTGCCGTGGTGGCCGCTCGGGGGGATCGGCAGCACCCGCCCACGCTTCGGAGTTGATGAGGGCGTTGCTGAAAGTAAACAAATGTAATAAATCATTCAGCTTGGTGTACTGTAGAGTATCTTCACATTGAAAGACATAACTGTGAGGGTTTCTTTGTTTCGAAATGTTGACGTTGCTTGGATAGCTGTTATCAAGCAAATATCTACTTGATTGTTGTCATAGAAAACTAATTATTATTTTAAGAATTTATATAAATCCTGAGTCAAATTAGTTTTGGTAAGAAGTACCTACTAATTGTTTGCTGACGCTTTTTTCTAATAATCGAATTGAATTTAATTTTCCTAATTTCACACCTTTTATCAAAATCATTTTATACTTTGAGTGGGTGCCAGAGAACCATGGATCGCAGTATCCTGGGAGTCAAACTTACAGAATGGGTCAGAAACACGATACTGCGCTTTAAAACACAAATAGCCGACGTCACCCAAAAAGCCGCTATACTAGTGGGACTGGGCTGAACATGTGGGCCGTATGTCAGACCAGCGAAGATCGCCAATCCGATTGGCTCCCGGATGAAGGACGGCCACGTGGAAGGCCTAGTCGGAAAAGACGTGAGCCTTCTTGCAGGAAACCGTGAGGAGTGGAAGGAGGGGAGGGAGGCCTTTGCCCTGCAGTGGGACATATCAGGCTATTATATAAATAATTATACTTTGGCTGTAACGCATCGTTCGCCAATTAGTTTTTTGCGCCTTTTCTCTCATCAATCTGCCCCACGTTGGACGCCAATAATGTTTTTGGCGTCCAACACGGGGCCAACCTGCAAAACCTGGAATTACCTGGAAGACTTGCTGCCGCCCGTCGCGGCCGCGGCCTGTACGGCGCCATCTCATTGTAGTCCGAGTACCGAGATGACGGCAGCGTCTGAAAACAGATTTAAATTATGAATTTATTCTCAAAGAAAGAAAGACAATTCCATGATAATGTCAGGGCTCAAGTGTAGAGATATAAAATAGTTTTGCTACTGGAAAAACTTCAATAGGATTAACTTTTTTCTCAGACATTGGAGTAGGTAAATACGGTTTTGTGCCGCCTTCTCTCCGCTACCAGAAGGTGACACAGAATTAGAGTAATTTGGAGTTCGTGACCTTGGCTTACAAACAAATACATCTCGGCTGACCATCTCCACCTGAGTCTACCAGGAAACCAATCGTTTTCCTTCATTAAGGGCCGATAAGGTTAGATTATCATCACAATTATTGTCAGCACATATCTACCCTGATTGCTATGCGATTGGCGAATGCTCCTTAAGCTGAAGGGGAAAATTTACAAGTCCATGTTTAGACCTGTCGTACTGTATGAATCTTAATGTTGGGCAACGGAAAGGAAAGATGAACTGTGCAAGCAGCGGAAATGCGAATGTTGAGATGGATGTGTGGAGTGACATGGATGGATAAGATAAGGAACGATTACATCAGAGGAAGTTTGAAAGGCGCCAGTGACGGAAAAGAAATATTTAAAGTGCATTGACAAAGACTCAGATATACACGTATCAGCTTAACAGCTGCCTGTGTATCACAAATAATATCACAAGGAGGTTCAGGTTAGCGTGGTATGTGCATGTTATGTGGAGGGAAGAATGCCATGCGACGAGAAGAGTGCTAGCTTTGAACATCGAGCACACACTTTGAATGAGGAGGAATATAAGGGGAGAGGCAGACCGAAGTAACATGGATGGATTGTTTGGAAGAAGACATGGTTAAGAAAGGTGTAAGTACAGAGATCACGGCTGATAGAGGAGAATAGAAGAAAAATATATGTTGTACAAATCCCTCTAAAGTGGGATAAGGACCGGAAAATGAAGATGATCTGACCTGACTGCTGGGTCCTCAGATCTCTAGCACATTGGTCGCGGTTAAATCGCACTCCGGTATCAATGCTGTATCATCAAGCAGGTGGGTTGTTAAGCATTTTAATAGCAACCTCCGCATCAGGACAAGAGCCCTAACTGGACATTGTTGCCTCAACAAGAACATGTTCAAACTGGGGCTAAGCGACACACAATCCTGCAGGTTCTGTGAGGAGGTGGAGGAAACGCCTCTCCATCTTCTAGGAGAGTGCAGAACACTGATGCAAAAACGTAGCATCCATTTGGGCAAGCACCTGCTTAGCTCAGACGAGCTAAGAGACTACACTCCGAAGAAAATCCTACAGTTCCTAGTAGCTGCAAGTGTTAGTGGCGAATTATGAACGCCGCTGCTTCGAGGCTGAACACACAAAGTGACAATCACAATAGGCTTATCATGACCGCAGTGACACGAAAGCCACCAAATGCAAATAATATAAAGCAATTAAATAACTAAAAATATACTTACTTGTTTAGGCGGCACTTGAGGTAGCTGTATAACAGACGACCGGCGTTTCTTCACTATAGTATCGTACTCCGTCGGCGTCATCCCGTATCCGTCATCGAAGAAGTACTGCCCCCCGCTGTCCCATTGCCGCGTCTCATCTCTGATGTCTGCCACGTCCCCCACGTATGATGTTTGGTATGAGAAGCTAGTGGAGTCGTAGTATTCCTCATAGCTTTGCTGCTGTGAAATTTGTGAATGGTCCCTGGAATATAAGATTGAAAATTACCACAGAATACTTACTTAGCTGCTCACTTGTCCAGCCTGGCATTTCATTGCCGAAATTTTCCAACCATAGTTGGTGGCTGCTCCACGTAAAATTGTTCAATTCTGAAAGATTTCTCTAAAACGAATCTAATAGTAATAAAACAAATTACAAAATATGACAAAAATCATATCAAATAAAACGTCGAGTTTTATAGTGAAGTAGTACAGTTTTATAGCTTGTTTCAATAGCTTTCAGAAAAAGTAACCATATAATTAACCTAATCAAAAGCATTATTGCTAGACGTAAAACGACGTTTTAGCGGTTTTTGAAAACAGGGGAGGTCGAGGTTAAGAGACGACGTTTTTAGCGATTTTCGAAAGAGGGGGGGGTCAAGATTAAGAGGTTAAGGTTTTGGGATTTTGGATTCGGGGTTTTTTTTAATAATATTAGTTTGTAGGCTTTCCCTCACCCAATGTGCGCTGTGTTTGTATATGTATCGTATCCATAGCCCATATTGTCGTCGTACAAAGTACTTTGTCGCTCCAAACTCGGTAGGCGTTGGTCTTCTGAAATTCAATAGAAAAAAACCTTAAGTTCATGTTCTAAAACATTACTTTATACTTAGTACTCACTTATAAATCGAGCAGATCAAACGTAATAATTAATTTTAATTTTAAGTTAAATTTTAAGAAGTTGTAAGTTTAATTTTAAGAATTTGTAATTTTCTGAGTCTGTTTTATTTACAGATATAAAAAAATTTTGGTACTCAAAAAACATTCCAATTCTAATGAATCTAATGAAGACATAATTTTTTTTTTCAGCCATTACTGTCCCACTGCTGGGCTTTCTTATCTCCTTCCACTCCTTGCGATCCACGCTGTCATAGGCCATGATGGATGGTGTACATTGTTCATATCAGATTTATTACGTTTTTTAAAAAGTGGTCGCACCAAAGAATATTTTAATCCAGATGGAAATATTACCTGACTAAAGGACAGGTTGATAATATGACTAACCACGTAAGAACTATGTTGAGCAATCATCTTTATTAGTTTAGTCTGTAGTTCAATATTATTAGTTTAGTCGGTAGTTCATTAAGGATTTAATAATCTGAATATTTAGCTAAACAATATTTAGTTAATATTGATTTAAGGTCCCAGAGGTTAGTTGAGTTTAAATATTGGTACATACCCCTTCTGTGATATTTTCTTTATATTTTTATCTAGAATCTTAATTTTGACAATGCCCTTTTACAGCAGCTTTAGTAATTAATTTTTAAAATTATTCTGTTTAATTTGATTATTGACAATGCCCATTCACAGCAGATACCTATAGATATTAATTTCTTTGTATTGTGTTACCTACTTACTATAATTATTTGATTTGTCTTATTACTTTACCAAGTGTGCCTTGTGGTCCTACGGCGCATAAATTTATGAGTATGAGTATTGTAAAACCTAAATTAATGTGTAAGGTATCTCATTCTAAGTAAACCATGAGTTTGTATGAGAATTGAATTTACCTAAGTCCCTAACTAAGTAACCTAAATCAAAGTTGTTATATAATTTACCTGCAGATTGCCAATCAGCTGCTGTTTGCCAAGATATGGCAGATTCGACGCTAGCTTGAGCATGCAGTTGTGACCACGTATCTAACCTGGAACCAAATCAAATGCATTTCAGTACAGTATAGACATTTCGTGCGCTAAATTTTAACTTTAAACGAAAAAAAATACTAAAGGCGCTGCAGATCGTACAAATATAAAATAAACTAGCTGCGCCCCGCGGCTTCGACCCGTGGAAATTTATGTTTCTAACTTTCTTAATTTTTTCTTTCATAACAACCTTCTCCTGACAATAACAAACACAACAACGAAAGAATTAGCGAAATCGGTCCAGCCGTTCACGCGTGATGCCGTGACCAAGGAAAACGGGTTTCATTTTTATATATATAGATAAATAAATAAAGCTAGACAATTCACACAGCATTATCTAGCCCCAAGCTAAGCAGAGCTTGTGTTATGGGTACTAGATAACTGATATACATAACACAATACACTACATAGATAGATATTTTTTTATTATACATAGAAAACATCCAGAACGCCCTGGACAAATGTCTGCAGATCGTACAAACATTTGTCCCGAGGCGGGAATCGAACCCGCAACCTCCTGCGACGCAGGCGGACTGTCGCCCGCTGAGCCACAGAGGTCGTCCGCTGAGCCACAGAGGTCGACAAACATTTGTCCCTAGGCGGGAATCGAACCTGCAACCCTCTTTTATCTCATGGGGGTAATACCCATGATCCCCACGCTGGGCATGCGGGTTGGGGATCGCATTTCGGTGGTAGAATTGTTCTGCAGGGGGCGCTGCTGCCCGCTTCCGGTTGATATTCAATTCAATTCAATTCGTATATTCGTAAGATATCCCTTAGTGGTGTCTTACGACACCCGCGGCAAGAATTCGGGTGGTGTAAATTCTAAGCCGGCACCACACAACTGTCCATATCATTGACTAGCTTGTGCTCGCGGCTTTGCAGACGTTTTCCGGGATAAAATCTATGTTATCTAAGAAATCAAATAATATCGCAAAAATTTTCGACTTCGACGGGACTTGAACCCGCATCCTTCCTTCAGTACAGGAATGTGCTAACCAACTACACCACGAGGTCAAGTGACGTGGGAGTCGAAAATCTCTGCGACTTCCTACGGTCTCTAGCGCCGTTAGCCGTCGAAGTCGAAAATTTTTGCGATATTATTTGATTTCTTAGAAATTACCCTGAGTGTGGGGTTACGCACTATAATAACAAAAAATCTATATGTTATTCCAAGTCCAGATCTTTATGTGTGCAAAATTTCAGCCTGATCCATTCAGCAGTTTTAGCATTGTCTTCCACCAAACATCTTCACATAGGCACAAACTTTCGCCTTTATATCTAATATTAGTGGGATAGTAGGATTATTAACGTAATACTAATAATATTATAAATGCGAGAGTTTGTGTGAATGTCTGTTACCACGTATCTTCGTCACTACTTTACCTTAGATGAATTAATATTGTTTTTGTTTGTTTTAAAAGCTTGTCACCGCGACTAGTCCGTAACGCTGACACAAAGGTTTTTGGCTGAAAAACAGCGCTGAGCGGCGATCGCTCAGCACATGCTGAGCCAAAGCCTATTTCGGCACAGGGTCATAGGGGCAAAGCTGGATTTGACGGTCAAAATTTGTTTTTAATTTAGCTCCTTATTATTTGTTTGGTTTTGTTTGATTTATATTATGTGTGTCGAAATAAATGCTTTTCTATTCTATTCTATTCTTATGAAATTTGGTATGTAGATAGTTTAGCTTCTAGAATAACACATAGGCTAATCTAATTTAGGGTTTAAAAGGGTAGTAAAGTTTCTATTGAAAATTTTTATTCTTTGGTTCGATTCACTCTAAACTCGGTATAAATAAACTATAAAGTAAATATATGATTCACGTATTTCTATTTTTTTTAAACCAGGGCTGGTTAAAAATAATAAAAAATAATACAAATTTCTGAATTTTTAATTTTTTTCACGCGGGCGAAGCCGCGGGGTGAAGCTAGTTATAAGTATTTGTCAAAACGATAGCTATTACTAAATCTCTCCCTATAACGTTCGGATCCACCGTGACAATTGATGTTGATGAAATTTCATTAATATCTTATACGTAGGTAAAGGTCTTTATTCACAAAGAAAATTATACTAGTATTTACAATTGAAACAATTGAGCTAACTGCTGACTGTTGCAAACAGTCTACAGGTAGCTCAACTGATCCATATCAACACCAGTCGGAAGCGTCCCCAAGACGCTGGCTGCATTGCTGTATGCCAATGCTGATGCGCTGTGCCAGATACTCACCAGCTCTCGGGTCACGCGTCGCTTCGACCAGACGCTCAGATAATTTTTTGAAAACCCGAAGAGCCTCGGTACCCCACGAACCTAGGGTCTCGACTCCAAGGGGAGCAAATGTGTAGGCTCTGTCGAGTCCTGGATATTTGCGCCTCTTGAGATCTTCGGCCAAATCTGCCGCCGCACCCGCCCTCACGTAGGTTGTTTTATATGATTACGTAGCAGTATCACGATTACCGATTATTAAAGCGTAGGTAGTTATGATCATAGCAACCTACGCTTTAATACAGCGTAGCTATATATCCTACTAATCCTACTTATATTATAAAGCCGAAAGTTTGTGAAATCTGAATTTTTGTTACCTAGGATATCCAAAACTACAGAACAGATGAAGATGAAATTTAGCGTAGATAGAATAGATAGACAGAATATACTATAATGCACAAAAGTTGTACACAGGCGAACATAATGCTAGATAGCATTCTCTACCTGCTAACCTTTGGGTAGTGTGAACAACAATTTAGTAGGTAGTGCTAGAGAATAGAAGAAAGTAAAATACTATTAGTAAATCGTAACATTAACATAAATAAATACACACATAAATATAGTAAAATATACTACTCAAATAAATACATAAGTGTATATACATAAATAATAAAATATATAACGTACCTACCGAATTATTCCTGGGAAAGAAAGTAATTAAAGACTCTAGATCTGAAGACATTTACTGAGGATACCTCGCGACATTCCATCGGAAGACTGTTCCATAAACGAGTGGCTTGGACGGCAAAGGTTTTATGGTAGCCCACAGTACAGTGATCTGGTGTCGCAAGCTGCAGTCGTTTTGAGTGCCGCGTACGCTTAGAGCAAAGCCTAACTTAGATAATAAGCTACTTATTATACCGAAAATACGCGTGTGAAGCAGAAGCTAGTGATCTATATAGGTAGGTAGCTATGATCATAATTATGATCGTAGCTACCTACGCTATAATAGTCGGTCATGTGACTGACGTACGTATTGTATGTTCTCTGCACTCACCTGTTTGTTCTCGGCTGACTATTGTAGTAAAGTGGATCTGTGTCACCGTGTATGTGGTACTCTTCCCTTTCATATGAATTCTCTCTAGAAACTTCCAGCGATCTCTGAAATTAACAAGTCTTTATTAGTATCGAAAACGAGAATATCATTGTAATTCATTGTGATCATTTATTGAGTTTTTTATGTGTACCTCTACATCGAGTTCTTTATTAACTAAGAAAATTACAAGCAGATAAATAAATTAGTACTAGTATTTACAATTGAGCTAACTGCAGACTGTTGCAAATAATCTACAGGTAGCTCAAATGAGTTCTTAATATAATTTATGACGATAATATGAATCCCATGGGGGCGCTACAAGATAAAATTATACCTAAGATGCTTAAAAATATAAAAAGAGTAAAACTTAAAAAACTTTGTTAAGTACTGTTTTACTCTAAATATTATTTTAACGTTTAAAATATCACTTTAATATTATTTTAACGCTTTTAGAAAAATCGCGTTCAAAATTTAATCTTGTACTCAAAATTGGTAAGTTTTGTAGACTCATTCTACTAATCATCTGAGAAATCTCCTTTGTGTGAAAGATGCGAACGGCGAAAAGAGGTCCAACTTATGATCTGGCCCTCTGGCGTGTGGATGTCGGTCTACTTATCGATGACACTGTTTGTTTCTATTAGAGTACTATTACACACTGCCAATTAACTTATTCGTCGCTTCTTTACTTCAGTCTACATATCGAAGCGACAGAAATCAAAAATATCACTTTATTTCCGAGTCAGTGTTTAGTTTTATAATTTGACCTTATCTAAGTGTAGGTACATTTATTGTATGTATGGAAATAAAGAGTTTTTGATTTGATTTGACTACCAATTAACTTATTACCTTAGGTGAAACAATTCACAGTAGCAGCCCAAAGCCAAAAAGTTGGCGTTGTTATTTACACCCATGTGCCTCAGAAAGCACGTTAACCCTTAACCTCTCCCCGGTCGTGTCGATCTTCCGTTTCATCGGATTATGAGAGTCAGGGAACACAGAGCACTTGAGTTTACGCACACACTTGTGCACTATAAGTATGCCCTACGCATATGGCTAGTCTCCGTTCAGACAGGCCACCATGGCCAGAATTTGGCTAGGAAGACCTCATCATCATTATCTGAGGTGTGTGCTGAATATGAATCTGATGGACGGGTTCGGAACTGGCTGGCACTGAAGAAGAATGAGAATTCAGGATAAAAGAGAGTGCAGGATTTTTGTGTTGCAAGTAGTTTACAAATATTGTACCTTGACAACGGCTTGATTATAGGTGTTACCTGTGGTGTGTGCATCTGATGGGCCGCGTTCCGGAACTGGATGGCGCTGCAGTTGGCGTGCTGGCCCACCGGGTAGTTATGGTCTATAGGAGCTATCTATAGATGACGCGTTTTGTGCTAGGTGTTACCTGAGGTGTGTGCATCTGATAGGCCGCGTTCCGGAACTGGCTGGCGCTGCAGTTGGCGTGCTGGCCCACAGGGAGTTATGGTCTATAGGAGCTATCTATGGATGACTAGTTTTGTACTAGGTGTTACCTGAGGTGTGTGCATCTGATGGGCCGCGATCCGGAACTGGCTGGCGCTGCAGTTGGCGTGCTGGCCCACCGGGTAGTTGTGGTCTATGGGAGCTATCTATGGATGACGCGTTTTGTACTAGGTGTTACCTGAGGTGTGTGCATCTGATGGGCCGCGTTCCGGAACTGGCTGGCGCTGCAGTTAGCGTGCTGTCCCACTGGGTAGTTAAGGTCCGATGTGTAGTCGGAGTCTTCAGAGTAACCCGCTGGAATAGAATAAAATGTAGACATTATTAGTAGACCGATAAATTGAGATAAAAAATCAAGGTTAAAAATATTCAATGATGCATAAAGTTCTGTTGAGTTTATAATGAGTATTTTCTTTTTTAAATTGGATTTAGTTGCTCGTAAAAATGCCTAAAACATTTCATATGGTTGTATTGTCCAGGCATGACACCAAATGAAATTGGTTTGGTACTGTAATAACAAAATATTAGTAAATTGTAGGGTGCATTCCAATTAGGAAAGCTCTAAGTTTATTCACATAATAATAGATAAAATGGAAGATTCTAGGCTAGAGGCAAGATTATAGTTATATTTACAAAAATGGGACGTAATGAGCCGCACAAAAATATAATACTATCCCAAATGCCCTATCCCATCCAATAAAAACCAACGTCCAGATCCCTTACCCCCAGCACAAATTAACTACCGTTACTATTCACCCCAAGCTTCCAAGACATGACCCGGTTCAAGACAACACAACATTGGCATAGAACTAGGTCAGATTTCTGTAAAACAGCGCGTTAACCTATCGCCGAACCCGTGTTCTATCGCGTGAGGTCATTGTCCTGCGGGTAATCCACTACCCGATTATTCGATTGTAGTTCATTGAGTGGTACATTAACCAAGGTTGATTAGGTGGTACTATTGTTTGAATGAATCAGTAATGTGGTCATAAAATTGTTTGCTTGGCTTCCGACATTTTCACTACTGACTAACCTTCGCACTGCTCTGTCACACTTGTGCGAGTTTTAGCCTTTGGGCCGGTATGGTTTCCAACACATTGCTATTCATAGGTAGTTATGCGTGGTGACTATAGTTTAACGATGTCAAAATAATGTATGTAAGTATTTGAAAAAATCTACATTCTATTCATTGTTTACACATTGCTTTTCTTCTCTATATAGGTAGAAACCGGGCATAGGTAAGTTGCCTAACCTTTTGCGGCAGTAGAAGGCCAAAATCTGAATGGCACGCCAACCAGGCACGCCAATGCTAAATGTTTGAATTTCTTTCGCGCCAAGGTAATTCCCAACAACGTGTGAATGGCAGAACATGTGTGCCGACCACCTTGACACAAAATGCGGTTTATTAGAGAAAGGTGTGCAATCAGCATATAGCATTTAAGATTCTGTTCTTTTAAATCTAGTATAATACACCGCACCGTATTGCCAGAATTCTGCGTGTCTTTGAATGAAATAAAAATGTTTATTAAACATTACAAGGTACACTACACACATATCAAGTTAGAAACGTACGGTCTTTCATCTCCCTCGGCACTATTGGTTCGGGAAGGCAAGCCTACACATTGCTATCCATTTGATAGCTTAAGAATTAGTGGAATAAAACATGAAAATGATTTTTGCGGCCCGCCCTCTGGTTTCAGCTATCGTGACCAGGAAGCCTCATGGAATAGAAATAAATACCAGGTCCAACTTGCGCTGCATATCCGCGCCACCAGTTCGTAATTACTAGAATAGACTTACAATGAGCAATATACTGCATCTGCTTCCTCGCTTGCTCCGCCCACTCCGCGTCGAGAGTGCCATTGAGCACGTCCAACTTGCGCTGCATATCTGCGCCACCAGTTCGTAATTACTAGAATAGACTTACAATGAGCAATATACTGCGTCTGCCACCTCGCATGCTCAGCCTGCTCCGCGTCGAGAGTGCCGTGGTCAAACATGCGCTGCATATCTGCTCTCTTTTAAATACTACAATATAGGTACTTAAAATGAGCAATATACTGCATCTGCCTCCTCGTTTGCTCGGCCCGCTCCACGTCCAAGGTGCTGTTGAGCACGTCCAACTTGCGCTGCATATCTGCGCCACCAGTTCGTAAATACTAGAATAGACTTACAATGAGCAAAATATACTGCATCTGCCTCCTCGCTTGCTCCGCCCACTCCGCGTCGAGAGTGCCATTGAGCACGTCCAACTTGCGCTGCATATCTGCGCCACCAGATCGTAAATACTAAAATAGACTTACAATGAGCAATATACTGCATCTGCCTCCTAGCATGTTCAGCCTGCTCCGCGTCGAGAGTGCCCTGGTCCAACATGCGCTGCATATCCGCTCGCTCTTAAATACTAGAATATAGGTACTTAAAATGAGCAATATACTGCATCTGCCTCCTCGCTTGCTCCGCCCACTCCGCGTCGAGAGTGCCATTGAGCACGTCCAACTTGCGCTGCATATCTGCGCCACCAGATCGTAAATACTAAAATAGACTTACAATGAGCAATATACTGCATCTGCCTCCTAGCATGTTCAGCCTGCTCCGCGTCGAGAGTGCCCTGGTCCAACATGCGCTGCATATCCGCTCGCTCTTAAATACTAGAATATAGGTACTTAAAATGAGCAATATACTGCATCTGCCTCCTCGCTTGCTCCGCCCACTCCGCGTCGAGAGTGCCATTGAGCACGTCCAACTTGCGCTGCATATCTGCGCCACCAGTTCGTAATTACTAGAATAGACTTACAATGAGCAATATACTGCATCTGCCTCCTAGCATGTTCAGCCTGCTCCGCGTCGAGAGTGCCCTGGTCCAACATGCGCTGCATATCCGCTCGCTCTTAAATACTAGAATATAGGTACTTAAAATGAGCAATATACTGCATCTGCCTCCTCGTTTGCTCGGCCCGCTCCACGTCCAAGGTGCCGTTGAGCACGTCCAACTTGCGCTGCATATCTGCGCCACCAGATCGTAAATACTAAAATAGACTTACAATGAGCAATATACAGCATCTGCCTCCTCGCTTGCTCCGCCCGCTCCGCGTCGAGAGTGCCGTTGAGCAGGTCCAACTTGCGCTGCAGATCCGCACCGCCTGTTCCTTCTGCATCTGGAATTGGAATTATGAAGTGGTTGTAGTCGGCTGTGGGTATATAGTCATTTAAAAGAGACCTTTCAAACCGGTAACTATGGCGATCTTTCGGGGAGATTTACGTTCAGCAGTGGAAGTTTTTTGGCTAAGATGGTGATGATGATGAATATACTTAAAGTTTATTATTGTTTGAAAAGGCGTCTCAATATTTTTTCGATATCATAATCAGCTTCTGTCGATCTATGTTGGCTTCTGTATATTCGTGCCATTCGGTTTAAAGAATTTATTGTCATTAAAAACTTAAACAGTTTACTTATAATTAGATTACAGAGCTATTCTCCGAACTAAACTAGTTTCAGAAATCTGTGTGTAGGCTTACGAAAGTAGAGTAAAATTTTAGTAATTTCTCTGAGTAGTCTATAAATACTAGTTCCAATGTACCTCAGTTTAGGGCTCTTCGAATAAATCTACGTCAAACTGTCACCTTCAGTTACTGATAGTGGAAAAAAATATTCAAAAATAACTTTTATTCTGCTTAAAAAGACTCATAATGATCTTCGAAGTACTAGAAAATTCACAAAAAGGTGCCATGATGAATGAAGATAACTTTTTCGTATTTTTTACAATAAAATAATTTCACAAAAGACTTCTTTTAAACTGACGTCTTCAGCAAAATAAGCAAAAATAAAGTTTAGCTCTTCATAACCGAGCCTAAACTATTATTACCCTCTATATTGGGTGCCATTTAATATCTTCAAATTATATCAACCCACAGAGGTGGTCAAACTATCGTAGTTTAGTTATTTAAATGGGCTTGGTTATATTATCCGTAGTTATATTTAAACCTAATCCTGAAGATAATCTTTCCTTTCCCATACATTTTCTTCTATATTACACCTAAATACACTACTAGATATAAATTTATATTCCAGAAACGAGTCTAGTACCATTAATGACATTCGCCCGGGAAATAAATTTAATCTTAGGAATTGGGTCGCAGGAGTGTACTAGCTGAGACGATAGGCCAATCATAGGCGACGAGTTGCTCTAGATTGCTTTTATAGGATCTGATGATATTAATTTAATGCAATAATGCGATAGTGAGTAACCTAGTTTACTGGGTGATCGAACAATGTTTAGTTTTGACCTATCTTTACGTCACAGGCACAGACAGGTATATGTCTAATAACGATTATTTATTGGGTGTTTATCGTATATGTACGCGATAATATGTACGTAGATATGTACATAAAGTATTATAATAAGTACCAGGCTACTACGTATGTAATGGGCATTCTTATTCCAAGTTATCTATACTTATATGACAAATTCTCCCAAGTTCTAAGAATTAGGCGTAGGTTTAAGACATGGATCCCATTTTCCATGATTTCTACACCTACATTTGAAACGGCTTTTTCCATGTTTTAGGCCAATACCTTATTAGGAAAAAAATCCTTCGATCGAATGTTTGTGAGTCAATTTAAAGGAATAACTCTGCAGGAATCATTTTTCACTGTCAACCAAACTTTTCACTGCTCCTAACTTAAATCCCATCAAAGTTCACGAAATCATGGGAGTTCCAACCCATAAAATTACAGTATAAAACTGTTTCGAAACAAAGGGGACCATAAGTTATTAAAATATCCGTAGCAAAGTGACTTGATTTACAAAAACGAACTTAAACATTATGACGCATAAAATGTAATTCCGCTTACAATTTGAACTAAGGTCTTATTAAAATGCTTCGCTAAAAAAGTTAAGTTTCATGTTCTTTTTACCGATAAACCAGGTAAACATTAGCATACTTGAATAATTTTTTTGATTGATAGTAATTGCAGACTGACGTACATCGTTGCCTAGTTTTAGAATGATTTATAACTCGGGTTTTTCATGGAAAAATAATGCAAACAATCGCTGGAAATAGAAGCTTTTAAATAAACTCAAGGCTTCCACAAACTTGATACTTAACCGTGGGAGAAGCTGGAAATAAGTTATTTAAGCGATTGTCCATAAATAACATTATACCGCAATTCACCGGTAAACAAAATAATTTGAGTCGAGAGAGAGGATTTACAGTTTAAACTGATGCTACGTTGAAAATTTCATTCTTAAATGAATCTTATTTCAACGCCTTTGAGTGCAAAACTACTCTCTTGAGACCATCAGCATTATTAAACCAACGATAATACGCCAATAACCATAAAGTCAATGCTCGTAGCAGCGTAGCTCGTAGCTTCGTAGCACCGTAGCTTCGTAGCACGTAAATCGTAACAAGTAGCTACGTCGTAGACATCCCGACTAAGTATAGTAATAATCTGCGGACGCTCAGAATGGGATAGAACCATTTCAAACTAAAACAACGATCGGACATTTGCTGTGACAAGGTACAATCCCATTTTGACAGCACGCGAATTGTACGAGAACTAATATTTATTTCCTTCGCCTGGAGGTGGCAAGTTTAACAGTAGAAGTTTGTATGCGATGAAGTAGTATTTTAATTTGACAAGGTTCCGTCCCATTCAGATCGTACGCGGATTATAACACAAAATGTATTATTACAACCTGGGTCATCATGCTAGCTCAGAAGATGCCCTCGTTTCGTTAGAAACCGCCCAGCTCACGTAGACACTTTAGAGGAGACTAACGACCGTATGCTCATATATTTAGATATCACATTTGAAAAGAAGAGATTTGAAAGATAGACGTCGTAGGTCACAAGTTTTCAAAGAGTTTATCTTCTCCAGCCTACTGTGCGTGAAACACGTTGAGTTATTTGAGTTTTTAACGACCATCGTTATCGCGGTTGTTATGTTTTTTACGTAGCCACTGAACTGTTGTGGCAACTAGCGCGGATGAAATGGCTGTTTTAGTTTTTATTTGAATGCTTTTATGCAGGTCGCCGCTAGTATTTATCTTTATTTTACTGTTGCAACGTGTGCGTTTTACCGGAGTGTCGACGTGACTTCCAAATGAGTTGTTGACATAACGTATGTACTAATGAAGCGTATTCAACTGCTGCATTCGATTTGTTAACGCAATTTGTCACTGTTTCAGCTTCACAAACAATATACCACATTGGCTTTCCAAAGACGATTATTTTATATTGATTCCAGTTTATTGCGTCTTGAAAACGCTCAGTAAGGCTACCTCTAGATTTGTTTGCAACATTCTACAGGATAGGATAGGATAGGATAGGATTATTATGAGACTGTTTTAGACCTATTTGTATCTAAAGTTGTAATCTTCTAAAACAGTCTCATAATAATTCTATACTTTCCAGTAAAAGTATCCTCTGTGTCTTCGTGGGTGTTTTCTTTACGAAAACCTCGTAGTTCTCTTGTTGCGTATATCTAGAACTCAAAATGACGACGAACTATGTTGAGTTTGCCCCGACACGACAGTTCAAATAGCTCTACAGTGTCTTCAGTAGTACGATACGAGCACGCGAACAAGTTAACTTCGTACAATATGTTAAATTACCTCACAAAATCCAAAAGGTCGAGTTCCTTTTTCTCAACTTTCAACTTACAATCTCGTTACGAGAATTGAGACTCATGTTCCAACATCTGTTATATTTGTAAAGCGGCAAAAACGCAGGAATATGAAATATTTACATTTCACAATGTCTGGCTCCAGGCATTATAAAACGCCGCTCGGAGGTTTAATATCTCGGCACAAAGGACTTCCTTTAGAATTCTTTTGAACTGAAAGTTTTCCACAAGTCTTAAACCCTACGGCTCTTTATTGATTTGAATACGTTATTGATATTATATTTAATCTGTAGTATACCTAGCTAGGTTTTAGAATATCGATGAGCAAATTCATAAACGATTTTTGTCGTAGTGTTAATGGAATATACAAATATTTAAGTAGTCGAAGCGACGCGTGACCCGAGAGCTGGTGAATATCTGGCACAGCGCATCAGCATTGCCGTACAGCGTGGCAATTGCCATACAGCGTGGCAATGCAGCCAGCGTCTTGGGGACGCTTCCGACTGGTGTTCATATGGATCGGTTGAGCTACCTGTAGACTGTTTGCAACAGTAAGCAGTTAGCTCAATTGTTTCAATTGTAAATACTAGTATAATATTTATAAATCGCTTATTTTTATAGTTCGTTTGAAAATTATAATTTAATCGCAGGTGCACATGCTAGTTTCAAATATTTTCTTACATCTTTCTGTCAAGTACATAGGCTGTCCTACTCACATACACTCCTTCACAATCAAACGCACGCACATATAGAAATCCTAGAAATGAAGGAGATATAGAAAGGGAGCGAAGAGCGTTAACGATGAGAGCTAATATGCTGGTCCGCAGGTTTGCTCGTTATTAAGAAGAGGAATAACTCTGTTCAAATCATTCAAAAGAGAAATCTCGTTATTCAAAAGAGGAATAACTCTGTTCAAATCATTTTGTCAGACATTTTATACGAGCAGCCTGTGGTTCACATACACTCAGAAATCCGTCAATGCTATTCGCGTGCAATACAACAATGCATTCAGGATGTTGCTGGCGCTGCCGCGGTTCTGCAGCGCGTCCGGCATGTTCACCGAGGCACGCACAGATGTATTTTCCGCCGCCTGCATGAGGAAAAAGGCAGCCTCACTGCTGAGCAGAGTCCGTGGGAGCATCTAGAGCATCCTGCGAATGATGGCGGACAAGATTGATGGCCCGCTATACAGACCCTGCATTGCTGTACTAAATAATTACATCTGCCTACATCAATTTAAACTAACATAGACTTAAGGCTTAGATATAGATTAACCCGAATATGAATCTTGTGTTGTCTGAAATAAACGATTATTATTATTATAATATAGTTACACCCTCAACAGTTTCTCTGCTGATAATCTGCTAATATTTTGAGGTATGAAACATTTATTTAAGCAAAGGTATGTCATACTTAGCTTTAGTAAGCGATTATTAATTAATATTAACCTGTAAATAAGCCGAAGCTGGGATCTCTCGCATCTTCACACAAGATTATCTTAGTTAAAACGAGGATTCAAACTTACAGGATCATAAGTTTAGTTATCTAGATAATTAGGTTTTTTTTTTCATTTATTTATGTTACATAATTATTTACTTATTTTATCTACAGCTAACATAAACCGTAATTCGGTTTGTCCGTCAGCCTCAGTCTCTAAGGTACAATATAGTTAATAATAAGGTAAGTACATTATAATAGAACGTAAGTTTATATTGGGTCTTATTTTTCCGAAAATAAATACTTTTTGTTGGTTGTTTGTTGTTGTTGTTGTTTCGTCAACTGCGTCAAAAGTGAACCTACAAATTCCTGTCACTTGTCTCCTGCTTTCGCAAAAAAATCCTGCAATCACGACAAGCAATTAGAATCGTGAATAAACCGGGTGCAGGTGGTTCTTTTGCAAAGCTTGGGAAAAAGCCCGGCATTTGAGGAGAAAACCAATTAAAATGCACAATAAACTTTGAGACTTCAACGTCCTGATTATGTCTCAACGTTCAGAGGCTTCAAGAGACAGTGCAGATCTTAGTTCTTTTAGTTCAAAAGTTTATTGCGTGGAGCCAACCGCATTGCGTCTTCTCGTCTATTGCGTGTATGGATAACCCTTAACTTCTATGCCACATTATAATCCGTGCGTGACAAGGATGGGACGGAGCTTGGAACCTTATCAAAGTAAATTATTTTACGACACATTTCTGATACCGTCAGCGTGTTGTCAAAGGGTCAATGAGGTCAATGAGGATCCGTAACGATTTTAGTTAAGAATGCAGATTTATAGAGCTAAAAAATTCATAATACACAGTTCAAAAATTTAAAAAATTGACGAGGTTATGACCAAATTACCAGCGAAGTTCAGTGAGTGACCGCCGTGGGTGCGTTTGACGTCACTCGCTCGGTCGCCGCCCGCTAACCATGTAGGTACATATCAGTTTTTAGTGATTTACTCCGAAACTATGAGTTTAGGGAAAAAAATGACACAGCCATATATACTCAGTTTTGAGAGACCCATTGAATGAGTTTTATTTTATTTTTTAATATTCATTTTCCTAATTTTTTTCATTTCATTTGTGTGACCCAAACGTCACTTAAGTTCATAACTGTCAGTAACTGTGTACATGTACAGTTATTCGAGGTCAAATGTAACAAAAATTGGTATTTCGCAATTATCTAGGTTTCTATATATCCAATGACGCTGACAGTTAACATATTATTGTATGGTCACAGATATTTTATATAATACTGTAGAGCATAAAATTTGGTAAATTTTTGTGGCCATACTTTTTATGGGCACAAACATTTACCTAATATACAGGGTTATTGGTAATTCACTGATACTGTGTAAACTGCAAGTTTTGCCCATCATCACAAACACGTTAGTGAAGACGCCAGTTCTTAATTGTTATTTTTTTTTGTAAATCGCCTCACGTACAAAATAATGTCCGGAACCTAATTAATGACTAAATTCCGATCACCCACTTCTATTTACATCCACATCATCATCATTGGCTTATTGACGTCGTGAACGTTAGTGAACAAAGTCTTCGTTTCAGGTCTGGCCAAAATGGCGTTTTTGTCAGTATGTCCGTACTCCTCTACAGGTCGTATTTTACAACCGATCGGTACGAAACTTTGTGTACAGATTCTATGATTTTATAGAATTTTATTGTCGTCGGGATTTTTTGATTAAAGGTGTAATTCCTTCAAAAAAAGGCAAAAAGGGGGCTTTAGAATATCTCGGCTTTAAGACATTTGATTTCGATGATTATATTTTTTATTGAAAGGTTGTTGTTTATAATTCTTCTCATAAAAAATTGGTAAAGATCTGATCAGGATTTTTGGCATGATGAGCAGAATAGCTCCGCAAGATGCAGTATAATGCAAGAGAATACACAGTACAGCGCCACCTATTAGAACATCTTTGTAACACGTTGTACTTACCTTCTACGTAGCACGGCCACTTGCCAGTTTGTGCAAGTAAGAAATCTTATAGATGTCGCTAAAGCTACTGAACTTTTTTGATATACATGTAATATGAGATTTGATTTGGAAGATTATTTTTAAATTTTAGTAGGTAAGTACCTACTCTACTTAAAGTTATTTTCATAAAAATTTGGTGAAGATCTGATGAGAATTACGTGATAAGCAGCGCCACCTATTAGAACATCTTAGAGATATCTACTGAACTTCTGTAAATAAACTAACAATTTTATGTGAATAAACTAACAATTTGCAAGCTTCAAAAAGGTTATTGAATAAACTAAAAAAGTTTTTTTACCTACTATTTACAAACGACTCATATTGATTTACTTGGTTTAATCGTGGAATAGAACAATTTTGGGCTGATGGATCAACGCCATCTACTGATACCTAGGTACAGAATTTCGAGCTTTGCTGAGGAACGTAACTTAGGTACTTTGTATGGACAATTGGTATAATGGTTGATGTGTTTGTGCAACATTTCGTTCAAAAATTCAATGCACACCACACTAGCGTAAACCAATATTTAGGTACCTACCTACTTATAAGGGTTTTTCTGATTTTTGGATATACCTACCTGGGTATCTACTTAGGTAGGTAAAGTGTAGATACACTACCTACCTACCCATAGGATTTTTCTTACAACGCGTCAAAAAGTAAGAGGCACCGATAATTACATAGAAATTTGGTACTTACCCTATACTTACGACAAGATTAGCACCATTATAGGAAGGCTGGTGCCTACCTATGCTGGTGCTTATTCTGATAAGTAAGCACTTTTGCTCCGTGATACATAAGATGCTTTCATACTGGCATGGCGATTTGCAAGGAGTCACCGCCGAAAAACATGGTTGAAAGGGTAACCATTTCGGCTATTTTCAAAATATACCTACCGAACCTACCTACCAAAATATCCCGTTTTAAATTACTTTAGTGCATTAATAAATAAATTAATTGTTGAAAAAAGTTAGTGTTCGCGACGTCTACTGTTCGTAGAACTACTAGTTAATACTGGCGTCTTCACGTTCGTGATGGTGGGCAGAACCTGTAGTGAACATGTGTCAGTGAATTACCAATAACCCTGTATGATAATAGCTTAAGTAATCATATATGGTCAAAATAATTAAAGATTTCTAAGACAGTTTTTCATATATCCCCTCTGTATCGTTCGCGAAACGCGAATTGAGCAGTGCTTAATTGTGAGTTTTTGGGTATAGTCATAAAATAAAAACATTCATCGTTTAGCAGAGATTTTCAAAATGATTATGTGATGCTCTATCCAATATTATAATAACGGATATCTTGAGTAAGTAAGTATACAGGGTGCCACGGAAAGGGCGTACTAAGCCGAAAGGGGGTCATTCTGGACCCTGAGGGAATCAAATCAATCAATTCAAAATTTATTAACGATATTTTGAATTCCGGATATTTTTTCTCGTACTCTTGCATTAGTTAACATTACAAAATATATCACAAATGTTGTTTTAGCAAAACCAGTGTTTTGTCATGAAGTTATTAGATAAAAATGATGTAAATAATTTAGAATTTCAAAAAAAAAATTAAAAACACACTTAAAAGAACACGCAGTATATGATGGAAAAACGTCTTAGTTTTGTTTTTGAAATAAGTAAAAAAATGTGTTGGAAATACAAAAAATCATAGAACAAACGTTGACCCTCGATGTCCAGAAAGAGGGTGACCCTTTCAGGCAAGGCCCTTTCCGTGGCACACTGTATATTTATTTTAGTTATCAGCTGTAAATTTCGTTTTATCTCTTAACATATGCATGAACTTATGGCAAGTTTAGAGTTATTATAGGACAAGACATTTAATAAGGTACCTACTTATACAAAGTTACCTAATACCTAGTAATAAGCTTACTGCATAATAGGGTATTGAAAAGCTCCTTAACTGCTAATGAAGCTGTCCGTAATTCCTTCTCCCTGGAGAGCAAGAACCGTACATCTGAATAGGAAGCAATAAAAAATGCAAGGGCTCACGCGATACTACTGTAATATCTACCTAAGTAATAGTAAGGTATGTTTTGTATTATCAAGATAGCAAAAGAATGATTTGAACGTAGTAACAGAAAATACAGAGGAAGTAAGGTAGGACAGAGGTCTAGTTGTGAGACAGACTTCTGAAGAAAATATAAAAATCTGGACCTTCGCTAAAGCTAGAGTAGAGTATATTAGAACGCGATTGATTTAATTAATTTTAGATGTTAAATGAGTTCTTTCATAGCTTTAATTGAATGTAAAAAGAAAGTTGGGACCAAATCAATTAAAGGAAGAAAGGTGACCTACATTTCGGATTAAGTCGTAACGCAGAAATATTGAATATTGCGCGTTTCTTTCATACGGTATGTTTCTAGGAACATAATAAATAAGAAAATCTCTTTTGGTACAACTTATTACACGAATAGGGTAAAATCCGGATTGCTCACTTCTAGAGTGTAAAAAAATACCACTTCTGAAAAACCTAATCATGTTTTGATATAATGTTGTGTGAATGTAACTATTATACTTTCCTTGCGCTAAATATTTGGACTGAAAATACGCAAAATATTTATCCTCTCAATACTTGATTGCAACTTTAAGAAGTTTATTTTAGCAGTAGGCTATGTATCACTCACTACTGAGGACTATTTTTACATTACCCTTAATAGTTATCTGTCTTTTACAGCCAAATAACGTTAAATATTATCTAACGAAATTCAGTAAGTATAAAGAATATAGTGTCAAACTCACCTGAATTTCATTTCAAGACCGTACTCGTGTGCCGTAGAAACCATCTCTTTACGAGATTAAAATTTATTCACTGTCGGTAAATACGTGTGTAGACTGACGACATTTACATATAGGGATTCATAAGCGTTTAACTTAATATAATGGAATCGTTTGTCTTGGCTCAACAGTGTATAACATCTACTCGCTTTGTTTTATAAGACCTTAGAATAAATGCTAGATTTAAGTGAAGAAATCGAAAGATTAAAATTAAATATTAAGTCGCATCAACGCACTGTACAGAAGTTATCATCTGAGTTGGAAAAGTCGCCCAAACTGCTGATTAAAGATCGATCGACAACTTAATTTAATTACCTCGAAGATGCCTTAATTCCATCTAGCCTGACTTCGATTATCTGTTTGGACACAAATAATCCAATTTGCGGAGTTGGAAGTGCGAACACTGAACGATATCAAATCAACCGATTATCACATTATAAACATACCTACTATCGATATAACGGTCAGTGAGTCTAAGTCCCGCTTTATGAAATCTAACTCAGTAATTCTGTGTTTTAGTAACGCTTGTAACATAGAAAAGCGGGTCTCAATTTTTTTTTAATTTTATAAGTATTTATTGATAAGGTAAACTGCAGCGTTACAATTTCCATATAAATACTTAAAATATATATAACACTGAGGCCAAAAAGGATTACACCGATAAACAAATGGAACAGCACGGTAAGTCAAGAAATGTTGAACAATGTAAATTATCTTAGAAGTAGTAACTACAATGTATTATCTATAACTATTATATAAATATATTTACTGTTTGAATACATATTTGCTTATATTGTTATAATTTATCTGCCGTAAATTTACAAGGAACACTTTTTTTTTTTAATCTTTATTTATTAAGAAGGGTTTGATCAGAGTGATCATGTCACCCTCATAAGGAACACTTGGTTAAGTCAATTGCTACAAAATATAATATTGGTACAAAATAACGTCAAGTGCGAGTAGGACACGCGCACTTAGGGTTCCGTATAGTTGTAAGACTTTGTGTCTTGCCAAATTGATTCTAGGTCAACGGGAAGTAGGTACGTACCTTGTAGGTTTTAGTTCATGGCGAGCATATTTTTTTTTCTGATTAAACTACAAATTTATGGTTTATTTGTGCTACAAAACCCAATTCTTACAAAATTTTATGATTCTACGTCAGTGGGAAGTACCCTATAGGTTTTGTTCCATGACGAGAATCAAGAGTTTTTTTTTATTGTAAACTTCAAATTTTTAGTTTTCGTATTTTTGCCTTTACTTGTGCTGTAAAACCTTGCTTCTTGCCAAATTTCATGATTCTACGTACCCTATAGGGTACTTCCTTTTTTAAAATTATGTTGGATTGTAATTACCTTGGAGATTTCAAAATATTCGGACAAAAGGCTGTAACTTTTGATTTATTTATTACTTTGACTCAGAAGCTTTATTTATATCGAAGCTCCAAGAGGTTACGGACTTGAGTATTTTATGTTAATTTCAACTTGATACCTCCACGGATTCTTGAGGAAAGGGGGTTGACAGACGGACAGACATACAGACGGACAACAAAGGGATCCAAACCCTTATATTCCTTCCTTTTTTCCTATTGAGGTGCGGAAACCTCAATTTAATCTACGACTATGTTCCTAGCAAGAAATAGATTGTGTAACAACCTGTATTATTATAACTCTTTACATCATTTGCTGCGCCCTTACAGGGTACATGTACTTACATATAAGCTAATTACCACCTAAGCAAAAACTGTATTATCGTATATGTATGCAATAAATAAATCTGAAATATGAAATCTGAAATCAATAGTAATAATAATCAGAAATCAATAAATAAGTAAATGAATGGCTGTAAAACTTTCATAGTACGTGCCTAAGTCTGCATCTACCTAGTATGCCAAAGTTTTAAAAGTATTTAAAGTAAGTTTCTAAGTACTTGTAGCAAAGGTCTCGAAGATACTTTTAATTCAACTTTAAATCGTGTAATAAAAAAGAAATTGGGCGCGGAACGCCATTTTCAGTGAAACATGCCTTGAATTTTGATGTGCAAAGAACGATAAAGACCGACCTTTCGGAAATATCCAAGTTATTCTAACTCACAACATAGTTAAGGGCAAAATGTGGTAACAGCTTCCTGAATGTCAACGATCAAAGACCATGATACAGCGACCGCCTTTTAGGAAATTGTGGGGAAATGTTACCTACAAAATATGGGTATGATACAATCGTCTACCTGTCTACCCATATGCGAGGTGATTTGATATGTGTGGGTCAAGTGCCTTGCTGAATTATCAGTTACTATAAAGTTTACCACTAAAGTAAAAAACATAGAACCACTAAAATAAATAAATAGAAAATGAATTAAGAGAAGTGGGATCGGTTGAGCCAGACAAGGACGAGCGAACGTCGCGCGGGGAAGGCGAGAAAGGAAGGCGAGAGCCGCGGAATGGCCAGCCCGCGCGCAATTTGACTGTTCGTTTTTATAAATTTGCTTTTTCTCGTAAATCATACTCTTACGCAATAAAATAAAACCATAATCGTCTAAAGTATTTATTAGGGAACACGTAGACGAAATATAATTAAAATATTATAAATAACTAGCAAATATAACTGCTTTTTCCGTAGAAGTATTTGTGCAAAAATGAAAATTTAGAGGCAACTTTTTGCGATTTTTTTGTATTAAGTCAAGTTTTGTTGATCGTGTTTCAACTTCCTTAACTTACTAACTAGAATACTAAACTTTTGATGTTTTATCAAAAAGTTAGTATTTTTTGCCATAAAATTGGTTTCCCGTACAGTCTAAACGTAGGTTTTAGGACTCACTTCACCTTAAGTGAGGATAACATTTCGATAAATTTTAGACATCTCTATGTAATAAAATGTCTGTCGAGGAGTCTAGAGAATAGTTATTCTTGTTTATCTCAGAACATAAGCTAGCAAAATTAGCAGATGAAATGTAATGTGTGGAAAAAAAAGCAAGTGCGCTAAAATTATTAATGTTCCTAAAAGTTGGCTGCCCACTTCTAGGTTCCAAGTTCCCCATGCCGAATGAACAAACAATTTGCTTGCAATACCTGTAGGATTTGCTAGTTTATTTTAAACCGACGAGACAAAATATCGATTTGTTTACTAATAGGATTCACAGCGATATGAATGATGCCTCAATGAGCATCAAAAGGCCTTCAGCACGCTCAAGTTAACACAATAGAACAAGCGCTCGGAAATATCAATGTGAAAATAAACTATCATGTTTTTTATCATTTTTGTTATTGGATATAGACGCTGTATTTATAACGATTTTGGTTTATATGTTACTAGACGATCGCCTCGCGGTTTCGCCCACGTTGTTCCCGTTCCCGTGGGAATTCCGGGATAAAATATAGCCTATGCTTTTCCTGAAAAGTAAGCTTCCTAACGGTGAAAGAATTTTTCAAATCGGTCCAGTAGTTTCGGAGCCTATTCAATACAAACAAACAAACAATCAAATCTTTCCTCTTTATAATATTAGTATGGATAAGTTTTTCATATTTTTATGCAAGGCTAATTGTTTTCTGTTCTTTTTCTATAATTTGGTTAATAAGGTTTGTAGTTAACTGCATATACCCGTAATGAATAATTTGGTTGATTTTATTACCTTGCCTATAAGAGTAAAGTTGGTTGAATTGTGTTTTGGCTGGTTTGGGTCCTAAGTGCATGAAATTATCACCTCATTTTACAAAACGACGACTAACACTATAAGTGCTCATACCTACAATAATTAGATGGTTTAAAAAAACTGCAAACTGACTTCGAGTCCTTTAATTTTACACCGTTTTTTAGATTTGCGGAATAAGTACTAATACCTCGGGAATACATTTTTGATGGAACCATCTAGAGATCATTCCTATAATAAAGTGATAAATAAAATCAAAATCGGTTCATAATTAAGCTTACTTGCAATGGTAACTGATAGTTTTAGTTTCAATTCTGGCATCATGAGTCGATGGGTTGTAAATCAGCATCGGCCGCTCGCCCCACTAGTAATCAAATAACTGTTGACATTTAAATGTAAATTTGCATTAATAATGTACATGACATCATAATCAAAATTATTATTATTATTATTGATTGATTTATTTGTTTTGTAATTATACTAACCATTCTCAATTTTCATTATATTGTGTTACCAACAAAATGGATGTTGTACCTAATGTCTGAAGAAACGAATTTTCAATTTCAATTTCAATAATTGACGGAGAAATCGAGGAACATACATACAGCTGAACATAAAACCTCCTCCATCTTTCGAAGTCAGATAAAAAGATGTGATTATGCTAAATGTGTAACCAAAACTTAAGAAACCATTAGTAGCTCAGAAGAGAAATGTTTGTAAGAAGAGATCGTCTTATAGAAAACAAATTTAAACCTGGCGCGATCCCCTTTTGTTTTTCTTATACTTAAAGGATTAGTGACGTCAACGAGGATAATTGCATGAAAAAATAAAAGACAATCACGGCAGCTTTAAAAAATTATCTAAACAAACTGAGAACCGAAGACCAACAAAAGAACATCATCAAACTGTGGTATATTATACAACTAGCTTCTGCCTGCGGCTTCGCTCGCGTATTTTCAGTAAAATAAGTAGCTTAATATCTAAGTTAGGCTTTGCTCTAAGCGTACGGCAAATTTCATCTTGATCTGTTCAGTAGTTTTGGAGATCCTAGGTAACAAAAATTCAGATTTCACAAACTTTTGATTTTACTATAATACTAGCTTCTGCCCGCGGCTTAACACGCATCTTTTCGGTAAAACCAGTAGCCTATTATCTAAGTTAGGTTTTGCTCTAAACGTACGGCAAATTTCATCTTGATCTGTTCAGTAGTTTTGGAGTTCCTTGGTAACAAAAATTCCGATTTCACAAACATTCGGCTGAATAATATTAGTAGGATAGTGATGTAGGATGGAGATTTCTTTGTATGGTTTATTCAGGTACTGGTCTTAGCTATGCATTGGTAGATTGAAGTCATAGAATAACTCTATGATATCGTAGCTACCTATTTAAACTCAAAGATCGGTAGCATATCAAAGTGATAAGACTTATATTTATACTAGCTTCTGCCCGCGGCTTCGCACGCGTTGTTTCTATGGAAACGTTTACAGGTGATTTCTATCCCACGGGAACTGATTTATGGGATAAAAAGTATGCCTATGTTTTATTCCAGGCCGAGAATTATCTGTGTGCAAAATTCAGCCCGATCCGTTCTGTAGTTTTGGCGTGAAGAGGTAACAAACATCCATCCATCTATACATCCATCCAAACTTTCGCATTTATAATATTAGTGTGATTCTGTACGACGAAAGCTGTGAGCGAACCATAGGAGATACCTCATAAAAATTACAGTTCACTGAAGATAGCTCAAGAGAACTTAAAGAAAGTAGTTGCAGAGGTTTCTGTACCGTAGTTTACGCTGGTGGATGGGTATAGAATAACAAACTTTAAGTTAGGACGGTGGTCCGTACTAAAGTAGTCGTTTTAGTAGATTCAATTATGTGGAAACCCCTAAAGGTTTCCACTGTTGAGGTTTAACTTTTGCATAGATTATGTTCGGTAAACCAACCCAAATAAATTGGTAACGTGTGAAGGGATCAAGTTAATTTTATAAAAATATTAAACCCCTGACGTGAACTTTGCTTTAAACCATCGCAACTACAATTACATAAGAAAAAGAAGTCAGCATGTCTTCGTGGAAGAATTATAAATAGTAATCACACTAATATTATAAATGCGAAAGTTTGGATGGATGGATGGATGGATGTTTGTTACCTCTTCACGCCAAAAGTACAGAACCGATCGGGCTGAAATTTTGCATACAGGTAACTCTAATCTGGGAATCAAACATAGGCTACTTTTTATCCCATAAATCAGTTCCGATGGGATAGAAATCACCTTAAAACGTTTCCATATAAAAACCGCGTGCGAAGCCGCGGGCATAAACTAGTAATTAATAAAACGTTTCTTTGTCTCTCTCAAAGGTCTTAACTAAAAGTGAACACTTAATTAGGTATTCATTAGGTAATTGGTAATTAACTAAAAGTTACCTGACTACTAGTCAGGTAATTTTTAGCTTACAAAATAATATTGGTCTGTATTCTTGACTATGACTTATGTTGTGAGAGAATGGTACCTGAAAAAGGTTTTTTAAAATAAAATTGAGAAGATAATTCAAATAGAGGTTTTGAATCAAATATAAATAAAAACATCAGAACGGCTGTACCGATTCAAAATTCAAACATAGCTAAGATACACTCGATATAGGTACCTCTCAATCAAAAAATAAATAAATCTAACACTTTATTACCGTATCGTAGATTAACCGTTTGCGAGCGACCGGTGCCAAAAACAGACCTCATTTGGGTCAGGGGAGCAAAAGTCGGTATCACGTCACGCATGTCCCTTTTATATAATCGCCAAAAGAAACGCAAAACAAAGTACACTACATAAACACACTACATTCACAAAACCTCACTGTATCTCCTTTTTGTTATAAATATAATTCACATCGCTCACTCGCTTCAGAGAAACATTGATTGGACTACTTTTGTGCCGTTTTCACTTCCAACATGCACGAGGCTACCCTACGTTTCAACGAGAGGAAAGAGGAAACCGGAGACAAGGAGGATGTGAAACCTCCTTTATAAACGTTAGAGACTAGAGCTACTGTAATTCAGCATCTAAAACCGTGAGACTAAAGCTGAAAATGCCATGATATGTTTTAATTGGATCGTAGATTGACATACACCAATTGAATTTGCATGGTTTAAATTTACCTGTTGGTTGATTGTTTTCATAACACACGCTGTTTCTGAAAACATCGGTGCGTTTTGATTTGATTATGGGTGATTATTTAGTCGCAAAGCCACAATTAATATCTGGTTGTTTACGATTGCGACACGTGTTTAATTGTAAAATGAGAGGTGATGAAATGGAGGTAAAATCTCTCATTTTACCTCCATTTTATCAAGCTCTCATTGATTATTTTATTTTATGTTATATTATAGTATATTAACCTGTCATCGTTTGTGTCCAAGATGGCGGCACATGTGACGTCAGTTGTTTGCCTCAGTGAGGCGAGCCACAAATCTGAGCCGGTCAGTTGTTCGCCTCAGTTCGCCACATTGTGGTTTTCCGACAGACACGAAATTTGAGTGTACTCAAAAGTTTGGTTATTATGTAGGTTATTTCATCAGGTTCATAGGAAATGGTTATTTCATCATGTTCGTAGGAAGATTAGGCTTCAAATACAAAAATTCAGGGAAATAATGATTTATAAGTTCGCCTGTCTGTTGCTAACCACCATGTGGTTACTCAGATGGGCATGTGCCGCCATTTTGGACACAACTGATCATATGACGTCAGAAAGTTGCCTCACTGAGGCAAACAACAGACGACAGGGTATAATATATTTTTAATTGTTAGTTGATTGTTTTCATAAGACATGCTGTTTCTGAAAACATCAGAGCATTTTGATGTGTTCATGGGCGATTATTTATTCAAAAAGCCCCAATTAATATCGGATTGTTTAAGATTGTAACACGTGTTTATTTATAAAAATGAGAGGTGATGAAATAGAGGTCAGAGCTCTCATTTTGCCTCCATTTTATCACCTCTCATTGATTATATTGTTATATAACATAACATAGGAATAAAAAAACTTTATTAATTGGGAAAAAAAACCGCAATTAAAAAACTCATTATGAATTCACAAGTTTATCCCCTCGGGGTACAGAATCACCCCATTTCGGCTTAGTACACCCTTTCCATGGCACCCTGTATATCATTTAATATATAATGTAGGCAGAAAAGTATTTTCCCGCAGCATAAGAATTGGAAATTCGTCATATTTATCTTCAACAAAATATTTCTCTTTTTGAGAAAAAACAGACGCAAATATTACACACACATTGACAATTTATAACGCAAAATTGCTTCCTCCAAAATTAACACCCTTCATTCCTTTACGTCCTACACGAAACCATCCATCAAAATCGACCTTTTTCTTGACGTACTTACAACGTTAATGCATTTTGTTCAGTTTCATGTTTTTGTTTTATAAGAATCTTCCTTGAAACGTTAGTATTTCCTTATATTGTATCAGAAATTTCATTTACAAAGTAATAACACAAGGGAATAGCAAATATATGGAAATCAAGCATGGATGAAACGGAATTTCAGTAGACATATTTACAAACATTTTGTATCATTCAAATGAACGGTTTTATGGGTACCTTTGATCTTCACAGATGAGTAAGCTAAGTCTCAGGCTCGTATTATGGAAGCTTGTTCAGTCATCGATCTGTGCTCAAGCATAGCTTACTCTATCATTAATATTTCAGCGTTACTTAAGTAACGCTTTCACACACTGTTACTCAAGCAAATATTAATGACAGAGCAAACTTTTAATCAAATAATAGAAAAAAATTAGAACTAGTATTTACAAATGTAACAATTGAGCTAACTGCAGAGTGTTGCAAACAATCTACGGGTAGCTCAACTGATCCATATCTATACCAGTCGTCGTGTCTCCAAGACGCTGGCTGCATTGCCCGGCTGTATGGCAATTCTGACGAGCTGCGCCAGACACCCACCAGCAGGTCACGCGTCGCTTCGACCAGACAATTTTTTAAATACAAGCTTTTGTAATACCGACCTGAGACTATGTACATAGTGACATCTAGTGCCAACTTGTCACTTTCCACTTTCCATCAGGTGTCAGTGTGGTCATACGAAGTCTATTGACTATTTTTTAAACGGCCTAAGGTAAGTAGGCATTAAAGCGCAACCCCGAACGAAGTTTTTATTTGTATACTTTAAGCAGAGATGCGAAGTTGCTATTTTGGCCATCATGGTGGCAAAAAAGAGCAACTTCGTATCTCTGCCTACAATTTAAAAACTAAAACTTTTAAAGAGGCATTAAAAAAGCTTACGATAGGTATCACAAACTGGCCAATCGATTTTTGAAAATTCGTTCTTTGAACAAAATAATAAGAGACATCTATCAGTAACTAGGGGCTTTCAAACTAGGCCATATCTATTAAAAACGAATCAACCAACAAAAATAAAAGGAATACTTATAGATATTGAGAAGTCGTGGTTAATTTCTACCACTATTATTCAGGCGAGGCGATCCTCAAAAAGTTTTTATTCTGTTTTTACGGTAGAACATAATAAATTATCCCGCAAGGACAACGGGATATTGGTGTATGATTCGCGCGCGGGCAGAGTGGGATGGAACCTTGTCAAAGTAAATGCCCGAATATAAGATTGAGAGAATAGAGTGCACCTGTGTTTGCGCACACTTGTGCACTATAATATACCCTGCGCTCATGGTTAGTCTTCGTTGAGACTTGCCGCTTGCAATTCGGCTAGGGGGACATCGTCATCACAAAATGTCCACACCATTTGACGACCTCGGTGGCGCGGCGGGCGAGGGTCCGCCTGCGGCGCAGAAGGTTGCGGGTTCAATTCCCGCCTTGGGACTAATGTTTGTACGATCTACAAATATTTGTTCCGGGTGTTCTGGTCGTTTCTGTGTATAATAAAAAATATCTATGTATGTAATGTATTATATTATGTATATCAGTCATCTAGTACTCATAACAAAAGCTTTGATTAGCTTGGGGCTAGATGATGCTGTGTGGATTGTCCAGCATTATTTATTTATTGTGTTTTATTTCGAAAAGGTTCCATCGTGGACTATGAGCTATGTGCTGAGTATATAATTTAAATAAATACTTACGTAACAGAAAACACCCGGGACATCTGCAGATTTATTTATTTTTTATTTATTTATCGTACAAACATTTGTCCCGAGGCGGGAATCGAACCCACTACTCCCGCCTCGCAAACGAACCGTCGCCCACTGCGCCGCAGAGGTCGTCATAATAATACTTACCTATATATGCATAGGTTCACCGGATTCTGGGTCAGTCGAGTGACTGCCGCCGTCTGGGCGGGGTGCGAGACTCGTGGGCGTAAGTACCTACTGTTGCGTAATCTGTAGTGGTAACTGTTTTGTAGGCTGTGGGCAAGGTCGCGTGACGTAGGCGCGGGGTGAGACGACTTGGCGGCAATTCATTAAAATTGGGGGGAAGTCTGATTAGAAAAATAGGGATGGAGCCAATCAATCAGAGGCTTCGATTTCGATGTATTGAATGGAGCGATTGACAGGTTAATCTTAACTTTAAATTGGGAGTCTCATTTCTCTGATAACTAACTCTTTACTCTATTAATCTCTACTTTTTTACTTCAGACTAATTGCGTTAAATCGTTATTTGGAATCGGGTCGGGATCGATGCAGAAAATACAAAATACAGAAAAGTAACTTTTATAAGAAATCGTTCAGAAATCCGAGAAAAAATCAGCAATATAACTAACCTTGTCGTAGACCCCGCAGTAAAAACTAAAGTAGTCAACAGCATCAGTTAATTCAAGTAGGTGGCCCAATAATAAACTGTCCAACATCCTCAATCCACAATAACCGGAACACCCCGCAGTAAAATTAGCAAAATTCATAAAGTACCAGGGCATCAGTAACTCAAGCTGGTGGCCCAAAAATAAAGTGTCCCACATCCTCAATTCATATTTTAACCGGGACATACCGCAGTAAAAATAGCAAAAGTCATAAAGTACCAGGGCATCAGTAACTTAAGTAGGTGACACGAAAACAAAACAATCTCACATCCTCTATTCATATTAACCAGGACACCCCGCAGTAAAAATAACAAAAGTCATAAAGTGCCAGGGCATAATTAACTCAAGTAAGTGGCCAAAAAACTATCCCACATCCTCAATCGACGACCTCTATGGCACGGCGGGCGCAGGTCCGCCTGCGAAGCAGGAGGTTGCGGGTTCGATTCCCGCCTCGAGACAAATGTTTGTACGATCTGCAGATATTTGTTCAGGGTGTTCTTGGGGTTGTCTATGTATAATAAAAAAAAATTATGTAGTGTATTGTATTAAGTATAATATGTATATCAGTTATCTAGTACCCATAACACAAACTTCGCTTATCTTGGGGCCAAATAATGCTGTGTGAATTGTCCAGTATTATTTATTTATCTATAATCCATACTAACCAGGACACCAACCAATTGGGAAGGAAAAATAGCAAACGTCATAAATAGTACCAAGGCATCAGTTACTTAAGTAGGTGGCCCAAAAACCAAACTATCTCACATCCTCAATCCATACTAACCAGGACACCAGGACAGTTGGCAAGGCCCGACGGGCGCCGATTCGGCATACTTGAGGACCTGCCAAGTGATCCCTCGTATTGATTGAGACGGGGAAGTTATGGGTGAAAGCCTTTTGATAATGGCTTTGTGTCTGTGTCTAGAATCTTCCGGTACACTGAACATTACACAAGGTTCTGTTTGATTATATTGATAGGTTAAGACGTAGATTCCAGGCAAAAGGTATCTTGTCTTGGGTGAGTAAGTTTTTAAGACGATCAATATCATCGTTTCGAATAAGTTTCAAGAACTTCAAGGAATTTGTTATTCATGAAACATCGACTAAACTTCCAAATCTTTTGCAAAGTAGTAGGTACCTTAATCTGTGTAGGTCAGCAACCTCCAGTTTGTATATAAATCTCTCATGGTTAATAGGCTAGACTAGTGACCTAATTAATTCTTATTAGTCCGTCAGTTAGATTATATTATCAGAAGATATTGGACACGTATTTTTTCTTTTGTTGATTAAAGAAAAAATTATGAAGATATAGCCAGCTAAAGTTCCGCGTGACGTCACACCTTGCGACACTTTTTAGCAAGGTGTGACGTCACTAACCCCCACTCCCAAACTTTGATTCGATTTATTTTCTTCATTTTTTGTTTGATTGATAAAAGAAAAACAATTCTTCCAATATCTTCCGATAATCTAGCTGACGAGCTAGATAGTTTTTTTTACCAGGACACCACACTATTCTATCGTTAGTAATATCGTTATTACAATCCAAATGCTGAATAATAAAAATGGTTCTCGCATGCAAGGAGCCTAGCGCTCTCTGTGGTTTGCCTGGGCTCTCGTACACACCTTTCTCTGGCATACTTTAACGGCACGGACACGGTTCCGTGCCAGGCATGAGTGAGACCAAGCTGTTTAGATGGCAACCGCGTTCATGTGCAAAGAGACTAAGTACTAAAATAATAACCAAAATTGAACATTCGATGAAGTTATCTCTATTTTGTCTATGACCCTGGTGTATATTAGTCATGTAGAAAGTTGAGTCTTAGCTAGTACTATTGGTAAAAGTATCAATACATCTTAGAAATTCACTGAGTTTTCCAAAATTTCCTAAAATATAGAGAATCTCTATAGAAACTGATATAGGGGTCACTAGGCAAGCTTAGGAACAACAGGGAAAAACCGGCAGGGCTAGCTGAATCAGATGGGTACCTACCTTAGCTAGAAGCAAACTATTGCGACGTTGAAGACGTGAAAACGTTATTAATAGGTAAAGATAGTGAAATTGGTGCGTCATAATTTTTTTTTTTTATAACACCAAGATGGCAAACAGGCATGCGGCCCGCTTAAAGGAAAGCGATTACTACAGCCGATGAATGCCTGCAACATCATAGACATTACACGCGCATTGCCCCCGATTTTTACAGCGACAGAACACACAATAAAACGCCGTAATAGGTGATTCTAACCGTACTAAATGTATGAAACCGATATGGTTCCGACGTGCCAGAACACAGCACACAACAGTAGTGTCAAATCAAATCAATTTTATTTATTGCATGAAATATGTACATGTTATAAAAGTTGTTATTATAATGTAATGGGATGTCACAATGTATTCTGCGCGTGCAATGTCTTAAAATTTACAGTAAAAGCTAATACAATTGTAAAGAAAATCTAATATATAAAATTCTCGTGTCACAATTTTCGTTGCCATACTCCTCCGAAACGGCTTTACCGATTCTCATGAAATTTTGTGAGCATATTGAGTAGGTCTGAGAATCGGCCAACATCTATTTTTCATACCCCTAAGTGATAATTTTAAATTTCCACGCGGGCGTAGCCGCGGGGCGCAGCTAGTAAAACATAAAATTCAGAGAAAAATAAAGAAATAATAATATTAATACAGTGTCAATGTTATACCTACAATTTCTCGGTCATAAATTCATTAAAGGAGTAATAGCATTTTTTGTCAATAGTTCAGTCACCTTCTCCGAAACAACGCACAAGGTGTGGACCTTTTATCTGTATAGCTATCGTAATATCACCTGACATCCTTGTAACATCACCTATGAATTTAACCCTAGAATACTAATATAAATTTACCACAGCTTAATACTAATGATCGCCTGGGAGGCTACTTTTAAAATAAAACCAAATTA
Source organism: Eupithecia subfuscata (assembly GCA_963564075.1). NCBI lineage: Eukaryota > Metazoa > Arthropoda > Insecta > Lepidoptera > Geometridae > Eupithecia > Eupithecia subfuscata. The sequence goes on along the minus strand of OY751112.1, from coordinate 10,327,680 downwards.
TTATATTAGTTAATTATTAAATTTTTATAAAGATAACACAAATAACTAGGCAAACCTCTACCTTTTCTAAAATTAAACTTGAAATTCTTTTAAAATCAACATTTGTCTTAAAATATGACTTAAATCTTACAACAGCGAACATTTTTTTCTCACAACATAACAGTCTTATATCAGTCTGGTAAAAAAAAATACTACTATATCCACACTTTTTTGGCATCAATATTATTATCCAATATATAAACTTTATCTTAATTTTATAACATGTCTAAAAACTTAAAAAAAAGAAAAATCAAAACAAGTACCTAACGAAAAATAAACTTACCGTTAATACTAATGATCGCCTCCCAGGCGATCCAGTAGCTTATATTTTGAAAACGGAGAGTCCGTGCCGGGCCCGCGTATGCTCGCCTCTGCGGCGCGGGGAATACCGAATTGGCGCGAAAGCACAACTTGAATCGCGGGCGCGTTTTTGAAATAAAGGAAAAAAACTAACCGCGCGTGGCCTCTCAGGCGATGATTAGTATTCTAGGGTTAAGCAGCCACCTCGCCCATATACAGCAAAATTGTGTGTATCGTCTTGTAACGAGTCGTAGCCTCAGTAATTAATAAGATAGGTACCTATTTTGTACATTTTTTAACTGGTTGATTTATGACAATAAAGAAATCTGAATCGGAATCCCTTTCAGCATGGTATGGCAACCATTACCGTGTGTCAGCGACCATCAGAACATAACCAAAGGCTTAGGTCTTAGGTCGAAGTAAGTAGTATATTTTCCACATTCAGATGACCAATGTGGCGCGGCGGGCGAAGGTCAGCCTGCGTCGCAGGAGGTTGCGGGTTCGATTCCCGCCTTGGTACAAATGTTTGTACGATCAGCTTATATTCTTTTTCGATCCGGGCGTTCTGGGAATTTTCTATGTAAAATAAAAAAATCTCGCCATGTAATGTATTTTATTATGTATATCAGTCATCGTACCCATATTAACACAAGCTCTGCTAAACTTGGGGCTAGATGATGTAGTGTAGATTGTCCAGCATTGTCCGTCCAGCATTATCTCCTTAGAACTGGTTATCTTTTTAAATGTATTGAACAGCAATTACGTTGAGACGTAGGTTGCTACAGAGTTTTCCTGATGGACGTTGACACTACCACGCAATTTGTAAGGCTTCGGTAGTGTTATCGTTTCAATAGGCATTTATGATCCTTTATGTAAAAAGATAAAAATCAAAATCAAAATCAAAAACTCTTTATTTCCATAACAATAAATGTACACTTAGAAAAGGTCAAAATATAAAACTAAACACTGACACGGAAATAAAGTGATATTTTTTGATTTCTGTCGCTTCGGTATGTAGACTAAAGTAAAGAAGCGACGAAGAAACCTTTAGCCTGTTAGTTGTTATTTTTCGAGTTGGAGCAAAACTCGTCCCAAGCTTTTTTATCCTCTAGATAATCTGATATTTTATAGTAAGACTTTAAGATTTAAAGATTTGAATCCGAAGAAAAACAGTGATCTAGAACCCATAACACAAGCTCTGCTTAGCTTGGGACTATATGATGCTGTGTGGATTATCCAGAATTATTTATTTATTGTTTAAACTCGAATTGAACCAAAGGCTTATTCAGGCTTGACGCTTGTGAAGGCTCGGATGCAACCAAACTCAACTTGTGAACATTGTATTGAGGCCTCAAGTTACACACCACACTGTGCGCACTGTTGCCGTTTATTGACAGAGGACATAAACTCTACTCTACACTCCCAATGACAAGGGACAGAAACTTTGTTCCAAACAAGGATTGTTTCGCATGCAGGCTATGGTAATGAGATCGCAAAGTTTCGGCTGTCACACAGAGCTTATGGAATTACACTTGCCTTATACACATGCCTAATGTTACGGAAAGACTTATTGTAACTTCTGTGACCCATAAGTTGATAAGATCTCCGAGAGGGATTTGAAGTTTTGTTATGGAAGGTGAAAGAGGTATGAAAGTGAAGGTCTTTTATGTGTAAATCGAAGCCCGACCCGTGTATTAACTTCGTTCATATAACTGAGCCCTGACTTCGCTTTAACGATAGTATCAAAATCGAAACGTCATCGTGATGTCTCATCTTGTGTGGGATATGCGTAGGTAGTTTTATCTCCGCACGCTATATTCGCTGTAAAAATCCCATAGAAAAATTAAACGTCTTGATGACGTTTCCATACTATCGTCAAAACGAATTCAGGGCCCTGGTTGTACCATGTATAGGTATACTAATTTACCAGTGGTCTAACTGGTTCAACCAGGACATTTGCTCGCGGTCTTGCCAGCTCAATTTTCACTGTCTATTTCATTTTAGACTATGAGAAAAAAGCACTTTATTTGAGTCTAACATAACATTAGCGCTGCCTAGATGCAGTAAGCGCCAAACATCGCGGTTGACAATCTTCCAGTTGACAAACATCAGTCGGGCGTTTTGGGAGCCTTTCTTCTGCGAAGAAGTTCTCGTACAAAAATTACCGGTGGGGCTCGTGGTGCCGACTACGGAACTTCCTCGCATCATCCATTGCGCCTCGAGCTCAACCTAACATCTACCTAGCTGAGATGCTGTGATACTAAAGTGCATGGACTGTAGTGTAGTGTTGGAAACTTACCAAACGGCGGTTCGAACCGGCAGTCGAGGAGCAGCGCATGGCCGGTGGGGCCCGTGGTGCCGACCACGGCACCTCCTCGCATCATCAACTGCGCCTCGAGTTCTACCCAGCGGCCTCCAACCTCCTGCTGTAAGAATAAACAAGGGTTAACATTGAGGGGAAACTCGTCCTGTTTTTATTTTCTTTGTTTACTTTGCTGTACATCACACTAATATTATAAATGCGAAAGTTTGGATGGATGTATAGATGGATGGATGTTTGTTACTTCTTCACGCCAAAACTACTGAATGGATCGGGCTGAAATTTTGCATGCAGATAATTCTAGGCCTGGAATAAGACATAGGCTACTTTTTATCCCATAAATCAGTTCCCATGGGATAGAAATAACCTCAAAACGTTCCCATGGAAACAACGCATGCGAAGCCGCGGGCAGAAGCTAGTAATTTCATAAATAAGAAAGTTTGGATGGATGGATGGATAGATGGATGGATGTTTGTTACGTCTTCACACCAAAAGTACTGAACAGATTGACTGGAAATTTTGCATCGGTGTAGCTCTAAGCCTGGAATCAACATAAGCTAGTATTTTTCTATTCTTACTCAGACTGTCCTTTGTTCATCCTACAGGAGATGGAGAAGCATATACATACCACTGTATTCCGTTACAGAAGCAATATTCCAGGTATTTTTACGAGTTTATTTCGTTTCACAGAATTTATAGAAGTACTACAAAGAACGCTTGAAGTGTTTTCGCTGGGGTAGTGTTTTCCACCACACGTTCTCTAAGTTTGTTGAGTTGAGGCCCATCTACTTGAGAAGTCTAAACAAATCCGCAACTTTCCTTCTTGGAACGTCTCAAAAGTTAATAACGAGTTGCTATTAAATCTAAAAACCTTTTTGTATTAGTTAGGTATGAGTTTGCTCAAAAAATTGAAATACATATATGTACTATTCCTCTGGCCTTCACTGAAAATCAGCGCTGGGTGGACACATCAGTGTTATAGCTATCATATATTTGCCTTTAACGCTGCTACGCACAAAACAAATCTTTTTCTTTTTGTAACTATTTGGTAGTCTTAAGGTTAATTGTGTATAGTAGTTTTAAGGTAAATAAAAATATTTTCTTTCTTTTTCTTTTACTTGTACACATAAACTAGGAAGGACAGCGTAGTTGTTAACGCCGCCAGTTTTCTATCTAAAATGAAATCGCTCTACCACTGTTTGAGGTGAGTGATGATGGTGCTTTCTTCGTCCTCGATTTCAGCCACGGCGCCCAATCCCAACGGAGACTAGGCATTTGCTCGGAACATATTATGGTGAACAAGTGTGCGTGTAAACACAGGTGACTTTTATTCCTTCTCTCTCATAATCCGATGGGAAAAAGACCGAAACGATCGAAAAAGATCAGGCGCAGGACCAAAACGGCTTACATAAAGCCGTTGCCTCGGAGATCACATTGATCTTCGAGGCGTAGAGTGGTTCAAAAACTTTTGTGTTGCAAGTGCGTACGCCTTTTCAAAAGCTTAAGGCGAATAGTAGGGTGGATAGTGGCGCCACTATATATTTAATTGTATAATTACGTTATACAAAAGAATTATCAAAAAATCGGACCGCGCGTAGACGATATCTATCATAAGCTTTTTTTAAATGTATCTTTAATAGTTTTGTACTGTATTATTTAGGCAGATACTTGTTTCAAGAGTTTAGTTCCTATTGGTGGCCACCAAGCTCTCCAAACAAGGTTTTTGATTGAATAACGCAAAACAAAACTATTATACTGGTGACCACCTGACGATAAAAAGACTTTCATCGCTTCTTGACCTTTTGGAAAATAAAGATTGAAGAGTCGAAATACTTCTATAAACTTGTGCGCCTAACTTAACTTTTGCCTTTTAAGTTTCTAGAAGTTATTGTTTATAGGTAACTAGACGATCGCCTCGCGGTTTCACCCGCGTAGTTCCCGTTCCCGTGAGAATTCCGGGATAAAATATAGCTTATGTCACTCCCTGAAAAGTAAGCTTCCTAACGGTGAAAGAATTGTTCAAATCGGTCCAATAGTTTCGGAGCCTATTCAATACAAACATACAATCAAATCTGTCCTCTTTATAATATTGTAATATTATGGTAAAGATTATTTAAAAGTTGTGCGATTGTATTCTGTTTTTTCATACAAATATCTGCGCTGACATCACAAACCCAGGTCTTCAGTATATGAAAAACAAAAGGGGGTAGCGCTTTTTTGAAAATATACCTATGAAAGCCTACGCTCTGTCTTCTCATCCGTCACAGGCTTTCTGAGTAAACGTTGTTACCTACGTATTCTGAGAAAATTTGGACTCACAACTTACCGAGCTCGATTTTTCACTGATTATGTGTTTATTTTATTCACTTCAAATTATAAAAAACTAAATCCTAAACATAAAAACGAAAAAGAAACTGTTTTGGTAAACTTCAGTCTAATATCTCGCATATTTCCGTAGATCACGTTTAAACACCATAGTTCCTAAACAGTTATTTTACTACGGTTAAATTTATACCATTTTTACTATTGCTGAGTGCCTACAGCGCATCTCGTGAGTGGTCCACTCAACAATAGTTAAAACAAACTGAAATAACGGTAAAAGCTGAATATTTCTGAATGTTAAATCGCTACTTCTGTCCGTCGGCAAGCGGATTAGGATTACGCTCGGCTTAAGTGTACAAGATAATTCGTATGCAAGTCTTTTCTTTTAAAACTCACCTTTATTTCGTAGAGAACATGATTGTGAACGTACAATAAAAAGAGAATAGGAGTATTTTTCAGCAAACTTCCCACACTAGACCGACAATTCCGACCTCGCTGATTATTTTTATATAAGCTTTGTTGCAAACTAAAATTTCTATTTTCTTGAAGCTGAGTTGCAGTCGAAATACAAGCGGGTGTACACTTTGGGGAGTACTACATACAAATTCTGTCTGATACATCGAACATTATTTAGCGATTTTTGAAACGCTTTCTGATTTTTTTATTAATAATAGCCAAGCGTGGCCACCATCTACTTAACTAAGTGAAGATGTGGCCTAATATGGAGCACGCTTTCCCAGAAGAAACTTTGTACGGTGAAACCGCACCATTCCCTCGCGTCAGCATTTTTACCTTATTGTAACAATATCAACGCGCGCGCTCTCATCAGTACATGTTAGCCTCTCATACCGGGCGCGTGTCTCATTATCATTATCATCATTAGCTCGTAGAGTGTTTTGGAATAAAATCCATTTATCAACCTATCAACATCTTATCATTTTAAAGGTGTAAGACCTTACATCTTTATGGTCCTTCGAGCCTAGAAGGGCACTTTACGGTCCTTCGAGCCGCCGAAGGCGGGACCAGTCGCGTGTGCATTTGTGATACTAGTGTGTTATACCTAATTATTGGATTGTACCCCTGCGACTTGGACCGCTGCCTAAGGTAACCAGCCAGCCTTCGGTGAGTTATCAAAGCTTATCACTATCAATCATCATCATGGCGAGGACGATGGAAGAAGTCATTCAGACCCAGTATCAACTGATGGGGGCGATGGACACGCTCCTCACCAATTTTAAAAAAGATGGTTCAGATAGGAAAACGGTTCAGAATGTCAAGAAACGTCTGAGTACACTCGAAACCTATTGGACGGACTTTCAGAATAATCACATCAATCTCAGCGGATCAGAGAATAAATCTCATGAGTATTTCTCCTCAAACGCATATCATAGATCACAAACTTTCTACGAAGAAGCACGAGCATATATCGCCAAGTATTTGCCTGATGTTTCGGAAGAAAAATCTCTTCTGCGTCCACCGACTCCCTTAGGTACAGCAGGGAAGTCCGTGCCTTCGACTCCGGGCAACACTACTCCGCAGCCAGGGTACGTACCTTCACCTACACCTTACCAAGACCGGGGGACTAGCAGTAAGACAGACGAAATGCTGCGCAAACAAAAAACTAATTTTAAGGCATTTTCTCGAACCATAGGCAATGTTAATATCAAAATCATGTCGGATAAATGGGAATTTGAGGATGCTTTAAGAGCAATCGAAACACGTTGGTCAGCGATTGACTCTCTTCATTGGGACCTTGACCTTGAGTTGAGTGGCATAAATGAAGAGTACGAAGCGGCCTTCAGTAGGTACGAACAGGAGTATCTTAATATCAAGAGAGAGATCAATATCAAGATGAGTTCCATGGTGCATCGCGACAAGTCTACACCAGTCATCGACCTACCTACCTTCGGAGGTAGCTATTATCAGTGGGTGAGTTTTAAAGATCTCTTCACAGAGAGCATTCATAAAAACCCAGCTTTATCAAACGCGCAGAAAATGCAGTTCCTAAAAAGTAAGATTAAAGGAGAAGCCGAGAAGCTCATCCAGCATCTGCATATCACATCAGAAAATTATCAGGTGTGTTGGGATCTTTTGAACAACAGGTATAATCATAAGAAGATGATTTTTACTTCACATATCAATCTCATCATGAACCTGCCGGTGATGCAGCAGCAGACCGCCGCGCAGCTGAAGAAGATCCACGACACCACCAACGAATGTTTAAACGCAATCAAGAACCTAGGCGTTGATGTATCAACCTGGGACCCCTTTCTCGTGCATATCTTATCACAGAAACTAGACCCTGACACATACAAGGATTACGTCTTAGCTGTGAAGAACCCGAGGGAGCTACCCATCCTCCACGAATTTTTGACCTATCTTGAGACTAAGTTTACGTCATTGGAGACATCAAAACGCAAGGTAGATAACACTAAATCACCCCAACAACAGGGGAAAGATTCATCATCATCATCTAACAAGAATCATAAAAATGAACAAAAATCAAACCCAAGAGCGTATCATACGAACACAAATTCCACGAAATGTCCTTTATGCAAACAGAATCATGCTTTATTCCAATGCAATAAATTTCTGGAATTGTCGGCCGAGGCAAAGCGCAATACGATAGCGAAACTCGAGCTTTGCAAGAATTGTCTTTACTCACACCATGGGAAAGCATGCATTTCGGAGAAGCGTTGCCGCGAATGCAATGATAATCATAATACAATTCTGCATAATGTTTATTGTAATAATAAATCAAATTCAAAACCACAGGTGTCAACTTCTAAGAACGGTAACGCGACTCAGGCTCAAAGCGGTGCGCGTCAAAGCGCTCCGACACAAACAGAGGCAGCGTCAAATAATCATGTGTCATCAGATAATGATAACAAAGAAGTTTTATTAGCGACGGCAAAAATCTATGTACAAAAAGCTGATGGGACTTTTGTTACGATGCGTTGCCTTATAGATCAAGGATCTCAAACATCGATTATCTCTGAAAACGCGGCTCAACTTCTAGGGCTGCCGCGTTATCCTTGCAGGGGGGTAATAACCGGTGTGGGGTCCAAAATGAACAACTGCAAGGGTATCATGTTTATCACATGTGGATCTATCCACGGCGATTACGAGCTTCAAACGGAAGTTTATATCATGAAATCACTTATCAATAATTTGCCAAATCAATCATTTCCTAAGCCTAACTGGACCTACCTGAATAACATACCTCTCGCGGACGACACTTATCATATGAGCAGCCCAATTGACATACTTTTTGGAGCTGAAGTTTACGCGGAGATTATACAGGGTGGTATTATCAAGATGGAAAATTGCCCAATCGCGCAGGAGACTCGATTTGGGTGGATTTTAAGCGGAAACGTACACAAGAGCTATCAGTGTAACGTTATTATCAATGATACCGAGGATTTACAGAGATTTTGGACAATCGAAAGTATCCCGGAAGAGCAAAACATATCAGAAGAAGATCAAAAGTGTTTGGAGTATTACGACCAAACTACAGAACGGAAGGAAGATGGGCGTTTTGTAGTGCGCCTACCCTTTAAATCCGACTTATCAGAGAAGTTGGGAGAATCAAAACCGGCGGCTGTTGCGCAATTTCGGCAACTTAAAAAACGCTTTGTTAAACAGCCAAAAATTGCCCAGGAGTACACATCATTTATCAACGAATATATCAATTTGGGTCATATGCGTCAGTGTAATGAGATTGCATCAAAGGGATGTTACCTACCTCATCACCCCATACTACGCACCGACTCTACAACAACAGCTCTTCGAGTGGTCTTTAACGCCTCTGCGAAGACATCTACTGGTAACAGTCTGAACGATTTGACATGCCGTGGGCCGAACCTGCAACAAGATCTATTCGAATTGATTTTGAAGTGGCGCCAGTACGAGTTTGTTATAATTGCAGACATCGAAAAGATGTTTCGACAGATTATGGTACATGAAGACGATCAATCATATCAGAAAATCATCTGGATGGATGAAAATGACCAAAGACGGTGGCGCGAGTATGTACTTTTGACGGTTACTTACGGAAATGCCGCCGCGCCTTTTTTGGCTATGAAGACCTTAAAGCATTTAGCCAAAATTGAAGGGAAGAAATATCAGTCCAGTAGAGCCGCCAAGGCGCTGGAAGAAGACTTCTATATGGACGATCTCCTTAGCGGAGAACAAACCATCGAAGCCACTAAACAACTACAAACTGACTTGATTCAGTTACTGAAGTCAGGGGGGTTCAATTTGCGAAAATGGGGCTCCAACCAACCTGAAATTATCAATCATTTACAGCAAAATCAAGATGACATACAAAAGTCATATCAGTTCAGATCAACAGAGAGTACTACGAAGACTTTGGGATTGACATGGCATCCACAAGATGATCACTTCACATTCCAGCTAAAGGTCGACGTCAACGAGAGCACCTCTAAACTGACGAAAAGGGCTTTACTCTCTAATATATCAAAAATCTTTGACCCGCTAGGATGGCTTTCACCTATCACTACAAAACTGAAACTACTCTTTCAGCAAGTATGGACATCTAACACAGGGTGGGATGAAGAAACATCTGAAGAAATCAAAAATGAGTGGGAGAAAATCAGGAAAGACCTTATCAATATAAATAGAGTGAAAGTACCTAGATGGTTGAAGACAAGCAAAGACAAAGAAATTGAGATGTACGGATTTTGCGATGCATCCCAAAAAGCAATTTCATGTGTGATCTACTGCAAAATCAAAAATCAGAATGAAGTAAGGTTGATCACAGGAAAAGCCAAAATTGTAGCTGAGAATAAAAACTTATCCCTGCCTAGACTGGAACTGGCCGGGTCTCAGCTTCTATCAAAACTTATCACTAAAGCATTAAAATGTCTGCCGGATTATAAAGTAAAGGTTTACTGCTGGACAGATTCGATGGCTGTACTTGGATGGCTCAATGGGGACGCTAGTAAGTGGAAACCCTACGTCGCTAATAGAGTGAGACAGGTAGTCAAGGTTGTGCCAGCTGATAGCTGGCGCTATGTAAAATCATCTGACAACCCCGCGGACTGTGCCAGTAGAGGAATATCAGCAGAAAAATTGACTGAACTATCATTGTGGTGGAATGGTCCGGTATGGCTTTCTTCGTTTGACGCAAAAAGTGAAATTTTGAAACCAACTTACACTACAAACGAAGAGATAAAAATACAAACAAACGTAACAACACAAAACAAACAAACTAGCGATATCATTCAAGACTTATTGTGCAAGTCAAGCAGTTTTACGCGAGTTGTGCGCGTCATGGCGTGGATACTACGAGTGGCTCGTGACAGTGACGTCACCTCAGCGTGCTTATCACTATCAGAGTTGAAAAAAGCTCATAACAAAATTATCAAAAACATTCAAGAAACAGAATTTTCAGATGAAATGGCTGACTTACGAGCAAACAAACCTATATCAAAAAAGAGTCGGTTACTGAATCTCTCGCCTTTCGTAGATCAAGACGGCTTGTTAAGGGTTGGAGGGAGGCTTATTCACTCTAAATTTGAAGTCTCCAAGATTGTCCTCTTGGAGAAAACGAGACGCGGGAAACCCATTCCACTCTCTGGCCGTGCGAAATTGATATAAGATTTAAAATATCTGATTTATAAAAGTTTCATCGAATGTTTCTTATATCCGCTACCGCTACGCTCCTAGTACCCACTTAAAAAGCACCCATGGAGTGTTAACGGCGTAATAAAAATAGCATACGTGGACAATGACGTAAGCTCATACAATGACCTCAACTCATTAATAGGGGTTGTAATGCTACGCTATCGTAGACGTGCTACGGCACGCCTACGCGACTGCTACGAGCGCTACGAAACGCCTACGAATATTACTGACCATTTGTACATTCACTCGTCTGTTATATAGATTCTTTTGAAGTATATTTGTTTGAGGATCGCGAATACATTGAAGGCTATTTTTAACCCCCGGCGCAAAAAGAGAGGGGTGTTATAAGTTTAACATGTCTGTCTGTGTTTCTGTGTATCTGTCTGTGGTATCGTAACTCCCAAACGGATGAACCGATTTTCGTTCAGTTTTTTTGTGTCATAGATAATTTTATCCCTGAGTGTTCTTAGGCATGTTTCGTGAAAATCTGTTCAGCGAATAAACGTCAAGGGTTTTTAATTTTTTTTACTATATCTTATTATACTTTTAGAATCTTGAAAAAATGGTATTTCAATGTATATCCAACTTACTAGAATACAGACAGACAGATTGTAAAGCACTAATAAAAATACGGCAGTAATTGCCCTAATAATTTTTTTTTATTACTTACTTTATACTAAATAAATATTTCAGTTTATTCTGTATTTATACCACATATACTTTGCTATTTTTATTTAAAAACCGTGCAAGGCCGCGGATAGAAGCCCTGCACGGTTTTTAAATAAAAGTAGCAAGAATTTTCTACAATCATCCAATGTGCAGAGCTCTTTTTATACAACTTTGAATTTTGCAATAGTATAAATATTCCATCGCATCGGCCAGGGAAAGAATAGACGACCCAGATAATGTTCACAGCTTTAGGACAACTAATTTAAACTCATCAGTACCATTTAGTACAGTACTTAACTGAGCGGTACTGAAATAGGTCCCAAATTAACTATGCATGCGGCCGAAATCAGAACAACGGATGTCAATCTAAAATATCTGATTCGAATACTCATACGATTAAAATTCTGGTAGGTATAGACGAGAATATTTACTTATCTCTTTGTTTTACTTGTTTAAGTCATTTGATTTTTTTTTACGTTTCCAAGAGTCATGTTTGGTCTAAAGGAAATACAGCAGATTGAGTTTGAATTTGTGCGATATTATGACCTCACCTCAGATCAACAAAATCACTTTATTTTATTTTTGTAAATTGCTAAATTCCATTAAGATTAATAACTAGTGTCCTGTAAGTGACTGTATCTCTTTTTTGGGAATAAATATCTTTAAACCTAAAAATAAGTGACCTCCTTTACACTCTCTATCAAATCACCTTTCAAATAAAAAGCCAAATCAAAATTGGTTTATCCTTTTAGGAGCAACGATGGTACAAACGACTATCACTTCATTTCGCCTTTTTTTGTGCCAAGGGTTAAAATGCACCTACTGAACAAAACCGGCGCTGTCAACTGCACAGATATGTTTGTCGCACAGACGCGGACAACTCATTAATATGGCAGTAATCCGATCAATTACGATGCAAAATGGCAACTTGTGCAGTAATTTAGTGCAATTTCAGCTCGGTAAAAGCAGTTAATTATTAGTAATTCCGCTGGCAAAAGTATGGTGGGCATAATAGGGCAGTTGAGTTTTTAAAAAGAATGGCTTTTGAATCTGAACGTAGGTTATATATCCGAATCGAATGCTTTGAGGGTGATGAGGGAATTTAATTGAAAGAAATGAATTCTGACGATTCGTTTCACCCTGCGCGGACAAATGTATGAGGATTCATAAGATTTCATACACGCATTCTAAACGATGCCTTTGCTCGTTTCTCGGAAAGGTGTGTTCAGCTAAATAATATATTGTACAATAGATACATTTCTATTTCATTATATTTTGTAGTTTTGAACCTTTTAAATCAACTATACTTATCTCTGTTTTTGGAAAAACAACAGTCAAACATTTTGTAAGGACATCCGATTCAAATTTTTGTAGTCAACTTCTATTTTATTTGCTGAAAATAGACCAGTGAGTTTTTAATTTTAATCATAATAAAAATAATCACGAGTACTGCAAAAACTTTTCAACCGCTTGCAATTTTACCTCAATTCTCGGTACCTTGTTTTACGAAATTAAGTCCAATTTCTATGAAAATTAACGTCTATTGTCCAGTGGTCAGTAGTGTGGAAACAATACACTTTTGTTGTTCCAGTTTTGGAAGTGGGTTGCTACAAGAATTTGCCCCTTATTTGCGTTTAGTTTTTTATTATTCTTGTTTATATGTTTTAGAAAAAAGGCCTTGAAGAAGACCTGAAGGTGTAATTGAAACTACAGTAGGTTTTTAGAGCATATGCTAAGCTAAGTAATAATACCACCAATCATAAGTACCACTTATGCACAATGCAGATGCATTGTGCATAAGTGGTACTTTTCTTAGAGGCATAGACATTCTCTCTCTCTCTCTATCTTCATCAGCCCATATTACCTTAAGCCCACCGATAAACATTCCAACGGCATTAATAGTAATTAAAGCCAAGATTCATAAAGCAGGCAAAAACGTTAGGCTTACACTTTTTACTTAAAAATTCCAAACGGAAATTGTTGTTTGGTATTTTTCCCGCGAAAAGTTGGAGTTATTTCTGTTCGTGTCGTGTCTTGTACAAAGGAAACCCAGAACGGCATGCATGAACAGAGCCTTGAGCAAATTGCACTGAAAACACGTGATTATTCCACCAAAACAATGAGACCTACGGCCGTCTTCTTCACTCACCTCGTTGTATACGACGGAAGTGAGAGGCAGATAGTGGTAGCCCAGTGCTCGGTCCCAGATGACTCCTTTGTTCCACACCTCCACTAACAGGCCCAGGTTGATGTCATTGACCTCACTGCAAGGAAAAGAAAATCTTAAGGTGTAAAGTGCAGTTTTCGCGTCGGATTTTCGAAAAGATCTGGAAATGTGAGCTTCTTGCATGCACTCTTTTGGGAGGGCAAGTAAATTCCAGATAAAAGCCTTTAATTTTAGTGGGAGGAGTTTATGCAAAAAGTTAGCCTAAAAAATGTCTCCGATCCATATCGTAGGGAAAAAAGGCGGAACAATCAATAAAAAAAACATTTTTTTGAATTTATTTACTGATAATTTTTGCAACTCAGCCAACTCGAGCCAGCCTAATTCCCCTTACTAAGAAGAAATTAATACCTAGGTACACCAGGGAATTTTTTGCTTTCATCGCAAATAGGAAATGTAACCTGATTAATCTTATTAATTAACATTTTCTTTCATTAACAAGCAAACGCGATTATGAATTCAGGTCACGCCGGCCTTCTCACATAACTATTCGATTTCGTATACACAAGGTGTTTTGGAGGAAGAAAGTATTCAGTTATAACTTTATGCAATATTTATAGTATAACTTTATACATAAGTATTTTTTTTAGAAATAGAAACACGAAACTATGGGATCCTAGCATAAGCCGTAAAAAAGTCAGTCAACGGATAGTAAGGGAACAAGTATTTTCTTAAATTTCGTTTCCCCGGCTCGACTTATTACATTTAAATAGATAAAAAATAAAAAAAATCTACTGTAGAGAACCGATACGTGTCATTTTAACTAAACTCAATCTTAAAATCAATTAAAATGTAGAAAAAAGTGCATTTTCTTTAACACAGCCCAAAACAGATTGGGAAAAAAATAACAGATTTGGACGTAATATGGTGTGATCATGGGATCATTATAATTATAGTAAATGGGTGGGATGATGTAAGATTTCTAACGTTAGAAATCTTACATTATCCAGATTGACACTGACTTTAACTTTTTTAAAGTTAGGCAGTAGTTTTTATTTTATTTTTGTGATAAAATATTTTTAATTACAAACCTAATTCGTGTTGGACGGTGTACGCACAAACACGCTTACATCCGTAATCATCATTATCATAATCATCAGCCTATATTAGTCCACAGCTGGACATAGGCATCCCCTAATAAGCGCCATAGCGCCCTGTCTTCAGCTTGCCGCATCCAGCATCTGCCTGCAGTCTTTCGCAGACCGTCATCCCACCTGGCCGGAGGGCGTCCTACACTACGTTTGCCGTGTCGTATAATATTTAGACATCCGTAGTGAATTCGTCAAACTACGATAGTATTTACAGTAAAAGCTTGTTAGTTAGGTAGATATGTTAAAACCGCAACAAAGTAAGCCCAACCGAGCCATACCTACAAGTTTTTGCGCTTTAACGCCACAACATAAAAATTTCAACATTTCCCAACGTGCTCAGGACTACTTATATGAAAACTTATGACGCGATTAATTATTTTTAGAGGCCTTTTTCTACATAAGCCTGCTTCATGGTCGAAAAACGTACTATTTTATTTATTGTATTTGTATTTTATAAGTTTTAGGTACCTAGCCGTGTGGTGCCGGCTTAGAATTTACCCCAATTCTTGCCGCGGGTGTCGTAAGAGGCGACTAAGGGATATCAACCGGGAGTGGGCAGCAGGCCCCCTCTGCAGAACAATTCTAGCACCGAACTGCGATCCCCAACCCGCATGCCCAACTTGGGGCATTATCCCCCCCCCCCCCCTATTGGGGGAGGCATGCGTCCAGCAGTAATCCAATATAGGCTGTTGAGGTTGAGGAGGTACCTAGGTAGTACTATACGGAATAGAGGTAGGCCAAAGAAAGATGACATGAGTAATGATTTGATTGGTATGAAAAACCTAAAAACTGACCTCAACTTCCTTAATATTTACATTGTTTTTTAAGCTTTGCAGGAAATACAAATACAAATACATGCCCCCTCGAACCATTTTTTACACAATAGTGAAAATCAGTCGATAATTGGCGGAGAAATAGACAAACAAACTTAAAAAAAATCATATACAGCCGAACACAAAACCTCCTTTTTTGAAGTCAGTTATCAAAGGTCAAACCGTCCTGAGATGACGAACGATTGAAGTGAATGGAGGAAGAAAACCTGTTGTGCTGACCCCACAAAATGAAAAAAGGAAAAGGGCAAGAGATGGTAATGATGAGATCGGTAAAATACAATTGCGTTATGCAAAATTAATAAGCTTTATTGACTGGGATCATTAAAATTGCAATCAATTTATAAACGGAATGCAGCTTAACTTTTACACTGTCAATTCAATTTGATAGCTGGAATTTATCAGTTTAAAATAAATTGGTCGCTGTCGATGGCTGCTAATTGGTTTATTATCTTTAATTTTTATTTTCTTTTACATTATTATGAAAGGACCAGCTAATGTCTTCATGAGCATAATAAGTTAGTTATAAGTTCAGGCAATAAATAATTATTCTATTCAATAATACATTATACATGTATTAATAAATTTTTGAATAGAATGGAACAATTATTTATTAATTATATAAGATTGACTTAAAATTATATAAGACTAGCTGCCGCCCGCGGCTTCGCAAGCGTTTTTTCTATGGAAACGTTAAAAGGTGATTTCTATCCCATGGGAACTGATTTATGGGATAAAAAGTATGTACTATGTTTGATTCCAGGATTATAATTATCTGTATACAAAATTTCAGCCCGATCCGTTCAGAAGTATTGGCGTGAAGAGGTAACAAACATCCATCCTTCCATCCAAACTTTCGCATTTATAATATTAGTGTGATGTTTGATTCCGGGGTTATAATTATATGTATACAAAATTTCAGCCCGATCCGTTCAGTAATTTTGGCGTGAAGAGGTAACAAACATCCATCCATCCATCCAAACTTTCGCATTTATTATAATATAAGTGTGATAAACAGATAAAGTTATGTATAAAAAAATGAGAGGGCAAACAGAAACAGATATCAAGCAAGAGGTGCTTGCTTGATATCTGTTTCTGTTTGTAAATGTCTCTCAATTTTAAGCAATAGTAAAAGCCAGGTCTCCACCGCGAAAGAGTTATGAGCGGGAAATGAGAGATGAGTGAACGAAGTTCATTTCAAAGCTATCTGCACGCTAAGTGCTTCCCGTTCGACTATTTGTTGGTAGCCATAGAAGTATGCAGTTTACTCTTGGAAGTTAAACGAAGTCCTGAATGAGTCTGCTCCACTCGCGAGGAAACCCGGCTTAAGTGTCGTTTGATATCTTCAGATAACATTCGATAAAATGAGAAAATACCCACACTAAAAAAAAACACTGGTCGGTCATTGTTTAAAGTTGATACATTTTATAAAAGAAACAGGAGTATCACTATACGAGACTGGTCGGTCATTGTTTAAAGTTGATACACTAAAGTGGTTAAAGTACCGAAAACACAAAAATTATTAAACTCGTTTTATTTGATTACGTTCTGTGATTTCTGGTACTCGCATTAAAATGAATAATAGACCACTTTACTGAAGAGCGTTTCATTATTCATAATTAATTTAACGTAGACGCTGCAGCTGAAATGTGGCTGCAACAGTCTCGTATTTTAACGTCTGTATTTTAACTGAATTATAATATATTTTTTCAACTATTATAAGGTAGATTCCTATAGTAATATCTTTAGTAACTAAAATACTTTCATGGTATCGTTATTAACAAAGAATAAGAATTAGAAAAATATTTATTATTATCTGTTGTACAAAGAAAATTACAATCAAATCAAATCATTTATTTGCAGGAATGTAGGTACCTACATTCCTGCAAAAAGCTTTTAATAATAATGGTTACTCCAATACATTCTGCCTCGTCGAGGCGGGTAAAACTAAAATTTTAGGCTTTATAAAAGTAATTTATGTCAAAGATAAACATTATTCAATTAACTAAAGCTGGCATTATACAATTAAAAATGTGTGTCAAAAATTTTGTTAGTTAGGTCCCTACATCAAAAAAAGTTTCATAGTCAAAATATTCCTTTATGTCGTAAAAAAATCTCTCCAAATTAGAATAAAGCTAGGTTCACATTGCTGTGTCGGGGTGTGTCGTGGCGCGCCAGAGCGCAATCGGATCTCAACTTTCAATCAACTTTATTCACAAAGAAAATTATACTAGTATTTACAATTGAAACAATTGAGCTAACTGCTGACTGTTGCAAACAGTCTACAGATAGCTCAACTGATCCATATCAACACCAGTCGCAGATAATTTTATCCCAAGTGTTATTAGATAAATATTTTTTTTTTTTCTATGTTGATACGCTTTTGCGCGGAATTGTTACTAAATATTGTTTTGTCCTAATATTATACCGAGTGTGTAATGATGAGAGAAATGATTTTGTATTTTTTTTTTGTAGTGTTCTTAGCCATGTTAAATGAAAATTTGTTCAGTCAATAAACGTCGACGGGTTTTTAAAATTTTTAAATTTGTCTTGTATACCAATAAGCATAAAGTATATCCTCCTGAGACCCAGTGGCTTAAAACTATCATAGTTATTTTTATTCATAATCAAAATACAACCAATAAGCGGCGAAAACATATGAATTGACCAGCTAATGTAGGTTACAAAATTTTCTCTATAGTTATTAAAACCCATTATGGGCCATGTTTCTTCCACTGACATGACATTATTCCCGATCAAATAACAGCTATTTCCCTTCCTGTCAACCTTTTCCTTCTCACAATAGGCCCTCGAATCAACCATGAACAGCGAGTTGGAAACACTCAATGGAGTTAGACAATACCCTGTAGCGGCGTGTTTGTTTTGTAACAAGTGAAACTGGCGCCCACGTACAAACCGACCGTTAAATCTGTCGTAAAACCGAAGTTGGCAACTGTAGACATAGAGAAATATTGACACGAAAGGGAGAAACAATAGAACAACTTCCTTCGGAATAGTGAACAATAATAGTGATAACTAATTGATGCTATGGGACCGGACCATGCTCTGTTGGCTTTTGGCAGAGATGCGGGTTCAAGTCCCGTTTGAAACGAAACTTTTGATGGGAAATTTCATGTTGTATGTTCTGGGAGGAGTTAATTTGATAGGAATTAATACCTACTGGAAATTAGCGCTGACGCGCAGCGCGTACCTAGAGTCTTTTAATGCGAGACTTTAATTAAGAGGAAACAATTGTTCAATAAAATATCTTGTCTGGAAAACCGAAATCACCACTTAAGTTAACCACATAATTTCATGTTTTTGTATTAATTGAATACTTGGTTCAATTTATGTAACTCTGTTCTGTAAGTATAAGAAATCAGTTTTTATTTTGAGAAGTGTTATAATAAGAGTTAGAGTATAAGTTTATTTATAACTAATGTGGGTACCTATGTCATCTGACTGTCTGTTTTATAAATAATAGTGTATAAAAAGTAAATCCGTTATTGGCCGTAAGTCTTGATAATGTATAATATTTGTATTAATTAAGGGCTGTGGATTTTGTATAACCAATAAATAAATAAATAAATCACTGAGAAACAGATTGGTATTCTGATGTGTTAAAACTGCCTTAGATTAATTTAATACTTTCACGTTTCGATACAAATTATAGGTGAAACGGTGAAAAGGGTTAAATGCAGGTCACATTGTGAATCATTTTAAGTTCACGCCCGCCCTAGCGTTGATTTACGCGCCCCCGCCCTCCACGCAGGTGGTAGGTAGGCTGGCATTCCCGCCCAAAGTATCAAAATAAACAAACATTAAGGCCTTTGTGGCGGTTTTATCTTTAAATATTGTTCTTTGGATCAAGGGGAGGTCATTAGGCATTTCTTTCGCGGAGATAAGTTTTGATTACGAAGGTTTTTGGAAGATTGTCTAGGTTTATTTAAGAAATAGGTAGATTTATAAATAATACATTAAATTTTTCTTCATGAATGCCTAAAACAATTATGAGTTGTTGTTTTTATGGTTCCAATCTTCAAAGCGATTACATTATTTTATGTGTGGCCAATTCATAAGAGCCTAAAATCACAGAACTAGGCTGATATTATAATAATACCACGAAGCCTCTATTTCTAACTTCTAAAACGAAGAAACAATTTTAGAGCCTACACATTTGTTCCCCTTGGAGTCGAGACCCTAGGTCCGTGGGGTACCGAGGCTCTTCGGGTTTTCAAAAAACTATCGGAGCGTCTGGTCGAAGCGACGCGTGACCCGAGAGCTGGTGAATATCTGGCACAGCGTATCAGCATTGCCATACAGCGTGGCAATGCAGCCAGCGTCTTGGGGACGCTTCCGACTGGTGTTGATATGGATCAGTTGAGCTATCTGTAGACTGTTTGCAACAGTCGGCAGTTAGCTCAATTGTAAATACTAGTATAATTTTCTTTGTGAATAAATTTTAAATTATTAATTTTAGGATTATCATCTTTTGACTTTTTACTGCTAAAATCTCCACACTTAAAATAAATCAGTAAGGCGTCGACAGGATGGCTTTTTGAGAAGGAAGTGTTTGGATACTCTAGTTGTTCATAATGATCATTAGAGCTTAGGTAGAGGTAAAATTTTAACTTCAACAATAAAATTAAACATTTCTTTGCAATAATTTATTCTTATTAACAACAAAATCTGTCGGTTCGATTTCCCGCATAAATAGAAGTTTTTCAAACTTTATGTAGGTTTTGTTTTCTCATAATTCGAGCATTGCACGACTATTCTCTTATTCGGATTCTAATTAAATTTAGTTTCCGCTGTGTTAGTGTGTGTAACCGCCTACCGTGTTTACAAACGATCTTTATTGCTATTTTTGACGTGACAACGTCTTATAATTCGATAGAGCCGGCTGCACGCACGAAAAAACATGACGTCATGCGGCGTTACCTCGTCATGCGGCGTTACCTCATGCGGCGTTACCTCGCTCTGAGACGTTGTCACGTTCAACTATCGTCAGTAAACATTTTTTACTGAACCCTGGTGTCTTGGTAAACGTAATTATGAACACTACTATCAGGTTTTTTTATTTTTTTTCCTGAAAAAACCTTTGTTTAACCCTAGTCTCACCCGATCGTAAGAGACGATGTGGCCGAAGATGTATTACAAAGTCTAGTAAACACCTATTCACTCTCTATTCACATTTAATCTCTTTGATAATACAGGGTGCCCCGAAAAGGGGGTGACCAGAATCACCGCCTTTGGGGTGCTCGTGAAAAAACGAGTTTTAGCTTCATATTCGTGTTCTTTTTGCACGCACTCTTGCATTTCTAACATTATAAATATTTCTCAAATATTTTTTCAGGGAAAACAAGTGTTTTGTCATGAAATTATTACAAAAAAAATTTGTAAATCCATTAAACCTTTAAATCAATAATTTGTGATGTACAAATACACATAAAAAACACGAATATAAAGAACTGTAATATTTAAAAAAAAAGTATTATAATGTTCGATATTAAGAAAATCGTAGAACAAACGTTGACTTCCTTGATGTCCAGAATCACCCCCTTTCGGCTAAGTACACCCTTTCCGTGGCACCCCGTATATTTGCCCATACACTCCCATCTCAAAAATCCACCCTGTCGAGTAACTTCGTCATAATCCATGCCTCGCTAATTGCACCCATTCAGACGCTAACAAAACGGTTATAGCCCATTATGAAGATCTGTCTTTATTCTTAGCAACATTCAAAAGTTCAAACACAGATGTTCAGAGGCTTTTCAGCTTTTAACAGATAAAAGAATAGGCGTAGAAGAATAAGATTTCAATCCTAGATTTCATTTTCTTTGGTTTATCTGTACTTAGGTGATTGCGTACATAACACGTAATCATTAATGTTTAACTAGTTTGTGCCCGCGGCTTCGCAAGCGTTGTTTCTATGGAAACGTTTAAAGGTTATTTCTATTCCATGGGAACTGTTTTGTGGGATAAAAAGTAGCCTATATTTAATTCCAGGCTTAGAGCTACATCTATGAAAAATTTCAGTCTGATCGGTTCAGTCGTTTTGGCGCGAAGAGGTAACAAACATCCATCCATCTTAAAAATTTTAAATCTATCATGGTCATTAACACTAAAGTCATTTACAATGGAAATTTATCATGATTTGAGTTTTTAGCTTTCCAATATTTCGGCACAGTTTCGTTGCGCCATAACCGCTAGATTGACTTTGGCCAGTTTTTTGGCCGAAAATAAAAACCCGTTGATTGATTCTGGCAAGTAAACTTGCCAGCTATTTCCGCAAACCTGTTTAAAGCCAAATTCAGTTCTACTGTTTTTTTAGAATGTTCAGTTGTACTAGTAATGCCGCGTAAGTTCACTAGTACTACTGGTAGTACTAGAAATACAAAGATGTGTCATTTGTACTACCAGTTGTACTTCTTAGTATGTAGTACTACTGACACGGAGGAAATTCGTCTAGGCGGAAGATCCTCGGCGCAAGACGCTCAGAATTGTTTGGTATCGGGAATCATTGTAAGAATCTCGCTTAGAGGAAATTGTATTAAGGACCGACAACTGGAGCCGAGTTTACCTAATCTGTGGATTACTGATTGACAGTTTCCGGCTTGAAAACAGGTGGAGATGATGGTTTTACAGAAAAAATATTTTAGGGCCTTGTTAACTGTTTGATTTTTAACCCCCGACGTAAAAAGAGAGGGTGTTATAAGTTTGATGTGTATGTTTGTCTATCTGTGTATTTGTCTGTGGTATCGTAGCTCCCAAACGGATGAACCGATTTTCGTTTAGATTTTTTTGTGTCATAGATAATTTTATCCCGAGTGTTCTTAGCTATATTTCATGAAAATCTGTTCAACCAATAAGCGTCGGAGAGTTTTTAAAAATTTCAATTTTATTTGTATTTTATTTATTCCACCGTAGGTTCATGTAAATACACTTGATGTCGTAAAATTGAATTCACTATTGCTTAATTAAAAATAATACTTAAATATATTACATTGAATATTTTTAGTAAACTGTATCACAATCTATTACCATCTTATACGACTAAAAAATTACAACCTATTTACAGTAATTTCAGTACAATCACCTGTAAAAATCAATAACCAATAATGGCATGCTGATACTCAACGAAAAGCTCGTTTGCTAAATTGAAATCATATTGCAGCTATCGCGAAAGTCAATGTGCACGTCGATAAAATCTGTGTCAGCCTGCGATCAATAATGGCATAGCAAAAGATACCTTATCAATAAGCAAACATTATTAAACTTTAGCGAGTTTCGCTCGAGTGTATTAAAAAAGTTTATCATCGACTATTGCCAACTGAGACTTCGCCGATACGTCCGTGGAAATGAATTGGTTGAATAAAATATATAGGAATAGGTATATATAGAATGATTGGTATTGCGTCCGACAGAATTTTTTGAGGAGTTCGGGCGGTCATGGGCTATATTTCTCCAGTACAATCAATGTCTTACCTAAGTGTCACGGTCACTGAGATATAATTTTTTAAAGATTGTTCATATATTTTCTGTTTGTGGATGTAATTCCACAAAGTAACTTGTGCTTTATTTTTCAATGCATACTTATTCTAAATAAACTATTACCTGATACAGTTTTCTTTAAAAAAAATAAAGAGCATTCAAAATCAAATATCTGTGTAAAAGTTCTCAATCGTGACAACTTCTAAATTCATCATCATTATGTTGGTCGCAATACCAAACGTTATATCGTAGACTATCGTTATATCGAGGTGCTGAGATGTCTCTACGAGGCCGCCACCATGAGTTTCCAAGTACAGGGCCAGCAGTCTAAGCCCATCCAATTGCGCAGAGGAGTGTTACTAAGTTACTAAGGCGGTGATGTATGTAACTCGGGAGCGGCCCTCCCTCATCGCGTCTCTTGCCCCCCGCACGAATGCCCTGTCAAAACCACGTCAAAACACCTTCGTCGAACAACTGTATGCATATAGGTAGGCTTTGATATAAGTAGGTATGGATTTTATTGATAGGTTAACAAGGCCGAGTATTTAACAGTTAAGTACTAATAAATAAGCCATTCGGAAGCAAATAATTTCCAGTACGTTTTACAACAGATTGTGCTTTTAAAGTGTGCTATAATTTGTTGACGATTGTGTAGGTAGAGCAATATAATTTGTATTGTCACGCCAGCTACAATAAAATTGTAACATTTCGACACCTGCAATGACTCATTACTTATGTAAGGTTAAATACAAACCTTACTTGTGTTGGAAGTACACCAAAGTTTCATCCCTTAACGAGCGTACGCTCGTGCGTAGTGCTCAAGAGAGATGCGGAACACGCGCGTCTAGAACCGCACTCACCCCGAAGATGTCCCTCGTTAAGGGATGACAACGTTAGTGTTCTTCCAACACAAATAAGGTTGGTAGATAACCCGCTTGCATCAGTAATGAATTCGTCAAACAACGACAGTTTTTACATTTATTGATGTCGTGAAACTTATTTTTTAACATATCTCTGGTGTTTTATAATGGAACTAGTTTACTATGTCCTAGCTTCGTTCCCTATGACCATGGTTTATTTTTTTTTGTTAAATAGTAAAGTAAAACTATTATCGAGTTCCTTTTTTAGGGTTCCGTACCTCAAAAAGAAAAAAGGAACCCTCATAGGATCACTTTGTCGTCCGTCTGTCTGTCTGTCTGACCCTCTTTTCTCAGGAACGCGTGGAGGTATCGAGTTGAAATTTACATCAAATACTCAAATCCGTAACCTCTTGAAGCCGTGATATAAATTTAACTTCTAAGTCAACGCACTCAAAATTTACACCCGTGTATGTACGAAAATTTTGAAATTTCCAAGGGAATCACATACACCCAATACCTTTATGGTACTTCCCGTAGACCTAGAATCATGAAATTTGGTGAGCAGCAAGGTCTTATAGCACAAGTAAAGGGAAAACTACGAAAACAGTAAAATATTGTAAATATGTACAAATTAAGCGATGTGGTCAGCGACAAAGCCTTTTGCTGTGTGGTGTGAAATTTAAAAAAAAACTTTCCTTATCCTGTTTTTAAGTAATTTATGATGTTCACAAGGTAACTTCTACAAGTAATATACTAACCTAGATTTAAACGTCATCAAATTGGGTTATCGAATTGCATTCAGATTAAAATCTCACCTCACCTCAACAGCCTATATTGGTCCACTGCTGGACGCAGGCCTCCCCCTGATAAGCGACTTATTAGCTGTTATCTCTTGGAGGTTAATGCCCGTTATCCCCACGCTGGGCATGCGGGTTGGGAATCGCAGTTCGGTGGTAGAATTGTTCTGCAGGGGGCGCTGCTGCCCGGCCCCCCCGGTGGATATCCCTTAGTCGCCCCTTGACACCCGCGGGAAGAGTTGGGGTGGTGCTAATTCTAAGCGGGCGCCACACGGCTATTTATATTAAAATCGCCATTAAAATCTATTCAAGAGAAATTCAAAGAATTTAGTCTGAAAGTCCCGAAACCAAAATATCCTATATACCTACTCCACCCTACCAAAGTATGACAAGACGGTCAAGGTCGAGTAAGAATATAATATCCAGACACCTACCGAGATAAGAAAAGATTAATGGAACAAACTCGTGAGAAGGCACTCGTCACCTCATACGATGACATGACAAAGGTTTTATGGAATTTTTTGGTGATGTTAATATCCATGCAAGGAAGCTTTGCCTGTAATATGGCCCATAGGGCCACTCACAGTGGAATACATATGAAGAGACAACGCGTTTTTTAATTCCATGATCGTTTTTTACACTTTTTACGTTAATAGTAAGTAGTAACTTATGACTGCCTCGTTGGTGTAGCGGTCAGCTTGTTCAACCGCTGATTATGACCCGGGATTTGAACCCAGGACGGGTTCAAATCCCGGGTCGGGCCAATAGTTGTTATGGGGTTTTTCTAGCAAGAAAAACACACAGCAGCAGCCCGGAGTCACGAAGTTGGCAGTACTACACCCTCGTGCCTCGGAAAGCACGTTAAGCCGTTGGTCCTGCGCTTGACGTCTCGCCGGTCGTCGGTCTGTCGTCCCATCGGATTATGAGAGTGAGGGGATAGAGAGTGCAATTGTGTTGTGCACACACACTTGTGCAGTATAATATGTCCTGCGCATCTGGCTAGTCTCCGATGAGACTGGCCGCCGTGGTCGAAATTCGGCTAAAAGGACATTATTGGTCCACCGCTGGACATAGTCCTCCCCTAATGAGCGGCATAGCGCCCTGTCTTCAGCTTGTCGCATCCAGCACTTGCCTGCTTTCGCAGATCGTTATTCCACCTGGCCGGGGAGCGTCTTACACTACGTTTGCCTAGTCGCGGTCTACACTCAAGAACACGTTTACCCCAGCGCTTACGATGATACGCAATAAACGACGTAGTGCCGTATGGTGGCTCAAAAGGTCGTGTAAATAAACGAGGGAGACGAGGAAAATTCTAAGTGAGGTCTCGGGCTTGCAGAATGACAAGTAGCTTCCTGAGCCAGCGGGTTTTTGATTACATTCACTTGATTATATTCGCTGAAACTGTAGAAGTATCTAATGGATCGTTAAATAATACACAAAATTTAGGTACTTTGCGTCTGGGTCCGGGAGTATACGTACTAAGTATATACATGTGTAGTTGTGTGATGCCGGCTTAGAATTGACACCACCCCAACTCTTCCCGCGGGTGTCGTAAGAGGCGACTAAGGGATATCAACTGGGAGCGGGCAGCAGCGCCCCTGCATAACAATTCTACCACCGAACTGCGATCCCCAACCGATAGCTTGGGGATTATGGGCATCACCCCCCATGAGATAAAAGTCTATATGGTACTTATCAGGGGGAGGCCTGCGTCCAGCAATGGACCAATATAGGCTGTTGTGGTGAGGATACACGTGTTCCGAAACTCAACGTGGAGCTATGTTGTAGCTCTGATTACTTTGGGGCTGATGATGTGCCAATTGATCCAGTATAAATGTGATTCATGTAATTATGTTTTTTTTAATAATAAATGTTTTTAATAATTTATCCAGTACCGGATTCTACCCGCGGCTTCACACGCGTTATTTCTTTAGAAACGTTTTAAGGTTCTTTTTCTATTCCAATTGAACTTTATATATGGGAGAAACGAATGATATAATCTGCTAAAATCCAAGACACTGACGTTCAACGCCTAGAATCAATGTAACTGGTCCATCCAGAATAACTTTTTGGCACAATTGTGAAATGCTTCTCAAATTTGGAGTCCACAATACGATATCTACTATATTATTATATCAACAGAATCCAGCGGATAGAAATAAAATTTATCAAATATCTTTTTTTTGCGTCTTAAGGACCCGTATAATTCGTCTAATTACATAATTGCCTTAAATTCCTTCTTCTGCTAAGAAAAAGGCGCGAAATTGGTGACCTGCTATTTTACTTAAAATCACTAACAACCATATTAATTGCCCTGCCCCAAATAGCACTAAACGTTTCCCAAAAAAGAGTCAAGAGTTAACGAAATCATTCATACGAAAATAGTTCGAACGAATTATCGTCAGAACTCCTTTTTGTGGCGAGTTTGCGGCCAATTTAATAAACTCTCGAAGCAAATAGTTCTGGACCTCTTCTGTTCCAGCGTTAATTCCGTGAGACGGCGCGGGGGTTGATCTCTGACTTTTTCTCACAACCAAGCAAGGATGACGAGGCTGGACTCAATCTTGGCATGCGAGTAATGTAATGCAGATTGTATTGCGGACAATATTTTTGTTGATAATAAGTAATATCATTGCTAGTTTTTTTATCTCTTACTAGTTTCCGCTCGCGGCTTCGGACGCGTATTTTCGTTATAATAAGTAGCCTATTATTTAAGTTGAATATTAATAATTGTAATTTCAGTAGAGCTTTCGGCTTTAGAATATTAGTAGGATTTATTATATTTTTCTGCTATGTATGGACTAAGTTGATTGTAATCTTGTAGTTTATCTGTTTACTCTCTTTGTTCACACTTTTTGTGTCTACTATATTCTTCTTTGTCGTGAAAACCTCTTAATAGCCTTCTGTTTCTATTTTCTTAATTTTTAATTTTATGTATGTGCTGCTAGAATTCCTTGAATAAATAGATACAAATAAACAACGCGCGCGTAAAACCTTTCGCCGGTACTCGTTACGACTTGCTTGAATAAAAAAATATAAAAGGCTCTCTAGCGGTGGTTTTTGGTTAGCCTTAGACAAGTTATCTAACATTTCAGCTACTTTGTAAGACATGGAGCTATTTCAATAATAATAATAATATTGAAGAGGGCCAAAATACCTCCTCAACCTCCTCAACAGCCTGTATTGGCCCAATACTGGAAGCAGGCCGCCCCCTGATGAGCGCCTTATTGGCTTTCATCACATGTGGGTAATGCCCATAATCCCCACGCTGGGCATACGGGTTGGGGATCGAAGTTCGGTGGTAGAATTGTTCTGTAGGGGGTGCTGCTGTCCGCCCTTGGTGGATTACCTTGCGACCCTTAGTCGCCTCTTACGACACCCGCGGGAAGACTTGGGGTGTTGCAAATTCTAAGCTGGCACCACACAGCTAAACTCCAAAATACCTGCAGGGGCCATATTCAACCGCTGATTCACCTCATCACCTTCTCCCGATATTATTTAGGATCTACTGCGTCAGCGGCTACGGTACCTACGACCCATTTATTTGTGCGACAGGTTTACCAAAAAACGTAGTTTATGGCAAAATTCTAATAATTCGAAACTTCCCGTCGTGTCTCATCTTGGGTAATATTTTGGGCAACGTTTCTTAATATAAGATACATAATTGGCCCTTGAGCAAGAGACAGAGGGATCAGACTTTTTTACAACTTTCTATGAAAATATATTGTGGGGCACCTTGAAAGATGACCAAAATCCACCCCCACTGACCACCTAGAAAGAATACCTTGAGAAAGAGCTAATTAGTGAAACCAGCTAAGAAAATACTAAAATACTCACAATAGAAAGTCTTGCTCCCAACACGGCGTCGGGCCCTTAACTGTCACCGTCGTGGACTTGACATTTTGAAGCTTAAGTGTCACGTACGTGTTAAATTGCGTTGCTGGAACAAAAATACACCTTTAGAAATGTGACACAAGGTTCAAATCGTTTTGAGGTTTAGTAGTTTCTACGTGTTGAATTGTGCTAAGGGATAACATACCGTAAGGTGAGTGTTATAAGGTGTGTTTCATTTTTAGGATTGCTAGTTCTTGCTTAGTGTCTGAATGAATCCAAATGAGCTGCTTTGACATTCTTTTAGACTTAGATACAAGCAAAAACAGTACACAGACTTTTCAAACAATTGCTATAGAAATCACGAAGTAATTTAAAGCTTTCCGGGGTTTTCGACGCGTTTTACCAGGATTCAAAGTAGAATAAATATTATTTCAGATCTGGAACTATATCTCTGCACAGTTTCAGCTCGATCCGTTAAGTAATTTTGGAGTTGTCTTCGGCCATACATTTTAAAAGGTATTTCTTAAACGTTTGCCTTAATAATATTAGCATGATTTGCGAAATAGAAAAAACCACTACTAACACAACTTACCGGGTATTCCAACATAGCGCGCTTTTTTCACTGAAACAAACAAACAAAACCATGAGTTCTCAGTTATTACCTTGCTTTCTATAGTGGCATACAAACGCAATATCAAGGAATATAATTAGTAGCTGTGAAGGAATGCCATACCCATTGCGTTACCTTTCGTGTTACACGACATGTTAAGGTGAGTACTGACCGGCGTTACACGGCGTAATGTAACGTTTTAAGGTCCGTTTATATCTACAGACATTGAGCATGCCAGACA